>OZ024854.1:15111180-15121180 GCA_964017155.1 Oasisia sp. SBJ-2009
TGTGTCTGTGTCTGTGTCTGTGTCTGTGTCTGTGTCTGTGTCTGTGTCTGTGTCTGTGTCTGTGTCTGTGTCTGTGTCTGTGTCTGTGTCTGTGTCTGTGTCTGTGTCTGTGTCTGTGTCTGTGTCTGTGTCTGTGTCTGTGTCTGTGTCTGTGTCTGTGTCTGTGTCTGTGTCTGTGTCTGTGTCTGTGTCTGTGTCTGTGTCTGTGTCTGTGTCTGTGTCTGTGTCTGTGTCTGTGTCTGTGTCTGTGTCTGTGTCTGTGTCTGTGTCTGTGTCTGTGTCTGTGTCTGTGTCTGTGTCTGTGTCTGTGTCTGTGTCTGTGTCTGTGTCTGTGTCTGTGTCTGTGTCTGTGTCTGTGTCTGTGTCTGTGTCTGTGTCTGTGTCTGTGTCTGTGTCTGTGTCTGTGTCTGTGTCTGTGTCTGTGTCTGTGTCTGTGTCTGTGTCTGTGTCTGTGTCTGTGTCTGTGTCTGTGTCTGTGTCTGTGTCTGTGTCTGTGTCTGTGTCTGTGTCTGTGTCTGTGTCTGTGTCTGTGTCTGTGTCTGTGTCTGTGTCTGTGTCTGTGTCTGTGTCTGTGTCTGTGTCTGTGTCTGTGTCTGTGTCTGTGTCTGTGTCTGTGTCTGTGTCTGTGTCTGTGTCTGTGTCTGTGTCTGTGTCTGTGTCTGTGTCTGTGTCTGTGTCTGTGTCTGTGTCTGTGTCTGTGTCTGTGTCTGTGTCTGTGTCTGTGTCTGTGTCTGTGTCTGTGTCTGTGTCTGTGTCTGTGTCTGTGTCTGTGTCTGTGTCTGTGTCTGTGTCTGTGTCTGTGTCTGTGTCTGTGTCTGTGTCTGTGTCTGTGTCTGTGTCTGTGTCTGTGTCTGTGTCTGTGTCTGTGTCTGTGTCTGTGTCTGTGTCTGTGTCTGTGTCTGTGTCTGTGTCTGTGTCTGTGTCTGTGTCTGTGTCTGTGTCTGTGTCTGTGTCTGTGTCTGTGTCTGTGTCTGTGTCTGTGTCTGTGTCTGTGTCTGTGTCTGTGTCTGTGTCTGTGTCTGTGTCTGTGTCTGTGTCTGTGTCTGTGTCTGTGTCTGTGTCTGTGTCTGTGTCTGTGTCTGTGTCTGTGTCTGTGTCTGTGTCTGTGTCTGTGTCTGTGTCTGTGTCTGTGTCTGTGTCTGTGTCTGTGTCTGTGTCTGTGTCTGTGTCTGTGTCTGTGTCTGTGTCTGTGTCTGTGTCTGTGTCTGTGTCTGTGTCTGTGTCTGTGTCTGTGTCTGTGTCTGTGTCTGTGTCTGTGTCTGTGTCTGTGTCTGTGTCTGTGTCTGTGTCTGTGTCTGTGTCTGTGTCTGTGTCTGTGTCTGTGTCTGTGTCTGTGTCTGTGTCTGTGTCTGTGTCTGTGTCTGTGTCTGTGTCTGTGTCTGTGTCTGTGTCTGTGTCTGTGTCTGTGTCTGTGTCTGTGTCTGTGTCTGTGTCTGTGTCTGTGTCTGTGTCTGTGTCTGTGTCTGTGTCTGTGTCTGTGTCTGTGTCTGTGTCTGTGTGTTGTGTTGTGTTGTGTTGTGTTGTGTTGTGTTGTGTTGTGTTGTGTTGTGTTGTGTTGTGTTGTGTTGTGTTGATTTGGGTGTGCATATGCGTGCTTGGTGTGTGTGTATAATATATTATATATGTATCACGTGCGTGTGTGTATGTGTGTGGAAGACGGGAGGGTGGGAATGAACGTGTGCAAGCGCGCATGTGTCCATGCGTATGTACGCTTGCATGTACATGTCGTGTACTCGTGTGTGTGTGTGTGTGTGTGTGTGTGTGTGTGTGTGTGTGTGTGTGTGCGGACGGATGAGTTCGTTCGTCGCTGTGCGAAGAATTGCTCCATTATTTATTTATATTGAACATATTTGATCTATTTATTTTATTTATTTGATCTCTGTATTTAAAATGTTTAGGTAATCTGTATATTCATGTAAATTGTAATGCGCCTCTGAATGGTTTTATTGCTGGAGATATGGCGTAGACAAATACTGTATTTATTATAATATATTATTATCACGCTGGTCTATTTGGCAGGAGGGTTGGGTGAAGCCACCTGGCGAATACACATTAACTTAATTGTGTAGCTATTTAGCCTAACCGCGGCGCCACGATTGAGTTGTCGAAATAGCGCGTGTGACGAAGTTTCTCGGGTCTGCGTGAGAATGCCAGTTAGGTGGGAGTGGATAATGACTATAATAATAATAATACAATACTTATATAGCGCCCGATCAATTAAAATTGCTCTCAGGCGCTTTACAAACATACCTAAAAATAAATGTGTAAAGAATACCTAAAATACAGTATCTAAAAGCATGAAGGTAGCATTTGACAAATAGGAACAGAATAAAAATATATATATATATATATATAAAAAAATACATAAATAAAATAAAAAAAATTAAATACACTAATTGATTTAAACATGATCAATTAAAACACAAAAAGTTCAATTACAAAAAAGCTTGCCTAAATAAATGAGTTTTTAGAAGTGTCTTAAAACTGTTTACTGTTGAGGCAGTCCTAATCAAAGACGGCAAATTGTTCCATAGAACTGCCGAGCAGACGGCGAAACGGTGATCACCGTGGGTGACAGTCTGTGAGGCCGGTGTGGACAAAAGGGGGAGGCTGCGAGGCAGATCGTAGAGTTCTGTTTACGTGTCTGTAGTTGAACAATTCACTCAGGTAGTCGGGCGCTACCCCATTTAGAGCACAATAGGTCAATAGCAGCACTGTGTAGGTTGGTCTCAGATGAACTGGTAGCCAATGTAGTCGCTGCAATGTGGGTGTAATGTGATCGTATTTCTTCGTACGCGTAATTATGCGAGCTGCACAATTATGCACCCTTTGCAGTCGCTGCATGGTGTTGTTTGGTATACCATAGAGGATAGAGTTGCAATAGTCTAACCGGGATGTCACTAGTGCATGAACAAGTGTTTTACACGATTCATTTGTCAGATGTGGGTGAATTCGCCCAATGTTTCTTATCTGGTAGTAACACACCTTCACAATGTTAGCGATCTGCTGCTCCATCTTCAGGTTACAGTCAAATATCACACCCAAATTGCGCACGCACTATGAAGGTTGAATTTGATGGCCGGCTACTGTCATATACAAATCAGCAGGCAGGCTGTCGCGTTTCTTCGCCGAGGAAAAAATTATCACCTCGGATTTATCCATGTTCAGTTTTAAGTTGTTATTTGTCAGCCAGGCAGCGACTTCAGCTATACACAGTTCTACCTTAGCAAGTGCCGTCACAATCGATTCGTCTCGATCAACAGCCAGGTATATTTGAAGGTCGTCAGCATAACAGTGATGGTTCATGCCATGTCTAGTAATAATCCCTCCAATCGGCTTTGTGTAGATACAATATAGGATAGGCCCTAGCACTAGACTAGTCCAGTTCCTTGTGTAATTTCGTTCAAATCTTTTGGAGATTTGCAAAACTATACATTTTTGGAAAGTTTAGGACCTACTGAACCTGAAAAGTAATGCTTACATTTTTCTAAACACTCTATGGCGGCCATCTTGGATTTCCAAAATGGCGACTATTTTTGGCTCACATTTTGCAATATCTCGGCTTCTAAGCATCTTAGGCTTTTGATTTTTGTGTCTAAATATACATTTTCAGAGACAATGAATCTAATGAGACAACTTACAATGCACTACATTTAATGCAAGACAGCATAAATCACAATGTTTACCCAAAAAATGACAAAAAAATGTACTTCTTGTGTACCTGATAGAAAAAAATGTTTCATCGCAGTAGTCTAATTATAATATGCAAAGGATCGTCACATTAGAACAATGAATAGTCCTTCTGGTTCTAGACATTAAGATATATCAAGCAAATGACATTAGTCATCACTGTCATCATCTGAATCACGATTCTCGTAGTATGTGTCTTCGTCGTTTTCACAATGTGTGTTGCACATGCAGAGATCTGTGCAAGGTAAGTTATTTGACTTGCACGAGCAGCGATTAGATGTGCAGTTCCCCTTGCACTGACACCTGACCATCTCGATGATAGCCTTCGATGCTGGTGGCACATCAGTGGTGGTTGGGTTGAGCTGGCCATCATCGTGATCCTTGTGATAGCCATTCTGCAGTGGGTCCAACGGAAACTGCTTGGGATGGGCAGCCTGGCCCCAGATTCTAGCTTGCACATGCGTCCTCAAAATGTGCTGCTTGAGGGCACCCATGGTAGGTGGTAGCTTCTTACTTTCTGCCATGTATTTGCAAAATAGGTGCCAACGTAGATCAGGAATGCTTGAGATATGGAGGCCCTTTGGACAGTATGCAGTGCACACAAACCTGGCCAAGGTTGATTCCAGGAAGTCCTCCGTCCCATCCGTGTCATCACAAAGCATGCACAGGGCCCTGATGACATCATCGTCAGACTCCAGGAACAGCTTGAACCAGGTTGCCTTGACTATGCATGCAAACCTTCCAGTGCTGTCTGCCCCAGAGAATGCATGGAATGCTGGTAAGGCCTTTGCTTTCTCCGGCCCCAGTGCTGTCCATAATGGCTTGATCTGCTGGACACCAGAAACCATTGAGATTGAGGTGTTCTTTGGCAACAAATCACAACTGGCTATGATCAAGATGAGGACATCAGTATCAGGAGAAAAGAATATCATTTCTGCATCCATTGAGTTTCGCTCTGTTGCAGACACTCCTAAGCATACCGTCAAGGTGTCTGCTTCCTCGTGGTTGTTATCTGGAAAGGGGCCCACATCCTTGTTGCTCCTGGTGTGGCCCGCAGCTGAGGTGATGACCAGCTTGGATGAATCTTTGTTGTAGTCCAAAGTTTTCTCAGCCAAATATTCTGTCCGATAAGCCTTTGTATGTTCATGTGACAGAAATCGACTTATTGTGATGTGCCTGATGATGGTCTCATCTCGGACTTGGTACTGGACTGGATCCTTCCCTTTTCGCCTCTTTTACCTGGTTGTGCTCTACAGAGAATCAGCCTGGTATGTGTTAAAGACGACGATGACCTCATCAAAGCTTCTCGTGAGGTTCATCATTCTGTCATTGAAGCATACACCGAGATCCTTCACTGTCACTACAGTTGCTGGTTTCGTTGTCATTTTCTGGACAAGGACCATGCCATCTACCACTGCAATCTTCCGACGGTGATCGGGGGATCTGCATCAGTCTCTGGGGTATTCGTCTGACTGTTGGTATGCTTCTGTTGTTTACCGTGTTGTCAACATCTCAAGTACATGGATAAGCTTGGACTTGTCATTGCATGGCAACACGGAGCCATTTGGGGGAAAGAGTGCCCTTGGTGTCAGTGTGAACTCGTAGGTGCCAACTGCCTGCTTCTGGTCAATGTCTCTGTTTGAGCGGGCAAGGACCATCAACCTCCCATACAGGTCTTTGGTCTCCTTCAGGTCTACGATCTTGTCGCGAATCTTGACTTTATGCGTCTTGTTGCCAGACATGTACATGTTGTTGTTTTGATTCTTCACAGGGGCCCATAGGCTTACATCTTATTGTTTTGCTTCTTCACAGGGAGGGGCCCATAGGCTGACATCCCCATTGACCCGCTCAGCCACGTAGTCTTCGTAGAGCTTCTGGCCCGTGTCATCTGTGTTCAGGATCTGTGGCACGTACTCATCTGGGATGTATACATGGGTTATGATGTTGTAGGTCATGTTGCCCTCAACAGCAAATGGATTTCCGTGACTCTGTATGGCATCTTTAATCCTACTAATGGTGCCATGCTCCCGTCTGATTTTGCTTGGGGAAAGGTCGTGATGTTCCACTGCTTTGCTTCCAACATCATGGAACTGGTCCTTGAATTCCTTTGCTAGGCAGGACAGTTCTGGATCAGCCAAAAAGAATCGTCGTCTTGCATTGTGGTTGTTGCAGATCCCAATCAGACCAGCATGAACCTTCATGAATTTGTTGAGGTGTTCGCATGCATGATCAGCGCCGATGGACACAAATGGGATGGCGTTCTTGGTCACAGAAATGTTGCGCTCTTCCAGTTCTCTCCATGTTTCTGGGTGGTCAATCTTGAGTGCATGCATGTCTGCTATGTAGCGTGGCCAGAGTCGCTTGTACTTGATCCTATCCATTGCAAAGAACAGCTTGCTGAGCGCTTCTCCAGCTTCAATATGAAGGTGAAGATCAGCATTCCGAGATGCTGCTACAAAGTAGAGAATCGTCTCCACCCGGTGCAGGTAGTTCATCATGGGACGGAACATTGCGTTCTTGGCCTTCTGTTCTTCCCAATCATGCAGCGTCTTCATCACATTCTCCTGAGTCAGCGTTTGCAGTAGATGGGCTTTGGCTGGCTTCAAAGATTCAGCTTTTGTGTTCTTGTTTGCCACAGAGCAGGCCTCCTCTATCTCAGCGGTAGCTTCTAGGCACACATCCTTCAGGTCAGGGTTGTCCTTCAAGAACTGATTGATCGCCAGCTCATACAGTGCCATGTATGAGTAGATGTGCGCACGCAGGGAGCGCTTGTAGTGGATGCATTTGATAATCTGATTTTCAATGCTCGAAAAGTTGGCTAATATTTACTATTTGAGCCTCAGGTTGTTACTTAGCATTTACGTATTGTTTCCAAAATTTCCAAAATAATGTCATGCATTATATATAACTCATTATAAGTTGTCCCATTAGATTCCTTGTCTCTGGAAATGTATGTTTAGACACCAAAATCAAAAGCCTAAGATGCTTAGAAGCCTAGATATTGCAAAATGTGAGCAAAAAATAGTCGCCATTTTGAAAATCCAAGATGGCCGCCATAGAGTGTTTAGAAAAAATGTAAACATTACTTTTCAGGTTCAGTAGGTTCTAAACTTTCCAAAAATGTATAGTTTTGCAAATCTCCAAAAAAATTGAACGAAACGTTTTTTCTGTACATAGTGAACTGGACTAGACCCTTGAAGTTTGTTGCTCTTACTGACCAATACGAAGTTGCGTCTTTTTGGCTATGCCACTGAGAATCAAAGTTGAAGCGTTGGAATCCGGCGTTGTTTGGTAGGTATAGAACGCGTATGTAACAGTGATCGCTCTGATCGGCTAGACGCCCCAGAGATGTCATCGCAAAGAGAACTTCTACTAAGGAAACATTTAATTACTGTGTCTTACCTACGCACACAGAAATATATGTACATACGCACACAGACGTATGTACATGCGCACACATACGTATGTACATACGCACACAGACATATATACATACGCACACATACGTATATACACACGCACACATACGTATGAACATATCCACACATATATGTACATACGCACACATACGTATGTCCATCTGCACACAGACGTATGTACATACGGACACAGACGTATGTACGTACGCACATAGACGTATGTGCACAGAAGCGGGAACAGTGGACAGGCAAGGGGACAGCCGCCAAACTGCTGTAATTTTGAATTTTGCATTTGTGCAGTACTGAAACATTTTACACAGAACCTTACGTCCGCCCCCATCCCTTCCCCGTTAAATCCGCAGTAACGATAAGACTGTGTAAAATGTGTCAGTACTGGCCAAATACAAAGAAAAGCTTTTGAAAACGCGGACAATAAAGACATATGGCACAACGTGGTCATATGTTTGTTCAGATACATTAAATATTTCCCCTCCGGTCAAAGTAGCAGCAAGGAAGGTTATATTGGGAGCAGCGGCGACGAAATAGTTCTTCCAACAGCACCCCCTCGGCTGCCGGCCTCCGACGTTGAGTGTTCATAATGAGACGCGCTGGTGGCTCTTGCCCTCCCCAAAACCTGGAATTACTTCCCTTGTCACTGCGTGCGTACAGCAAGCACACAGGCCACCACGTACAAACACATTAACCCTCTTACACACGCACTCATGCATATATTCACTCATGAAGACTCGCACAGGCATACGCCCACCACATACCACATACACACGTGCACGTGCACGTACACGCACACGCACACGCACACGCACACGGACACGCACACGCACACGCACACACACACACACACACACACGCACACGCACACGCACACGCACACACACACTGTAGAGCGCAGTGGCTCAGGGGTAGACCTCCGGACTCTCGACTAAGAGAACCCGGGTTCGAATCCTGTGCTGCGGTGTTAAAACGTTGGGCAAGTGTTTTCACTCTACATTGCTCCAGTTCACTCAGCTGTATACATGAGTATCTGGCAATAGACAGTGGTGGATATGTGTACGCGCAGCCTTTCGCACATTAATTGTAGCATGTGGCTACATGCTTCCCAGAGAAGTTGAGATGGTATTTGATTGAACACTTCTGCCGGGGAAATAATATGTAAAAGCGCTTTGAGCAGTCCTGTGGACTGGCTACTGCGCTATATAAAAACTTACCTTTACTTTTTACACACACACACACACACACACACACACACACACACACACACACACACACACACACACACACACACACACACACACACACACACACACACACACACACACACACAGACACACATGAATTCTGGTGCTTAGACGAGTAGGCTGCAACAGCGCTATGTAAGTCGGGAAAGCGACACGCGGTCTCAGCATTCCACGTAATGTTGTCGTATCCCTGGATTCGTAACCCTATATTTTGACGGAGCCAACCGGAACACCGGCGGACCCTGTCTGCCTTGACCGCATCACACAGACACAACAGCGGCAGACGTTCTGCCGGACATCGTCCAGCGTCCATCGTCCACCGTCCACCGTCCATCGTCCACCGTCCATCGTCCGCAGACATTAGACAGACTAAGCGGCATCAACCAGCACCTGTGGTCGAGGCACGAAGCGAGTTCTCTGGAATCGTTCGGCGTCAGGCCAAGAGGCGTTCCCTGAAGTTGGTGGTTGGTACGAATCGCTCTACGCTATTTAAGCTGCGTCTGCAAATTATTCACGTCTTCATAGGTGAATAGGGGTAGGTTGATAGACGTTGTGAGAGCGTTGGACCTCTTTGTATAATACTTGCGTGACCGGACAGTGTCCATGTTCGACCAGTGACCAGAGAATAAATGCGTATTCGACGACGGGGAGACTGCGAGCAATCTGAACTAAAAGCAAAGTCAAGTATCTTATGATGAAGTTACCAAGGTTTTTAATTTGCATGGAAGTCACGTTAATGTGCATAATCAAATATCCACGCATCCAATGAAAAACGCGCGCATACACACGTCACACACGCACGCATATTGTAATATATGCATGAACACGCACGCATATTATATATGCATGCACATACATAATACATATATGCATACATACATACATACATACATGCATGCATGCATACATACATGCATGCATGCGTGCGTGCGTGCGTGCGTGCGTGCGTACATAAATGTACATACGTACATAAATGTACATTATGTTCCATCATAGATGCATATTTCACAACAGCATGCTTTTTCAGCGCACCACCAGATTATTAATGACATAAGTCAGTCAGATATTACGTAAACCGGATTTAGCAGTTGCACACTTCATAGTCGAACGTATAGCCAAACATGCGGTGTTGTTGTTTGGCGGGAACAGTTGATGGAAACGTCTGCGTGGCGTGAAATGCGCTCTAGGAAAGAATGCCTTACTTAGCGGCGGCAGAAGATCTGCAGTACACCAATAACAAAGTTGTTAACCTTTCCACAGGCATAGCTGACATCCACTGTGAGGAATGCACCGCCTCACGTTACAGGTTTACGTTGTTAGAATTGATCTATATGTCATGTGACCTACAAGCTAGTAACAGGTGAACTGGCAAGTAACACGTAACAACCAATATCAATTTAAGGTCCGTCGAGCCTTCAACCTGGTGCTAACATGCGTAATTAATTGTAATATTTTCCGTCGTATATTATATTGAAAGAATGGACGGCTGGAGTATTTTGTTTTATGACAAACAGTTTGGAAGAAGGGTGCAGTCCAGTCGTCTATTACAAACTTACCGTCAAGTCCTATCTCCAGTTGTCTATCCACCAGAGCTCTCTGGCCTATCCACCCACCGGCTGTATTGTAATATTATTT
>OZ024854.1:15126180-15216180 GCA_964017155.1 Oasisia sp. SBJ-2009
AATGATCCATGCTGCCTCTTTATGGTATTGCAATTTATTACTGGCACAACGCTGTATGTGTATATCTGGTCATTTTGTGAAGCTATAACTAGAATAACATTTATTTTCATTAACTGCATCAATTATACTAATCATTACAATTTCCAATTATCGTAACAGCTAGTGTAGTAAACCATTCAACAATGGTGACACACACACACGCACACGCCCACGCACACACACACACGCACACGCACACGCACAGCACGCATGGCACGCACGCAGACGCACACACACACACACACACACACACACACACACACATATATATATATATATATATATATATATACATACATACATACATACATACATACATACATACATACATATATATATATATATATATATATATATATATATATATATATATATAGGCCCTATATATGTTTCAAAATATACGCTGTTTTAATGTTGAGCGTTTCTAGATTATACAAAAATACAGTCATTTACAAATAATAAAATGATACAAGAAGCATTAGCTGCTTATTTATTTAAGCAGCTAATGCTTCTTGTATAATTATATTATATGTAAACGACTACTTTTTGTCTAATCTACAAACGCTCAACATTAAAACAGCGTTGCTTATTCTGTTGAACAGAAACTACATGAGGCCAAAAACAATTGTAATTATTAGAATAATCTACCGAAACGGCCGTGTGAAAACAAACATCAAATATAAGAATGTGTTCCTACAAATGAACAGTAACGGCTGTTGAGTATTGTGACTGTATGGTTTTATGGGCGAACCTTTTAAATTGCGAACAGTGTATTTCACTTATTAAACGCAATTTAGCGGGAAACTGACTTCAACAGATGCTTGCTGTTATCCACACTACTTTTAAAATGATGATCAGACTACTTGGTTTTGAAACAATCCTAACGCCACGTTCTCCGTGACCAGTGGGACTTGGTCTGTAGCGACAATTACGGCAGCGAATCGACACAGATGTTTCTTGTGATCGGGGTCATCCTGGGGTCATTGACGGTAATGCCCATCGCAGACAAGTTCGGCCGGAAGCGAACATTTCTCTTCAGCGCATGCGCAGGCAATCTCGTCCTGTTCGTGACGGCCTGGGTGAATGACTACTATGTATTCATTGCGCTTCGTCTTCTGGTGGGCGTCTTCCTGCAGGTTAGTTGGTTGGTTGCTCTAGTTTTCGATGTAACGATTGTGGTATGTTTTGGCGACCGTTTATTTAGTTTTGTTTTATCTGCTAGGTATTAGAGTATTAGATGCTTGGAAATGTCGTCTCAAAGCTTTACAAGATTCATCAAAATTGCGATATAAACGAAGAGAATCAGATGATATTTGTACAAGGACGTAATTTGTTTGCCTAAAGAATAGCAATGTGTCGTTTACATAACATGACTGTGGACCCACACCTGGCGAGGCGTCGGTCGCAGGGATGCTCAGTGCTAAGGTTATTAATATAGCTATGATTAATGAGGTACAAACAAATACATGTGTTCGTACTGCAGACAGGCCAGGTTCACGGGAGGACTGTTCATAAATACGACCGACTTGTTTATTTGTTTGCCCTTCTCTCCTATATTAATAACCGTGTCCTACAATAAGGCCACCCATATGCACTAGAAGCATTCTTCTATGATTCACTAGCAATGCTCACCGGTCCAGGCACGTGGTGGTCAAGCCTCATTGCTTGATATCATATCTTTATAAGAATAATTCCAAAGATTATTCTTCAACCGTCCCACTATATTTATTACTATACACTGTAAACCAGTACGATTGATGTCACGTCTTGCATATATGTTTTGTTCCAGTTATTAATTTGTTTATATAACATAAATTTATTTATTTTATCCATTACATTCTTAACTATTACATTCTTAACTTCTTAACTCATTGTTTAACATAGTTACCTTTTAAAGTTTTGTTTATGTATGTACCAACTGTATATGTTTTTTTATTTGAAATAAATGTATTCGTATTATTAATTTAAACCATTAAGAAAAAAGCGGAACAAACACATTTTAGCATGTTTACATTTATTTTTACGAGAGAGAGAGAGAGAGAGAGAGGGGGGGGGGTATTGCGAGTGAGAGGGATAAGGAAGGGAGTATTAATATTAACAATAACAACAATATCACTAGTAACAACAACAACAAAATAATGATAATATAAAACAGTTTGGGCCTAAATCCAGACGCATGCATGCTTTCCACACGCCCCTTTCCTCGCCCCAGGGAACGATGATGCCGGCGTACGTGCTGTCGTGCGAACTGTTCCCGGCGAGACAGCGCACGATGGCCGGCGTGATCCTGATGCAGGTCTGGTCCTTCAGCCTCGTCGTCCTCGCAGGCCTCGCTTACTTTGTACGCAACTGGCGCCACCTGCTGATCATCACATCGTTTCCCGGCGTCTTCATGATCCCGCTTTTCTGGTGGGTGATTGTGTCGGCCTTATGTGTACACATTTTGGGGGAATTTCTCTGTGGCTCAAAACGCTTTTTTAAATACCTTGGGCAAATTGGTGTTATAATTGAAATAAAATTATTTCGCAGTGAAGTCCTTATTACAGAAACGAATCCAGGAAGAGTGAAAACTATTAAGTCAATGTCCATGAGCTTACACATTTGTGGAAACGCATAATGCGGATATATACATTTTCCTGGGTTCGAAAAAGAAAGTGTAGCGGCCGATACATAAAACATTCAGAAGATGTAGTATGGAGTAGCATAGCACACTAACTCATGACACAATAGTGTATATTATACGCGAAATCGAGTTATATTTACGTATGCGTCATATTCGGGGTGGGAGGCAATATTTTGAATGTGGAGGTTGAAGACGAACGCGTATTTGTCCAATGTATCGGCGGGATAGGTGTGCAATTGAATGTTATGTGTAATGAGCTGGTGGGGGGCACTTATAGTCGTTGCGAGCTCCAAGCCCAAATATTCATTACACCTGCGATCTATTAACTGAATATTAACGCGTCATTCTCGCTTTACCAGGATCATACCGGAATCGGTGCCTTGGTTAATTGCTAACAACCGTCTCGAAGAGGCGAAGCAGATTTTACACAAGGCCGCTCGGTGGAACAAGGTGGACCTGCCGCAGAAGTATCGACCTGCCACAACCGCCGCCACGCCAAATCGAGGGTCAGCCGCCGAAAACGGGCAAAATTGTCCCCTAATGACCAAAGAAGAAGGACCAGTGTCAGTCCAAGCGACGACGCAGTACACGATGGTAGACCTATTTAGGTCGCGGAGACTGACTGTCAACCTTCTGGTTATGTTCTACCTCTGGTACGTTACCGCTCGTATGAATGTGTGAAATTGTTGTACAATGTTGTAAATTCTCCAGATTAATTTAGCCGCACGTAAACTTTTTCGAGAGAACGAACGATGACATTGGTTTCCCGAATTTAATTAGCGCCGTAACCAATATACCAGTACTATGACACCAACACAATTTCGATTTATTTAATCTTCCTGTATATCGCCATAGATATACTATACACCTTCGAAATAAATAACTGTCTCATGTGTCCTTAGTTTGTCTTTTCTCGGATACAAAAGAGTTGACATGTTTTCGTTCACAGGTTTGTCATTTGTCTCGTCTACTACGGTTTATCTTTGACGAGCGGGACACTGGCTGGGAACAAATACCTCAATGTGTGTCTGTCGGGCGCCATAGAAATACCTGCCTACATCACCTGTGCGATCGTGCTTAAGTAGTAGGTACCATTTGTCTGTTCTGTTTCACTATCAAAACAAATCAGTATTCTCTTCTCTGCCCTCGGTGACACCTCCTTCTGTCTGCCCTCGGTGACACCTCCTTCTGTCTGCCCTCGGTGACACCTCCTTCTGTCTGCCCTCGGTGACACCTCCTTCTGTCTGCCCTCGGTGACACCTCCTTCTGTCTGCCCTCGGTGACACCTCCTTCTGTCTGCCCTCGGTGACACCTCCTTCAGTCTGCCCTCGGTGACACCTCCTTCTGTCTGCCCTCGGTGACACCTCCTTCTGTCTGCCCTCGGTGACACTTCCTTCTGTCTGCCCTCGGTGACACCTCCTTCTATCTGCCCTCGGTGACACCTCCTTCTGTCTGCCCTCGGTGACACCTCCTTCAGTCTGCCCTCGGTGACACCTCCTTCTGTCTGTCCTCGGTGACACCTCCTTCTGTCTGCCCTCGGTGACACCTCCTTATGTCTGCCCTCGGTGACACCTCCTTCTGTCTGCCCTTGGTGACACCTCCTTCTGTCTGCCCTCGGTGACACTTCCTTCTGTCTGCCCTCGGTGACACCTCCTTCTGTCTGCCCTCGGTGACACCTCCTTCAGTCTGCGCTCGGTGACACCTCCTTCAGTCTGCCCTCGGTGACACCTCCTTCTGTCTGCCCTCGGTGACACCTCCTTCTGTCTGCCCTCGGTGACACCTCCTTATGTCTGCGCTCGGTGACACCTCCTTCAGTCTGCCCTCAGTGACACCTCCTTCAGTCTGCCCTCGGTGACACCTCCTTCTGTCTGCCCTCGGTGACACCTCCTTCTGTCTGCCCTTGGTGACACCTCCTTCTGTCTGCCCTCGGTGACACTTCCTTCTGTCTGCCCTCGGTGACACCTCCTTCTGTCTGCCCTCGGTCACACCTCCTTCAGTCTGCGCTCGGTGACACCTCCTTCAGTCTGCCCTCGGTGACACCTCCTTCTGTCTGCCCTCGGTGACACCTCCTTCTGTCTGCCCTCGGTGACACCTCCTTATGTCTGCGCTCGGTGACACCTCCTTCAGTCTGCCCTCGGTGACACCTCCTTCAGTCTGCCCTCGGTGACACCTCCTTCAGTCTGCCCTCGGTGACACCTCCTTCAGTCTGCCCTCGGTGACACCTCCTTCTGTCTGCCCTCGGTGACCCTTCCTTCGATGATGTCTCCCACATCCAACCAGCTTGTGACACACACGTAGCCATGTGTGACCGAGGTTAGTCCTCGTGACAATGGGTTCGCCATCAACACGCTTCGTATTTTGTACAGTACTTATCAGTATCATTACACTTACGTCTATGAAGTGGCAACATAATTTAAAACAATAATTTAAGTTATACTTTAAAGTAGCACACGAAGCAGTGGTGACTTCGTTCATCGAGACAGTGGCGAATTGTCTTCGCGAATTAATTGCCGCGATGGTGTTCGATTGAACAGGTCTGCCAGGTAGTAACATGTAAAGCACTTTGAACAATCCTGAGGACTGGATACTGTGCTTTATAAGAACGTCCATTTTTACGAAGTAATCTAAATAAATTATATAGATATTTCTGAAAAGAAACGTTGACATTTTGCGCATTTCATTCTGCAACGGAATAGTAAAACATCCCGGCAGCCGACATGCAACTACTTTATGATAACGCAAGACCTTTACTACACTAGAGGCTATACATGGTGCAGAACTGTGGTTCATGGCGCCCCGTGTTTACAGTTGTCCCGCCGTCACAGCGTCTAAGTTAACGGACGTATCTTGTGTTTAGCCTCGGACGACGATGGCCGATGTTTGTTTTCTTCAGCATCGCTGGCCTCAGTCTTCTCGTCACCCTCGTCATACCACAGACTACAGGTTAACATCCTTTACTCATTGCATTGTGGTAAGCTGAACGATGCGTCAGTAGATCTAATCATGCTAAGCTAGCAGCAACACATTTTTTTTAAATTATTTCCTATAAAATAAAGAACCGTTATTAAAATAAAATTGGTATAAATGACACGTTTTTTCATTACAATTAAATGTTGACATAGATTAGTTCCTGCAGTAATATTAGTGGCAATATCCACAATTTTAAAATCCGTTCTGCATAACTCAATCAATTTATAATAGTTCCTTGTCCTTCCAAACTAATCGCGCCATTATAGAAAATATAGCGTTTTTACTGTTATTGTTAAATATGAAATATTTGTCGAGTCATTACAATTACGTACGTTGGGATAATGTTGCGTGTATCTTCCTCCCTGCAGCCTCCGGGACCGACCTCTCCGTGTTCATCGTCACACTTAACATGATCGGCAAGTTCGGCATCACCGCCGCGTTTGGCGGCATTTTCCTCTACACGACGGAGATATTTCCGACGACAATCAGGTGAGTGCAATAGTTATTCTACTCGCAGAATGCAATGTCTTGATTATCCCAGAAACTACCCTTGCTATTATTATTGCGTCTAGCTTTAGGCTTATCCGTGCTGATATACCAATAAGGATAGCGTTAGAGACAAAGCGAAGTAATGTTGTGTTTCTTAACACGTGATATGTTCAGTCACCAATTCAATCGATCGATCGATCGATCGATCGATCGAAGAGTAGCTGCAGCAAGTGAGGGGTAATGGGTGGACGAAGGGGGGAATGGTGAGGGAAGGGTGGACGGGTGTGGGGTGGTAGGAGATCAGAGAGAGGGGGAGCGGAACACACACACACACTCGCGTGCGTGCTTTCGAAACGGCAAACCAGAGACTCCATAGTCATCAGTTTTTATTAAACAACTTCTTAAGGTCAAACAGAATCATCGTTTTAAACACGTAGGACGTTATTTTACGTTTTTAACACGTCTCTTCAACAGGAACATCGCGTTTGGGTTGGCATCAGCGGGCGGCAGGATGGGCAGTCTAGTGTCACCGTATTCCACATATTTCGTGAGTATTAATTCGCTATTACCTAACGTCAAGTAATAACCTATGATGTTATATATATATATATATATATATATATATATATATATATATATATATATATATATATCGACTGTTACTCAGCAACACCTCCCGATATGGCTTCTCCTATGCTTTTCTCGAATAATAGCGAATTAAGTATATTGATCTTTTTTTGAACATTTCTTGTCACACAATTTTCCAAAATGTCTCGCCGAATCTAACATCACATAACACGAATGACTAGATTGCCAGCTTTGTTTTCTTAACAAACAAAAAACGGATGACAACATACCCAAAGAATAGACATTGGGTGGACTCCCAAAGGAAATGGACAATAGTACAAAGTAGGAACGAAGAAGACTACTGAGATATATGAACATACTGAATGAATGTTCTGACGGATAGACGTGCCACATAAACGGAAAATTAGGAAGAAGCAGTTCACTTGATGACATAGACATGAAGTTTACCGAACAGAGCAGAGACGGCAAACCCCAGGTCGCAGGATAAGTATCCTGCATCCTTGGAATGTTGCTCTCTCGGCTCTGCAGGTGGGACAACGGTATTTAAAAACGTGTCTTTAACATACCGAGGAAGAAAAATAGGTTCACAAAGGGACAAGTTATTGTTTTGATGATATATATATATATTACATATATATATATATATATATATATATATATATATATATATATATATAGAGAGAGAGAGAGAGAGAGAGAGAGACAGACAGACAGACAGACAGACAGACAGACAGACAGACAGAGAGGAGACAATTTAAGCAGTGTTTAACCATATACACGAGAGTCGTAGAGAAGTATAAGTGGGCATTGTTTCGATGTTTCAGTTGCGTGTGGCGCCATGGTTCCCCGGTGTAGTGTTCGGTACGATGGCCGTAATTGCAGCTACGTTGACACTTCTACTTCCGGAAACACTTGGTCGAGCTCTTCCGCAGACAATCGAGGAGGTAGAAAACTGGAACCGTCGCAAAGAAAGGCCCCATATGGAAATAACCGTAACTGTTGCCGGAGAGATGGAAAAAGAGAAGATCCCAGGAGAGATGGAAAAAGAGAAGATCCCAGGAGAGATGGAAAAAGGAAGATCCCAGGAAAGATATAATGTTGACGAAACTACTCGTGAATAAAAGAGGACTCGTCCATTTTTCTGAGGAAAAGGTTATATTTGCCGCGGATATGTTGATGTGTTTCTGATACTAGAACAATGTATTGTTGTGCTGTATAATTAATGGAAAACACAATGGCTGTCTGACTGGCTGTGCTGTTCTGACTAAATCGTGTGTTCGCTCTAACAAACGATGTACTTAAGCGATACATACTTGTCTTTTGGAAATTATAATCTAGTAGACAAAGATTGATACAAACTCTGCGTGTGTACGTATGATGCATATATATATATATATATATATATATATATATATATATATATATATATATATATATATATATATATATACGCACATATATATACGGGTGATTTTAATGTCATGTTTAGTTCTAACCAAATAATATGGTGTTAGTAAACTAATAATATATATTTATTATATATTTATAGCTTCTCTTCCTTATAAGTACACCTATATAATGCTAACAACAAAGGCTTCAAATTAATTCAAATTCTAAATACTTGTTGGGGGTGTTTTTATAAACCATACTACACGTAGTGTATAACCTGGAAAAGTTCGACGCGATGTGACCATCAACATATAATTCAAACTGTTTTGTTGTATGTAGACAGTTCGATGCCGATTGTTTCGGAATCAACGTTGCCCTGGGACTATTAAATGTTGCATTGTAGAAAGACCATACACCTTATTGTAAATATCATTAACAGTGTTTTCGGTCTACACGGGTTTAAAACACAAACGTGTATTTAATGTTATTACAGTATGCATTAAATACGACAACTTGTTAGGTTGTTTAGCGTCAGTTCCTCCTTTTTAACTTTCAGCATTTAATCGCGGGATCAAAAAATACACGCCCCAATTTGAAGGATAGATAATTTTTCGGAGTTCCGGCAAAACGACCCGTTCACCCAATTGCACGGGCTGCTGTATGGTTTTGTCTATTCAAATATTTGCTTCTACATCTCAAATATTGCATGTAAACCGATCATCGTATGGCTGAAATCATCCACAATTATATCACACGACCGGAAGCCGACCATCATAGGCTGAGCGTTTTGAGTTTCAGCTGCAGCTACCCCTGTCGCGCGAGGGTGTCCCTAGTTTGTACACTAGCGCGCGGCAAGGGTAGGCTTACCGATCAAGTTCTGGGACCGGAATTTGGGTCGAAACAAACGCTTGAGAACCATGCTGTTGTATCGCGTCATTGTTGCATGGCTGTTAGTAAATCCTTTCGGGAATTATCTAGTGAACAATGACAAAGAAAGTGTATTTGATTTCGTTAAATAGGAGTGGCATGCAATATCTGCGATGGTAAGTCATTGAGGGGAGTGCAGGGGTTATTGAAACGTAAAAGCTTTTTTATCCGTGATTATGTGCGTGATTTAAAATACACTTTCTTTGTGAACCGTGATTGAAGTATCATTTCTTCATGAAATTGACATGTGATTAAAAATTTCGAGCTCACAAAATATACCGATACCATCAAAGCTCTATTATCAAAATGATAATTATAAACAAAAATTGTCACCCAAGGCCAAGAGAAAGTGTCACAAGCAATTATAACGTACAACGTGCATTCTTATCAAACACCCAAGACAGGCCTTAAGAAAATTAATAGGGGTTCTAAACTTATGGTGGTGCTTACCGCCTGTGTCGACTGTGTTGAGAGGAAATATGGTAACATTACCACGTTAGACATCAACCTAAGTCACATGACTGGAAATCACGTGATTGGAAGCAATGACAACACCACTGACAGGAAAGAGACTAGGAGCCACCATGATATTGAAATTTGTTGTGCCATCATTCAGAATCCATAGTTCACTAATTCTGACCCACTGGTAAACTTATTATTAATAACGTGTTTCAATTTTTCTTTTGATACTTTTGTTCCAACTGTTCAAAATGGCTAAAAACTGGAATATGTAAATGTATACTAATGGTACTGTGTGTTTTATACCCCCAAATCTACATCAATCCAGTACATTTCTTAATTTATATTACAGCACGACAACAATAATTTGCTAAATTTATATTTGACAAACTTTCAATCAAGGAATTTACATTTTATAGATCTATGTATTCACTATTGAGAGAAAATATATGATTTTGAATTGTTACGTATAAATGCACCAGTTTCATGCAAGTACTTTTCTGCAGCCTTGATAAACACATTTAAAGGATGATAGTTCACATTATAGCAAGCATATCACCTTCATACTTCATCACGATAATATAATCATGAAAGAACTACACTAGTTACTTGACAAATACTGTATTGGATTCAAGAATCTTATCCACACGTATTTATGTCTGACACTGTACCATTCTGTCATTAATCACTGTTGGGTATCTTGTTTCATATATATTTTGCCACGGATATGTAATTGCATTATAAATGTGAGCCAGAATAAACAAAACCCCAACTTGCAGGTACAACAGCTCTTTTTTCTAAATTTAATAAAATTTTATGAATTATGGCAGATTTGGAATTCCAACATGTCATTTAGTCACCATACCAAATTTCAAAGCTCTGTGTTATATATTCATACTTTTATTCACATATTTAATAAAAGTTAAAAAAAAAATTAAATTTCCACCAAGATTTGGAATTTGTTTTACGAATTTTCTATTTTCAGGATAACCTATTTTATATGCATACTTGGTTATACAAAACATTCAGCCAGTTCTAAGACAGTGTGGTGGAAAGTTGTCAGAAAATGTGTTCATCTGACACGGAATGACCCAGAAAATATATCTGTCGAGAAATGTGTTGTTTTAAATGTTTCGTGAAATCAGTCCACTGAAGCTGGCTGGGAGATGCAGCCCAAATATATAAAAACCAAACATACTTTCTTGAGAGATAAATTTACTAAGTAATTATATTATATTATACATATGTGAAGTATCTTTTGTAATTTTTAAATAACAGCTTGATTTATTTACTTTAATGAATAAAATGATTCAACTGTTTTTATAATAATTATACCAAATTTATATTTATTGTGCTCATAATTCTTCTAAATTTAATGTTTTGTGTTATTAGGTGCTTATAAAATTGTGCTTTATAAAATAAATATTAATATTATTGTCTGAGGTAAAGCATATATTTTAAACTGATGTACCAAATAGATGTTGCAAACTGAAAATGTTGTTGATAAATCATAATAAAGTAGAAACTAAAAACCACTGATTTTACAATTTATGATTAAGACTGAAAGTCAGTTTAATAGGATAACCAATAGTTATTCCCACAGTGAAAACAGCATATATAAGCTTATCAAGCAGCACTATGTTTTGCTATCTACATCACAGAGCCATGATAATCGAGGCTAGCCCATTGTCATTGACATCTACATAGCGCAAAATTCAAATTAAACAAAAAAAGAACAACTGTGTTACCGCGGTTAAAGACCGTCTTCAAGTTCTTCAATGAGAGCTTGATATGGGACAACCACAGCCTTGGCCCTGAGCCCGGGTAAACGTCACGCTGCAGCACGGGCAAGAGACAATACAAGTCCAAGGATCCAAGCAAAATGCAAACATGTTTTGTAACATATTTGTCTCTTTACATTTAGTAGTATTACATTCCGAACTGAACAAAATGGTCCCCACACTTTCATGAAACTGTCGATCCTCGACCAATATGTCGCGGCAGCTAATAAGGCAAACACAATGATAGGCATAATAAATAGAACCTTTAACTACAAAACCTAGGAGTAAGACCACATTTGGATTATTGCATTCAGGCATGGCATGGCATGGCATGGCATGGCATGGCATGGCATGGCATGGCATGGCATGGCATGGCATGGCATGGCATGGCATGGAATGGCGCCCATTTAAACAGAACTATACTGATTTATTAGAATCTCTACAACGAAGGATGAGCAGGATTATTCCTGAATTAAAGCATTTAGAATTGTGCTAAAAAACACAACTTTGCCTTTGGAGACAAGAAGGGTGAGAACTGATTATTGGAAGTTTTTAAAATAATAAATGTGTTGAATTGTATTTTTCCTGCTGACTTCTTTATTATGGAAAATGAGCACGGCAAAACAAGAGGACACAAAAATCTCAGAAATAGATCCAAGCCAGCGACTGACTCCCTTCCTCTACAACTCCTACAGTGTAAGCAAAGTAAAAATTGCTAATCTTCCAGTTAACTGGCCTAAATTATTAAGGCGTCTTTCAAAATAGTTTTACCACATTTTTTCGATATGTATATGTTCAGAATGTCATTTTACATCATTTCCGGTACAAAGAAGTCACATGTTTTTTTAGAGCAATTTATTGCCGTCGAGTCAACGTAAATAACACAATGCCACAGGGCACGAGCAGCTGGCGCATGACAGACGCACAGAACTGCAAAGGCGATGTATTGCGTGTGCATGGCGAAGTCGAAATAAAAACAATTAGCAATATTTGTTATAAATTTAAGTTTTTTAAAAATTAATGACGTAGCCATAGTTTTGGGGACATATTCGCAAATCGCAAGACATTGACTTTGCGGTCGTGATGCGCTAAGTGCTCACGCCCTCGCTCGGGCTAGGCCCTGGCCTAGGCTATTCCGGCTATGCCATATGGCATAGGCTATAGTATGGCTATGTCATGTCATCGGCTTATTTACGTCAACTCGTCGGCATTAAATGGCTCTCTAATACTAAAACACAATTTAAAAAAAAACATACATGTGAATTATTTGTACCAGAAGTTAAGTAGAATGACATTCCGAACATATACACATCGAAAAATGTGGTAAGCTATTTTCAAAAGGCCCTAATAATTTAGGCCAGTTAACTGGAAGATTACTCAATCAACTACTCAATCAATCAAACTACTCAATCATCGCCCATCCTGATTATTCATCTTCGTTCCGTATATATCCACAATCAATCAGCTGATTATTCTGGGATCAACGTCTCATCATCTTCTATCTCAGTCTCACCTGAGCGTTTCAATGTTTCGTCTATAGAACGTGTATCGTTACAATTTAGAAGTTTTATTCAAATAAGCAACGCTCTTTGCTAAGACATGAGACCCCTGGCGCCATCTTACGACTATATTTAAACGGCTGACCTATTTAAACTGTTGCCTTCTATTGACCGCCAGATGGCGATGTGCAACCCATGACAACTCCTATGGCAACGCTTGTATACATTGGGGATGAATTAAACCGGGCCAGCAAGTTTGTTTCTATTGGTATTTTTGGCACTTATTTCAAACGTACGGCTAATATCAAGCATTTGTCTGGATAAACAATAACAGGAGATGATAAGGTCGGCGCCTAAAGTTCTACATGGCCGACGAACTGGTCAAAATCGCCGTAAGTGTATGGGTTGTTACTGACAAATTATCGCCGACATTTTGTCTTAACGTTGACTGAAAGAGTGGAGTGAATGGACGTCCAGTGTCAAACACGCACGCATAGATATTCGTTAGTGTTAACATTTTTATGACTGGCCACAGTACATTATGTTGATAGCAGTGTTACAATGAATTTTTGACTATGATTATATATACTGTCTTTCAGACTTTGTGGGCGTGAAAATATAACATATGTGCATTTCAGTTCTGATATTTATAGGCCTACTAAATTATTTTATATCACATACACTGACTAACAGCTAGGACAGTATACGATCGATGAATCAGTGACAGTGCCTTGTCTAATTTTCAATGCTACCATATTTATGGGACTTCGACCTAAATCAATTTCATCATTATTTACCTATTATGCCATTCAACTGCCGCCGCACACGCACGCATGCATACTCACTTATATCATCCACTTTTATGATAAATTAATGAGAACACGGAATATGAAAACAAAATTAAAATTGGTGAAGTACAAGTTTTTATTATATTTTGAGGAAGTAAAATTTAGAATATTTTTCTAGAATCTATGTTTATTTCTTACATCGCAACTCGCAAGGGAACTGGTAAATGGCACCAAGACTATTTTAGTAAAACAAAAATAATGATTGTTATGTTTATCAATGAATTTTTTCATCTTAATAGTTATGTAGTCCTTTTGACATATGCAAACAAATAACTTTCACGGAAGTTTAGTTATTAAATAATATTATATATTAATTTCATAGTAACTGTTTTACAATATTTTACAGCAATGTGATGTCTCTACCGTTGTTTGTGAATGGGTCACAAACTTTAGTAATATTTTCAATAACACGTTATGTAGTTATCATAGCGTGTAACTGATCAAGTATAAGCTGAATACCTCAGCGTTCAATAATGTTCATGTTGAAGGTTTACTGCTTGCTAATTTGTGTTTAGTTATACTTTATTAAGTTCGGAACAATGCTCGCAATTTGAAAGATTCCGCCTGCAACATGTTCAAATGGTAAACAAAGCAGCCAGTTTAAAAACAATTTGACTGGCAATAATGCTGACACGAGCAGAGTTAACGGCAACACACTTTGATATGTACTTTTCTCACGTTCTAGACAACCCGACGCGAGCAGTACACTTTGATATGTATTTTCCCCACGTTCTGGAAAAATCAAATCCCACTATACATTACTGCTCGGCCAATTCTAGGCACAGGAGCTGGCACCACCCCTTTAACAATTGAACGATGTGTTTTCGCCAGAGCCGCCGGAGCGTCCGCCGCCCGAGTTCGCCGGGCTGCAGGACGTGCGCGAGGTGACCGTGATGCGTCGGGCCGAGTTCGACCGCATTCAGTTCCAGCTGCGGAAGCGGCAAGTGCTGGAGGAGGAGCGGCAGAAGAGGATCGCCGCCAAGGAGCAGCTCCACGCGCTCTCACAGGAGCGGGTGAAGGAGTGGGGGAATACGATCCAGGTGTGTACGGGGATCGGGACATACAATCCGCGGTGATTGGAGACATGCAGTATTGGTGTTAGCGGACGGGAATTTGGGAAATAAATAAATACAAATACAGTCTAGGTGTCTACGGCGATCTTGGAAATATAATACAGGCGTTTACGGTGATTGGAGAAATGTTATGTCATACGATTTGATTAGATATGACATGAACAGAGTGAGTCTGGCTTGGGAGGTACAGAGGAAGACGGTGGGTGACTGGAGGGAATGAAGATATGTCGCAAACAATCATTAAACAAATACGTGTTGTGTGGATACCATGGAGGGTGTGGGAAAGTGAGGAAAGTAGACAATGAGTAGGTAATTATTGACAGACATATGCAGAGATTAACGTTGAAGTGACGTAGGAATGGGTTAAATGGTCATATACGATGTGTGGTTTCACATCGAAATGTCCGATGCCACCTATTGACATCATTATAAACTGCATCATAATGGCAGTGTATTGAAAAACGTACCTCCACATACGGTAGCTTTGCTACTAACCCTGGAAAACCTACATCGGCGATGAGTTCCTCGTGTCTTCTGTAGGGTCAACGGGCTCGCAGTCTGAGGGCCTTCCACCAGCGCAAGGCAAAGCAGGAGGAGGAGAAGGCTGCGGTCGACGTGGAGGAGGCCAAGTACCAGGCTCAGAAGAGGACGGAGGCGATCGAGAAGGCGAAGACACAGCTGTACTACCAGAGCGACCGCATCAAAGCGTTCCACGTAAGTTCCACAGCCAAGGGACCGCCATTCGTTGCTCTTGCGTTGCAGCGTCAATCTGTCGGCGCCAACGACGGACGCTCTGGGGTGCTGCTATTGAGTGTCACATCATTTTGTCGGTGTTCATTATTTGCTAAATATAGTCACATTCACGTATGCACCCGTAAACACCACACATAAACAAACACACACACACGCGCACGAATATACACACCACACACAAACACATACAAAAAATTGCATACACCTATTGCATATAACAGTTTACACACACACACACACACACACACACACACACACACACACACACACACACACACACACACACACACACACACACACACACACACACACACACACACACACAAACTAGTGAGTAACCTTAGACCTAGTGTAAAAACACGTGACACATTTGACATATTGTTTGGCATCAGACGAAAATATGTTTTGATATATGTGCCAGAGTGACATACTTACACACATATGACACAAACACTTTTCATTTTATTTGCGACACGTTAAAGTGCGTAATTAATTCAAGTTCGCATAGCCTTACCTATCGGTAACGTTTGTTCCCTTCGTGTTTCACCAGGGTGCGCTTGTGATGACGGAAGTTCTGAAAGAACGAGACGCCCAACTTGAGCTTAAGGTAAGTTCCACTTCTAATTCAGAACATGTTATCAATGATTTCATTAGAATATTTTCCAGAAATTTACCAACTGCATGTGAAGACAGCCCGATTCATGCATATTGCCCTATTTCATATTCATAGCTTGCCGCGTTTATTGATCCCAAACCTGAAAAATGCTGTGATAACATACTCCGACACAAACAGCAGATATCCAGTGTGAATGTTGTCTGGGGGGACGAGTCCTTAGAGGAACGTCGTGATAGGGCACACGATTCCGCTTTCTCCGCTTCCGTTACACACTGATTCTAATATTAGAAGACGGGGAGGGAGCTAGGACTGCTGAATAAAACATCGTGATAAAACTAACAACGTCATGTAATCTAGGGGACATGCCACTCTAGCGTAGGCATCGCGTCGCCAAATTCCAAAGGTCTGGGGAGGCGTGTGGTCCCCAGGTCTCCGCTAGATTCCAAGTGTTTTATGTTCGCCGTTTCACTATCCAATGCACGTCCAAGTGACGCGGACACAGTGCTTGTTACACGAACACAGTACTTATTGCAAGCACCATGAAATCTAAGTAACGAAATGTAAGAAACGCACTCAGCGATTGGATTTGCAAATGTATTGTTGTCCCAAACGACAGACAGTGAACGTACATATGGATACGTCTGTGTTTACTGCTACAGCGGCTCATGGCTGAAGGGAACAAAGGAGAGGACAAGGAAGAGGCGGCCAGGATCGCGAGGGATCTGGAGGAAGAAATCCTGCGGGACCAGAAAGAGGCAGCCGAACGCCACAGGGAGGCTATGGAGGCCGCCCGCTTCCAGAAGCAGCAGTGAGTGACACAGTGGCTGTCTCTCTACTGTCTAATCTCTTCCACTTGTCTGTCTTTCTCTGTCCCTCTTTATTCTTATAACAATAATTATTTTGTTTTGTTTTTGTGTTCATTTATCTTCGTTGTTTGTCTGCATCTGTCTGTCATTCTGCCTGTCTGAGTGTTTGACTACCTGTCTGTGTCTCCGCCTGGCCATCGGTCTGTTCTCTCTCTCCCTCACTCTATCTCTCTCATTCTCTCACTCACTCCCTCTTTCCCGCTGTCCCTCTCTCCCTCTCTCTCTCCCCTTTCCCCTGTCTCATTCAATCACTCTCTGAACCTCTCTCCCTCTTTCATCCTAACTCCCGGCTTTTTTATTTATCCTCCTCTCTTTCTCCTCTCTCTCCAGAGGTGTATCTAGAGAGGATAGTCCCGGGGAGGCACAAAAACATCCAACTACATCCCATGGGTTTTCAGGCTCGCCAGTAAACGTCCATTCCGCTCTTGCACGCTGTTGTGGCGTTGTGCTGCCGCATCACGTCATTGACAGACAAAGGAGTCAGAGGAGGGGAGGTAGTGCTGACATGTTCTTCAAACTGCCTCATATCCGGCCACTTTCAAAAAGCTCTAGGAACGCCGCCAGAGCAGCCTATGTTCTGTATATGCCTAACCACCCTATCATTCTCACACCTTCCATATCCGCACTTCATTGTCTCACGCAACTAGGATATATATACTTCTTTCGAAGCCTGCGCAATATCCTGTCTAAACACAATTCGATCGTTCGACCATTCATTCGACCTAATCCTTGTGTTGCACGCAGGATCCGCATCCACCTGAAGGCTAAAGACAAGGAAAGGGAACAAGGCGACATCGAGGGCCAAGAGTTGAAGCGACTGGCGGAGGAGTACCACAAGGAGCGGCTCATGCTGGACGAGATGCGCCGCAAGGAGGCGGAGATGTTGGCGCAAGTGAACCGCACGCAGCTGGCCAACAACGAGGTGGCTCGCGAGGCGAACGCGCAACAGGAAGAGGTGAGGGACAATGTGTGTGTGCGTGTGTGTGTGTGCGTGCGCGTTTGTGTGTGTGCGCGCGCGCGCATGTGTGAGCATGTGTGGTTATGTCACTTTGCATGCCAACAATGTCAATTGTTTTATGTAAATAACACACGCATGTAGCATAACTAATAAATGTGTCCACAGCTTTTTACCCCAGACTGATATTATTATTATTAAGTGACCATTAAGTGACCATTGTTTCTATGACAGTATATATAATATGTTGGTTGATTTGTCATTTCAGGAGGAAGACGAGGAGTGCCGTATATTCGCTGCTGCAAAGAGAAAGATGACGAAAATGAGGATCGAGAAGGAACGGGAGATTCACAAGTAGGTGGCACCTGTGCGATGGCAAATATATATCATATTTCTATGTAACGTGAAGAATGTGCACACTTTCATGGAGTGTATTAACAATAAAACGAGCAAGCCTATTCATACTCAAAATTGATCTTTGCGATCGGTGTTACGACTTAGCTTAAAAACAGTATTTTATTAAAATGCAGTCAATATTACGTCTACAATTTACTAAGTAAATATTTGCTAGTTTTTGCGGTATACAACAAACAGTGTTCATGAATTGCGTGTTTGCAGTGACGTACAGTAGTAATTGCAATAAACTACCTGAGACAACGACTCCGAAATAACGATATTCTCAGCAGAAACAAATTGAAATTGAAATTGATTTATAATTGCGATGTTATTAAATATTATATATGTCATCGTGCAACTGTTGGATATTCCATAACATATGTATTTTAAATTCTAGTTCCAAAATGTTTTTCATTCTTTATAACAAAATCATAGTAGAAAGTTTCTGAAGTGAGAATTGCTTGCGGGGCATTTCTGATAACCCTAATTTTATAGTTGGTTTGCTGTCTGTGTAACATACTATTTTTACACGTAAACATGTTTATTATGTAGAACTTACTCATAGCTATGATAACACCGACATACGAAATCCCTTGATTGAGCAAGCTATAGTGTCTTCGCGCAAACGTTAACAATACGTACGAATGCTTCGTGGTACATCCCCCTAATGCCCTGGTGACGTCACACCTGATGGTTCTGTCTGACAGTGAGAAACAGGACCGTCTGGATCGTATGCGGGAGAAGATTGGAAGTCTGATGAAGGAGAAGGAAGACGACGAAGACGAGAGGATCAAGAAGGCACAGGCGGAGATGAATGAGAAAACGGAACGAGAATTTGCCATGAAGTTGCAGAAACAGCAGCAGAGACTGAAGGAGATGGGCCAGCATCGCATGAACGAGGTAGGTCGGCCGACGGACCACGGTGAGGAGGGTTCTCAACGTTCACACATTCCAGTTGAAATCTCACTCTGTGCTCTCCGCCAGCCTAAATGATTTGTTCTTGGTAAATGCTATCTCGTCATTCTCCGACTATCTAACTGTGAACAAGACTACAATCCATGTGGGTCTTTCTAAATTGTATAAACAGTTGTTGTCATAACTCCACAATGCTCTCCTGCTTGATCACTCTTCTGTGATAGACTACATGTCCCGTTGTAGAGCTTTCTATTTTTCTGGCATAAAATAATATCCGGGTATCGTTTCTGCGCATGCTCGAGTCAATTGTTACCATAGCTCGCCGAATCTAATATTAAATACATCGTTAGTCCAATATATGTATGTTGGGGCAACAGGACGCGTATACACTTTCAGCAAAATACGTATGCTTCAAAGGCACACAAGTGCTTAGGGCATTAGTAGAAACTTTGCATGATGTATTCAGATGAAACGAGACGAAAAGCAGAAGACGTTGGATCGCCTTGAAGCGATACAGTCGTTGCAGGCGTGTCGCGAGGCGGACGCTCTCTTCCACGCGAACGAGGACGAGAAGAACTTCCGGAAGTTCGAGGAGAAGAAGGAGCTGAAGGGCTTCCACTCGAAACAGATCGTGAGTAGTTCTTGCATCCAACTCGGGCAATGTCTCGTGCGCGGCGTTGCGTTGGAACCGTTCAAACTATTGGCGTCGTCTTTAAAATACCCTTTACATACAAATATGATTGAGCGATATCAACGTGTCACCCACAGCCCTGATAAACTCCTTACATTTGACTTGGTTCATAATTATGCTGTGTAAATATACAGAATTTCCTGTCAACAAAAGTGTTATATTCTTTAAAACGAATTTACATTTCGAGACCCAAGAAACTTCTAAAATTAATTATGGATAAAACTAAGACTTTACAAACGTTCTGCAGTAATAATCGTATGTTGTAATAAGACTACATATTTCTACTCTTCCTTCTGATATGTGTCGTCAGGTGATTATTGTTGAAACGTAACAACTGTGAGTACCATGATTATGTTACATTAGTAAAATTGGAATTTGTCTCCCCTTGACAGAAAGAACGACAGGACAATGACAAATACATGAAGGACGAGATGTACGCCCAGGACATGCGTAATCTCGAGCTACTTGCTATCGAGGAGGCTCAATTCCAGGTATGCCGAGTAATCATTCGGAAGTTGAATTAAACAATTCTGAAAATGTGCGCGCGCATATGTGTGAGCGAGTATGCGTGCGTGCCTGTGTGTTGGTTGTATAGCAGTGCTTTCCCAAACATAAGAAGTATTGGTTTTTCAGCACGGATTATTTCGTTTACCCATAGACAATTCCGGAAAGTAGATAATAACAACAATCAGTTTGTGATGAACTGAGTCAAATCAAAACGTTGTTTTATATATAAATTAAACGTCAGTCGTCATTCTAAAAGCCTAAAGTAGTACATATGACATTGTATGGATTTACAAATTTACATGACTTGTATACATGCATTAAAATACAACAGGTAACTGTTCTGGTGATCTGACACCGCCCTGTTGTCGCGGTTGCAGGAGTACGCCAAGCAGGTGATCGAGACGGCAGAGAAGCGAGGCCGCAACACCTACCCGCTGAAGGCCGTCGCCATGCCGGGCGCTGGCGGTGGACACGGTCCGATCTTCGAGGGCAAAGGCGGCATCCGACCGAGCTACATGGTGAGCGACGCGACCGGCTACCAGCTGCCGCACTTCGACAAGGAGTCGAGCAAGGAGATACAGGATATGCAAAAGGGGCCCACAAACCGCCGGCTAGGCTTCGTCTGGTAGACCCTGGGGGCCGTGGGGTGCGGGGTGAAACGATGTTCCCACTGATGCCCGCTTTCAGAATTGAGTGTATTGAATGCGTACTTGCGTCTGCGGCCACCGGTGAACGAAGGAAGGGAATCGAAGCTGTTCGTCATCATATAGCGTGCATATGCGCGGCGTATTATCTCAGCCTTCGTAATCCACATCTAACGGCAACGTTTAATTCCAGTGGCGAGTGAATGTGAAGTTCAAACGACGCGAAGCTAAGTAGGTCAGACAGACAACAAAATTGCGTGTTCGAATAGATCTACTGTTGCGATTGTAGGTATACTATAAATTTAAGATTCTTTAAGATGCAGAATCATATGTTTAAATTGTACAGGATATTGAATTTCAGAACTGTAAATCACTGAGCACAAAGATCATGTTTATGATAAGAACTAATTGAAAAATTTCTTTAGTCTATTTTTAAGGCGAATGGACAGGATGTTCACAAATGCATAGTTCGACATATGTTAATATAAGGTAATCGACAAGGATTCCTATTCAGAGCCGACAACAATGCAGATTTATGTTGCAGCTACAAGGAAGACATTTGTGATGTGTTATATTTTAGAATGACTTTTCTGTCAAGTTGCGTAATGTTCGGAGATCAACAAAAGCGTGTGACAACTTTGTCACACTGATCATAATTATATTAATAAATTTGATTTATTTCTGTTGCATACAATGCGAATGCCGTCTCACTTCGTTTTCATATATAACCGTGAACTTGTGAACTTGTATATTACGTACATGCATATCAGGTTGACTGGGTGTGATTTAATGCGGAGTCAATGTCTCGGCAACTCAATTCACATAGGTGGATCCACGGGGGGGGGGGGCTAAGGGGCTCGTGCGTCTAATACATTTAATTGAGATTTGTTCTTCCAAAACGAAGTTCATTGCATTTACCTATCTGGCTTGGTTAATAAGAAAACCTGTTTGCACCTAAATTATCGGCCGTTAGCGTCAGATATGAATAAATTTGATTTATTTTGCACAACAAAAAGGTTAGACAAGCTCAAAATCGATAATCAGCGGTTAGATGGATTGATATGTCAGTGAGATTAGGTGAACAAGCAAGGCCATAAAGTTATTATATCAGCATAGTAGCAGTAGCGAAGTGGCGCAGTGGCTAGAGCTTCGGACTCACGAGACTAAAAGACCTCGCGTTTGAATCCTGTGCTGCTGTGTCAAACATTGGACACCTTTTCACTCTACGTTGCTCCAGTTCACTCAAATGTATGAATGAGTAACTGGCTATAGATAATGGTGAACATCTGTGTATGAACAGTCTTCGGACATTAATTGCAGCGTGGCTAAGTGCTTCCCAGATAAGTCTGGGGGTGTTCGATTGAACGGGTCTGTCAGGGAATAAAATGTAAAGCGCATTAAGCAATCCTGAGGGTTAAATTCTGCGCTATGTCAGAACTTACGTCACCACACCGCACCGCACCGCACCGCACCGCACCGCACCGCACCGCACCGCACCGCACCGCACCGCACCGCACCGCACCGCACCGCACCGCACCGCACCGCACCGCACCGCACCACACCACACCACACCACACCTTATATGATACTGTTGATTGCGAGTAATCCCATAGCCTTGTGCGCTCTTGACATAGACTAAGACGACGCGATAATGTTCGCCAATTCCATAATTTCATAAGCTTAGTCTCGTGGACGTTTCCTGATGTCACGGAGTCACATCTCTCTGCTACTGAGGTTCTTCCAGAATCATTGTTTCGTAATTAAGGTCAACACACATATGCGACAGGCAGCGAAACCGCTATTGTTTCTGTTTTCTTCTAGAGCGGAAGTCAAATTTTCCCATTGGACCAATGCGACGCATAGCTGCAAGCTCAGTAGCAGGTATCTCGTCTGTCCGATTGTTGGGAATAGTTGGCTTCATCACTGGCAGTCCTTAGGGATAGACGGGTGGACATGTGCCTCCATCGAACGTTTCACTTACTTCGCTGAGATTATATAATATGACTTCAGCGTTTCATTAATCGCGATACACCTTCCCTGTCTCTACATCTGTCTGTCTGTCTGTCTGTCTGCTTATCTGCCTGCCTGCCACCCTCTCTCTTTCTCTCTGTCTCTCTCCTCTTTCAATAACCAATTCACTTCATACTCATTACGCGATACATACAATTCCTAGAAGTGTTACCGGTTTGATAGTGATACAAGCATGAGTGGTAGGGTGATTGATGATGACTGTTTTCGTTAAATTGTTCATAGGAAAATTTATATAAAATGTATTAGTTATTAAAACCATGGTGTTATCAGTACATTAAAGCTGATGATGCGTAAATAAATTGCTCATCTCTCAAACTAAAAATTATTGTCATGTATTGTGTCGTGGCGTAGATTTGTGATAGGTTTACGTCTCACATCGTGGCGTAGGTTTGTGATACGTCTCACATCGTGGCTTTGTTGATCTTTCTTATTAACACCGGATTATGTAATGTAACATATACAAATTCGACGAACAAAGTATCTGTATAATCACATATGCGATGTTGAGTTTCCAGATACTGACAAATCACGTTTACGTATGAGGACTACACACGTACAGGAAATAATGTCCTAAAACAAAAATGTGAACACTAAACTAAATTCATGCATGATGTATATACAGCTAGGAAGAGCCTAAACATATGTCCGTTATTCAGGCATCAGGGTGGCAATCTATCACATATCGCCGGAAGAACTACATAACATACAATCTGTCAGTGTAAAATATATACGTATACATTCTAATAGGTACAACAGTTTTGTAACCGAGCTCACCGCTTATAAATAACTTGACGATAAATTGAGTGTTTTTTTATAACACGTCAAATTTACACGTTTGTATGGTCAAAGAACAATTAAACTTGTCTTGAGGATACCGACGCAGTATGACCCCTAACAAAACAATAAACAGTGTTGTAAAATTAGAAACAATGATTGTGCTTCATAAAATCATAACGCAATTATAAGAGGATTTTGAATAAGAAACAACAACATCAATGTGTTGTGTTTCACTGGAGCATAGTTTCAATGTGTGGATAATTCATACGAGATTAAAAAAGTCAGTAGATAATTACGCGATAATGTAAATGATAGTTGAATGTGTTTGTATGGCTGTACGTATGTGTGAGTATTTCGGCAGAAGCTATGGTAATCGATAGGTGACGTAAATGTTGTGTGTGGAGTGGAGCGAAATGGTGGCATTGTAACGTTAGCATGGCTGACTACAATTTGCTTTAGGATCTACCAGCGCTGGGCCCACCAACACCCAGTGAATGTTCGGCAGATGTGGCTCGGTGAAATGCTACAACACACGACGAACGCGATTTGTTTAGAATATGAACATCTCATAATGTGAATGAGATTTGTATTGTTCACGACAATAAATGCTACAACGTTTACATCTTACCATATCAGAGTGAAGGAAAAAGAGATGGAGAGAATATTAAGAGAGACAGAATGGCGTGAAGGGTAGAAAGTGAGTGATTGGGTGAGTAGGAGAGAGAGGGGGGGGGGTACGGAGGGAGGGAGTGTGTGTGTGTGTGTGTGTGTGTGTGTGTGTGTGTGTGTGTGTGTGTGTGTGTGTGTGTGAGGTTCGGCGATAGAGAGAGAAATGAGACCCACAAAATATAAGAGATAACGGAAGAATGAAGATGAGGGGCCAATAGGAAGAAGGGAATGAGACAATGAGAGAGTGTGAAAGTGGAGGGACAGAGACGAATGAAAAGGAAAGGGAGTGAGGTGGGAAGGAAGGCGAGGAGATATACGGGTGTGAATGGAAAGACAGAAAGTCTGTAAGACGGACAGACACGTGCAAATATGACATAGTATTATATCTGCCTATATCTATCTCGCCCAACAATTGCGGGTGTATTTATTCGCGTACGGTAGCACACTGTTCGACTCCTGTGCTGCGGTGTTAAACCTTCGACAGGTTCTTTGTTCACTCACATTGCTCCAGTTCACTCAGCTGTATGAATGAGTGCTTGGCTATAAACAATGGTCGCTATTTGTAAGAGCAGTCTTCGCGCACTGATGGCAGCGTGGCCGGATACTTCCAAGAGAAGTTGAGATGGTGTTTGATTGAACAGCTCTGCCAGGGAAGTCAAGTGTAAAGCGCAGTCATAAGGACTGGATACTGATCTGATCTACATAGGAACTTGTCTTTACTATTTTACTGTCAGCAGTCGTGCACCGACGTTATCTGTCCACGCCAGAAGTGATCAGTGATTGCCGAGGAAAGAACGTGTTGCTTGATTGTGTTGGAAGTCAACGAAGCAGCTAGAGCCCGTGTGTCCATGGCACTTGTCACACCGAGGATTACCACAAGCGGATGACTGACTGTCGCCATGAGATAGTACTGAAGAGCTGAGTCCGTCGTTGCTCAGACAAATTATAGATAGACCAAACTTTCGCCAAATACGGTGTCGTTATGAATGATTTGTCATACTCCCACAGTAAAATGGCGTTCATTTGACCATCATCATGACATCTCCCTGAAGGTTTCTTTCATGTTGCACTGACTACACTACAACTGGTCGTTCACATGATACATTGTCTGCAGCTAAGTACTCTGTTATATGAGTGCGTGAAAGTACGTGCGTACGTATGCGTTAAGCATTTCCTCCTACATGCTTAGATCGGAAGAAAAGCAACGCTTTTATTTTTGGAAATTCGTCCATCAGGTTAGTTTTTTAAAAATAATTACCACACAAGGTTCGCAGGAAACGTTAGTTAGACCTTTGTTCGGAGCAGTATGTTATATCGAGCTAAATACAGTATGCCGACTATGTTGAGACGCCAACTGCCTTATCATGGCTTATGTGTTTGTGGGTGTGTATGCTTGCATTAGTTTGCGTGCGTATCTTCTCTGTTTGGGTGTGTGCGCGTAAGTTTTCTGTATGTTTGGGAGTGTGCGTGTGTTCATGCGTGCGTGCGTGCGTGCGTGCGTGTGTCCAGAGATGACAGTCTAGAAGCCGGGGGGACCTCCCATTCCATTTCGGTATGGTTAGTTAACTATCTGAACCAAAACATTCAATATACATTTATCTGGACTGTCACGCACTCGATGATCATGCCAATATTCCAACTTTATCCCCCACAGCTTGGCTCATCCCACCAGTAGACCGGGCAGTGGAGGGGGGGGGGGGGAGAGAGATATTGTTCAAAAACAGCCGACTAATTTCAGATTCGCGGGGGTGGGGGCATGTCAAAATGGTCTAGCGTTACGCCAGGATATCCACAGGACACATCAAAACATTCCATGGGGCACATGCTAATGTGCTGGGCATCTGAGAGCGAGCTGGATGCCTTAGTGCAGTGTGCTGGGCTCATCCGTGTGTGGAGACGACCCGGCGCTCACTAATCCAGCTTCCACGCTCCGTAATGGGTAGACCACGCCATTAGCTTTGGTAGGCGAGTGGCTTAGGAGAAAGTTACTCCGAAGTAACACAGTGACACCAGCTAGAACTAAAGAAAAACATCCCAAATGGAGTTTGTTGACATCACGGCGGGAGTGCTACCGGCCCGGGTGAGGCGCCTAGCACCATGTGTCTCTCTTTGTGACAGTACTTGACTGTGCAATGCGGCTAGCTGTTGGTTGAAGAGAAGAGTAACTAGAGTTCCAAATAAGATGTACTGAAAAGTAAGTTGCTAAATCTAACATGATCACTGATTTTTTTATTTGTCGATGATATCGTGGTACTCTCAGGAGCTTCTAAAACACGTCCAGAGAGAATGGTTTAAAGGGTTTCTTTTAAAATGTTCTCTTTGACGTATACAATGTATAATTAATCCTGTTAACCTAATTATTAATTATATGCATATATTTTATTACAAATGCGTTTTATTAATCAGTTATCATAACTCTGACAACATACCGAAAAAATAAGCTCACGTGGGAGTTTCTAGTTTGAGCTTCACCTATACTATATGTCAAGCTGTAAAGTTAACTGCTGTCCTAACATATCGAAATAAATCACCTCTGTCACTGAAACAAGTTAAAGATTTATAGACAAATCATTTATATTATGAATTACAACCAGGTATGTCCACAGGGACAGCTGAATGATACGTAAAGAGAGGCTAGGTGATGTATGTAACTTCAATAACCACGAACCAAATATAAAATTCACTCACGATCACATACACTTCAACATGAATTTCTGAGCAAAACATCATTAACAGACATACCGGCTGAAATAACATGTTCTATTATAACAATAGCACCACACAACCAAACATAACAATGCCACACTATATAGTGTATCTGATTTGCCACCAACTGTAATCACATATAGTACTGTTTGCTTCATTTTCAGCAACAAATGAAACGTAGAAGCCTAAATACATCATACAATAATTTTATAACATTGAAAAACCAAACTTAACCTTTTAAAGGTTCACCTCCGACACTTCATATGTAAATGAATTATTATGTTACATAACACAACATAATTTCACAATATAAACATTACATGTTTAACAAACTAAAACAAGTTTTACATTTTATGCTGCAATCTCACTTTCAAAGTGAAAAAAAACTAAATTTCAAGCAAGTTAAACACCTGTAATTACAAGGTGGCCAAAACAACAAGGGCTTCAGCAAGATGGAAACTAATCTAGTGTCCCAACAGAGGTTCAAATGCATGTTTTATAATCATGCATTCATAAATGCAATATCTAAAGCTGCAGGTATAAATGGATCACCCATCAATTGTCCTTTTCCAACAAATAACAATACCCACACCATGACCCAATATCTGGAATGATAGCTTGGTTAAAATATAACAGTTATGATTATGTACCACTGACTGCAGACTTGCGTTTTTTTAAGTGATATGGCCGTACTCCATTTTCATACGGATTTTAACTAAATTTATGGATACATTATTTTTAACCACATTATGTCCTTGTATGCGTCACAAAAGTACAGCACCACAATGGAATAATCGTTTACTGTTAGTGACTAAGTATATATATATATATTATTATATATATACATATATATACTGTATATACATATATATATATATATGTAGGTATATATATATATATATATGTACACATGTATGTATGTATGTATGTATATATATATATATATATATATATATATATATATATATATATACACACACACACATATATACTGTATCAGGTATTGTATAGTGGTGTCAGGGGTACAAGACTGAGGTAATCCTGGTCTTAGTGGTTTCTTGATTCAAATCTGGCCTTGTTCCTGGACATTTTATAGAGAGATTTATTGAATGAATTTCCCTTCCAGATGTCATTGTCACCACTGGTTGAACTGACGCCACTTCTGTCCATGTCATCGACATCGACATCGTCATCGACACCATCATTGACATCACCTGTGTCACCACTGATTGCTGTTGCTTTGAGTTGTTGGTTTTGTTGGTTCATCATATAGTGGCAGTCGTCTATCACAAAACTGAAATGAACACATGGGTTAATGAACACTATACAGCTGTACTACAGATATAAAGTAAACACAACTAAACCGGTATATATTATTTAACCTCAAAATGTTCGCAATGTGCTGATCTGTTATAATTTCCAGCAACACAAAGCCTCAGTTAGCTGCCCGCAGATAAGCGGCATTACACTCAAAATATATTTAGTGCATGCATCTATCACATGCCATATCAAAGCTTAGTGTAATTGCTGTTCACATGGAATAATTGTATATACGTTGTTACATGTCTTTATATGGAAAATCTATTGTAGTAGCAGTTCCTTTATTCAAAACATTGAATACATTATACAAAATACATACGTATATTTGTGTATATACAATGTTTAAAGGGAAAACAGGAAGTCTTTGACTTTTATGTCACCACTGTTTGAAAACATATATCACTAACTGTGTATGGATATGCACAAATATGTTGTGGAATCAAAGTGCATTTCATTAACATGTCATGGTTTTGGGATGTAACTGGTTCAAGGGCCAGCAGCAGTTACTTATGTTTCCTACATTTGTATATCAAATGTGATCCTGGACAATATTGATGATTTCCCTGAGCTCATTATCGTAATGAAGTGGTCCCTGGACTCACTAATTTTGTGATTTGGGCAGAAATGTTTGCCTTATAAGGCTCACCTTGTAAATACAATATAACTTTGAAAGTGGACCCATTATCACTAGGACTAATTCGACTGTCTCGCTGGTTATGCTGTATTCATTTAGAAAGTAAACATGTAAATTACATTCGTTGCTTTTTCCTTTCCCTTGTTAAAATGTTTTTATTGAATTATGTATTATTTAAAGGCAAAACAAAGTTAACTGTTTCGTGGCATACACCTAAAAGAGTTAATATAAAGTAACAATTTCCACATATACTAATTTTTTTTACGCCAACGGTTTACCAGAAAAATATTTTTTAACACCCAGCCATCCAAATACTACGCGCTACTCCATCTTAGACGAAGAATGACGTCACGACGGTGATCGAGGCGCTCTCCACGCAGATTCACTGCATGGGGTTTGGCTGTTGTCATGAAATGGCTGCAACTCGGCAACGCGCGTAACATGCTGATGACGGTAAATATGAAGTTGTCTATTATTGTTATCGCTGAAATCATCCCATCAACTGATGATACATGACTACATGTCTACTTCAAAGCATTTCTCCTAAAAATGGACCGAGCAAAGTGAACTGTACTTGGACTGGAGGGATTCCAAACAGTACGCCCGCAAATGTGAATCAATTTCTTCAATACTACCGGTTTCAACTATTATTGCAACCGTATGCCGAACAGTAAGGCATAATTACTAAAGTTTACCATAGATTTAACCACAGATTTAGATACACGTCTATAAGCAGCTGCTAGATGTCACGCCAACTGAACGAACTGTCGAAGACTCGAAGTTGTTGACCCTTAACAACGTCGCAGGTTAAAGGTCAGACATAGAATGCCGCGCGCTGAATGGCCAAGTCAATTTAACCCTTCACTTAATGGCGGCGTCTAGACCATCGTGGATTTCGTTCGAATGTTAGACTTTAAAGTCACATTCTGAGTAAACCGCTGACGTTAAAAAATTGAGTATATGTGGAAATTGTTACTTTATATTAACTCTATTAGGTGTATGCCACGAAACAGTGAACTTTTTTTGCCTTTAATTAAGTGTAATAGGGTCTGTGTGTACGGCTACATTGTCATCAGCTGTTGAACACACGGTGCTGTAAAAGAAGGTGCCATACCAGAAGTTGCAGGCACTGACGCGGTGAAATGCTGGTGCCTGCATTAAGTGCAGTTTTGAAAAGCCTATATCTTAAAAACCTCAAAAGCCAATAAATGTAAAGGTTTTCTGTAGACCCATTTACATATTTGTAAATGGCATAGTTAGCTTTATGATGATAAATCAAACCTGAAATTACATGCTGGTACTCCATGTACACTGTACACCCTTTTGAAATATTGAATCCCCATGTTCTTCCACCCTTGGATGAATTTCTAAATTGTCTAAATTTAATAAATATCCCAATGGGCCGACTATAATTTTAGCCTGATATATGCAAAACTGATGAAAGTGTCAGGATGCAAAAATGCATACACACAGTAAAAGACTTTTATTAACAATATCGGTCAAAATGACATAATTCATCAAAATATTTGCTCTTTAAAGTTTGATCCAATTTTAGAAATACACCCAAAACTACTATGATATTTCAATATATATATATACGATATCATTAGAGCCACTCACCTATACCAGAGAAACGGCAACCAAACTGTCCCAGCATGCCACAGTGAGTGAGCGTCAAAGGTCCACAGGTACGGTGGGAATTCTCCGAGCTCAAGGGAGAGCAGGAGAACGACAGCTATTGAGACGGTGGCTGCCTTCCACACGTAGGGCTGCTCCCGTCTCCGACGGAAGCACCATGTCAGCCAACAGGCTGAGGTGAGTAGGCCTAGGGCAACAATTGCTGACATTTGTGATCAATTAAAGCTCATTTTAAACCACAATACTTCAATGCATTACTTAAAGGCAAAACAAAGTTAACTGTTTCGTGGCATACACCTAATAGAGTTAATATAAAGTAACAATTTCCACATATACTAAATTTTTTTACGGCAGCGGTTTACCAGAAAAATATTTTTTAACACCCAGCCATCCAAATACTACGCGCTACTCCATCTTAGACGAAGAATGACGTCACGACGGTGATCGAGGCGCTCTCCACGCAAATTCACTGCATGGGGTTTGGCTGTTGTCATGAAATGGCTGCAACTCGGCAACGCACGTAACATGCTGATGACGGTAAATATAAAGTTGTCTATTATTGTTATCGCTGAAATCATCCCATCAACTGATGATACATGACTACATGTCTACTTCAAAGCATTTCTCCTAAAAATGGACCGAGCAAAGTGAAATGTACTTGGACTGGAGGGATTCCAAACAGTACGCCCACAAATATGAATCAATTTCTTCAATACTACCGGTTGTTTCAACTATTATTGCAACCGTATGCCGAACAGTAAGGCATAATTACTAAAGTTTATCATAGATTTAACCACAGATTTAGATACACGTCTACAAGCAGCTGCTAGATGTCACGCCAACTGAACGAACTGTCGAAGACTCGAAGTTGTTGACCCTTAACAACGTCGCAGGTTAAGGGTCAGACATAGAATGCCGCGCCCTGAATGGCCAAGTCAATTTAACCCTTCACTTAATGGCGGCGTCTAGACCATCGTGGATTTCGTTAGAATTTTAGACTTTAAAGTCACATTCTGAGTAAACCGCTGACGTTAAAAAATTGAGTATATGTGGAAATTGTTACTTTATATTAACTCTATTAGGTGTATGCCACGAAACAGTTAACTTTTTTTGCCTTTAATATAACTCACGTACGGTGACACAATGTAAACAGCCATGCACCATCATTATCTCTCAACTCTAGAAGTATCCGGGGGTAAGAATTCATTGCAGGTGTAAGAACATGTTGCTTGATTGTGTTATAAGTCAACAAAGCAAATATATTCATTAAAATAGAAACAAAACTGCATATACACCCATGTCTCGTTTATCTGCATGCTTTCATTCCCGATGTTTTTCTCAGGTCTCAGGTGGTTTCCTTCAAACAGCCCAAATTTGGGCTAACGTGGAAATATTTGGTTGGCTAAGTGAAAAGTGCGGCTTAGCAAGACACCTTATTATACATGGCATAATGTATAATAAGTGTTGCGAAACAATCGGATTATTGAAGGTCGGATGACTATATAAATTCATGATACATTCCATAACATAACCCCACGATTTAAAATAAGAATGTTATCATTATCATGTAGCTAATTGCCATACAGCTGAATATGAATCGATTATTATACCATATTTTATTTTAGTACACTCTAAACGATAAATGTTTTGGCCAAGCTAGGTCCAGTATTAAGATATGTGAATAAGTGAAATATTAAATCTGACAAGGAGTGTATTAAATGTTGTTAACAAGTGGTGATGTCTATATTTCCTGACTGTCTTCACAGTCCCTACCTGTGGCAACATTAACCTTCATGTTGTAGCTGTAATCAATGCGTCCCTGGACCAGAAACCTTACATGATAGACAAAGAGAGACAGGAACACTGTAGCAACAGACCCAGCCATCAGCCTGTTCTCTGTTCCCAAAATCCTGAAAATAATAATAATAAAATACTTCTACAGCACCTGATCGAATAAAACTTCATTGATAGACATTTCTGTGTGAAAAGAAGAACATATGGTGCCATATTATATATGACATCACTTTCAGATAGCTGCCATATATGTGAGTGATGAATTATGCAGCCCAATTATAATGAATATTCATGCATGCACAGTAAACGACACAATGACTATGGACTTTATAGACAAAGTGAACTTGTTGGATAAACGCAAAGTCTGGCGAACTGAACCAAATATGTCTTGGCCATGCCTCATACTTACACGGACAGTATAAGTGGAGCCCAAACTAGAAACTCCATGCATGCATTGTTTTTTTTTCAATGACTGTGTTAACAGGATTAACTAAAATGTGTACATTACAAAGAGCTTAAAATTTTCAAAGAATCTGTTTAGTACGGTACATTGCAATCATCAGAATTTGTATGGATCAACATCACAAACCCAACACCTAATTTCTAGTAACTACCTTTAATTAAATACATCACCATTTGGTTAAGGAAAAACTGCCATTAGGTACCAAGCAGCCATTTCAGTTTAAAATATAATAAACTTAAAATATATATATAGCTGCCTTTAGAATGCAAAAAAAATGTAAATTAAATATTTACAATTGCTTGGTTACATTGAAGCTGTCATGAGGGTTCAAAGTAACCGTAATTTTACAAAGCATAAGTAGGTTATAATTAAGCAGTCACTAGGGGTTAAAAGTAAAACAAGGTGCACAAGAATTACCTGAGCCAGAGAGTACAGAATGAGAAGACAACACTGGAGAAGGCACAACAGTAGTCCATCAGCTACAAGTCACACAGAGAGCATCTGGTTACTGTAGGTTACCTGCAGTTGCAATGGTCAATTGCAACATGTCAGAAAATTAAATCAAGATGACGGTGTTCCTCAATGGATGAAACGATAAACCCACAATTTGACATCATAAACCGAATTACATGTGGGACTTCCAGAAACTGGAGTCTCATCACATCAGATGAAAGCACATTCAACATACAATATTTTGAAAGTCATTATGAAATGCCACATTATGTATGTGGGTGGGGTCAAATATGTATTTTCAAACTGTTTTCACACATTGCATTGGGGAAAAAGTGGTTAACTGGACTAGGGTGTACCTCTGTAAAAGGTTTGTCTCTCGCATGGAACACAGCTGACCAGAACCACGTGTTGACTCCAACCTAAAGACAAACAAAAACAACAATTAAAATTTAGTCATGCTTTACAAGCTGTCCACTAATTAAATTGATTCATCATATAAAATATATCTTTGATATTGAGCTTAGTCAAAACTCATTTCATTTTTCAAAAGTTAATAATGGAGTTTGTGTATATCCATCTCCTCCTAGGGATAAGTTCTCCTGCCTCTTTATGTTTATTCATATCCAAAGTCCTCAGGTGTTAAATATTATTCTTAAAAACAGGTACCTGATAGTTATTCAAAGTTATTTACTTTGTGAATTTGGCATGATTAAATGATAACGTATTCTTGGGGGTGTGCCATCATATTGCTACAATAAATTTACATCAAAATTATTAGTGGCATTATTATTAATGTTGTGACTGGTGAAAAAAAACAAAAAACAACAGGAATGAAAGAATTTTGAAATATAAATACAACAATTCGTGTGGGTATAAACTAGACTTGACCACATGGTCATATAAATAATATTACTAAACATACATTACAGCTGTGCTTCTCAACATAAACTCAGCATTTAACATCATACAGATATTTAAAATATATATATATATATATATATATGTTTTAATTAAGACAGAAAATGGTAAGACATAAAAATGATAAATACAAGCTCATCTGAAATGTTTTTATGCCATTATAATAATATTATTTAAATGATTTACCAGAGCATACATGTGCCACACGTGGTACATGGGAGACTGGGGTGAAACAGACCGCCGAATCTTACGTATCATGTAGATGTGAGGCAGACCATTGAGGATGGAGAAGAGGACCGAGGCTGGCTCTTGTATGCCGAAGAAACGGACGAATGGCCACTGGAATCACAAGACATTAACAAGATGACAGAAGCTGGCTTTAATTGTATGCTGTTGATTGGCAACTGGAATCACAAGATATTAACAAGATGACAGAGGCTGGCTTTAATTGTATGCTGTTGATTGGCAACTGGAATCACAAGATATTAACAAGATGACAGAGGCTGGCTTTTGTATCATGCAGAAACAGATAAATGACCATTTGCATCACTACAAATCATGACATGTTGGTTCATGAATGCACAGAGATGGACAACCACAATATAATCACAAGAAGACACCAACGTTAGTCATGCAGTAAAAAATTACAGGTTGTGGTTACTAACATTACAATAATGCACATTTAATATCTGCTCTCACCAGTTATGGCATGTGGATAAATAAAAAATAAAAACATGAGTGTGTTTGAGCCTTCTCTGGATAGCTATATTTACTGTTTGCTGTTTCTCCAGCTTGACCTGAGCAACTGGGAGGAGATTAACATGCATATTGATATTTGGGTGCACTGACCTTGCCATGAAACTGTGGGACTGGGCTGTTGTCCTGACGCAATTCCTCAACTGTGTGCCACATGCAGTGGTAGTCACAGTCATCCTTGCAACTCCACAGGAGCCACTGCATGTACCACGGCTGAGTGGACTGAAACTCTGGCTCATCTACAATAACAGACAGAAGATTTACTATGGCTGAATGGACTGAAACTCTGCCTCATCTACAATAACAGACAGAGGATGTACTACGGCTGAATGCACTGAAACCCTGTCTCATCTACAGTAACATATATCTAGTGGGTCTGTCACGGCTGAATGCACTGAAACCCTGTCTCATCGACAGTAACATATATCTAGTGGGTCTGTCACGGCTTAATGGACTGAAACCCTGTCTCATCTAAAATAACAGACAGATGATGTACTATGGCTGAATGGACTGAAACTCTGTCTCGATCATCTACAATAACAGACAGAGGATGTACTACGGCTGAATGCACTGAAACCCTGTCTCATCTACAGTAACATATATCTAGTGGGTCTATCACGGCTTAATGGACTGAAACCCTGTCTCATCTAAAATAACAGACAGAGGATGTACTATGGCTGAATGGACTGAAACTCTGCCTCATCTACAATAACAGACAGAGGGTGTACTACGGCTGAATGCACTGAAACCCTGTCTCATCTACAGTAACATATATCTAGTGGGTCTATCACGGCTTAATGGACTGAAACCCTGTCTCATCTCAAATAACAGACAGAGGATGTACTATGGCTGAATGGACTGCAACTCTGTCTCGATCATCTATAATAACAGACAGAGGATGTACTACAGCTGAATGGACTGAAACCCTGTCTCATCTACAATAACAGATAGAGGATGTACTATGGCTGAATGGACTGAAACCCTGTTTCATCAATAATTACGGATATAATATCTACCATGGTTGAGTTGTCTGAAGCCCTTACTAATTTTGGTCTCATCTGCAACCAAAGTCAAACTGTGATAGAGCATCTATCAGGGCTGAATGGACTGAAAATGTCTTATCTACAACTACCGGTGGTACATTCAGAGCATGTATCAAGGCTGAGTAGACTGAAACTCTGGTCTCATCTCTGATCTACAACCAGAATCAGAGCATACACCATGGCTGAGTGTACTCAAACTTGCTAAATTTCGTGCTAACCACAGTCCTCATATACCTACATCACACACATACTTAATATAATTACAAATCAATATTATTTATCACCATCTCAGAATGATATGCTTCCCTTTGAAGCTCTGCAATACGTATGAGCCCAAACACCATGGCACCAAATTATTATGAATTTCCTTGTGAAATGATACAGGTAGTTCATCTTTCATGAGCTAGATGCGTAACTGATAAATATGTTACCCAGATATATTTTTTCTTTTTTGTGACAAATGTCTAATTTCAATTTAATATCTGGCTATGTGTGGTTGAATACCACAACCAAAAAGAAAAATCAGTCAACAGAATAAAAAACAAGCATTAGTGAAAACTGTGAGGATTTTATCTCTGTAAACCATACTTTTATCATTTGTTTACATTAAAATTGTTGGATCTATGACAGAAATGTAACTATTGGTCTAAACCTGAAATCAAAATGCATTCAACATTTATGTTTCTCCAGAAGTGGTTCAATTGCTATTTTAATTTCATCTAGCATTTTGAAGAATTAAATAAATAAATAATAAGGCACATTAAATACAATGCCATGTAGAAACTGCTGTTAAGTGGTGTCCACTTGGTGGTCAAAACTGGTCATCTAATGGTCACTCACCTCTACATGCCTGTTTGTTGCAGTCCCACATACATCTGTGAAACAACCACGACTTGTCTCCAGCTGATGCTGTTGTCATGACGACACAGGTTGCCATGGACACCAAGCCACAGAGAAAGCCCTGCCCATTCACCATGGCTGCACTTCTGCAATATAAAAAATATTTTTTTATTAAAAACAATATTTTATAATTGAAATATCATTTTTATTCTGGAATGAACTACAGATATATGTGAAAAAACAAAATATGTTCAGAACATGATAATGAAAAGTAAGCAAAAACCATGTAGGGTACATCTATTTGGCAAAAATATTGTAATTGCTATCTGTTCTGCAGTAAACCATCTATTTGTAACTAAGCCAGGCAAAGGCTTCTCTTTGGTTTGGGCTTTTTTTTTAGCCAACAAGTAATTATTGTGATAGGGTCTAGTTCCTGTTTGTGTTGGGTTCTAAAGCTAGCCAGTGAAAACAACAGGTGTCTAGTCAGAACTTATCTTATTAATAATAAGCCCGTCCCTCAATAGTTGGTCCCCCATTAAATGACAGAAAACCTTTAAAGCAATGCTGGAGAATAAATGTTTCATGTCACTGTATTTTATTCACCAACCACAAAACAGAGCCACAGTGGATACACAATTGTGACATATCACTTCAGTTTGAAATGCAGCATGGCTACAAAAATAACCATTAGGGTGAATGCAAGTTTGAATTTTTCTTAGAAAATATACAACATTGATTAACATAAAAAATAAATTTGGGCATTTCCACTGTGATTCGCATTATACCCTGGCAACAATATTTTGGCATAGATTTTACAATAATGTATTTTTAATTCAATCAATTGGCATAAATAATTTGTTAATCATAATTCTAATTTATATAAATCATCAAATAAAAAAATTGTTGATGACTTTAATGACAAATAATTATAATGTGATTTGCATTACAGAAAAAAGAAAACACAAAAACATACTTTGATACATGTATGTTAAATTTCTTATCAAAGTATATGACAGTAACCAATGTGAATGTCAATGAATGTCCGTGGCATGGGCTTGGCTTTGATGGCTTGAGCCTTGACTGCCAGTAGCAGTTGGTATTTTCTTTTACGCCAATTACGGGTCCTTTCTTTTATCAATGACAATGTCAATGTGTACTTTCCATATGTTTGAAGTTTGTATTTGGTTTGAGAGTACTATTAGTATTACTAGATCTAGCCTTTAGTTTAGGCCTAGGGCAGGCCAATATCATGACATGAATATTCCGTACTTTGTTTTCAAGCCAACAAAAGTTGCAATTAAATACCAGTTATAAAACGACAACTAGAAAACAAACTACATCCACTCAATCTCAGTCGTAATAACTGAATCACCTGGAAGTACCACTACATTCTACATGTTCTATTCAACGAGAAGAAGTTGTGAAACTTCTTATATCTGAGTATCAAGACAAGAGTGTGATTATGATGGCTATAAACAAATCTATAATATATCAGACTATGAAAAATATGATCACAGTCACAGACATCACACAGTCTGGCAGACGCCAAAAACCTAACAAGTAACAGGCAGTTAAATAGCCATATATACAATTAATAATATGTTCTGTATCACATGCGGTATTTATCGAGATTCTGTGATTCCCTGCAGTTGTTTAATGTCTACAATACTACGCTAAAAAACAACACGAAGTATGTTTTCTGATTTATCAATGTCATACCTGCCAACAGTCGCCTATTCAGATGTCGCCGCGTAGCGGACAAGAGGGTACCACCGAGATGTCGCTGACGGGGCCGCTGCCGCGCGCACAGTCTTCCGGGCGTTAACCACTTTCCGGGTGATGTTTGCAGCGCATGTAAATGTAAAATCATCAATATAAATGCACAGAGCTGTTCTTGAACTTTCCTGTGGAAGAGGTGCTTAAAAGTTCATATGCTAAATACAAATATTACGCTTGTTTCCATATCACATACCATCACTCTGGCGCTCTCTGAAGTCACGTGATCGGCGTTTGCTATCAAAATATAAGTGTTTGCGTCGTGTTAACTTGTTGTCAATATGTTGACACAAATCAAATACCTTAGGCTTAGGGCTTAGGCTTAGCCAATACATGTAAGTCACAATACATGTAAATGTATAATATTTTAAATACATATATTCTAAGTGTATATATACACTGGTTATATGTATGTATGTATGTATATATTCAATTGTATATATTTCAAAGGCATATCTGGGGGAGATCTAGAGAGAGAATGAACCCCCAATACAGATGGGGCTGCCCGGGGATGGGATTAGCCTGAATATTTAGGAAAGCGGTACATTTTGGGATGTCTGTTTCTGCTGGATCATGGCTGCCACCCCAACAGTAAATATTTTCACAACTCTCTCCAACATGTCTCTTTGAATTCTCCTTATTTCTTTCCATCCCTGAGTGTAGAAAAAACAACAGTATGGTGTGCAATAGGACGGAGAAGTATCTTTGGTCCATACTTTTTTGAAGACGACAAAGGAAGCCAAGTGACAATTGACTCTAAGCAGTATATTAAGATGCTGTGGACACTCTTCATTTCGGCCTTAAGGAGGAGAGGGGTTGATATGACCACAGCTTGTTTCAACAGGATGTGCCCACTCACTGCTCACATCGCACTCTTGAGTACCTGAGACGGTGCTTTTCATGGGATCAGCTAGTTTCATGGAGGACAAACAACCCAAGGCCCCTACATTCTCCTGACCTGAACCCCCAGACTACTTCCTCTGGGGCTACTCGAAGGAGAGAGTCTACCAGGACAGCCCTGACACAATCGAGAGACTGAATAAAAAGTTATTTTGTAAGACATTAACTTACTTTGGAGTATAGCTTTTGAAATTTATAACATTTCGACCCATGAGCTTTAGGTCTTGGTCACGTACTGATGTCACGTATGTTGGCTCAGGTTTTGGCGGATTAATTTACAACCAAATTATCCTGCCAAAACCTCAGCCAACACATGACACCAATATGTGACCAAGACCTATATAGCAGATGGATCAAAACATCATATGTTTCAATAGCTATGTTCCAAAATAACTTAATTTCTTACAAAATAAAAAATCTTGGAGCCATGAACAATATATTCCATATATCAAAACAAAACGTTTAAGTTTTTTCTGGACCACCCTGTGTTTTTAGTTGTCAACATACACACATATTAAACTGATGTTTTGTATAATTTATTGATGTCTCAAAGTACAGTTTATACACACAAATTAATGGTTTATTCCATTTATTGATGGGCATGATATTTATTGTCTGAAAAATTTAAAACATGATCATTCAACAGATTATTTAATCATCCAATAAAGATATATTTCAATGACAGTATGAAATATGATTATGAAATATAAGGGTTAAAACACAAGTGCCAATAATCCTTTGTCGGGATGGAGGTATCCTCCCTGTTTTGTCAATTATAATGCAGTGTGTTTTACCTAATCCTTGGTTTCAATCAATAGTGGCTACCTGTTGACACATTCAATTTAAAAATGTTTTAGTGACATGAATAACTGATACCTGATTTGTTTCTCTAACATGCAACAGGATACCTTCAACATATTTAGTTTAACACCTGATCTCTGTAACATCACATCATGAGTCTACACACAAAACCATTAAACACATCTACATAATTATTTTGGAATGTAACAGTCGTAGATTAACCTTCTTAACAGACCGAAAATGACTCATTTTCTAAACACAAACATTTTCCAGAATAGTCTAAACGAGCCTACAACACCAATAATCACAAAGAGCTTAACATGCATTATTTGATCATTTCATAATTTGGAAAGTATCACCTTGTTATAGCATCGATGCCTGATGCAAAGAAATTTTTAGTTTGTAATAACATGACTATCTCATCTTGCAGTGCACCAAAACAAGACAACTTAAATGAATTTAAGTTGTTCACATGACTTATGAGGGTAATTATGTTATACGCTTTGCAAATAAACCAACTTTCATGCTTTAGTTGAAATAAACAGGGCTTTATCATATACAATAATTGAAATTCTTCTAATTGACGCTGGTTTCGATAACAAACTTTTTTCAAGTACTTTCATGCACCAATGACAGTTAAGTTTTTTGTTCTGTATTTACGAGTAAAACGGTAAAAAAATCTGCTATGTAACACTACAATACAATTGGGCCAAAGAATTAAAAATAATACTTTATAACTGTTCGGAATAGCGTATTTGAATACTTTTTGTGAAAATGTAATATTGAGTTATTGATATTTATGTATTTCATAGCAGCAACTTGAGTAAAATGTCCGTACCATCCTGTCACTGATATGCTGCTCTCGGATAGCTATACATCCACCATGAATAACTAGTTCCGATAATCACAGTAGTTACACAATTCTTAATAAAATGAAATATTTACATGTACCATTTACATGCACTTGAATAACTATATGGCCACCACCAATAAGCTTTTGCAATCACAGAATTTACACATTTCTTATTACATACACAATTCCCCATCATATTCAAGTAAACAAATCTTCATAATATACACATAGCCCTAAATATGATATGTCATTTACCAATGATACACAGCTGCCTGTTTCTGTATGCAATGACAGAACAACATGAAATGTTTGATAAAACAACATGTCACTCCGTGACAATAAATGTTCCAAGACAACTGTCACCACCAGTGACAGATGTCTGACACAGCTGTACATGACACGGAAGGCACCATTGACGAAACATTTCAAATAATTTCAATGAGCTTCTCAAACTGAGCTAACTGTTTAAGTATCTCTACAATATATATATATATTTTTTACCTTTCATACAAAATGTTAAAAGAGTTCAGTATTGTTATATATACATAAATCCATTTTAAAACGGTAAAACCAAACCCAGATGTGTAGCTGGTGTGACTGTCAAGAAGATGCCACGATCATGTTGTGGAATCTTGCAATCAATACAGTTCCTGAGAAATCTTCCCAAGTGAGTTTTCTATGGAAACATCCCACATTGAGCTCAAGGACCTGAGCTCAAGGACCTGACTGAAATTACTCAACTCACTCAACATTTGGCAGGTTCACTGAAACATGTTATACAGACTTACAAATATATCAACTCAATACTATGGATTTCAACCATGGCATGTCCATCCGGACAGTTGAATGATACAGAGAGGCTATGTGACGTATGTATCGATAACTAAAAATTCAACAACCATAAAGCAAAGATAAAATACACTCCTGATGATATCACACACAATGCAACATGAAGTCTTGAGTAAAATATCACAAACGGACCAACCAGCTAAAATAACAACAACAAAACCAAACAACGCCACACTGGTGTATCTAATTCACTGCCACACCGAGGTAAAACCAACTGTAACCACACATTAGTATTATTTTTGCTTCAATTTCAGCAACTCGTTACAGGCAGAAAGTTCAATAGTTGTATCATAAATCATTTTGGAATATTTCAAAATCAATCTTTTAAGGGCTTTTAAAAATACTTTCGGAAATCTGGTATGTGTTTATGGCAGCTAGATGGGCTTTTTGGTCAGTTAAAATGTTTCATAACTAACATACATCTAGGAGAGCAAGATGAGCAATTGATATGTTATGCATAACATTTTTACGATATAAACACTTTACATGTGTAACATACTACAACATAAAAGTACACCTGAAGAAACCAAAATTTCATGTATCCTAACTACCTGTATTTTTAAGGTGGCCAATATTAAATGACGGCTTGGCAAGATGGAAACAAATATAGTCTCCCCAACTGAGATTCAAATACATATCGTCTACTCATAAAAACATAATTTATAGCTGCCGGTAAATAGAACATCTATCAAATGTCCATCACCAATTGTCCTTTTCCAACAAACACAACAATACCCACACCACGATGCAATATCTGGAATGATACAGCAGAGCTTGGATAATAATAATATATAATAATTCTGATTAAGTATCGTAGACTAATTATGTTCACAATAAACATTTTCTCATATAATATATTTGATTTTAGCAGCACAGAAGTCAATCTGAACTAATTTCAAGATATACAATAGTCACTAGTTGCATAGACCAATTCCACTGAGAGTGGAAACAATAATGCAGAGGCAATTGAATACAATTGTTATAGTTTAAAAGAATTATCACCAGTATAATGAACAAGAACATAATATTTTAGAGTCTTAATCTACCGACACCAATATAGTGACCAATGCCAAATGGACATATGTAAACAGTCCACTAATGGCAGTGATTTAAAAGGATACATTTGCACTGTGCTATGATTACTAACCTCAGATAGAGACTAGGTCAGAATGCTGCAGAAAACATGTCCACTGTACAAAGATCCTTCTTTTTGGTGTTTTACTGTTCTCCCTTAGCATCAATTGTTCATTGTAGAAAGGTTACCATTTGGTTTTGATGTAATATGTCATAATAATAGAATCAACAATTGGTTTTGGCATAAAAATGTCGTAGCGTCAATCATTTGCAGCAGAAAGGTAGTTGCATAGCAGATGTCAGATCAGACGGTCATTGTACAGAGGCGTTTGGTGTACACTATTCAGAGGTGATCCTAATTTTATTGGTTTCTTCTTGAACTGTAGCCTTGTTCATAGACAGTTCATAGTGACTTATGGAATGGTGTTCTAATCCGGATGTTATCGTCACCGCTGCCTGAACTGACACCATTTGTTTGCATGTCGTCGACATTGACATCACTTGTGTCACCAGATGCTCTTGTGTCACCATTGGCTGCTGGTCCCTTGAGTTGTTTCTTTTGTTGGTTCATCAGATAGTGGGAGTCATCTATCACAAAACTGAAATATTCGCATGGGTTAATGAACAATATACCAGATATAAAATAGCAACGTCATTACTATTATAACAGAACAATGGGCTACTCAGATGTAATGTCCACCCACACAAAACTGCCCACAGATAAACAGCATTTCTCTGAAATAAATTGGTGCAATCTACAGCTGTGTCACATTCCATTTTAAAGCTGATTTAGCTGCTTATCAGTGATTCTGAGTAATGAAAACTACACCCGGATATGTCACTGGCATATTTCTGCTAACAGAAATAGCCTTATCAATGATACAGCAGATGGCTATCTGTTTGGAAATCGCTCCTCAAACTAAACATCGGATTCTGCCTAATAACGATTTTCCTCATGTAGTCATTATCATAGTGAACAGCTTCTAGTACAATTAATTTTGAGATTTTGGCAGAAATGAATACCCTTATATTACACAGCTGTTATATTTCAATGTCCAGTTTATTTTCTTTGAAAAGAAATGCAGTACTAACAAAATCTATGCATTTACGAACACACCTATTAAAATACAATATATTATTATTCCACTATGGACAGAACATAGTACCAGCATGATATGGCAGTATTTGAACAACATACAACATATGTTATGTCGAAATGACCTTGTTTCTCAAAACATTGTTTTTTAAATTTGCTTAAATTTTTGCAATCAATGCAAAACAACTACGATATTTCAACAACAAAAAACCTTGTGGGAAAGATCTGAAGCATAAAAAGGCACAACATTCCAAGACACAATTTTGCAACCTACTATCTACTCCACAGGGGCAGGGCACAATTGTCACTCGATGAAAATGCCACTCACCTATACCAGAGAAACGGCAACCAAACTGTCCCAGCATGCCACAGTGAGTGGGCGTCAAAGATCCACAGGTACGGTGGGAAGTCTCCAAGCTCAAGGGAGAGAAGGAGCATGAGGGATAGGGAGACGGTGGCTGCCTTCCACACGTAGGGCTGCTCCCGTCTCCTGCGGAAGCACCATGTCAGCCAACAGGCGGCGTTGAGCAGACCTACAGCGAGACCCACAGTTCTGTTTATTAACGAAAACGTGTCTGTGCCTAGATTTAAGTTTAGTATTTGATATACTAATCTAAGGCTGTAATAAACGTGATCAAGGTACATTTCCCACCATATTATGCTTAGTTACTTTATTAAAATTGTGACCATGCTCGAAGTCTGAAAAGTTTCACTGTGAAACATGTTGGTTGAGTGGGTAAACAAAACATCCAGTTTTAAAACAAGAATTGTTAGCAATATTGCTGAAGTGTACTGAGTTAACAGAAATACATTTCAAAATAACCCAACAATTTGACAAACGATCAGGTTACCATAGTTGTCATTAAGCAAATCAATTGTTGACAAGATTTTAATAGTTTTGGTCAATCTAAGAGTAGTAGGGTATGACAATTACTGATGAAACAATTACTGACATTTCACGTTGAGTGTATGAGAAGGTGCCAACTAGTGGTGACGCCACAGGTCCCTCTTGTGGTGACACTGACAATACCTACCTACGGCAATGTTTGCCTTCATGTTGTAGCCGTAGTCAAACCGACCCTGGGCCAAATAGCGCACATGATAGACATAGAGAGACAGGAACACAGTTGAGATGGCTCCAACCATCAGCCGGTTTTCTGTGCCCAGAATTCTGAAACATGAACCGATGTGCTCTTTGTAATACAAAACTGAATTTAATTAGTTACATGTATCCTGAACTGTGATTCAACTGGAACTATATTTACATCAATATTTCAGAGTAGGACCAATTACTTTTACATGGACCTAGTCACTTTATTGAGACAATGAGTGTCCCTTTTTTTGTATCTGTATATTGTGTTGACTAATCAATCTTGTTCAATATACAACAGCATTAATAGCTGTTTGCAAGATACCTTGCTGTGTTTTAATTTAATTTTTAGTTATTATATGTCAATGCATAAATTAACAAGCTCATGGATATATCATAATCATTTGAGTTATTCTCGATCAACATCAGAAATATAGTCCTTGGTGTCCAGTAAGTACCTTTAAATATTTCATCAGTCTATATGGCAAAGAGGTCATTAGGGTTAAAAATAAAACTTGATGTATACGTTTGGTTGGTTATTGCTTAGTCATGGGTTCAAAATAATAACCTTGATAACATATAGTTGGTTTGCTATGAATAGGCAGCTATCTATGAAGTTAAAAGTAAAATAAAATGCACAGGAATTACCTGAGCCAAAGGATGCAGAATGAGAAGACGACTATGGAGAAGGCACAACAGTAGTCCATCAGCTGCAAGTCACACAGAGAGCATCTGGTTATTCTAGGTTACTTTCAATTAAAATAGTCAAGCATACCAGAAACATAAATGAAAACGACAACGTCTCACATAGGGTCAATGTGCATTACACACGTGATCTGAAAAAACCTGTATAAATGTCTTGACACGGCAAACTTGATCTTATGTCTTATTACATACAATTATTTCATGAAATGTTCATTGCCACTGTTCTTGATATCTGTTTTTTTTAAAGGCGATGGGTTAAACGGTGCCGTTTTAAACATTGTCATAACAGTGTAAAAGTTGAATGTGTAAACATGACGAGGGCGTACCTCAGTAAAAGGTTTGTCTCTTGCATGGAACACAGCTGACCAGAACCACGTGTTGGCACCCACCTAAACACAAACAGAAACAACACTTAAAGAAATTTGCTTTATAAGCTGTTTACTCACCACAACTGCTCGTCCTGTCAAAGATGTGTTTCTTATAGAGCATTACATTACATTACAGTAATGGGTATTACATCTAAATTCACTTCAGTTACCTATGTATTAATGTCTAAACAAGGACGAAATGTAAGTGTATCTCCTACTGGGAGTCTAGGTTGATTTGCCTCTTTCTCTGTTCATTCCTGTCCCTGGACCAGTGGCCTCTGATTGGTAACTACCCCCAAGGGTAGGTTATTAACATTATTTTGTTATTTTACATTATTTACTTTTTCGCATTTATAAGGCATGGTAAATGGTAAGACATCTCTCAGTGGCACTATGATCTACATTTCACAGTATGATAATTTAAAAAAGATCATCTCTACATACATTTAGCACTTAACATAATCCAGATATTCAAAATAGATTCATACAATATATTTGAAATAATTATGCTAGCCGAGAAAACCATCGATGCTTGGGGAAAAAACAGTCACTGCCTGAAACTTTAATAGAAAGTTTCGATCTTGACGTCACATCGCCCTGAATAAATATGCTGCAGATTTAAATCTCGCTTCTTGAAAAAGGAGTCTCCCACGCTAAATTTTTTGAAAATTGTGTTACACTGTTTCAGTGTCCTGTAATTACATCATGCATAGCTTTATGAATCATGTTCTCCACCCCAGAAGAATTCTTAAAAACTATAAATTTATGAACCATTCACGTGGACCCACACATGCAACATTTCAGCTGGATACATGCGAAACTGAAAGCGATGTGTGACCTGAGACAGGCAGACAAACAGTGAGACACTGTTTCATGATATAGATAATTATTATTAAAACAAAACCATGTAAGATGTCAATCATAAAACAATGAATGCAGGACAAGCTATTTTAATGTTAAAGTTGCATAGAGGTGGACTCACCATAGCATAGATGTGCCACACAATGTACATTGGTGTGCTGGGCGATATAGTCTGTCGAAACTTGAATATCATGTAGATGTGAGGCAGACCATTGAGGATGGAGAAGAGGACCGAGGCTGGCTCTTGTATGCCGAAGAAACGGACGAATGGCCACTGGAATCACAAGACATTAACAAGATGACAGAGGCTGGCTTTAAGTGTATGCTGTTGATTGGCAACTGGAATCACAAGACATTAACAAGATGACAGAGGCTGGCTTTAAGTGTATGCTGTTGATTGGCAACTGGAATCACAAGATATTAACAAGATGACAGAAGCTGGCTTTACTTGTATGCTGTTGATTGGCAACTGGAATCACAAAACATTTAGATTGACAGAGGTAGTTTTTTTAGCAGTATAATTGTAACAGGAATCACAAGACACTGTTAATACAAGATGACAGAAGTTGATTCTTGTATGCTGTAGCAATGCATCAGGTGGGTTGTTCTCCTCTTGTTGTCCACGTTGTCAGGGGTGAGGTTAGCCACGGTTAGTGAAATCTTTTCTTCACCTTTTCTTTCTTTTCACTTTTCTCACTGTGTTCTCTATCAACAGTCTCTTGCAACACAATCCTCCCATCATATTTCCGGTCATCCTTGCTCAGGGACAACAACACTTTAACCAGATGACAGAGGCTGGCTCTTGTGTAATGTAGGAAAGGATCAATTGGAATCATTATCCATTATCAAGACAACACAGATTGCATAGAGATGATGTACAGCCTACAGACTCACAAGATGCCTCCAACCAACTGAAAAACCAATTACACCCAGTGGGTATCCCCATTAAAATTTACATCTAATTCCTGCTTTCAACAATTACGGGGGAATTTACGGCTTGTGTGTAAACCAAAACTATAACTGTGACACCCGGTATGGATAACTGATCACCACTTGCTGTTTCACCAACAATAAGGAGAAGACACACAAACACACACACGGGACTGACCTTGCCATGAAACTGTGGAACCTGCCTGTGGTGTTGGATCATCTCCTCCACCGTGTGCCACATGCAGTGGTAGTCACACTCGTCCACACAGCTCCACTGGAGCCAGCGCAGGTACCACGGCTGAACGGATCGGAACACTGTGTCATCTACAATGACAGAAATGTCTCAGTTTTGCAGGGTCGGCTACATGTGTAGGCTATTATTTTAACAGCACACATCTTTACAAAGTAAATTCTGGGGTGCTTACATATAAAAATAAAAACAGGTTGCGAATGTAAAAGTTACATTACAACACAGTGTACATAGGACCTCTGTACTACAATAGATCAGCAGATTTTAATTTTTTTTAAGGAAAACACACATAAAACATGAATTTATAATAAATTCATGTAGATACTGTATTAAGTGGTGTCAACTTGGTGGTCATCTAATGGTCACTCACCTTTACACGCCTGTTTGTTGCAGTCCCACATACATCTGTGAAACAACCATGACCCGTCGCCAGCTGATGCTGTTGTCATGACGACACAGGTTGCCATGGACACCAAGCCATAGAGAAAGCCCAACCCATTCACCATGGCTGTTTTTTCTGCAATATACAAAAGAGAACATGTTTTTTATTTTATTTAAATGTAAGCAAAACAATTTTTTTATTTTGAAATGAACTACAGATACTTGAATAAACAGCTGAACTGCATCTCAGTAATGTTTGCTAAGTCTAAGACCAAGTGCATAAAAGATAAATGTTAGTATGGCAAATAGTGTCCATGGTTCCAAGATTTAGACAGACGGTAAGAATTAGTGTATACTTTCTTTGGAGCATTTTACTAGAAATGCTGAAAGGACAGGATAAGCTAATCAAAATATGAATGAAAAGAATGGCCAACTCAAGGAGTTCATGAAAATGCTTGTTTAGCAAACAATATTTAAATCATACTTAGTATCACAAAAGCTCAGCCATTACAATGTTCAGTAACATGAAGACAATTGATGCATTGGTCATCTATTACTGGCAGTTGTGGACACTCTGTTTTCTAATGAGTTTGATGTGGTCTGTTTGATCTCACCGAGCCTGGGCAGTAGGCAATATCAAAACATCTCACTCTCAACATTCATAGTTGCAGAGAATTCAATCTAAATTCTTCACTGTCTTTTTGTCAATTATTGTCAATATTAATTTTGTATTTCAATTGTGTATGTCCAACAAAAATATGTTTGCCAGCAAACAGATTTACCTCTAAATTTTCTCTATAGAGTACCAGCAAACATATCATTTTATGGGGTCTAGTTAATAGTTTAATATAGATCTGTCCTGTGGATATATTATATAATATTTGCAACATACGATCACATATTTCAGGGTTTTGAATATAAGTTTACAAGGGTGAAAATTTATGTTCATTTTAACATGTCCAACTTCATACATGTTTTTTCATTGTGTGGTCAAAAGGGTTAAGGAGGAAACAAGGTTTACATGAAACAATGTTTCACAGTTGGTTCTTCTAATATCTGAGTAAAACATTGTGGCACTTTCTAAGTGCCCATATTTTATAAGTTAATCGTTTAAATTTGTTTTAGATTTGACTGGTCCCCTTAAAGTTTATGCATTCTATGTCTAACTTACCACATCAATATAATAATGTATTTAATTTGTTCATTTGATTAATGTATTAATTTAACATACTGCTTAACATATGTATTTAACTTACATGTTTTACATTGCCTTTGAGCTGATTTTTAACCCAGACATGGTGCTTTATACATAAATTCTATTTTAAGTAACTCTGATTATATTTGGATTGATTAAGACTACCGGATAACTCCTTATCTAATGCAGATTGCAGATTGCCACTGACTGCCGATTCAATATTTGAATCGGCGTTAATTGGCGCAATAACGCCGACTGTCGGCGTAAAGTTGTCACACACCAACCGACTGCAGTCGGCCGACTGCTTTTACGGTGACTATCACTAGTTGGTTGGTGTGTGCGCCCAAATCGGCTGGTCACAGTGTGGGCGTAGCATTATTTGGTAATTCATGATGGTACGTGATAGAAACAATCCAATTTCAGTACAATTATTTACTGTCACTATAAGTTGTAAGTTGCCACATCATATGCCATGGCTTAGTTAGGTTACACTGCTGGCTGGAGCGTGATATTGTTTTTTTTATAATTCGCAGCAGAGCTATAAATACTTGGCATATTTGTTAAATTTGGAATCTTATCTGGCAGCAAGTCGACGTGTCCCAAATTGCCCTGGACGCGGTGGGAGTTGGCAACAACATCGAACGTGGGACGAGTGATTTATACTACGTAAGGGTTCACGACGATGTATATGGCAAGTAAGTTGATGTACAAGTTAGTACACTACATGTGCAATACATTTATACGAATATGGTCTACTTACAAATTGCATGTACTTTAATTTACTGACAGGGAAACCTTCGGAACCATTAATCTAGATAGCAACCTGTTTTGGCGTGTCAACAGTACAACGTGGACTGTATCATTTCTCTCGATTGACTGAGCGGCCGATGCTGGACATAAATCGTCCAATCACAAAGAACGTTACATGGGACATTTGGAAGGTGCATTTCCGGTCTGCGGCAACTTCCTGTTTAGCAAACGAAGGAAAGCGTTTCATGACATGTCATTTAAGTAAAATGCTATAAATTTGTTTAGAAAGAGTTACGCTGTAATGTCTGAGAAAGGGGACACGGTAGGACCAATTCTGCATGTAATCGTTGTCGGGTTCCATCATAAAAAAGGTTGTCAGGTGAGATTTTGCATGATTGAAAGACCACGATGCATGATGATCATCTGAGTTCTGACTATGAATATGACTGACTGAGGCCTAGTCAGTGACTAACAGACGCTGTCAACCGGGACGGATATGCACACAGACGAGGTGTCAGTGTGACCTCATATGCGTTTGTCAAACTATCTAAAAATGTGGTTTTGTGATACGACGCGACACACACTGCCCATGATAATTAATGTAATTAATTTAGGACGTTGTTGCGTAGCCGAGCATCGGAACCGTGTTCGCTGGTGATAAAGGTCTGAGCACTCAACGTGCATGCGCCTACTTTGACTTTCCCCGGTGCTCGGACGCGGTGCAGCAGGCCGAGCATCGGAACCGTGTTTGTTTGTGATAAAGGTCCGAGCATTCAACACACAGGCGATTTCTTGGTCGTACTTTCACGTTACCCTTCGCATCAATATCAGTACGGGTGCGTAATCGTACTACTGCTACTAGCGATTCATAAGGATATTCGATTAATATTTATAAGTCCATTATAACAAGTCATAGCCTATGGAAAAAATGAAATAAATACTTAAAATTTATAAGCCCAATTGCATGATTATAAATATTTTTTGCGTTAATTGTATGAATCTAAGTGCGTAATATATACCCATAACGACATTATAATTAATAAATATGAGCATTATTAATAATTACATGAGCACCGAAAGAAACAACAGGGGCATCATACAGCATATGGCTGGTTGATGAATTTATTTTATTCATAGGGCATAACAGGCCAAAGCAATTGCGTTTTGAGAACTGCAGATTGTAATTGCTGTAGTATAGCAGAATGATTTATGGACTTCATGTTTTTAGATAGTAAATTTAATATTATCATTTTAATAGAGCCAGTTCCATTAGAAAAAGATTATAAGTAATATGTGTACTTTAGAAGATATTTATTTGCAGCTTATATAATAGTTGCTGTGGCACAAATAATACAAATATAGTTGCTGTTTCCTGAAATTATATATCTGCTGTATTACTTTATGCAGAATTATTAAATACACACATGTATGTGTAATGTAGCAATATTGTATGTAGCAGTTTATTACTGGAAGATGACAAAAGAACATCTCTATGTTACCTGGGTAACATTACTATTTAAGTGACGTATGTACGCGTCATGCGCGAAGGCAAATCGACTTGCAATCTGACACAGTAATGTAAAGCATACTCGTGTATTGCACTAAGTAAAAAACTTGCTACGTGATCTCTACTATCTAGAATACATTACTAATTTATGGTAACTGATTCCATACCGACATTATGGTTGCAGTATTTTGATTACAGTGTTTATGTAAGAGGAGAAATGTAAAACATATACATGATATGACGGTGAATTTATTTTCGATGCTCAATACAAATACATAGATAAATTAATTTTAAAAACATTGCACAAAAGGGTTATCATGACACGTGAGATTTGCAGATTGTCTAGTATTTAACAGCAGGAACTGCGTAATATCTAAGGTAGAAGGGGTTATATTTGTAAAACATAATTATGCCTGGGATAATTATTAATTTAATGAACTGAAATAATGAAATGTAGGCACACAATATCAATCATAAACAATTTAGTCAACATAACATACATCTTATAACAAACTATAAAAAAAATTATGGTCATTATGGTTGCGACATTTTAATTGCAGTTTTAATACATTTTATTATAATTTTTATATAAATATTGTCTTAAAAACGTAATAATGCACATAACTATTTCACTAATATAAAATTAATCAAGCAAAACAACTAGTATAAACATTAAGCATGAATTATATTATTATTGTTATATAAAACTGACACTTATTCTCTGGTTAAAAATGTCATAAAATTATTGCAATTCGATAAAGATAGTGATAACAGCAAAATTGAGGTGGTGCAAAATTTAAACAAATGTCCCCAGTTGTCTCATATGGACGCCGAGTCGTCTCATGATCGGCGACGAGTTATCTTGAGCCGGCTCGGCCCAGGCCGAGTTGTCTGTGAGCCAAATCGACTGGCATTTGTCTTCAAAGTACTTGTGCTCGGGCTTAATCTTGCCAGCGCAGCCAGGATATAGAGCCACCGACGCAGCCAATGTCTTACAGTCCCGCCTGTGGTCAATGTAGAGTTGCACGGCTGTTTTATTTCCTTTATTTGCGTTAAAACCATCGCCTACGTTCATCCCAACCTCAACCCATGCTCGGCTGGCGTGAGAAAGAGCGGAAGCAAGATACAACACGTGACAATTAGCGCATGCGCGTTGAGTGCTCGGACCTATAACGCCGAGGTACAGGGTTCCGATGCTCGGCTACGTAACCACTTTGATTAATTTAATGTTATTGTCACTTGCCATACTCGGGCCGGGGTCTACACTGTGAACTTTAAATTAAGGCGAGTTTACACTATAGATGCAAGCAATGAGGCAATTGAAAAAGGTCATGGCCGAACAATGTTGAAAGCTTGCAAAGTGGTTGCTGCAGCGAGACGTTAACTGGTGTTGGACATTCCACCATGTGGCGCTACTCTTATCGTTCCAACAGAAACATCGCACCAGTGGGGAAAGATTTCAATTTATGTGATATCACTTTCATCCAATGATTAAAACATATTTAAACCAATATAGTGTAATCTCAGAAAGGTAGCTTATTTTATCTGATATGACATTTCATTGATTATAATATTTTTTATTTACATTAGCGGTAGAAGCAATGTTACAGGATCATCCTTAAATAAATTGCACACATTAAAATAGTTGCACACTGTACTGGAAATATTTGAAAGAAGGTCACATATAAAATGAAGCGGGAGTACATTTATAAATAACTATTTTATAGTTTCATTCGGAAATTATGTATCTTTTTTGGAGGGAATACCGTCCACAATTTTTGCGACATAAGTGACTTGCGACATAAGTGATTTAGGGCATAATGTCTATAACTCCATGTCAGTATACTGTTGGTCAGTTGGTGCATCATCTACATGTAACATAACTCTGGTACCTTCCCAGTGGACTCACCATCATGGTTTCTGCTGGGTCTAAGATTCTGCTGCCTTTTCATATTCCATACAAACATTAGCAGTTTCTCATTTTATTAGAGGCATTTGTTTGAATGTTTTGACAACATTGCTTTTCAGGAAATGTTGCCATGTTTACTGTTGTGATCTAGCCACTACAAAACATAATCACACTCTCTCTGTGTACGTTTAAAGTAAGTTTTGAATACACAATAATACATGATGATTCTTTTCAGCATGATTAACAATATTTATGCTCTGTACAAAAGGTGGAATATTCCTACCCGCCTCTGATCCTCGGCAACACTGTCGATAGCGGCAAAGTGCCGCCCGAGTGGAAACACCTCGCCTCACTCGCCCTACCAGATGGCGCTCACAACTTCCTCAGTGGTATGTAGCGCAATCGAAATAAACAGCGACACTTGGTTTAAACTTGGTTTACAGTCACCTAGGTCCTGAGAAATTCATTTGCCCCACACCTATGTCACCCAGTCCCAAACTATTTCCGTGACACAGGAAGAAATTTATTGTGATCTTGTGTAAATTCTTCCGCAAGTCCAGGATGACTTTATGTGCAGATTGTCTGTTTGTTTTTTATTTATCAATAGAATCATAAATAAAAAACAAGATGTGGATTAATTATTTTATATTTGTTCACATTATTTTTTATATATATATTTTTTTATTTACTCACTTGACTTATTTATGTTAATTAGCATTTTAAAAGAAACATTTATTAAGTTACTTAACTAACTGAGGTTACTTTATATTTTAAATATATCTACAAGAAGGCTCCATTTTTGGACTAAAATAAACTGCTAAAGTTTAGCAGCTGAATGTTGTTTTTTGTTCAACCTGGTCAACATGCATGCATCTATAGCTGCTTTTTGTGTACAAAATGTTTTTTTTCAGAGTACATATACTGAAATAACAAACAATTAAAAAGTTCATGTTAAAATCTTCAGCAAAATTAAATTGTTTTACTGTTGTAAATTGACAACTCGCCCTAAGTAAGGAATTGTGTCACTGTCTTTCAAGTGTACAGTGTACCAAGCAGTCATAATAATAATAATAATAATTAGTTAACTTCTATTGCGCCTATATCCTTAGAAACCAAGCTCAGAGGCGCATCAAAACAAAAAGGATTAATCGATCTCATAGTCGGTAAACAAATCAAGTTGTCATCAGATTGATTGATGCGCCAGGGAGCTATGGTGGATAGGCCAGATTGTACAGATATGTTTTTAAATGACGACGGAATTTAGCAATATTTTCAACTGATTTCACGCTAGAAGGAAGCATATTCCATAGAGTAGGCGCACCCACAGCAAAAGCCCTGGTCCCCATATTAGTATTGACCTTTGGTACAAAGAGTAAATCAGAAGTAGATGACCGAAGTTGAATAGGTTTTCTTATAGGAGTAAGCAAAGTATGTAAACACGATGGCTGCTTAGAAGAAAGTGCCTGGTAAGTAATGGTACACATCTTAAACATTATACGATATTGGACAGGCAGCCAATGCAGAGACTTTAGAAGCGGCTTTGAAGGAGTAAAGCGTGGAGACCTAGTCACCACCCTTGCTAAGCAATTTTGAACACGTTGTAGTTTTGTGATATCCTTAATAGCAATATTATGAAAAAGTGAATTACAATAGTCTAATCTACTAGTAACTAATGCAGTTGCAATAGTCTTTGCAACAGAAACAGGCAAATATCGACGAATACGCCGCAAATCACGAATGTGGTAAAAACATGTTCGACAAATTTGAGAAATGTGTTCTCTAAAATTAAATTTATCATCAAAAATTACTCCCAAATTCCTAGTCGAAACTGCAGGCATAACATGCTGATTAAGTAAGGGTATAGGAAAAAGAGTCTTAATTTTGTCACGCTGCCGGTGTGTACCAATAATAAGAAACTCAGTTTTATCAGCATTCAGCTTCAATCTACTCTCAGTCATCCAGCAAAAAATGTCATCAATACAAGTTCTAAGCTGCTGTAAAGAACTACTTGCATCTGAAGTGGATAATGATATATAAATTTGAGTATCATCTGCATAAAGATGATGGCTCAAATGATGCCTATTAATCACTAGACTCAATGGAGTAGTATACAGTGTAAAAAGTAATGGTCCCAAAACTGACCCCTGAGGAACACCACACGAAATATTAAGTGGTGACGAAAAACAATCCCCAATCTTAACTCTCTGGTGTCTACCACTCAGATATGATCTAAACCAGCTTAACGCTATACCAGACACACCATACCACACAGACAAACGATCCATTAGAATAGAATGATTAATCGTATCAAAAGCATGGTTGCAAGTAAATGCTGTAGAGAGAATGTCAATACCGATTACAATCTGATACCTATATAGGTGAATCAGCTGTGCTGACACAGATGTGGCTGCAGTGTGCACTGTGGGCTGGTTCTGTGCCTGTGGCAGTGGCTTAGATTACCAGGTGGTGTCATTGTTCTGGCATTTATAGTGACTACTTGAGTCAATATAACTTGTTGATGGATAAGATGTTGTTCATGGGCCCTCTAATATTACATGTTTTACCTGGTTAATCTGTGTTGTGTCCGATGTTGTTAAAGCATGTTCCTTTACACATTATATCAAATTATTTAATGTTAACTGTGGAATGGTCTTAATGTCTTTTGATGTCGTAAAAATATGTTCTTCCATTTTTGCAGATACAGTCTACTTCCATGTTCCTTCCCGGACTGAGAAGGACTCGACGGTTTACGGAGTCTCGTGCTACAGACAAATAGATTCTAAGGTACATACAGCCATAGCCTTCTCACAGCATTAACAGCCTCTACTTGACATTTTTCTGTGTTACATTTCAGACTCATTTCACGAGCAATCAAATCTGCTGCATTATCTTAGTATTTTTATTTTGGGGAAAAGCAAAACAAAATTTTTAATTATCAATTTGTTGGATCTGATTACAAAAGTGCTAAAATGGAAGTGCTAAAATGTTTTTGTTGTTTTCTATAATCATTAGTTTACTCACAATTACTAAAATTAATGATAATTTAATGGTTTTTAATGAATTTTGAAAATTTACCCCGGCTGCCCACATTAGTTTGCCTATTCCCATACACTTTACCATTGAAGGAACACATGTTGGTAACTGTGGCGTTGGTTTGCTGTCTGTTGCTAGGACTTGGTGAACAGAGAGGCAGATGTGACACGGAACACTGTTCAGAAGAGTGTCTGTGTACTCAGCACCCTGGTGAGTGGATGATGTCTCTCAGTCGTTCTTAGTCTGCAGTTGTTATGTTCTGTAACTGCAGTGATGCTGTATTTCAAACATGACATTCAGGTATTTGTGTAGTTTGCTAGGGTTGTGCTGTAAATACAGGGCATCTTCTTTGGTTTGTCTGTCTGCAAGCCAGTGTGGCCAAAACCTTTTGTTGACATCGTGGCCTTACTTCTGAGAGGAAAAATATGTGATTAAGTGTCAAAAGACAGAGAAGAATTATTTGCCTCTCAAGAAGAAGACAGCCTTGCACAACATCTAACAGGTTTAACCCATTATATACCAGGGGAACTCTGCTTTAAGGAAATATTTTAGTAACATTTGTTTATTAAAAAAATTCAGAAAGATTAATAAAATATTTTCAAATAATGTTAAATCCATGTCTGTCTGTGGCCAACCATTTCTCTTCTTTCCACTGCAGTTGGCTCGGTCAGTGGTTGTTTACCTAGCATCTGTTGCAGCCGTTGTATGGACTCATCCAAGCCAAGTTGGAGCTCATCACTCATGCGTACTTCGATGAGAAAGACTTCCGCCAGGTGTCACTACTGGAGGCAACATACAACAACCTCAATTCGTCCTTATCGCCGAAGCTGCTCCAGTCCTCACAAGTCTTTCTCGGTGAGGGTCACTCCCTCTCAGTGACAGGGGAACTGGATGGATAGGAGGGTGGGAGTGGCGGAGGGGGGAAGTGGGTGGAAGGTTAGGAGGGTAGATGCATTGGAGGGGATGCATAAATAAACATACTTTTTTAATTGTATAAGTCATATGTATAAACAAACATACAATAAGTAGAACAGTTGGTAAAATGGTATACAGTTCCAGATTGAGCAATGTCAATTAAGGCTGTAACTACCGGCTATTCGATTTCAGTTGTAACAATGCAAGATTAAGTAGTGTGACTAAATGAACTGGTCACTGTTTATCCCTAGATAATCATTACAGACTGTAAGAAATGGTGAATTGTTATTCAGCACATCTTTAATTCATGCCACTTCAGATAATAAGTGAGTATTGCATGTAGTTCAGTATCAATACTGCTGTCTAGGCTAATCATAAATCATTACATAGGATTTATGTTAATCTTGTGTGAGCACAGAACTCATAAAATCATTATTTTGTATGAGCCTTAAGGATTGAAGAAGAATTGCATTGAAATTCCACATAAGTGACCTGTTGACTTTTGAAATTTAGATATGAATATGCAGAATGGTTAATGACTACAACTTCATGTTTGTGTGTTGCCAATAAAAGGTTTCATAGAATCAAAATGATCTACATGACAAATTTATCTGATAAACTAATGGGATTTTGTTGTTGTCATTTTCAGGTTTGTCCTGTCGAGATGTCGTTCATTTGTTTCGCCACAAGATCGTCATGCTGTTTAAACTGATATTACTTGAAAGAAAAGTGAGTATCAGGATGTGGAAAAATGCCAATTTGTGTAATATTGTATTATCTTGTTTCACATTTTACTTAAAACACTTCGTAAACCAAGGTATTTTTTGTACACCCAACTGTATGTTATAAGAAGGTTAACACCTTTATCAATCGACTCTTACTCTTGTTAAAATTATACATAACAAATTAATTAATTAAAAAGACAGCTGAATTGACAACCCACCCATCCGAATAAGAGTTTTAGGATCGGTTTCACCAGATCTGGATGTTTGTAAATCGTAATTGATAAGCAATATTTGCCTTCAATTTTTTTATAGTGTGGGATCAAGTACTTTATCTGACTTATTCCTAAGTTTCATTTTTTCAATACTTGTTGTATTCAGACTTTAAATTATTGCAATGACAAGTATATGTACTGTTAGGTGTATTTATCTAGATGTCAAGTACATTTCAAGGGTATTTAGAAAAGAAAATAATAATTTAAAAGCAATAATAATAAAGTAGAATGCAGATTCTCAGAGAGTGGAGGAGAAAGAAACTGATGAAGTCTACATTAAGAGAAACCTGGAAAGAGAGACAGAATGGAACACACGAACAAAAGCAAAATATGGAGGGAACTGGAGACTGCTGATAAAGAAAATAATGCAAAAACATGACCATAACAGAAGAGGAATAAAAAGAAGACTGACACAGAGGAACAGAACCACAAGAACAAGGAGTCGGGAGTGATGATTGTAGAATGACCATTATTAAAAAAATGCATAACTGGGCAGTCTGCTTGATCAATGGCATAATAGATTATAGCCATGCTACACTGCTGCTGATGAAGTTGCACTGGCTGTCGATAGCAGTGCGAGTGGAGTTCAAAATCCTGCTATTCACACATCGAGCACTGACTGGCCATGCACCTTGAATACATTGAACAATGTGTAAGCCGACGCCAGCCGGTTAGGTCGTTGTGCTCCAGCGAACACAATTTGTTGTGTGTACCATGCACAAGGCGTCACTGGGGTAACAGAGCTCTCAGTGTGGCATCTGACATTAACATCTAAGACCACTGCTGCTTTTAAAATATAAACTAAACACTTACCTGTTTTCAAGAACGTTTTGTACAGCACAGTGAGCAACAAACGTTGGAACAGGGCTATATAAATGTCACGATTATGACTATTGGTTATATAAAATTCAATATTATATTTTCTATAAAAGAACTATAATCATAGACTGAGTAATATTGGGTTTGTTTCATTGTACACATTAAATAAACACTGAATATTTTGTTTCAGGTCCTGTTCTTTTCATCACCAGTCAAAGACATCTGTGTTACCATTGTCTCTCTCTTGTCACTGTTTCCAGGTATGTGTAGCCTCTGTGGGTAGATCCATTCACATGATATGTAAGAAAGTCGTGCATGTTTTTGTATTTCTAGTTTAACAAAAACCTAAAAAGAAATGAAATGCACATAACATAACGTTTCACAATTTAATAGTTTGTTTAATACCCAGTATGTTGTGGCAGGTCGTATATTCAGAATGATAACCTACATTTCTTAATGTTTATCTTTTCCTTCAGGAATGCTGGAGAATGGGCTCAAGGAGTCTGCCTGTGTTTCTTCCCGCAAACGTCTTTCCTCAAACCTCACTCCTTTGTCCATTGGAAGCGATGATGAAGGCTACCTTGAAGTATGCTACACAGACACCAAATCGCCCATCCATGACGATGGCGAAGACACCAAATCGCCCAACCGTGACGTCAGAAAGACCAAATCATCTGGCAGTGACACTGGAGACACGAAGTTGTTCAATTATGACACTGGAGAAAATGACACCAAGAACACCAAACCAGTCAACTGTGGTGCCAAAACAAACACCACCACAGAGGTAAATCCGGTCAAGCATAACACTAATGAAAACAACAAACATAACAGAGACACAGTTCACCAATTCGACACTGCTGCAACACCATCTGGTGTTGACGGCAATGTTGATCAGGTGATCACGCAACAAGTTCAGAGGTCACGGAATCTCAGTGACCCGCTGGAAAGGGTGATGACGCCGGCCGGGAAGATTCAGCGGCGGACGATGTCAGAGGGAGGGCTGCCAGACTTTGGAATAGCCACACCACAGATGGAGGAACTGCTGGAGCACGACGAGTGCTTCAGCTGGGACGGAGCAGACGTGCTCCACTTGGAAATTGTTGACGACGAACCAGTTGAATGCACAGACAGTGTCAGTAACAGACAGAACGACTCGCACCAAATTGCTCTGAATGTGAACACGAGTAATAATTCCATTGGGCTCAGGAGGGAGGATATTTCGCCGTCACCTGACATACCTGGGGTTCACAGCCCTAAAAGACTTCTTTCGATTCCGGAAAATGACACGGGGTTGGTGTCGGGGACACAGAGAGATGCGGTCGAGGGGAACCGAGGGGATCGCGAGGGAAATGCCAGCGATGGTTCAGCTGGTTCGTCACACATGATAACTGGACGTGCCACGGCGATAAGGAATAAGCTCTCACTCGCGGTCCATGGGCGGTCACATGATGCTAACATTGTGGAGCTGGACGATCTGTCTCCGCCGTCCCCGGTCAGTCTGGACAGTGATGGACAAGGCTTTCCTCTCGCAATCTTCACAAAGGTTGGTCAATCATCTCTGGACATGCGGCAGGTTAGGGTTCTGGGAATTGGTTTCATGTTGTAAGTGATCATCAGTTTGGCTAAACCAGTTGTCCATTATGTAATTGGTTATATTACGACTTTGTATGACAGCTAATAATCATAATAAAGGTAACATCTGGTGCATTTAAATCCTTGGAGACAACGCTTAGAGGGGCATCAAGATAACAGGGTTGGTCAGTCTCAATATCGATAAGCCATATATACACGTTTTTAACAGATGGATGGATAATATGTTTATAGTGGTAAATTTTTAACTGACCGCAGAAATTGGTAATAGTTTCTACTGATCTAAGGAAGATAGAATAACTAGAGGACAAGAAGTTACAATAGCAAAGGAGCAGTGTAGACTAGATTTTAGAAGGTTCTCATTTTCACAAAGAAGAGCAAATGAATGGACTAGATTACTTGCTGATTGTGTGGGTGCTAGTAGTGTTAATATGTTTAAAAATAAAATGGACATAACCAATTAAACTTCAGAAAGGCGGGATACACTTAGATAGATAGGTTGGACTCTCGGTAAGTCAAAGGGCGTCCTTATCCACCTGCCTTCTAAAGTTAATTCTCTAGATGGCAATCTTGTTAAAATCTTGTTAATTCTAACCCAGTGAGTTGGTCCAGCTACAGAAATGGTCCTAGTTCTTGTGTAAATATTAACTGTTGAAACAAATAGTAAATCAGTATTGGATGACCAAAACAGGGTAGGTTTTGTTAAATTGCACGCATCAATAATCGTGCACCATAACAATGGTGTACACAAGCAGTCAGTAAATACCAGATGGGCAGATGAACCAAAAAACTGAGACGGGTTGAAAATAGAATTGAGGCAAGTTGTGAGGTGTTTTGTTTGCAGGGTGTCGTGTGTCACCCCTACCTCGCCCTACAGTACTGCGACCTCCTGGATGATATCAATGTGCGGGGATTCCTTGTTGGAGCTACAAACATTCTATTTCGACAGAAGCGTCACCTTGTCGACGCCATTGTTGAAGTATGTAGGATTGTATGATTTGTAACATGATCATATGCCACTATTGTCTCCAAGTTAAAACTATTACTTCATAGATCAGGATGGTCATATTTTGTCTTTATTTAATTAAGTAATTTGTCACGCTGTTATATTAAAACAAATCATACATTAAACATTGCCATTTAAAAGTAATATTTGTCAATATTGTACTTATTTAAAATGTACGTAAGTAACATTCAGCCATGTGCTCCAATCAGAGCAAAGAGGATTAAGTAAATAACATGTTTTTTTGCCAAGATGAGTTACTTCATTGTTGTCCTTAACTTAATAAATTAATAACTTAAAGAAAATATTGTCTGTGCCATACCAGGTTGCCCATTCATCACTGCATCAAACAGTGCTCACTTCTCCAGCAGATGTACCGCCACTTTCACTTTTTATTCACTCGGCTATATTTCAGCTGAGTCCTTTGAAGATAGACGTGAAAGACTTTGACCTGCAGCGACAGTTGACCTTGAGCACAGCTGACCTGCGATTCGCTGATTACCTCGTTCAGCAGGTGATGGACGAACAGGGAAACATTCGCACAGATGACACTGGTAAGGACCCCGCTAAGAGTTCTTATGTCAGTTATCTGATTAATATGTAAGGCAAAAGTCAACTTCGCACGCCAGAGTTAGTAGCTGTTTGCACTGACACTACGGTCTACCAGATATTCTGCCATCGGTGCACAGACGTCTCCTGTATCAGCTGTACTGTGCTTTAATGTGTTTTTTATTGATTCTGACTGTAGGTGAAAAAGGTAAGTTTTTATATAGCGCAGTATCCACTCCTCAGAACTGCTCAAAGCGCTTTACACTTTACTTCCCTGACAGACCTGTTCAATCAAACACCATCTCAACTTCTCTGGGAAGCATCCAACCATATGCTACTATTAATGTGTGAATGCATACACATATCCATTACTGTCTATGGCCAGGTACCTATTTATACAGCTGAGTGAACTGGAACAATGTAGAGTGAAAACACTTGCCCAAGGTTTTAACACCACAGCACAGGATTCGAACCCGGGGTCTCTTAGGCGAAAGTCCGAAGGTCTAGCCCTGAGCCATTGTGCTGTACCAGGAGTAGATAATGAACTAATGGATAAAGTCTCATTTGCACAATATGTTACATAACACATATTATGCAAGTACAGTTTGTTGTCATATGATGAGCTGTGCTGATTCCTTACAACTTATATGCATTGATTTAATAAAATTGTACAATTTTTAGTAAGAATAAAATATATTATTATATCGCATTCTTTCTAGGTTGGATTGGAGGTGACCAGTGGATCCGTCTACAGTTCCATCTGTACCTTCTGTCTCTGCTGGCCACCGTACAGTCCGGGGGTGAGTCAGCACACCTATGTCTTTATCTACTCTCAATGTCTTCATCAGTCTACAGTCAGGAGTTAACCCTTTCAGTGCCACAGCCAACAGATGCTGCAACAAGTAATGTAGTTAGAATATATTTTAATTTCATAATCGTAAACCTAACAAATACGTCATTCACAATTATCATAATATACCAATATGTTCCAGCTGTTAATTGCAGGTTTGACTCCATCGGTAAAGTTTATAAAATATATTATCGCCGGCGTTGTTTATTTACAATGGTCATCACCGGCTATACCCAACAAATAAGAAGTCAACCGTTGTACATGTTATAGATACTGTGCATATATTTCATATATAGATATTTATTGAATCATCTAAAGGCATTAGACTTAATTTACATCCCTGCGTGTACTGTCAACAGAGAAACTGGAATACATTTACTGGAACAATTTAGTCACTGTTATTGCATGATGTCTTGTGTTGTTATGAAATAGATGATAAGTTGATCGAGGACTTCAACGGTTCGTTTGTGGCCACCTGGAAGACCACCCACAACTACAAGGTGTGGCGGTCCAGCTCCCACCCTGGCATGAACCAAGTGTCCCCGGGGTGAGTAGAGGCAGGGATGTCTGGGTGGGGAGTGGGGATAGTGGGAGAGGGTGGATAAGGCAAAATATACATGTGGGAAGGATGAGGCGATGGATAGATCGGGCAAAGTATGGGAGGGAGAAGTACTGACAAGGGAAAAATACTAGCCATGAAGGGCCATCATTGGGACATCATGTTGAATTGTTATGATGTGATGTTGCAGTGGCATAGGCAAGTAATTACTCATATATAACACGGTCCCCAAAGGACTTTACACTTTATTTGGCAGACCTATTCAGTTAAACACCATCTCGACTTCTCTGGGAAGGATCCAGCCACTATACGATTAATGTATGAAGACTATACATTATACATATACAAATGTCTACCACTCTCTACAGCCATGTACTCACTCATACAGCTGTGTGAACTGGAGTAATATGGAGTGAATGAACTTGCCAAATGTTCGACACAACAGCTCAGGGTTCGAGCGTGGGTTCTCTTAAAGCACATTTACATTACGCATGCAGTTGCATGAAATGTGAGGCATAGTTGTTTGCAGTCTTGTTGCAGCCAGGTTGCCTAGTGTAAACATAAAATCGCATGCAGCTGCGTCTCACGAGACCGTGTTTCACACTGCTTGCAACGTGTCTCTTGGATAGGGAAAGTTCTATTCCGTGCAACGTTGTCTCTTGGTTGCATGTAATTTGTCTAATCACAGGCACTGACTGTGAGTGACATATTGCTTTTGAACGCATGGTCGGCATGCTCCCAATACTGGGGGCATGCATTGGTGTAATTCAATGAAATTGTGTAGTCTGTGTACGTCTTCCAGGGCCAACAGTGTATAGCTGAGTTATACGACTGAGCTGTGTGTTGCAGACACATGTTCCAGGGCCATGTTTACAGATACAGGGCCAGCTGTGTATAACTGATTTGTGTGTGTTGCCGACACATGTTCCAGGGCCATGTTTACAGATACAGGGCTAGCTGCATATAACTGATTTGTGTGTGTTGCAGACACATGTTCCAGGGCTAGCTGTGTATAACTGATCTGTGTATATTGTGTGTGTTGTAGACACATGTTCCAGGGCTAGCTGTGTATAACTGATCTGTGTATATTGTGTGTGTTGCAGACACATGTTCCAGGGCCAGCTGTGTTTAACTGATCTGTGTATGTGTTGCAGACACATGTTCCAGGGCTAGCTGTGTATAACTGATCTGTGTATATTGTGTGTGTTGCAGACACATGTTCCAGGGCCAGCTGTGTATAACTGATCTGTGTATATTGTGTGTGTTGCAGACACATATTCCAGGGCCAGCTGTGTATAACTGATCTGTGTATATTGTGTGTGTTGTAGACACATATTCCAGGGCCAGCTGTGTATAACTGATCTGTGTATATTGTGTGTGTTGTAGACACATGTTCCAGGGCCAGCTGTGTATAACTGATCTGTGTATATTGTGTGTGTTGTAGACACATGTTCCAGGGCCAGCTGTGTATGGCAGACATGAAGCTGAAACTATCACAGTAAGTTCTGCATTTTCACAAATTGGAAATGCAACTTCTAGATATTGTGTATAAAATTTGTATATATTGTGGAAAACACGTCAAATTTTGAAAATATTTCTACTTCAGTATATTGAGATCCAGAGAGAATTGTGATTGTTTTGGCACATTGTTAGCTGTATCTCAAAACGATATTCTCGATAATCAAGCTTTCAACAAAGAACAAAATGTCATACATTTCTTCCTAACAATTTTGCATATCCCCACAGTTGGAAACTTCTGCTGATAATTACCAGCTGTAGATGTTTCTGGGAAACGAGAAAGAGTTTCCAATTAAGCACCATTCTACGACTACTACTGTTAGATACATATTTAGTAAGAAAATAATTTGTTACTCTGTTTGTGTATCTGGTTAAACACAAATAAGGCTGTCTTGTGAACTGATAGTTGTGTGTTGTTTATTGAAGAACTATGCAGAGCACCGAACGAGGGAAGAAGATCAATGCCGCAGTCAGTCAGACTGGGAAGGCAGTCATGCAGACTGGACGAGCCGTGGGTGGGTGGTCTTCCATAATATATACACTAACAGTGTCTCATTTCTAGGAGATTCCCACATTTGTTATCCAAGTCACAAGGCATAACAGGTCATATTCCGCAATTCAGGTTTGTTCCATTGTTTGAGTGAAGATATGTACCATTTCAATAGGCATAATTTTACATAAAACATTTTGTACAGTTTCCTTTAATTTTTTTGGCCAAATTACACCATTCATTTGATTGATTAAAGTTAATGGTAATCTTGTCATTTTTAATCAGGTAAAGAATCTCAATCCTGCCACATCAGACAACACTAAGTCTGTTGTTAGATATCAACCGTGAGTGGTCCACATCTGTAAGTCAGCTTTAAGATTCATCAGACACACAAATGAACCAGTTTGATTATGATATACGCGGCTGGTTTGTTGTGCAACATCAAAAAGAATAGACAACTAGTATGTGAAGACATGCATTTAGTTTTGTTGTTATCACTAGGTGGCGCCATCACATCTGCAAAATCAGCCGTCTCGTCGTGGTTGACTGGTTTTGGTCGCAACTGGAGCCAGCAAGAGGCAGACCCGAATCAAGACGCAGTCACAAACCAGTCATCATGATGGCTGCCTCGACCGTGGTCTCGGTTGGTTGAATCTGCATCTGTCTTCAAAGTTGGACACGTGTGGCTGATTATATATCCAACTTGAATGCTGGAAACACATGGCTGATTCCATGTCCAACTTGGACACACCATTAACTGACTGTCTCCAACTGGAACGTTGGCCACACGTGGCTAATAACGTATCCAACTTGAACAATGGACATGTATGATTAAGTCCATGCCTGACTTGAACATTGGATGCATGTGGGTGATTCTGTGTCTAGCTTGAATGGTGGACATGCGTGGCTGAATAGTGTCTACTTTGAATGTTGCTCAACAAGGCCTGTATTCGGAAGTGTTGCAAACTTTTTAACTAATTTATCATGACTGCCATGTAAATAGTTTGATAGATTAGATAAGAAGAAAACCAGGCTGATGACATTTATGAATTGTTTTGGAAATACAGTGTTGTCTTGTTCTTTTGGTTATGCTGCTGATGAACAAAGTTTTAAGGTTGTTAGCTGGTTGATTTAACTGTGTTAACTTGTGGTCACGTACATTTCTTATTCGCAGCAGGTTTAACAGTCTTCCGCATAATGTATATTCCTTTGTTCCTCAACCAGATGCCTGTCATTTGCTGAAGTCTCGTTTCTGTTGAGTGACTTCATGGCCTTGCATTACTCGGGTCCTGTCTTGCTGTGATGATAATGTTTCTATGTAGCTGTTCTTGATAACATGCTTAATGATAGTTGACGTTATATCATTACCGAGATATCAAGTTTCCTGCACTGGGAAGACAATCATTTTTGTTAGTAGGAAGACAACCCTTTTTGTTAGTACATTCATTTTCTTCCCATTTTAGCAAATAGTGTTCCTTCTTTGATGCAATTCCACATTTGTTCGAGAAAAACTACAGTATACATGAAATGTCATGAAATAATGATCCAAAAACGCTTATTGTAGAATAATATGGAATATTTTGTTCATGGCTCCAACATTCAATTAGACAGGAAATGTTAAACATACTTTGAAGAAAATATTAAAACTTATATCATGAGCCACATCACAAGACATCAGTATGTGAACAAGGTGAACAAAATTACATGTTTCAACGTTTCCTCCAAAGTATGTTTAATTCTCGCTGTATAATGTACTGTAAAAGTATAATCACTCCCTTACAACCACATTTCATCTCTGGCTGAAGAAACATGTACCTGTGGTCTGGGAGTGGTCTGTGAGTGTCAGTTGAGTTGGTACCACTCCGTTGACATGCCTTAGTGGCAGCATTGTCCCTGTTAAGAGCCAAAGTATATTTAGGAGTTACACACTTAAAGTTACTTGATGTTTCATCGAGCCATTGCTCGTATTAGGTCAGTCCATACTGTTATGCATGTGGAAGAAGGGTGCAATGAATGTCAACAGATATTTAAATAACTGGTGGTATAGTAGTTAAGACATTACATGGGAGTAAAGGTTTTATGAATGTAAATATTCTAGTCTTCATGTTTGAGAGTGTAGATGGACATGTCTTGCTTGCATCAAACCATCGTATTGCTTCCCAACATAGATGTCTTGTGGTCATATTTTTGTTCTTGAGTCACCAGCCCTGATGGTGTCATTTTAGTGGTGACAGTGTTTTCACAACCAACTGAGATTTGCCTCTGCATGTCTTATTAGCATCTGATTCGATAGCCATGTTCTTGCTGTTTTGTATAAAGTCACAAAAGCCTATCTTGCACACGAGCCACAAATACTTGTTTTGTTTGCAGAAATGCAGACCTTATTAACTCACCTTTCAACGACCAGATTATTTCTATTGACAAATAATCCAAAATTAATAAAAACAAACTATTTATGAACACACAGATTAAGAAACAGTAGATGATACAAGTCAAAAGTAATCTTTCTAAAATCATCAGTTTTAGTAGTTTGCATAGATTATAGCAATAAAACAAAAATTACTGAATATATTTCAACAAATGAGGTCTCATTTTAAAGCTGATGATCAGTGGAATGTAAAAAGTACAAATCACAACCATCCAGCGTAACACCCATGTCGCTCCTGCAGGTCACAATGTCATTACTTTGTTCTGGTCTGTCCATGTTTGTGGTGAACATGTCTCACATGCTGCTGTCTTATTAACAAATCAGCATCATTTTGAGGATGCAAGATAGTGATAGACTACATATAGTTATATATCCAAGATATATTGATGTTGTGTTTGACTAGTGATACTGGTTGAGAGGTGATATATTGGCATTATTCCATGTACTTTGTAAGGTTATGGCAATGTTTCTTGAAATGTGACGGTCATTTTGGTAATTTATAACAGGATTTATGGTGCTGGGGAAACTTGCCACTGAAATAAGAATGCAACGTATAAGTATTTGTGTGTGTATATAAATGACATTTGTGTGGAATAAATTATAATGTATGTTAGGTTAATTGTGTTCAATTACACATGTTATCCATTTTGTCTTTATGTCATTCCCAGTCTCATCCCTGGTGTTTGCAACTTACCTTGTGATCAAGTAGACTGATAGCCTACAGTTTGTTACAATGGAATGCAACTGATATCAGTGTCATTGGAATGTATAGCAGCAATTGTTTTATACATACCTACCGGGTTAACAGTTTTGTTTAATTATAAGCCAGTATCCCAGCATTCTAGTATGTCATTGTTGACACAATCTATTGGGGGGGGGGGGGTCACTGTCAATTAACAACGTTTATTGTAGCTCCAATGTGGTTAATTTGAAGACCAGCCAATTCATGTTTTACCAGTACCAATCACTGTAATTGACACTAATTCTCCTCCATTTTATCTTAGTCTTCTTCATATACCACAATCTCCTGTTATCACTAATCGCATTACTAACGTCTATCAACGCAAGTAGTGCTGTCAGTACCCATAACATATTTCATTTACGAGTTGACGTATGCCTGGTAAATTAGGGGGCTTCTCAAAAGGGGTTGTACACGATAGCCTTACAAAAATTGGGGCGCTCAACAATATTCCGTACTTTTTAATGTCCCCTGGCCTTATGTTATGATGTACTATGAACCAGTATCCTGTTATTGTGATAGCAGTCGTGGCCTACAAGGGTCAGAGCGTCGGGACTGTAGCTTGGGCGGATGTCCCAATGTTGTCTGGTAGCCTGAAACACGTTGAGTTCATTGGAGCGAAACGATCTAGTTAGTTGAAATCGCGTGACAACGTTTACGATGTTGTAACTGACACTGTATTTCATATAATAACAACAGGGTAATCGTCCAGTTAACAGGGCTAAATTATTAGGGCCTTTTCAAAGGTTTTACCACCTTTTTTCTATGTATATGTGTTCGGAATGTTATTCTACATCACTTCCAGTACAAAGAAGTAAGATATTTATTTTAAAATTGTGTTTTAGAGCAATTTATTTAATGCCGTCGAGTCGACTTAAGCAAACCGATGTCACAGGACACGGCGTGAGCAGTTAGCGCATCCCAGAAGCATCAGGGCCACAAAGTCGTGCGTGTGCATTGTGAAGTCGAAGTAAGAAACAATTAGCAATATTTTATCAATTTAAGTTTAAAACAAATAAAACTGCATTATACTGAATAAAAAATTACGATGTAGCATAAATGGTATTTTCGTGCACAAGCGCTGATGAACTCCGATACCAGGTACCGAGTTGAAGAGAACATGTGATCTCCGGCTATTTTTGAAGTACCGTTGTACTTATGAGTGACTTTGACCTGACAACAACGTTCATGAAAGAAACATGTTTCCATAGTCATAGACATAGTGCTGACAGCTCACACTGGTGCACTGACGGAGATAATCGTCACTGTCTACGCCGTCAGACAGTTTAATGACATGATCAGTGAAACCTTCAGCTGGCTGTTCCACGGTGCATGTAGGCTAGTAGGTGGAGAGAAGGGCGACACTTGTGTTGAGACGATTCCGAAACATTTAGCGGTTAACGAGGATGTTGCAAAAGGAAGAGAACACACATGAGAAGAAATGCACACTTTCTAACGACACGTACGTTTGCCATTTTTATGAGCTTCAGTGAAGTGCTTTGTTTAACCTCATCCGCCATTCTTATCTAGGTCTAAGAATGCCGCCTATGCAACAAATCCATATTTAAAAACCCGTGTTTTTGACCTTTGTATCAATTGTCTACCAGTAGAGAAACTACAGTAGTTACACGTATACTCGTCCTGTTGTGTAATTCAGATATGCCCCGATTCTAAAATCACCGTCGTTGCGAATCTGATCTCTTCAAGGAAGTTGACGAAGTACACGGAACATCACTTTCTGACACATGGACTCAAACGACACTGCCGAGTGTGGGACACTATTGGAGAAACCCATGAATATGTTTCTGTACCACCTGATCTTGGACCGCTGTTGATCGAGGATGCTGGAAGATGATGGTCTTTGTCCTTATAGTTGAGTTTAATGGGACACAAGGATAACACATGACGATATGTGTTTCATCTTGTAAGAATTGGCCGGTGTACTAATTTCCCTTCTTCGCATCTGCCTCGATCTTCTTATATATAGTCGTAGACGCGGTGTTCTCATCTTGGGCAATATTCCCCCTCCGTACTGACCCCATAGACAGTTAGCCATGACCTATACACAGTTCAGCCATAGTGTCACTGTCTAATTGAAATCAGATACTCACGGAGAGAGATACCAATTACTCAATCATTCGCAGAAGACATTTCCAAGTGTTCGTTTCAAAAACTTTAATACAGACAGCATAATACAGAAGTTAATATAATTGTCTAACTGGCCTGTCTCCGTGGGCGCCAGACGTGAAGTTACATGGTGTGTGCTCTCCTCTCTCTCCCTCGTCTTGTCTCCTCCTGTCCGCGCACTACTCTCCTTAAATACGGGCTATTTCGCTCTCTAGTTATGTGCCTGGCTAGTGTACCTCTCACTAACTAACAAGGAGCTGGTATCTCTTACCTACGGCCAACTCAGTGGTCATGCTCCCACTCATCCCAAAACTATACTTAGCGAACTAAGACAACCGGATATAACTGGTTTAACCAAGCTATGCTTCTAGCTTGATTATAGCATTACTATGACTTCATGTATAATAATTATAGTATTTCATGAAAAGTAATTACAAGGAATTTATGCAACCATAATTCCTTACACCTCCATCACCCAACTAGTGATTTATCTACGGTAAATCACGTAAAAAACAAAAGAAGTAATTACTTGACATGAACTGTCTATACCAGGTATTCAAAAGTCCTCTATTTTAAAGCAAAGGTTGAAACCAAACCACACAACATGACAACAAAAAGCTAACCTGCAAACCTACATTCAACACTGATGTCAGGTCTAATTAAGAAGCCATCCTCTTCAGAAACAAATAATGGCACGAGGACATCACCCAGTAAGGAACCTTTCCCAATTTGGAACACTTGACCAAGGACGTCTCCTTGCAATATGCAAGTGTAACAATAAGAAAGCGTCTGTTCCTGAACTTCATACCAACAAAGACAATTGATATATGTAAAAATTTAAATGCCAAAAGCAGAATTAACATCTGAAAAGTTTTTATCTGAGCAAGAAAATGATATAACACACAATAATATTGAATCCTCTGTGAAACATCCAACTGCCGATATCATCCATACTCAATCAATTAGCATCCAATGTAATGCTTCAAAGGGCGTAATTAATTAAGCATAAATACAAGAAGGAATAGTCACGAGAAGGAATCTTCGAAAAACAAACCCGAAGACATACGTAAGTCTGCACGGTAACAATAACTGCACCTCTCGTCTATAGGACCAAACCCTAGAAATTCAGGTAGACAAGGTAAACTGTGAGCGTAGAGAAAACGTCAGACAACATGGATACATCCATGATAATAGCTAACAGTACCCATATATAAAATGCAAACCATCGGTAAGAAAATATCGCAATACAACATATAAGAAATAACTGCCTAAAAAGCAGTTTCACACTCAAGAAAACACAACATAGTATCAGACTATCTCATGCAACCACAACTAATCATCTGTGTAGAATACAAATCACACAATGTACCTCAGCCTATGTCATAGAGAAACATAACAACATGCGTGACAAAGCATCATAGTCAGACAATGCCATTCTTTTGCAGCATTTTCTGACGTAACCATAATTACATTACCTGTTCATTACAGGAATTAAAGAACCCGTCAATAATATAGCGTAAATGCTAATGACCTGGGTTACGATGTGGACCAACTACTTGTACGTGAAACGTAGTGGATTTGTACCATATATACCTCGTCAACTCAATCTATAAAGCAACCTATCTCTTCTAATCATCTATAAAGCAACATATATCTTCTAATCATGATGTGGACCATACCTCTTCAACTCAATGTTATTACTACTAAACCTATTGCAGAAACCAAACTAGTTCAATTTTACCTTTCGCGATAAACTGTGCTGCAGCACTTTAATGTTTACCCGAGAAAAAAATATAAAATGCCAAAATCAGGATCCTATCATAACCTCCGCGATAAACAGCGTCATGATCACTTCTGTTTAACCGGGCAGTTTTCACAAATTCATCAACAACCTCCGCGATAAACAGTGCTGCGCAGCCACTTAACGTTTATCCGGGAAACCTAAGCAGACTGGCTAGTCCAGTAACCAAACCATGCTCTAAGACGGATAGCTCATATACCATAACCCGATCCATTTGTGGGCCCCAAAGACGGCCATTATGATACACACCGCACAACTCATCGGAATCGGAATCGGAAGCGTTTATTGACCCAATAAAATATACATAAAGCAATGTTCATACAAATGACCTACAACTCAAGTTATAAAATAATATTACATTAGTACCGCTGTGCAGTAAACTGCCAAGTAATTGCATAAGAAATAATAGAAATGTAATTATAAAATGTGATTATGAATTATTAATGTAGGTAAAATAACTAGGGGTCGAGGAGACTGTCACTAAGACCATTTTGGTCGCTCTCGTGGCAGCCACCCCATTAATTACATAACAATTAAATATAGTTGACTATTTTAAACACTTCCAAATAAACACATATGCATAATACAGCAAACACAAGAATGTCATTTCTGGTAACATAAGTCACAAAACTCAACTAACAAAACAACACAAATTTGTTAAATTCACTTGGAAATTAGCCAATGATTATAATAACACTACTTAGTATATGTACATTTAGTTTATGTACATTTACGGAGGTATAACAAAGGGAAGAATCACTGTAAATTAGTACGTTGCTTGTTATGAATGTCCACACATATATAACAGTTTGGTAAAAAGCACAGTGTTTTGTAATTTTGTAGAAATTCTCTTTTGCGTAACTAATAAACCCTTGTAAACTGTGCGTTGTAATTTTGTTTTTAATGTTAAATGTAGTATTGTTTATTAGTAAAGGGATATCGTGCCTAATGCATCGCTTGGCAAAGTCATGCTTAGCCCTATTTGTATGAATATTGTCATGTATCCGTGTGTTAAATGTGTGGACTGCTTTATTTAATATAAATGGTAAGTTTTGCAAATATACTGGTAATGTCGTGTGCACATACTTATAGTACAGTTTCAATTCATGCAATTTCAGCATATCTGTAATATTAAGAATCTTGAGTTTCTTAAACAACGGCTCAGTATGTGCATTATAATTTGTTAAACATATTATTCTAATTGCTTTTTTCTGTAGTTTGATTATTCTGTTACAGCTAAAACCCTATACCATTAGGCCATAATTGATATATGGTAACATTAGTGCATTATATAAAGTAACTTTTATATTTAGTGGCAAGAATCGTTTTAATTTGATTAATATGCCTATCAATTTGGAACATTTAATTGAAATATATTTTATATGAACATCCCAGCTTAGGTTTTCTTGCAAGGTTACCCCAAGAAGATTAAAATTTTGAACTCTTTCTATTACGGTTTCGTTTATTTTGAGGAGGAGTTTATTCACTTGTTTATTTCCCAATTTATGTATTATATACTTGGATTTTTTTACGTTTAACGACAATTTATTGATGATTTTCAGCCATTTGTTTATCTTATTTAAATCTGAATTTAAATTATATTCGATGTCTTTAGTGGGACATGTGTTAGACAACTGAATTGTTGTAAACAAAGTTGTATCGTCTGCATACATTATATATTTAAATGTTTCACATGAGTTTGGTAAATCATTTATATATATTAAGAACAAAAGCGGACCTAAAATAGAACCATGTGGCACACCAGTGGTAATGGGCAGGGTTTCAGAGATAGAGTCATTGTAAATTACATATTGTTTTCTATTTTTCAAATAACTTTCCATTAACTTTAGAGCATCAGCATCCATCCCATAAAATTGTAGTTTACCTAGTAATATTGAATGGTCTAGGGTATCAAATGCTTTTGATAAGTCTAAAAATATATTAATAGGTGTTTCGTTGGAATCCAGGGCGGCTATTGTTCGGTCGATAACTTCCAGAATGGCGTGTTCTGTTGAGTGACCGGATCTAAAGCCATACTGGTTATCATTAAAGAGTTGGTGTTTAGTAAAAAACGAATACATCTGATTATATATACCTTTTTCAATGACCTTTGAAATTACTGGTAGCAGAGATATCGGTCTATAATTACAGAACGATGTTTGATCCTCATTTTTAAAGATAGGAATTACTTTCGCAATTTTCATCTTATCTGGAAATATCCCAGTGTTTAATATTTGATTTATAAGTATAGTTAGAGGGTTTATAAGAACATATTTTAAATATTTCAATTGTTTTAATGTAATACCGTCGCAGCCACTACTGGATTTAGCAGGAAAATTGTCAATTATTTTGAGTATGGACTCTTCGTTAATTTCTTGGAATTGGAATCAATTTTCAGAATTTCCTGTTAAGTAGTAACTATAATTTTTATTACTATCGTCTTTTATTTTGTTTGCAAGATCCTTACCTATGTTTGTAAAAAATGAATTAAAGTAATTTGCAATTTCTACATTATCAGTTATTTTATTATCTCCGTTCTTGAAATATTCAGGTAATGAACTTTTTTTAATTGACCTATGTAATATTTCGTTAATGGTTTTCCATGTTTTCCTTGCGTCATTTTTATATGAGTTAAATAGTTGTTCATAATATGATAGTTTGGCTGCTCTGATACTTCTTTTAAGGATACCATTATATGTTTTTAAATTTGACGTTTTAATAACATGTTCGATAGATGTTGGATTTAAACGTTTAAGTTGATTATGCAGGTTGTCTCTGTATTTTATTGATTTAAGTATACCATTTGTTATCCATTGGGAATGTTTATGTTTATGTTTACTAATTTGTATGGCATGTGTTTACGGTTTGCCTTTCCCAGTACCTCAGTAATTATTTTATAATTTTTATTAGGATCAGACAAACTGTTTTTGTCTAATTTCTCCATTATATTTGAGTTGGTTATTTCAGAGGCAAAGTTCCACATAGCTATTTCATTCTGTATATGTATTTTGATTAATTTGGAAGGACATTTTTTGACTGGAGCATTGTCAAATAAATATGAAATATGGGTGGTGATCTGAGAATTGTTTGATAAGGATACCTGCTGTTCATTCTAGCATTAATTCACTAATTTTGCAAAACAAGTTGTCAATCAGAGTGCCATTCAGGGAAGAAAATCTTGTTGGGAATGTTATTTTGGGAAAGAAACTAAATCCTGTTAAGGTGTCGTAAAATTCGCTACAATATTCTTTTTCATTGATTTTAAGCAGGTTTATATTAAAGTCTCCTGCAATGATTACTTCTGCAATGATAATACTGATGCAAATTCATCAATAAACCTTTTGTAGTCACTATCTAGGACTCGTGGAGGTCTGTATATGTTACCAATTATCACAGCTTTTATAAGGCCGTCCCCTGTGACTTCAATAAACTGACCCTCCCAATTTTCATTTTGTATTACTTGCAGGACCTTATATTTATACTGTGATTGGTATATACATAATTAAGCCTCCTTTTGTACTACTAGTCTTGCCCAACGAAATTCAAGTATAGTCTTCTAATTAAATGTTACATAAGTCGTCTTGTTCAGTTAGCCAGCTTTCCTGAATACATATAACACTGAAAGCATACTTAAGTAGCCGCAGTTCTTGTGTGAAAACTTCTATTTAATTTAATTTAGCATTAATAGATTGAATGTTTGTGCTCAATACGCCAAAATTATTTGTTTTTGTATTTATCAATGATTTAAAGTTGTTGGTGTCGTAGTACGATGAAGTTTTCATTATTGGCAAACTATCGTTATCAAAGTTTTCATCATCGCTATGATGTAAAACTTTATTTAGGCAATTTTTATGAATACCTCCGTAATGTCGTAGACATTGGTAATCAAAGTCTAACATTTGTTCAGTTCGTATTTTATATATTTGCTTGTAACATTTTTCAAACAGTTCTGTAAATATCTGCTAGTTGTGAAACAATTCAAATAGTAAAACATGTGATACAAATGCATAAACAGATTAATTCTTCCAGTGTTGCGTACTTTCATAACATAAAAATGTATTAAACACAATGAGTAGGTGGAGACATACATCACACGGATTGTAGTCTCAAGACAAAACAAAATAAACATAAAAAAGCCAACGTCACATGAAGTCAAGAACATCATGTGATATCCGTTCGCATTATGAAATGCAAGATGACCTTTTTTCGTGGGAGAGCTATTGCCCTTTTAAATGTTTTTTTTTAACACGCCACTGCTTAAAAATAAATGCATTTTACTGATAAAGAAGCGAACATAAATATTTCGCTGTGATAATTTAGAGATACCAGAATATATCAATCAACATAAATAACATTTAGTTGATATAAAAAAACAACGCTAGTATGGCTTAGCGGACCTTCTTACGTAAGAACATCGTACTTAAAAAATCAACGGCAATTTGAACATTAGAATGCCTAAATAACCTATAGAAGACATGAACTCAACTATGTTTCAGATAACAAAAATTCCAGAGCTAGCTAATCATGCCGAATAAGGCTACGCTTGCGCAATGGAGTACGTGAACATCTGAAACTATACAACATAGTCATGTCAAAAAAATTAAACTTGTGACCTCGTATTAACCTGAGTGCCATATAACATCTCTGCCACTGATCATAAAAAATGCCATCACCCCAACCATAAACCATCGATTCTGTCAAAAACTTAGATCAAACCTAGATCATTTAAACTATGTTAGTTTAGTACTATGATGCTCCGGCGATATAAGAAATATCGTACGTCCTAAGGTAAACGGTCGTGTTCAGATATAATATGTATATATCACGATGAATTCACCCCGCAACACAAAATACATCACCAACATATTACAATGAAGTAATGAAGAATATAAAGTCAGGGACTGACATAAAACACAATATGATGACTGCATCCAATGAAACATCAAACCGATAACCGTGTTTGTTAATTATTATTAGTATGATATTGGATTAAATAACAATGCATCTTACCAGATGTTTCATGTTCCTAGAAGTCAATAAAAGTCCCATTTATAAACATAAATGTCCGAAGTCAGTGTCATTGCTCATGAAAAACTTTGATAATGTTCAACGTGTGTGTCTTGTGAAGTGGCAGTTGTCGCTATCTTTAGTTTGTGTCGTCCTCCATGCAGGAAGCAGGAAGATTCCCTGGCTTGGCCTCAACAGGCTGACGTCATGACCAACGTACTGGTCATTCGAAGCGGTCATTCCCCTTACGGTCGCGGCAGCATCCCGAACATTTATTTCTGTATAGAGCGACTGCACTGGGCCGAGTCGCAGCAGAGCGAACGTTTCTTGTAGTCAGCGGTAGCATATCGTTCCGTTGTCTATTTTCATAACTGGCTTGCGGGAGCGCTGACCACCATACAGTGACCAGTCCACTCGTGCCGGCCATGTTTAAAAATACTCTGCCTCTGTGCAAGCCCACCTTCGCCATGGTGAGTGCATGAGCACAGGGTAACAAGCATATCAGAATTGTCGAAATCACGCATGAACTAAGTGCACAGTTAGCGTCACTCAAATGTTTATTCAAAAGCGTTCGGTCACTACGAATTCTGTCGGCGGACACCGCTGCTGTCCATCGTCCTCCCAATGCCTATCCGGCGGGGCATGTAAAAGGCGGGAAGCAGGGTTGTGCGTACTCACGAATACAGTCGTATGCGGCAGTGTATTTGTGGCGTGGAGCCGTCCACGCAGCCATGGCGGTAGGATGTATCGTCCTCGTCCTCGTTCTCCCGAAGAGAGTGTCTGCGGTCACTCTGGGCGCGTTGTTTTGCTCGCCAATCATCGATATGATAGTTCATTTGCTCACCTCTCAGGCTCTGCACTAGCTCGGGTTGCCGCTCGGTCGTTCTGCGCTGGCCGTTCGTCACTGTACTTGCCTATGTCTGTCGTAGACATAGTTTAGCCGACGTGCGTCTCCACTGTAGAAGTGTACATACCGTCTGTATTACATCAAGTTCAACTGGCTCGCGAAGCCACTGTAAGAATTGGCCGGTCTACTAATTTCCCTTCTTCGCATCTGCCTCGATCTTCTTATATATAGTCGTAGACGCGGTGTTTTCATCTTGGGCAATATTCCCCCTCCGTACTGACCCCATAGACAGTTAGCCATGACCTATACACAGTTCAGCCATAGTGTCACTGTCTAATTGAAATCAGATACTCACGGAGAGAGATACCAATTACTCAATCATTCGCAGAAGACATTTCCAAGTGTTCGTTTCAAGAACTTTAATACAGACAGCATAATACAGAAGTTAATACAATTGTCTAACTGGCCTGGCTCCGTGGGCGCCAGACGTGAAGTTACATGGTGCGTACGTGCTCTCCCCTCTCCTCTCTCTCTCGTCTTGTCTCCTCCTGTCCGCGCACTACTCTCCTTAAATACGGGCTATTTCGCTCTCTAGCGATGTGCCTGGCTAGTGTACCTCTCACTTAGTAATAAGGAGCTGGTATCTCCTACCTACGGCCAACTCAGTGGTCATGCACCCACTCATCCCAAAACTATACTTAGTGAACTCAGACAACCGGATATAACTGGTTTAACCAAGCTATGCTTCTAGCTTGACTATAGCATTAATATGACTTCATGTATAATAATTATAGTATTTCATGAAAAGTAATTACAAGGAATTTATGCAACCATAATTCCTTACAATCTAATTGCTTTGCCGTCAGCTGCATGCAGAACAAATGCATTTCTCGTCGCAAAATACCAAACAACCTGTGGCATCGCGGAAGATGGGTGCCTGGTTTGTCATCAATACAGTGGCGCCACCTCTCAAGTGGGACATTATGTCATTGCACAGTACGATACTTTGGTCATAGTAGTCATGTATGATCGACGCCTTGCTTAGCTGTCTCTGCAACACAATTCACCGCACCGCTCGTTTCATGTCGCTTTCATACAGTAATATATATACCCCCTAATAATATTTATATTGTTCAGGTTTGAACCAGCTGCGGCGGCATTTGAACCTTGATCGGTATATCCTCTGATATCGTTGCTTAAGTGCAGGGTGAGTTTTTGTACGTTTAACTTTTGTAAATAAGCGGACGCGATTGCATTCCGTGGACCATAGACTGACCCCAGACCATGTTATGGAATTTCCATTGTCTCGGTGAAGTTTTTAAATATGAAAGCATGTAGGAGAAAGTGGGGTATAATGCCCAACACATGTAAAATGGCCCACCGTTGTGTCTCAGTTGTTAGGTGTTGCCATCTGTTTATAACTATGCACACTTGTGGGTGACATAATATTTCTCAATTAACAAGATGACAGACGATTTAAAGTTTGATCAGCACTTTTTCGTAAGTTGAAACGCATAACCTACCACTGACATATATTATATGTCTTATATATTATAGATGGTCATTGCTTAACCATCTAAAAAAAACTAGCATTAGTCGATAACTGAACTCACGGGAAGAAACAATTCTAGCTTAGTATTTTTTCAGTGTGACAAACCTATACACCACGTGGCATATAGGTCGATATGACCTAACTTTGATGGGTCTAAATGACCCAATGGACCAATTTACATCATATGTTCTCCAATTAGAAAGTGGCTGGTTTTTCCACCAATCACGTGTGAGACTGAGACTAGAGCTTGCAGCATCTGCTGGGTCCATGTTGGCATGTCACAAATCAGGTTGGATGCAACTAAATATCGTTGTTCGTCCATTGGTTTGACCACTTTTCAACGTGTCAGTGCCCTCGACACAGAACATGAGCATACTTCTCATGGATGGATACTCAGCTTATACGAAGAACATCAAAGTTATCTATAAGGCAATGCATAATGGAGTTTTCATGATTTCCATGATGTTAATTTTGTGTGTGACTTCTCTGCAGATGCAGGTTAGATTTCGTAGTGGACTGCAGTTTGAAACAACTTCGTGAGTAGGGCCTATTCATACATGCATCAATATATTTTAAAAATTTTATTCGAATTTTTAAACAGAGTATTTTTTAAAGTTGAAAATGTTTCATATATGTATTGTTATATATGTTTACGTTCGGTAAATCTTTTTCAGGACGTCCATGCATGAAATGTACTTGACTGATATAAAACAAAATCAACTCTTAAGTTTGTTATAATACCTCGAAAATATGTTATATCAATACAATTATAAATGTTGAAACTTTCTTTCCCAAAACTAATTTACTTAATTTCTACACTTTTTAAAGCAGCGGTGTTATGAAATAATCTCTACTACCAATAGACCATTCAGAAAACCACGGGCAAAGCCAAAGTAAAGTGAACGAAAGTGTCCAAGTTTATAGAAACTGCGGTCGCTAGGTGGATTTTTAATCGTTAGTCTCCTCCCTTCCGGTCTATTGCTCGACCACTGCATCCCGTACTGCATTAGGAAGCCAACGTTTCGTGCCTGTTACATAGTAAGTACCTAGGCATAACACAATACATATTTTGTTAAGACGCCATGATATAACCAAAATTATTATAATCCAAAGGAAAAAGAAAAGCTGCCAACTGTTATTTGATCCGCGGTCGGTGACGACAGACGAGTGACTGTCAGTTGAGAGTGTTAGCAAATGTTTTCGTCGGTCCTTTTTCGTGGTGCGGGCTGCAAGGAAACTAGGTCAAGTGACGTCAGACACAACCACCACCGTCAACGCCACATGCGTGATAGCAGGTGCCATTTTCGTCGCGTCCTCGGTTTGTGAATAACGACAACTAGTCTATAGGTGAGAAAGTATTGTTTTTTGTTAAGTTGTGCCTGTGTTTTCCATAATTTTGTAATTGAACCATAAGATGTTGAAGTTAGTTTAATTCAGTATCTCATCGACATCGTAAATTTCGTGAATTGATTAGATTTCCTGGTCAGGGTGAACCCTACTGCCTGGTTTAATAAGGTTTATTTCAGACAAGACGTCCATATATGTATACATAAAATACAATTAAAAAAAATTGAAAAGTACAATACATATAATACAATCAAAGCAATGAGATCAACGTGAAAATATAAGTGTAAAATTAAAAAAGTTATGTCTAAATATATGAGGAAATGAATTAAATAAGTTGTAAAAATAAATATTAAAAATAATTGATTCAAAAATAAATACAATACTGCTGCCTCATTTCCAATTCAGTTTAGTGAAAGAAATGTTAGTGGTTAGGCAATATAAAATGCGAAAATACCTGAATGGTAAAATTATCCTGGGAGGATAAAACTGGACGTTTTGAGTAGTAGTCTCTTTGTCAGGCATTGACAGGTATTCAGTCATGTTGAATGCTCACTGCTGAAGAGGAACTGAAATTTGGCTATTTTTGGTTGTCTTGAATTTGTGACACCGGACCATATAGTCATACGTAGGAATAGGCACAAAATCGTGGCAGTTGCACATTTTCGGATAAAATGACGGCTATTTTGAATAGTAATCGGTTTTAGTAGGCGGGCATCAATGGAAATGATTTCTTTGAATTACTGATATGGCAAAACATGGTATGGACAAAATAAAATCATAGTTATGTAACATAAATCAATCAAATTATGCTCGACTTATTTTTACTGATCCTGCAGTCACTGACACTGTCCTTTTAACCAGTTAACACTACTAATACTAATAATAATTGCATTTGTGTAGCGCTTTTTTCTCCCAACTGAGATCAAAGCACAGGAAAAAAGAGAACACTGATGCAGGCGATGCAAAATTATTTAATACTGTGCCCATTTGATAAACAGGCTAGAATCCAAATTATTGTTAGTCCATGCACAAAATATGTTGCAGTAGTATGTTTTTCTCCATATATATCGCTGCCTCATTTCCAATTCAGTTTAGTGAAAGAAATTTTAAATTATATCATTGTTAAATTGTTTTCAACATTTGTTTAACAGGTGTTGCTCCAACTACGCCGAAGAATCGTAAAGTGGGGATGGAACTGGTAGAAGTTCTGCGCCTCAAGATACAGGCAGAGAAGGAGAAGAGAAGAAGAGAGAAGGAAGAGAAACAAATGGAAAAGGAGAGGCTGGAGATGGCTCAAGTGGAGGAGCAGCATAAGCAGGCTGAAGCAGCAAAAATCAGGGCAGACGCAGAGGCAGAAAGAGCCCTGAGGAGAGATGAGCTGGATTGTCGCAATCGAGAGTCAGCCCTTAGAGAAAAGCAAGAGGAAGAAAGAAGTGTGATGCTTCAGCTGCTAATACAGCAGCTGAGTAAAAAATAACATATGGGCAGCTGTCAAGCCCTTCATCCAGGGTCAAGTCAGCAAGGACTTCATCAGCAATCCCTTCCATTTTGTTTCCTGAAATCATACCAAAAATGTACATGTATGTATTTATACAATAATTGTTTTAAGTAAACAAATAAAATATAAAAGAGAGAAAGAAAAGAAGAAGATATCTTCCAATGTTCTTTTACCTAATTTGGTCATTAGCAGCAAATGTTCATAATGTTTTATTTTTGTGTGCCATTTCTGGGATATTTGGGCTGCTTTCTCACCAAGGAAAGCATCGCTTCAACTGTGTCGCACTAGCCAACTACTCAACACTTCAACCAGTGGCACCCCCCACCCCCAGAACCTGATAAAATTATCAAGTGAACACACAGAAACTGCACACAACAAAGGATTTTCCACAACCCCTGCACAACATATACCATAGGTCTACAGGTTTACCTACTCTTTTTTTGTGAGTGAGTGAGTGAGTGAGTTTATTTGGTAAAACATTATAATACATATAAATATAATATTTACCGAGGATAGACACATTAAAGCACACAATAGCACACTTGTTTCCAATGTGGTCCTCCAAAAAAATACTAAGAATGAATTTAAGAAAATATAAAAATAAATAAACACTAATACAATAATTAAAATGTAAATATTTTCAAAGACAGGTAAGACAATGTGCTAACATAAAAGGTGCTCTATTAAAATATAATAACATATTAGTACGTAGTAAGATTAAATTAACAAAACAGTATTTAAAATATCACTTTAAGGTGATAATTCATCAGCCATCAATCTGCTGTATAATAGCCTAAAATGGCTAAATAGGGTCGTTACCTTTTTTCTAAAATTGTTTTTAACTTGACATTGCTTTATTTCAGTAGGCAGTTTGTTCCAGTGGTATATGCTGGAATAAAAAAAGGAAGTTTGCTCATTCTGGTCAACTTCAAAACATATAAAGTACATGTGTATGTTCTCTGTCCATCATTCCAACACCGAACACCAACCAAGCGTTGACTGTTGCTTTCAACATGACGGATCGGATTTGGGTCCCTTTTTGATCGACTCAATACAGGGCCAATTAACCCTTCAACTCTGGCGTATAACGCGTCCTGCTACAGCACAGATATTAAACTTTGACCAAAAACTGTTAAAACACAAAACAAGCGATAATAAATTACAAAAATTACTCACCGAAGTCGTCTCATAAACTTTCGTTGTAATGTCGATTTCACCCACGAAAATCCTGATTTTCGTCGCTCGCCAGCGAGGCGTCGCCAGGCCGCGCACGCGCAGTCACCGCTGTGCTAAAAATAAAGAGGAGCCCTCACGAAAATGGACCCGACGAAAACATTTGCTAACACTCTCTAGTACTGTTGATATGTTTCGACATCTGCTTCATTGACATTGTCCAAATAATGTTTTGCGTTGTTATCTAGTCTAAAGCGGGATATTCAGCTGTGCGTAGTGTTTACAGCTATGACCTATGGCTATGTTTCTGTAATACGACCTTTCACATATATACATAGCAGTGAAAATGTCATCGTCGTCCGTGGCTATTTTCAGGAATGCCCACAACAATTATAACGTATCCTATTCGAGTTCTATAACTTCTACTTTTTATCAAAGTGAAAATGGCAAAAAAACATGCTCGCATAAGTTACATTCTGGTTCGCTGTACATAACAGAATGTGCCTCTTTGCCTTTGGCAAATAACTATTAATGTTATACACGAACCGGAGGTAGAAATCGGGGACATTAACTGTGGTTTCATCAATTGTGTGCACCCATATTATTAGAAAAGTACCTTTAATTGAAGTACGTACGGTTATTGAACGGAGAAAATATATTTTGTAAAAGACAATCACACAAAATCGTTGTGACGGGTTTGAAAACTGCACGGCTTCAGTCTTCAACAAGTAGTGCAAACTGTCCATGGCGTATGTTTACGTAACAACATTACGTCATCGACTGCCTCATTTAAATATATAAATAAATCGTTTGATTATCGTGATATAATATATTTATATAATATATTCAATAATCAGTACAGCCACAAGTTATAATTTCAGATGTTGATGATGTGGCTATTGCATACCGCCCAGGTGTTCGTAGCGCTAAGCATATCCTATTGTATAGACTCTTTTTATTGTGACAGTATTTTGTGTACACTAATTATTTGCATTATGTAAGAACGTGTTTATTGTTGGTGCTGTTAATTTTTTGCCGATGAATCGGATGTCGAGGATCCGTTTTTTCGATACTTGCATTGGAACAGTTCCCAATTTTTTAATGCTATGATGAACAATAGCCACATTAGATATGACAAAGTCGTGCACAGATACAGGCAGTATGTCAGTAATCCGATACACACTGTTCTTAGTTCTTAGGTGGTTTCCTCCAAACAGCCCAAACTTGGGGTAACGCAGGAGTTGTCCTCAAGAAGTAGTGAGTCTACTACAGTTTACAGATTTACCCCCCTGTGTGGGGGTCTTTTACTTCCCCGGCATAGACACCAGACAGAAGGTACCACCGGCTTTTAGTGTCTCTTCCGAAAGACACAGGCAAGTGTGGGGTAAACGAAATTGCCTAAGTTTCGAAACGGAGACAGGTGGGATTGAACCACCGTCCCCTCGTCCGGCGCTCTACCGCGCGACCACCGCTCCCTCTTTATCAGTAGTTCTTACAATATATTCCTGCCGACGCCCCTGCAATAGCTCTTTATTTAACATAGTTATCTGAAGCTCGATCACCCAGCACCATCATTTAGGATGGAATGACCGTCTTAACTTCTTAAACTAGTTGCCTTCTTCTTAATTATATTTGTACATTAGAAATAATCGCAAAATCATAGATCAAATTGTTGATGAGAAGTATCAATTTGGAGTCCCTAGAACGCCGCAGAGAAGTCAACCGCCTAGCTTTTTTTTTCTAAATCCCTAGAAACCGCCAGAAAAACAGCCCTTCGATTGCCGAGTTACTTGGTTCATTCAACGGACAACACCCGTGGTTACCTTGAACGAGATATTGGAGTTCCTGCTAGGCTTCAAGTTTATGCTAATAGCCATTTTTATAGAACAGTAAATTACTGGAATATACTAACCGAAACGGTTGTATCTGCAGCGACGGTGGACACCTTTATATCTAGACTGGGCAGACGATTTGATTTTCCCCATTGGCACATTCGTCCATGCTTTGGCACATACCTCCACTCACAGCCAACCTGTTCTGCGCGCCACACGTTTGCATTTGTTACGTCATACTCATGAGCAGGCGATCCATTTCTGGGACCAGCTGAAACAATGTGACGCGATTATTTTCAAACGGGTGAATGCCTTTCCCCCCAAGCATCGCTGGGTGACTAGTTAGTTAACATAAAAACGCCTTTATAGATGTACGTGTGAATTCCGATACATATATGCACATTGCAACTTGCAAGTGACAAGGTAACCGTGTTCGGTTGAATTCCTCGAAAAGATACCCGTGCCTAGGGAACTTCTGTTTAACGTCTGCCCTTGTTCTAGGGAGAACATGTGACCAGCAGACCATTGATCTAGCGAGGCTAAGACTACACTTGAAGTCGGCATTGCATCCCCAGGTGGTGTACCTTGGTCCAGTGGAAAGACAATCTACACCGACAGCTGCATATAGCTCTTGGTGCACTGGCTGACCCTGGGTCAAACGCCTTTAATATTTTAGTCTTGCTCGCTACGCTCCGTAACACGATGCTAAAATCGCCTCTGTGGATGTCTGATCAATAAAGTATCGCCCTCAGGCTAAGTTACGTGAACCCTAGCCAACAACGAATCGTGGGAATGAGAATAATTACACAGTAATGCACTGACACCTGCCATATGCTACATCCATCTGTTGAGGACGTCTGCTTTGTGTGCAATTATAAGAAAGCTAAAACGTGGTTTTGACTTTTGTTGAGCAACCTAAGCACGGATGTTCCGAGGATAGTGGCACTTAGTAAGTAATTTGATTGTTGTTGTTATTATGTAAACATTACTTTGCTATAGCAATAAAACATGTCGTAGTTGACCATGGTTTACACAAATTATGATTAAATATGTTTCCCTATAAAGTGAAGTTCTAAAAGTAAAATATAGTATAGCTATACTTCATATATATCTATATATATATTTTTCGTCTCAATGGATATCCGCTCACAAGAGAAGGCTCTATAATAGGATTACATCTGGTGTTTTTGCCAGGGAACGTAAAAGATCCCACACAGGGGGTAAATGTGTAAACTGTAGTGGACTCACTAATTCTACAGAAGGGCGACTAATTGATCAGCTAATTGACCGATGGTCATTACTGAAACAAGAAAAAGAAGAAAAAAAGGATTCGCAATCCCAATGCATTCGTTATCCCAATGCCGCCACTCTCCCGAAATGTTCTTGTTCGTCAAAGTCATGCTGCACGCCTTAGTGTGAATGACATGTTTACAACCATAATGCCTGTCTGTTTGACATTTGTGATATATGGATGAACCAAAATAGCACGTTTTCCCACTTGACATTTACATTGATAACGGCAGGGGTGGTAATTTTTTCTCATACTTTATATAGAATAAAATACACATACTCTGTTTAACCACGCGAGTTCCTGTAGTATTTTACACGGTGCGGCACCCCTAAGCGCATAGTTCTCCGCATGATCGCAACCTTGTTAGTGGCGCTGCGGTTTGTGTTGTCGCGCGCGCCTCCTCCGTGCGATTGGCATATAACGACTCCGCCTACAGCTATCGTTACCACTCCACTGCGGCAGGCGTAAGAAGCACGGGCTGGTACACGGATGACCACGATGGACCCGAACGATGCTCTATCGAGCCTGGGAAACCCATGGAGGCAGCCATGGCAGATGGTTATGTACAACCTGATATCTGGACCTCTCGGCATCATCGGCTCTTGGCAGATGCTGGCAATCGTCTTTATCGGTGAGTGTCGTTTCACGTTATGAGCATCGTGTCATCGTGTCAGCTGCGCTACCCGCGGATATTAAGTGATCAGTTATTAAACAGGACATCGCTGCAAATATCCTGTCTGACGCAAACACCTACATAATTGGCAACTGCGCGCGCTTAGTCGCCTTGCATAACTGTCCCCGCTGTATTGACCATCTTATGATTGGCGATATTTGAGCACTGACAGTTTCTGTTTGGTTGTCTTTTGTACGCCATACGAGACTGGCCAAGTCGTGTGGTGTACAGGGGCGGACACAGCGAGGGTAGTCCAAGGGGAGGGGTGGGGCACAAGGAAACCTCCTATCACAACGACTGTTCGGATATGTCTGCAGTAATCAGATTTGTACATTGAACCGTATGTCTGCAATGATAGCTCAAACCGTTGGATTTTACATGCCCGGGCATATACATCGTTTCTGAACGCATAGTTGGCATCTGGACCGCCCTCGCATTGTGGAGACTACCACACCACAACGAAATTGCGATGACATAATGCATAACTAGAACTAGAACGCGGAAGGGACGCAGGTTAAAATCGATAGACCTATAAAACACGTGTAGAAATGTTGTACGATAACAATATTATGCGAAGTGCCTACACAGCCACTCATCCAGCCCGACCAACCCTCCCATGAGGCTGAGTGGTCGATTCTGAGGGCTGCCTGGCCTTATGCATATTCCTTGCTTTCTGCAACGTTTATTTGTACAGTTCAGTTTCCAATTTACCGTTGCACTGTTCTTGCTCGACAATCAACTACTCCGTAATTAACTACGGTCAGTAGTTAATTAACTACGGCTACAGCGACTCCAAACCCCGAATTGTTGGCCCACCTGTGGCATCCTTTGCAGCAATTGAGTGCTATCACATTGTATGGCTCGGTGATGCAATACCAAGGTGATCGACACGTCTGACACCTGGCCGGCCCTCCCTCCACGGGGTGGCGTTTATGGGTTCCAGCTTTTGCAAAAGTAATTAATCACAGGGCCGAGCCGAGGCAAAGGTGTGTTTCTG
>OZ024854.1:15221180-15241180 GCA_964017155.1 Oasisia sp. SBJ-2009
ACAGCCATAACATCGAAGACGCTTGCTGTGTACATGAAAACAAGAACGCCTACTGCTTTGGTTATGATCGATCACTAAGCTCGGATGTTCCGAGGATATTGGAGCCAAAGAAGTCTTTCTTTTATTATTATCATTATATCGATGCAAATAGACTTGGCACCACGAGATCGCACGTCTTGTGGCGTCGACGCGTCGGCTGGATTAGAATATCCTAACCATGGGTGCACATTAGAAATAGAATCGGGTGTCGCATTTGTTTTATATATATATATATATATATATATATATATATATATATATATATATATATATATATATATATATATATATATATATATATATATATATATATATACACACACACATATATATATATATACATATATATATATATAAATATATATTTATATATATATATATATATATATATATATATATATATATATATATATATATATATATATATACATATTCTTTGTCGTGACCTGGTGAATGGTTAATGAGAATGGAGCCTGGGAAATAACCATATAGAGCCCCTTTAGCTATACACTAGACGCGGAGTAATACGAAGACCTCGGGGGAAATCGGATACCTACCCATTGAGTAAACATGAGACTGGTCTTTGCGCGAAGATGAACTTAGGCAAGTAGAGGGAAGCTGGAGCCTGAAGGCACAGAGCTGCTGTGACGGACAATAACACCAATGGTGTAGTTACAAGCGTCTTCCCTGTAGAACTTAGCCATAGATAGATTTTGTACAAAATCAAACGCAAATGCGTTTCCGTGGTATAATAGGTTGGTTGGTTGGTTGGTTGATAATAGAGTGTATGTAACGTCATGATGTCAGCTGTTCCTCTCCGTATCCCGACTGAACTGAGCGCGAGGCGCGATCTGAACAGGACTTAGGAGTCTAAATCGGTGTGCTAGCAGACACGCATTGTCTAAGTAAGCTCAGTAAACATAGTTTCTTAACACCGTAAGCAGCGCTTACTCAGAGGACCTTCCGCATTTTCGTTCGCTGAACTGTTATCGTTATCTTGGTGATTTTATACCATCAACCGCGTCAGATTTGTATGTTTACGTTCGTGTCAGTCAAACAAGACCCACACTGTGCGTATGTTAAAGTGCACTTGAGCTCTCGTGTCCTGAGATCGGAGCGGATCAATGAGGGCCGGCGTCACTACTGCGTCGTAAATTTCGTCGTCTTAAAGTGTTTTCAAGTACCTCATCGGTTGTCAGGTTTTGCTTCTGCGTAGTCAACGTGTTGTTCGTGTCGTTCGCTGACCACAGACCGTGTTGTGCGACGCTGTAGCGTTGTAGGTAGAACGTAGGATTGAGAGAATCTTACTGCTGCTGCTTCGTAGTTTAGAAAATGTTGTTCTAACCACGTCGCCTCAGTTCCCAACAGCAGTATACATAAACATATGCATGTCATATAGCCACTGTAGGATAGCTGTGAATGAATCGTTTTCGTGTAATACTCGCGACGTGGTTGAATGCTTCCTAAGTATGTTGTTCGGACCTGTCAGTTAAGTGCAATTCAGTAATCCCAGGGAAATGATACCCGGTCATCCCTGACACATGATTCGTATGAAAATATATGTAACTTTTGAATAATAACACGACCGACCTCCTGTTGTGTAGGAAGCACTGCACTTGACTATGTGAACAGCTTAATCCACTGAGCTCGGACACTGAGGGTATTAGCGCCGTAGAAGTTATTTATTTATTAAGGTGCTAAATCGGATTTACCAGGACGACGATGGTATTTATGACAGCTAATGGAATTAGTATTGTTACTTCATAGCGAGGAATAGCGTCACGCCAGTTACACGTATGTCAGACACTGCGTGATATGACACACGCCACTTTGACACGCCAGTGAAAGCATTGCATTATGACAAGACGTATACACACAGTAAGTGGTGAACGAACAAAGCGTGCTGTTGGAAAGGGACGTCTGCCAAGACGCGAGCTTTGTTGCGTCTCATTTCAACTGGCTGGGGTATTTCATTTGGCAGGTGTTAGTTCTCCAAGGTAGTTAATTAGAGTGATCAAAGTAGGCCACTACCGCTGAGATCATAACTGACGCGATTCATGAAAAACGGCGTGTGACAATTTTAATTAGACATACCGGCAGGATCGAAAATGTTCAGTGGTGTGGCGATCTTGTTTATGTACAAGGATATCGTTTGATTTACCGCGCATATTAATGTCAACATTGATATTCTACGACTGTTCTGCACACGTGGGCGCGAGTTATTCGACTCTAACAACTGTTCAGTCAAACTTTGGGAGGTTAATCTTAATATAATGGTGACCGTGCGCACATACTGTATATTCCGCTGATTCTTTTTGTATGTTGAAAAAAAAATTCGGCACAGTTATTTGGAAGATACATTAAAGAAGGCGAGTCGTTTTTTCTGTGTTGTGTAGACTATTTGTCACACTGCCTTCCGTTATTATTTGGCTGCTAATTTGGTTAAACTCCGGAAACATGTTTCTATTAACATCGCCGTTGCGGATAATCAAGTTGTTATAACATGTGTTTATTTACCAATACATCATCGCACCAGGCTGTGTTAAACATGACATAGGAGATGCTTCGAATTATGTCTCCATTCCAATTATAAAGGAGTAATACGTCTAGTTTTCAAAGTTCTTTTAAGCCATGAAAAACATTTGAGTGATCCGTATAGCAACAATTTATTATTAGCTAATAAATTGCGAGTGGTGGTTTTTGTTACTTTTTATTTTTACCCATCAAGTATGGCTTTGTCAACTCATCTCGTGTGAATGTGTGACGTGATGTATCGCGACACCGTTATAAATATGTCTACCAACAAAATACTAAAACAACCATATACCCGTTGACGCTGACACACATGTACCAACTTTCCATTGTTCTGCTGTGAATTGCTTAAGTAACTTTGAGAGATCGTAGAAACTCGCATCCCATAAACCACTCTCGCATAAAGCGAGAGTTATTTATGAGGATGAGAATCTCTTTTCCGTAAACTACTTGCTAGCAATCAGTGCTAGAATCGTAAAGATGTTGGTTGGATGCTGTGTTTCATAACATTTTGAAATCGTCTCCTTGGCTCTCAGTAGTCTATGACTTATGTAGATATTTTCGGTGAGCCACTTCCGACTTGTAACTTCCGATTAAACAATTATAATTTCATCGGTGATCTCTGGGGTCCGCGTGTGAGGAGAATTCCTCATTAAACAAAATCGTTGTTAAATTTAATGAGTGTTTTTCAAAACGCAAATCCCTTGCCGTGTTACAAAGACCGTTATTGCCACGACACACCACAGACAATGTCCCGCTGGCGGGTCATTTGTGTTGACAGTTTTCAGGTATTCATGATCGCATTGCTAAGGACAAAATAGATTTTTAAGTGCAACATCTGGTACTAGAGCTCTTATCAAGGTTAGTTAAATGATCCCTCTGAATTTCTTAACGGGAAACAACGAACATTTTGTGGCTACGCATCTAGAAGTGCATTTTGATTCCCTATATATGTATTATTCTTTACTTCACGGTGGCCATAGGCACCATCAACAGTTGGATTCTGCATAGCGAAAACAGTATGGAGGGTCCCGACGCCAAATCCGATTCAGAACACAAATAGCAAATAAGTGAAATGTCATCGCAACAAATGTCCAACAACGGCACACCCCTCGTCCTCCAAAGTTCATTGCACCTGGTCTTGACGGAGTGGTGGTTAACACGAAGTAGAAATGTTGATTGTCGCACGCAGCGTGAGCTCGTCTTTTGCGGCTGGTATTCGATACACAATAGACGAGTAATGAAGACATTCTCAGAAAAGCGAATCACCTGGAAAAATGTGTGTTAGAGCTATAGAATAGATAAGCGTAATTTATTGGACACGGCGAGAAAGTTAACAGTAGAGTCACACGATGTAAAGGTAATAACCAGTATTAGACACACACGCACGTACGCACGCATAGACGCACACACGCACACACGCACACACACACATACGCACACGCACACACACACACATACGCACACGCACACACACACACACACACACACACACACACACACACACACAGCCACACACACACACACACACACACACACACACACACACACACACACACACACACACACACACACACCACACACACACACATATATATATATATATATATATATATATATATATATGTATATATAATGCATATATATATGCATGCATGCATGCATGCATGCATGCATGCATGCATGCATGCATACATACATACATACATACCTACATACATACATACATACATACATACATACATACATACATACATACATACATACATACATACATACATACATACATACATATCGCAGCACGGAGTAACTCGGACATTTGTACACACAAGTTGAAACAAAATGAACCCGTGGTTTCGGTTGTGTACAATATTTCAATTCTGGATAATGTATGAGAAACGTGAATAGCATAAGATTTGATATTATAGTATAGTTTTCGTGTTTGGCAGATGTTTTATGAAGTTCATGTCAGAATTACGCAAAACGTCACTCAACCCCAACTTGGGAAATAGGCCACTATTCAACTGAGCAAAGGACGCTGTCGCGCTTTCCTTTTTTCGGGCGTTATATTTGATCCGGCTGACGTTTCTGCGCAGGTGCGTATCTAGAGAAATGTGTGTTTAGCACTAACTACGACTGGCGCGCTTATATGGGCGTTATTCGTCATCTGGTGATGTTCACGTGCATACATTAACGTTTTTGTTTTCTTCATACACCAACAATATCTTTCGTCAAACAGTTTTCTCTCCATGCGTACGTCACGTGACGTCACCCTTACAATTGTGAAATCTGAAAGCCGCATATTATAATTATATAGTCTAATTATAACGCTTATGTTTCGAAAACAAACGAAACATATTTCGCTACTGGATATTGTTGATCACAACCTGATTAACTGGCGCCAAATGATTTATGTAAGCACAGTCATCACCCGGGTAACACATATCGCCCGAATAAATATATGTGCGACAACGCACAAGTTGCAGACAATTATTTTATTACATTGATGCTAGTTATGCACGTATCTTGAGTGTTTGTCTCACACGAATCGACAAGGACATTGTAATAGTTGTCTTTTGATTGCCAGAATCACTGAAACATTGTTGATGGTTTTAGCCTGCAAATAACGACACTTTCGTATTGACACCCTTGTATTAAAGGAATGATACTGTAGCTTGCTTACTGAACTGCTTGTTACGACATAATGCTATTTGTATCGTATCTCTTATGACGAGTAGTAACATATTGGAACTGCTTTTATTCACTGGCAGAAATAACAAGCAAAGGCTTAACAAAAGACATTAACTTGTTTTCACGCAGTAATCGAAGCATAGCTCAGGTAAGTGAAACTGCAGGTGGAGTGAATAGGAACCCCGGATTGAACAGATCTGCCAAGTAATGACATGTAGAGCGGTCTGAGCATCCTGAAGCCTGAAATCATAAAACAAGAACTCCCCTCTTCATTACAAGACTCGAACACAACTTCAGCCAACTAGTAACAGTCTCACGTATAGAGGAACTGTCATAGACAAGAACATCTTCTACAAAGTTTCTTGGATGTTCTCTTTTCTGCGATCGCATTGGACCGGAAGTAAGTGCACGCGTTTTCGGCATTCACACCAGCATGAGGCAGATTTTATTTCACGCGGATTCAATTGAAGCGAACACGGATTGTAAATGAGCAACGCCGGTTGAAACGCGTGATTCATTGTCGGGGCGGCGTCTGCGGTCGGGGTAGTTATACGACGCAGGCGGTCGCTCGACGCGTCTAAGAAACGCGAACGAGTCCGTCACAAGCGGACGTTTTTCCGCGTCGCCTGCCGTCGCACAGCAAGCAACGGTGACACGCGTGTAACGCGATAGCCGCTGGCCTGTCGCCACGCTCGGGTGTCTCATTGAGACCGAGACACGGCGGATGTATGGAGACATGCCAACACCCCTGTGCCTGTGTCACCGCCCCGCTGCTAACACCTGCTAATGAGCAATCCATGTAGATGATGTCCGGGACAACATAAGACCCCTGACTCGGACACCGAGGGTTGTGGGTTTAGACGTGACAGTGACAGCCGTGATGAGCCCGGTGACAAAGCCGCGTTATGCGCGATGAAACCCAGGTTGTTACGACGGTGATCGACGAGCGAGGGGACGACAGAACGGATATCGTAGATGATAAAGGAGATTAATCTCACCTGGGCTGACATTCCACGTTGTCCACTGGATTCAGCTGTATAAATGTATAATCTAGCTACATGAAGATATGCAGAAGTCTTTCTCTCAGTCTCTCTCTCTCTCCTCTCCCCCCCCCCCCTCTCTCTCTCTCTCTCTTTTACCTTTAATCCTCTTCGTCCCCAGTGGGACATAAGGCCACAACAATCTTCCGCCACAAGGTCCTGTCCTTGGCTGATGCCTGAGCTCTCTCTCTCTCTCTCTCTCTCTCTCTCTCTCTCTCTCTCTCTCTCTCTCTCTCTCTCTCTCTCTCTCTCTCTCTATTATATACTATATAAAATAAATTATATATAATATCAAAATATTTTTCTATTCGTCAGATAGAAAATTCTTAAGTCCATAAACTTACATAACACGGTATCCTGTGTTTTCAACCTCACAGAGCGTTTTACACTTCCCGCATACAAATATCCATCTCTGTCTACAACCAGATTCATCCAGGAGAGCAACAGTATATAGGACTAAGACGGAGTGAACGATATTATTCAGCATCCGAAACAGCAGCAGTATTCGATGGCCTGGTGTCATTTACGGCGACACAGGTTCTTTGTGACGATGTGTCAGCGGCTTCAGTTATTGCCTACTGTTGTGGAAAGTCGTGTTTCCGAGCGTGCTGACGTGTTACCGTTCTTACTCTGGTGGATAGATAAATATTGCTAGCGCCGATTAACACGGGTCGGTGCAGCACGAGCGTAAACAACCCTCGTTAAATGGGACCGCGATATAAGGTCACACAATAGGCTGGCTGCAGCAACAGGGTAACGTTTGCAAGAACTTGCTTGACCGGAAACAACTGCGCTGTTTACAGCGGTTGTTAGGATTGTATTTCGACACAAATGTTACAACAACCTCGGCGGCGCTACTTTGAAAGGACGTGCATGTGTTAAAATGAACATATACACATTCAGTTGTGTCATACACACATAAAGACGCACGCCCGAGCGCACTCACACTCACAGCATACGGATGCACGTATGCACGCTCGCGAACACCCACACACACTCCCATGCTTTGCACGGACGGGCTTATACAACAAACGCACACACCCAAACACCCGCAAACTCACACGTTCACATAAGGGTACACACACGATACAAACACTGTGAACATACACACAAAGGCACACTAACACATGCGCTCCAGAACACACGGCCACACGGTCGCACTACATTTGATGAGCGTGATGTACAGCAGTAAGAAGGGTAGTCAGGATGTGTCGTCGTCAAATCGAGAACAAGTTTCATGCAACACCTGCATCGCTAGTCGGCGTGGTATATGTCAGCTTAGTATACGCGGGAGGTCTTTTATGTTAATAAGGCACCTGGATGTTATTATACCTGGGACTTTAAACACCAATAAGTCACGTCACGTCTATTTACAAATACACCAGCCACTATAATTAGCATACACTTAAGGTATCATTTGCGGTGTAACCTACTCCTACTCTTAATGTGCCGTCCGTCCGTCCGTCCGTCCGTCCGTCCGTCCGTCCGTCCGTCCGTCCGTCCGTCCGTCCGTCCGTCCGTCCGTCCGTCCGTCCGTCCGTCCGTCCGTCCGTCCGTCCGTCCGTCCGTCCGTCCGTCCGTCCGTCCGTCCGTCCGTCCGTCCGTCCGTCCGTCCGTCCGTCCGTCCGTCCGTCCGTCCGCCCGCCCGCCCGCCCGCCCGCCGCCCGCCCGCCCGCCCGCCCGCCCGCCCGCCCTTTGTCAACATACATATAACTCTATGATAGAAAAGCGGAGTTTCGTTTACAGAATCTCCAAATTTAATAATCCCAAAATCGGGAGAACTTCCGATATTATCAAAACACAATCAGGAGATTTTTCTGACAATTTAAGAAAGAGAACGCCTTTTGTAAGTCACCACTGAAACATACATCTACCGGCTATCGAATCTAAAAAAACTCTAGATGTACAGTACAACATATGGAAGACAGGGCAAACATACGATTGACTGCACTTAATTGCTTCAGCAATATGTAACGTAATTGCCTATCCAACCGACTCTAACAAACATGTGACAGCTGTCAACGGTAACATGCACCCAGGGACTTTCAAAGTAAATCGGGATAGTGGTATTCTATTTAAGTAAATCGGCAAATGTTTCTAGATTGTGTAAACATTCTGGAATTCTCCCACCAAATAGGGAACCTGGAAGCTCTGCGTCTATATCTGTCTATGGTAGAGTCAGGGCGCAGTATGGTTTAAATGCTACGGTTTTGTTAATCCAGCACTGATCGTGACGACGCATACTTGTCAATGTCGTGATGTTTATGTTTATGTTTAACAATCGTGCTTATGCTATTGCCGTTCAAGTCCAACAGTGGTTGCGCTGGCCCCGATAACAAGTTGACAGAGCTATTTGCATCGTTTTATGCAGGAGGAGAACCGAAACATCGGTGTCGACTTCCGGCCAACGTGTCGCAGAATGATTCGATCCCGTACCAGTACGTGGACGGGGAGCGACACTACGACAGTTGCGTCGTGTATGAGGACTACAGCAGCAGCACCAACAGGACAGTACCGTGTCCACTCGGCTGGGAGTATGACCACGACTCTTTCACCATCAACGAACAGGTAACTGTTGTAGGCGCACGTCCTCTAGTCCAGGTTAGGTAGACATCTGTAAATGATTGACTATATTATTGTTAAGTCGAAGACGGTGCTCATTTCCGGTAGGTAGTTATTGCAGAAAGGACCAAATATCAGAACCGCCTGTTCGCAAATTTAAATTCTGGTTTTTGTTGCAAATCTGTAAACGTCGATGGCGTACAACTGCGTTCAAATGCAACGTGGCGGGCTGTAAATTAATTCTGGCACTTACAAATGCATATAAATATAATGTCTGCACATGCACAACGAATGAAGAAAAGACAACGTTGGTTAATCGTTTCCTTTGTCGATACCAAACACTATTCGGCCTATTTATGACCCGGGATGAAATGATGACTCTCTTATGCCGGCAGTGGGACTTGGTGTGTGACAAGAGTTATGGCAGCGAGACGACACAGATGGCGCTAGTGTTCGGCGTGCTGGTTGGAGCCATGAGTATGACCGCCGTCTCGGACAAGTTCGGCCGGAAGCGCACGTTTCTCTTCAACGCATGCGCGGGTAGCTTAGTTGTGTTCGTGACGGCGTGGGTAAACGACTATTACGTGTTCATTGTGCTGCGCTTCATACTCGGCATCTTCCAGCAGGTTCGTACAGTCTATGTGTTCTTCAATACTATTGACCGTGCGAAAATTCAACATTTGACTACTATGAATGTTAAAATTGAACTTTTGTCTAATCTCACTTAGTTTCCCACGAGACTGTTCCAGTTGATCAGTAGTTTATATAACACAGTTTACTGTGATTTGTATATGTTTATGTAAATACGTGAGTTCGCATACAAAAGGTAAAATAATTTTTATAGAGTAAACGAATGAAGACGAACATACGATGCAAATCTGCAGTAATTGGTGTGTCTTCAACAATGCTTTCTAGTAAACTAACGGTATGATAATTAGGCTTATTTGTTGTTGGAATTCGTTATTGTTTTTTTTAACATGTTTATATGTATAGATCCAAACAGTTGCGTTTTGGTTCCTTGAAGACATTGCAGTAATATCGGTGAGACATGTCCCCTTAAGTTCATAGTTTAGACTTACCGCGACATTTCCACAGGGCTCGATGCTTTCCGGGTTTGTGCTCGCTTGTGAGTTGTTCTCGGCCAAACAACGAACGATGGCCGGCTTGCTCCTCATGCTGTACTGGCCTGTTGGCATGGTGCTGCTCGCTGCGGCAGCCCACCTCACTCGTCACTGGCGCCACCTGTTGATCATCACGTCGATGCCCGGACTTCTCATGGTGCCGCTGTTCTGGTTGGTGTTACATACGTAGAATCAGTAAGCATTCCGTCAAACGTGTATATTCTCGCCGCTACGTTTTCTTTATAAATAGAGTCACTGTGATTCAACATATAAATACGATAAATGTTGGAATATCGATAGCATAAAGGCATATTTGTCCACTTACCATCGGTACTTTGTGACATAAACTGTAGTTATTACACAAAACCACGAAACAACGCATGCTATTTTTTTAATATCACGACCAATCAAAAAATCACATAATTTATCTACGCTTGGTTGCCTTCCACATCGCTAGATGTCGTTCTTGTCTTCCAGAATGAGTGAACATCTATGTTTTAAACTTATTTGAAGTACACCAGGTTTTAAATTATAAAGTCTAAATTATGATTGTTTGTAGGCACATGCTTATGTAAACGCAGGCATATACACAAGTGACGTTCTTTTGTATTGCATGCACATTTATTTTACAGTCTGATACTCCACGTGAATTTCCCACAAGGAACACTTAGAGCGTTATAATTTCATCTGTCGTTTAAACAGGGTTATTCCGGAATCACTGCCGTGGCTCATTGCAAAGAACCGCGTGTCGGAAGCCAAGCGCATCTTACAGAACGCAGCCAAATGGAACAAGGTGCAGTTACCCGAGAAATACCGCTCGAGCGCGAAAGACGACATCTCCTCCGTATACACAAACAGCGACGTGGGCAAAGACATCCTAAAACTGAATCGCCCACTAATGACCAAGACAGAAATGAACAAAGGCCATCTGAAAACCAAGACAGAAGAAATCGAAGGTGCGGCGAAACAGTACACCATACTGGACATCTTTGCGTCACCAAAACTCCGAGTGTATGCCTTAGTGATGTTTTATCTTTGGTAGGTACCCGATTATGTCATTAGTAATGACCTTGGTTAACCCGCGTTGGGAGATGAAATTATCTTCTTAAGAAATAAATAAAGTTCTCCTATGCAAACTATTAACCTATGTCGTACAAATACTGTGAATGAAACGTCAAACTGTAACATCAATTTGGGAAATGGTTGCAAACAGGGCAACATTTCACATATAGATGCGTGTGTTCGACATTGGGTCGTTGTATTTAATAAAACAAAGGTATGATTAGACTTGATGTATATCGAAACAATCAATATATATATATATATATATATATATATATATATATATATATATATATATATATATACACCGAATAAAACATTCATTTTTGTCGGAAACCAGCTTATGAGGATAACCCAATAATAGCAAGATATTCTCAGTTCCGAAGTGACTCCTTTAAGTAGAATTCAACTGACTACATTGTTTGATTACAGTGTGGTATACATGTTATTATAACACATAACTGACGACGTGTAGCAACATAATATACAGTATATGACAAATGCAATTCAATCACATTATTCCCTCAAGTCAGACAATCTAATTAGAAAATACATTTCGTGGACGTTCGCTAAAACGAACGATTTATAAAATCCTTATACATATACGATGTTCCTTAAATCTGCGGGGATATATAAAGCAGAACAAAGCAGAAAGTGACAGCATATTGTTTTGTGGCGATGTGACCATACGTATTAAATATCGCACTCGACATAACGTTTTAGTTTCTCCAGATGTATCTTAAAGTAACGTGTCTTTAATTAAATTGATGTCGAAATGAGCCGAACCATGCGCGTGGAAACATGTTTCCATTTTAAATGCATGCATGTGTATTCACGTAGGGACATCAGTTTGAATGGAAAATCTGCTTGGTATGTATGAAGAAGATGTTCTGTAGCTCTGATAATATAAACGTTCTCGTATCTCCGTACCCAGGTTTGTCGTTTGTCTCGTCTATTACGGCTTGTCTCTGAGCAGTGGCACACTCGCCGGAAACCAATACGTCAACTTCTGTCTGTCGGGAGCAGTGGAAGCGCCAGCCTACATCACCTGTGCGCTACTCCTCAAACAGTAAGTGTTTGTGACTTCATTTCCTTTTGTTCTATATTGCATCGTATAACTCACTAATCTTAGCTTGAGGAGCATTGACCTAGACGTTAAGAATAATAATGACAAATGATGTTTGAGTAGAGATACAATTGACAAAAGTGAACTGTCTCGACCGATTACCGTTTTAGATTACTCTTTGTCGCCCAGCCATAATTCAAACTGCATTTACAGTGTCGTATATATATATATATATATATATATATATATATATATATATATATATATATATATATATATATATATATGTCTATGTATATGTATATATATATATATATATACATGTCTACATATATATATATATATATATATATATATATATATATATATATATATGTATATATATATATATATATGTATATATATGTCTATATATATATGTCTACATATATATATAGACATATATATACACATATATATATATATATATATATATATATATGTCTACATATATATATATATATATACATATATATATATATATATATATATATGTATATATATGTCTATATATATGTCTACATATATATATATATATATATATATATACATATATATACATACATATATATATATTATATATATATATACATGTATATGTATATGTATATATATATATATATATATATATATATATATATATATATATATATATATCGAGTCTAATTGTAATCTGAGTGGTGTGGTTTAGGCAGTGTTATCTTAAATGCAACACTGGTACGAATATGCTCTCTCGTGTAACCCTTTAAAGTAATCAATCCTACTTGTCTAAACTTTTCAATTACATATAATCTCAATTTAAACTGGATACCACCACTTTGTGCGTCATGAAACGTAGTTATTGTACACTACAATTCAACACCACGACCATATCTTATTTTTATTACCATTAAGAAATGGTGCCAATAGACCTTTGTTCACTACATTGTCGTCTCTTGTATTTCAGCATTGGACGGAGGTGGCCAATTTGTATGTTTCTCATCACTGCTGGTCTCAGTCTCCTTGTCACTCTCGTCATTCCAAGCACGACAGGTACACGGGTTCTCACGAATTTCTTACTGTTCCATAGCCAATTTTGAAAGCTTTCACGAGCAATGAATATGATATTCGAATACACAGCTCAATGGATGAAGCATAAAGTTAATATACCTGTCCTGAGGACTTTATACTGCGTCACGTCCGACCATGCCTTGTCCAAAGGTCTCAATAAGATCCGGTAAAATTAAACCGATATATTATGTTGACGAAATTCTTTAAATGTGTTGATATTAGCAAGACGTTTGTTGCGAATTATGCCGCAGTAGTAATTATTCTTAAACAATACCTGAAATAAAAAATTCATTCCACATTGTCTTCTCGTGTGAACTATTTGTTGGTAACCGTACCTTCACTGTGGAATTTCACTTCCCAGAATAAATGAACAAGACATGGTCCAAACGTGTGCATGCTAAGACACGTATATGTGTCTATGTGTGTAGTATACTGTTAAGTAATCGTGACCGCTGTGTGTGTGTTTCTCATGCCAGGCTCCGGAATGGACCTGTCAGTACTGACGATCACATTTAGTATGATCGGTAAGTTCGGCATCAGCGCTGCGTTTGGTGCGGTCTTCCTGTACGCGCCGGAGCTATTTCGACTGTCCGGTAAGTCCTGTTACTACACACGGCCTGGTGAATACTGAAACTCGCGCTCAGTGGCGCTCACATACACACACACACGCACTCGCGCACCCACACACATACACACACATATATATATGTATTTATATTACTCAAATCTATGATGTAAATGGTGTATGTATATATATATATATATATATATATATATATATATATATATATATATATATATATATATATATATATATAACATAAGTGATTCTTATATATACATATATACATACATACATACATACATACATATATATATATATATATACAGACAGACAGATGTGATATATAACATAACAGTTCATATGTATACAATTTATACAAATAATATATATATATTATATATATATATATAATGTTATATATATATATATATATATATATATATAAAATTACATATCATATATATAATATATATATATATATATATATATATATATATATATATATATATATATATATATATATATATATATATATATTGTCAGCGTGTTACCATTTTAGTGAGAAATGCACTCAATTTGAGATTATAAACAAAAAGGGTAAAAAAATATGTTGTATTTCACAACTACGACGCATCAGTTTTTCAGGAAGCTAGTTGAGAATAATGTGGCGATTGTTCTTGACTTTCAAACAGGAACGTCGGATTGGGAATGGCTTCTGTTGGCGGCCGGATGGGCAACATGTTAGCACCGTACACCACCTATTTTGTACGTAATATGTTAATTTTGATTGATTGACACTATTATTTTCACTCGGTGACATTCTTAGTTTTCACTTCTTTCGATTCACACATACTTTACGAAAGGATAGAAAGGCTGTTTTGAATATCAAGTGGTAATATATTCCGTAATTCCAGACCAGATACGTTGACACTGCGTTGGTAATAGGCAGTTCTGGCTTGGAGTAGTTTCGGCTGAGAGGCTTTTCGTGTATCGTATGAATGATTATTTGATGTAAACGTATCACACAAATATTGTGGTGCTAAGCCATGTACACATTTGTACACAAAAACACATTGGCTAAAATCCCTTTCTTGCTGTAATATTAATAATAATTGTAAAAATTCCATAGCGCCTAAATCCATAATATATTCAAGCTCAGAGGCGCAACAAACAAAATCATTTAATTAGTCATATAAAAGTCGTCATTGGAGCATGGAACCGCCGAAATTCTATGGCGGAAAAGCAATTTCAAATCAATTGATTTCATTCAAATTGTTATGAAAGCTGTCTATAGTTTCAGAAGATTTACTCGCAATAGGGAGTTGATTCGAAATTGTTGGCGTAGCTATAGAGAAAGCACATTTGCCAATATTCAGCTTGGTCTTAGGAACAAAAGTTTGTGAGGAAACGGATGATCTAAGTGCCCTAGAGATATCAGAGAAATGTAGCAGATTAACAAAGTATGTCGGTTGTTGAGTAGAAAAAGTGCGGGATGGAACACTTGCCAATTTAAATTTACTTTGGTATACGGTTGGGAGCCAATATAATTGCTGTAGTGATAGAAAAACCATCTGTTGTGTTAAATATAACGTTTCTGTTAACATAACTGTTTTGTTCGGCAACGTTTTATAATACATTTAATTTAGACAAAACTCGCGTCGTTCAGTAAAATGAATGTTTGCAATGTAACATTTTAATGGTGATAACATAAAGGCATATTTATCATGACGTAATGAAACTGATGCCCTCCGGTGAACCTCGTGCAACGCACACACCCGTATGTCCGAACGTGTCCTCCATGTGCTGGCTTGCAAGCACACACATACGCACGCACACACGCACGCACATGGTATTACAACATTTCTACTAACCGTATTGCATTGATTTAGAGATCAACCAAACATTGCTGTTTTACTAACCTTCCTCTTAGATACAATGTTAAAATTTGTATTCCGTTGAATTCCTTTGTATAGACACGAATGCGGTTCTTTACACATAGGGACTACGGAAGGTTTCTAATTATTAAGGCCTGACACACATTGCAGGCTCGCATAGCCCCGTGGTTTCCCGGCGTCGTGTTCGGTACGGTCTCCGTTGTCGGAGGCGTATTGACGCTGCTACTTCCGGAAACACGTGGTCGACCTCTTCCGCAGACACTCGTGGAGGTGGAACGTTGGACTCGACGCATCTCAAAACGGGAGAAACAGCGGCTGAAACTCACGTCGAGCGGCCACAACAAAGTCGAAAACGGGAAGTGCGAAACAGAACTGCAAACGCAGATGGCATAGTGTCATGTAAATACGCGAGCAACACGTCGCGATGTAGCATTTGTATGTGGTTATAAGACTGAGACAGTGCTAACATGGCTTGTGTTCGTTAGGCAGTAGCAGAGTGTGCAGAGAAACGGACACGTGAACGATATCGGTGGGAACATCGTTTGAATCGATGCTCTTCACCGTCGTTTCTCCCTTCTCAACCGAAAAACCGAAGTCGTTTGTTTCCGCTGAAGTACATTTGAACTAATACCCCGCCCGACGTTTACCAAGACAAGGTCTACATTAAAACGAACTGTTACTAAATGCACAGGCAGTGATATGTGATATATAAAGTGCCTTGTGTCTGACCATTTGACTCAGACAAAGAAACAGGTAAGTGTTGGACATGGACGTTCAAAATGGGGTATCCTTGTTCTGGTTATCGCGATTTCAACGTATCTTTCATGATCGTTCTTGTTATGGTTGTCGGGAATTTCTTTCATGATACGCAAAGCTACTCTCAGAAATGTGAACGGACGCCAGTTGTGCCAGTAGGAACGCACCATGCGCTTCATAGAGGTAGCTCCTTGTATTTTGTTGTAATTAAGTGTAAATTTGGTTTGTTAGTCATCGTCATTATCGTAGTGTGTACATTTACGGCGCCTGTATATTTACATATCAACATGTGTTGATACGTTGTATCAGCAAAGCGACGTGATATAGCGCACACATGACTTATTATGTAATGAACTATGCATACTGCTTTGTTAGATGCTAGAAATGTTTTAGACTTTGGAATAGCCTGAACGTTAATGAACTTATGCATACAGTGCAGTACAGTGTAGCTTTTTCAATAGAGTATTATTGTATGAGGCGATGTTTTAGTTATGTACTCATTGTGATTGTGTTACTTTATAACTTATATTGTGTGATATATAAACGCCAGATACGTTTCTGTTCGCCGCCTAGTATGACGCACATTCTATGCAATCACATATGTGGAAACTGTTGAATCGTTTTAATTAAATGATGAATTACAAAATATTATGAAAATAGATTTAACCTTGTTTGTCTATAATTCTGGATTATCTAATTTCATTTACCCATGCAAAGATACAACACTTCAGTATATTTATGTACGGCTCAGTGACCTGGAAAGTTATAAAAGCAACAACAGAAACATTCAACAATAAGTGTCATTCTAAAAAATTAAACCGCAAGACACAATCACTATCACAGATATGATGAACTAGACGTAGCAAACTAGCAACACAGTCTAAATACAAAAATGAAAGTGAATATACACATAGGACATACACTAACTTACATTAACATTAACTTACTCAAATGGAAACCTAGAATGGGATCCACCAAATAACAGGCCGTCCCAATACACTTGCAGGTTATCAACAACCGATAAATAACATACCACCTGGAATAAAGAACACAACAGTTTGAGAACAGAGTACGGCTGACAGTTTTCGTTTCGGCTATTAGCGTTAATCAGGGAGAACAAGATAAAGCAAGTGAATACGAATTCTTCGACGTAGTAGTATAGCCATTCGTGCTTAGCATATTCTTCACACCTCTGCATGTGAGCCGCGGCAGTGTAGTGAATTATAGCACTCTAGTATCACACGAAATGGTGTCGGTTTAAACACTCTTGCTGTACTGCACCTTTGGTTAACCTTATGGTTTCATCATTTATTAAACTATAACTATTGTTGAACAGAACTACCTAATCCGAAACTCTAACGAAAACCATGACCACCCATTGGCACAATTTAACCAACAGGACTAATTAAAAACAATTACTGTGCACTTTAACATCGGTAGTAGGAAATCATGTACCAGCATTATAATATTAAACATTTTCAATTCAAACATACCTATTATATTTAAATTGGATATATTGCAAAGCATCGAGAAGCCTGCTCATTCTGTGTGTGGTATGCACAATTAAGCATGCCGGTTGTACTATTACGGGGTGCTTCAGTATGTTGTTTTGGGAGATTGGATAGCACAGCCTCGGAATTGAGGGGAAAGAAGGCAAAGGCACACAACTTAGGGTAGATCACTTAAATTTGTACCTACAATGCAGTGTGTGTGTGTGTGTGTGTGTGTGTGTGTGTGTGTGTGTGTGTGTGTGAGTGTGTGTGTGTGTGAGTGCGCGCGCGCGTGCGAGTGCGCGAAGCGCGTGTGCGTGTCTGTGTGTATGTCTGTGTGTGTGTGTGTGTGTGTGTGTGTGTGTGTTTGTGTGTGTGAGTGTGTGGAGTGTGTGTGTGTGTGTGTGTGTGTGTGTGTGTGTGTGTGTGTGTGCGTGTGTGTTTATGTGCATGTATGCATGTGAAAGTCCTAGTATATTAATGTGTCGTTGATATAAACTAGAACGCTACGACCAAATATCCTGAATAAAACGGCTGTAAGTTCTATTTAAGATTGCGCAAGCACACCACTTAATTATGTTGTTATTAAGTAGAAACTTGTATATTCGGAGCTCGAGTGCTTGGTCACGATCTATAAGTGTGTCATATGCAAATATCAACAGGAAGTACGTTGAAGAGACGAACACTGGAGGAGGTGCTTCTCTTAAAAATTCATTCAACGGCATGCAACGGCATACGTAGAACTTGTCGCATGAGCAAATATGGACCCAAACGATGCTTTGTCGAGTCTCGGAAGGCCATGGAGTAGTCCATGGCAGATGACCATGTACAGCCTCATCATTGCGTACATGGGCATAATCGGCTCATGGCAGATGATGGCTATTGTCTTTATAGGTGAGTGTACATTGACGCTAGTCAAAAGGGATCGTATATGTCATTGATGTCTTTGTCGCTCGGCTGATGATAATTAAACGAAGTATCTTATAAATGTATCATGCTTGACATCAAACAGAGGTTTCCATGGTGTTGTGTAGAGCGAAAACCTAAAATGATGTACTTGTTTCGGCGGGATCAAACTGTACAATATGAGTAAATTAGTCTATATACTCGTATTATAAACGTTATAGTACTAAAGCAAATACAGATTGATGAAATTATTACTGTAGGATAGGCAGAAAACTATGTATGCAACTTCTTATACCGCCAGTCCTCAGGATTATTCAGAGCGTTATACGCTTATTACATATTCCGTGGCATATCTTTTCAATCGAATCCCTTCGCTACTCCCTGTGAAGCTATCCGTTATGTGCGCGAAAGCCACTTTCACACAACTACCAGTCACTGTATATATAGCTGAGTAAAATGTTGAATCACAGAATGATGAATTTGCCCGATGTTCGGCACAGAAGCAGTGCATTCTTAAGCCGGTTCTGAGTGAATTGCAAATTCGTCCGAGGCTAGAACCAGGGTTCACTCACTGAGACTCCGATGCTCTAGTTACTGCCGCTTTGTCTAAATGACATACTGTCTCCGTCGTGAGAGTTTAAATGCGCGACTACTTAAACATGTTTGTACCTGGCACGTCACGACTTAGCATAATACAGATCATAGTCCATCAGTAGTTGACGGGTTCACGAGTATAAATACGTCGGCACAACAATTGACAATATGTTGAAGTGGGACCGCCACTGCAGTGTCACATATAAGAAATGTCAGCAGCATCGCACATTTAACGTAGATAGCATCATTTTGACCATGTTTTTTTTATAAATCTTGTATACAGAGTGTTTTGACTTTTTCATTACGTGTTGGTTTGAGAACATCAGTCAGAAAGACAAGAATAAGTTGTAGCGCGTTGTAAACATTAGTAGAGTGTAGTAAAATAACCGGTTTCAAACAATCCTCTCGCACTGCTTTGTATGAAAATCAGGTACTGCGTAAAGCCACTAACATAAGTAATGACAATACACATATTATTCCAATGTCTGTACCACTTCTCAACCTCTGACGTCTCCGTGAATACGTCAATTTGTTATGTGTATATGTTGTATTTATTTTATTTGAGAAAGCACGACCACAGTTATAACTATAA
>OZ024854.1:15243680-15268680 GCA_964017155.1 Oasisia sp. SBJ-2009
AGAGGTCCGGCTTATGTAGACCAGGCATATTTGTTTATTTAATACATTTTCCAAAGATGTAAAACTGGAACATTATTTCTAAAACTAATGTTTAACACATAATGAAAGTTCATCAAAATATTTCAATAAATAAGGTATATGCAAAAAAAATCGGTCTACATAAATCCGCGTATGCACAGATGCCGATTTATGTAGACCGGAGCAACGCCAGAAGCTGCATATATTTATTTAGCGTGTTTTGCGGTAGACCGCCGAATCTAGTAAACAGTAAAACACTGTTGCGAAATGTAAACTAAGTCGAATCCCAATACCAGCAATCTTATGTTTTATCAGGGAATGTATCGATGCAACAAAGACAAAACGCAAGTTTTATTAAATTACACATAATAATATAGCCTGTTGCATCAGTATGAAGCGTATCATACACTGAACACGAAACTCCAACCCTTCGTTCGGTATATACCATAAATATAGAGTTATAAGAACTTTGCCCTGGTATACATAACCCGGCACACAATATACTCAAAAATATGCACGGCGCTGAAAAAACATGCTCAAAATCATTTAAGATGTTGGTCATTAAAAAAATTATTACGCACAGTACTTCACTGTCATATGAACTGTGTGCACAAGCAATGTCACTGATAAAATCAACTGTGTTAGTTGTGAACTAACACGTCGAATCTTTACGTAGACCAGTTTTGGTCTACATAAAACAGCGGTCTACATAAGCCGGTCCTATATGCATAATCGGTCGACATAAGCTCCCTTTAGGAGTATATATATATATATATATATATATATATATATATATATATATATATATATATATATATATATATATATATAATATATATATATATATATATATATATATATATATATATATATACATATATAATATATATACATACATACATACATATATAAGTATTCATAATGTGTTATCAACAACAGTGGGACCTGGTCTGTGACAAGAAAGTCTGGACTGAGACGACACAGACAGTGCTCGTGATCGGAGTACTAATTGGAGCCATCATCATGACGGGCGTTGCAGATAAGTTCGGCCGGAAGTGGACTTTCCTTATGAACGCATGCGCAGGGACCCTCGTTGTCTTCCTGACGGCATTGGTCGACAACTACTATCTGTTCACGGCGCTTCGATTTCTGCTCGGGATCTTCTTGCAGGCACGTTTCTCAACATCGATGTATACACAATGTATTAACAACCATTGCCTGTATGGGTCAATGCATATAAAATACATTAACAACATTCCACTGGAATCTCAACAAATATGCCCAAGAATATATTGCAAATTTGTCATCTAGCGTTTTTGCTCTGTATTGAAGTCCTGTTAAAGCAGGACAACTGCTTATTTTCATAGGGTACCTGTATTTCTGGCTACGTTCTCGCCTGCGAATTGTTTCCTGCAAAGTATCGGACAACTGCCGGCGTTCTTGGGTGGATATTCTGGCCACTCGGCATGGTAGCACTGGCCGGGGTCGCCTTCTTTATACGCAACTGGCGGCATCTGTTGATTGCAACGTCACTACCCGGACTGCTCGTTCTGCCGTTGTTCTGGTATGTGCAATGTAAACTACACACACGCACGCACGCACACACGCACGCACGCACACGTACGCACGCACGCACACACACACACACTCACGCACACATACACGCACGCACGCACGCGCGCACGCGCGCACGCTCGCACACACACGCACACACGCACACGCACACGCACACGCACACGCACACGCACACGCACACGCACACGCACACGCACACGCACACGCACACGCACACGCACACGCACACGCACACGCACACGCACACGCGCACGCGCACGCGCACGCGCACGCGCACGCGCACGCGCACGCGCACGCGCACGCGCACGCGCACGCGCACGCGCACGCGCACGCGCACGCGCACGCGCACGCGCACGCGCACGCGCACGCGCACGCGCACGCGCACGCGCACGCGCACGCGCACGCGCACGCGCACGCGCACGCGCACACGCACACGCACACGCACACGCACACGCACACGCACACGCACACGCACACGCACACGCACACGCACACGCACACGCACACGCACACGCACACGCACACGCACACGCACACGCACACGCACACGCACACGCACACGCACACGCACACGCACACGCACACGCACACGCACACGCACACGCACACGCACACGCACACGCACACGCACACGCACACGCACACGCACACGCACACGCACACGCACACGCACACGCACACGCACACGCACACGCACAAGCTGTTTTGGTTTATTAATTTGCCTAGCTAAATGTAAAGGTGTTTGTAGATTGCGCGGGTGCGTGCGTGCGTGCGTATGTATGTACGCGTGTGTTCTTCTTGCGAATATACCACATTATGGTGTTTGCGTGCATGTGTCGTTGCTGTGACTTACAAGACGTTCGTTTGTTTACACTTGAACAGGATTATTCCTGAGTCAATACCTTGGCTCATTGCCAAGAAGCGCACTGATGAGGCTAAAGAGATTTTACAGAGAGCTGCAACAAGAAACAACATTGAACTGCCAAAGAAATACCGACATTACCCGAAAGACAGCACTTCGTCGGTACATAAAATCGAAAATGATGGGAAGGTTGCCACCGGTGGACCTGAAGCGACTACAGAACATGCGACCAAATCAGACTCGCAGGAATATTCACTGATAGATATCATGTCCTCGCCTACATTGCGGTTGTATTCCGGCGCCTTATTCTACCTCTGGTACGTACATGCGCGCGCATAATGCCAGATTATACATAATAAGTTTAACACTTCTTCAATCACCTCATGTCAAACGTTTGCAGTTGGTACAGGCGAATTTTATGTCAGGCGAAGAAGAAATAAAATATCCCACACGGAGGGTACATATATAACCTGCAGTATAATATCGAACTGAGTAGAAAGCGAACCCGGAACCCAAGCTCTAGCCACGTAACATGTGGGTGATATAAAACAATTAACTAATCACAAGAAGACAGCTGCGACTAAGACATCAATGGGTTAGAAATTCGCAGATCTACACTGTTCAAATGTTCACGTATAAGAATTGGTTGCTTCGCGTTACTTTGTATTACTGTTTTGTTTTACTCTTCTTAGAATTGCCAAGTAAAATTTCGATTGAGCGCCTTTTTCATGTTGGCAAAGTAGACAGCCTGTTTCCTCTTCGCTCCAATCCAAGTTGCTATGAATTTAACGTTATCATTGTCGTTACAATGTAATCGGGGTCCATTTAAATGCGTTGGTATGATGAATAGAAAGTAATGGACGAAACACATTATATGTAAGATTATGTCTTATCTCCATTCGTAGGTTTGTCATCTGTCTGGTGTACTACGGTCTGTCTCTGACCAGTGGGACACTGGCCGGCAACAAATACGTCAACTTCGCTCTCTCTGGTGCCGTCGAAATACCAGCCACGCTATTTTGTATTCCGCTCTTTAATCGGTACGTATCGGCTTCAAAATAATTTGTACTCCCAGTGGACGTTAAACGCGCATATACGTGGTTATTGATATACAGCAACGGCATTCTTGTGGACGAAACATGCTTTACACCATGATGTAAAAGCATGCATTCTAGAATAGCTAACGTACTTAAAAACATTACTGTTTTCAACAACTGTAGTCCTCTTCGGAAACTTGTATTAACATAACATAAAATAAGTTAACGGATGTTTGGGTGTTGCATATTTTGCCGAATGGCCAGCTAGGTGTTAAGTTCAAAAGCATACGTAACATTTTATAAAACTGTCAAAAACGTAAATATATATCTTTGGTAAATGGGGTACAGTGAACTGCATATTTCGTTCAAGGCCCCAGGGAGGCTGTGAAATTAGTTGTAACAATAGACTTTCGTGCACCAACAACACACAATTTTTTTCAACTAACTCTGTGCATTTTTATGTTTTTAATCAGCGTCGGGCGCATATGGCCAATGTGCATACTTCTCATCATCTCGGGCGTCAGTCTTCTCATCACGCTCATCATACAGCAAACAACTGGTACCTATCTCACTGCGTCCCATTCTGACGAGACGAGCCCCCGGTCTGTTTAGGGAAACAGGCATACACTGCGATCAAGCAATATCCAGACTAAGAGTTGTGTGAACGATTGAATGTAATCTTTGCAAATGGTAGAAGCCGATGGCCGGCTAAGCTATGTTTCGACAGAGGAAGTGTGTTTATCAAACATATATTTTAAATGTAACTTAAATTAAATTGTGAGGCAATTATTGATACTAGATGGTTTAACATGTTTTCATAACAATTTATAATTCGCGAACTTCTCATTATGAAACATTCGTATTAATGTATATTTAGCCTAACACATTGGATATGCTGCGCCTCTGAGCTCGGGCTATCTAAAAGGTATATGTTTATTATTACTGTTAGTGCACAAATAATTGTTACTATACAAATTTATACATTACGTAATTGTTTATTTTCCAGGTACTGGCATGCAGTTGCTGTCTGTCGCTTTCAGCATGATCGGCAAGTTCAGCATTACTGCGGCATTTGCTGGTATATTTCTCATTACCCCGGAGCTATATCCAACAACTGTCAGGTATGTAATATACGTCATTCTGGTGTGTCTTAAATAGTTATATTCCGGCATCAAAAAGTAACGTTTGCCCCGAGTTTCTCGGCTACTGCTGCTACATCCTTGATTGGTAGCTTTGGAATAATTACTACAACGTTACGTATTAGTTCAATGTGTGATGCATTAGTTCAAATAAATCAATTTATTTAATATGTTTCCTTCATTTTGGCTTCTTTGCAGTAAAGTTAAGTTCATATTCAGCGTTGTATCTACTCACTAGCAGGATTGCTGAAAAATCTCTACACTTTACTCCCTGGTAGACCCCCATCTCAACTTCCACGGGATGCCACGCCGCAATCCATGCGCAAAGAATATGCGAATACAAATATCCACCATATGTTATAGCCAGGTACTCATTCATACAGCTGAATTAACCGGAGACTGTAACACAATTTGTCCAAGGTATGACACGGCAACACAGCATTCGAACCCGGGTTCTTTTAGTCGACACTCGGCGCTACTAAATCGCAGCGGTGTAGATTTATAGGTATCAATTAGAAATATAAACATAATGACCTCAGCCAAGGTCAAAACAGAGCTTAGTCAAACCGTGAATACAGTACTTAATTTTGCTTAAATGTGGAATATTCATTTAAAGTTTACAATAAAACAATAAACATGGCCTGATGGAAACTCATTTTGCTGGTTTAGTATAATGCAACAATTAAACTACACATCTTGTGTTTTCCATTTGAAGTAAAGCAAACGTGATGTCGTGTAGGGCATTGTGTCTGTATTTTCTGCTGCAGGAACGTAGGACTTGGCATAGGATCTGTTGGAGGGAGATTTGGCAGCATGTTTGCCCCGTACACTACTTACTTCGTACGTATGACGAGCTTTTTCTCTTTTTATTATTCTTATTATGACTCTTGGCCTGTTTGATATCATCCATTATAATTATGGTACGGCTATTGCTTCCTGTCGCTACGATTTCTCTGACGTCCGCTTCATCCCACTATATACATCTTTCAACTTTGTGATGTCGCTTAAAAACAACAATAATAATAATACAAATAACGCTAACAATAGCAGTAGCCGTATTGTATTGAATGCGGGAGTGTTTTTTGGTATTGATTTTATAGAATATACTTATTTTAGAACCTTTTTTAAAATTTGATGTTTGAGGCATTTGTCTAATATTTATTGTATGTTTAATTTTTTTGGTGACATTATATACAACTAGTGTATTAAGTTTCTTTTTTTCACATAAATGTCTCGTTTCACTCGCATACTTTTACATCAATAAAAAAAAGGGAAATATTGAACGAAATGCAAGTACTAACTTGATTTTCAGGCAAGACTAGCGCCTTGGGTTCCTGGCCTTGCGTTCGGCACACTCTCTGTAATTGGAGGTGCAATAACGCTGCTACTTCCGGAGACGAGGGATCGACCTCTTCCACAGACAATAGAGGAACTAGAACATAAACACTCTGCAGTTCATCTGGAGAAATGCCAAGAGTGATGTTACTAGACTCGCACAATTGCGATATCAAGGATATCCATTGCAATAAAACACATTATCTTACTCCAATGGTAAATCATTTCAATGAGTCCCCAAAACCTACTTATTAATGATTTCGAGCAATAAAATCATACGTGAAGATGGAAATGAAAATAACTGGTGTAAGGCAGTCCTCGTACATGGTTTAACTGTTACACACATATTGCTCACATTGTTGTCAACCAGTTGTCCGGCATACAAACCAATAACAAATACATTGTGTTGTTATTGTGATATTTCGTACAACACACTTGTACAGGACAACTGTGTGTGTGTGTGTGTGTGTGTGTGTGTGTGTGTGTGTGCGTGCGTGCGTGCGTGCGTGTGCGCGCGTGCATGTCTGTGTGTATGTGTGTGTGTTTATGTGCATGTATGCAGGTGAAAGTCCTAGTATATTAATGTGTCGTTGATATAAACTAGAACGCTATGACCAAATATCCTAAATAAGACGGCTGTAAGTTCTATTTATGATTGCGCAACTATGTTGTTATTAAGTAGAAACTTATATCTTCGGAGCTCGAGCACTTGGTCACGATCAATAAGTGTGTCATATGCAAATATCAACAGGAAGTACTTTGAAGAGACGAACACTGGAGAAGCTGCTTCTCTTAAACATTCATTCAACGGCATGCAGAGGCATACGTAGAACTGGTCGCTTGAGCAAAGATGGACCCAAACGATGCTTTGTCGAGTCTCGGAAGGCCATGGAGCAGTCCATGGCAGATGACCATGTACAGCCTCATCATTGCGTACATAGGCATCATCCCCTCATGGCAGATGATGGCTATTGTGTTTATAGGTGAGTGTACATTGACGCTAGTCTACCAACAAAAAATCAATGGGATCGTGTGTGTCATTGAGCTCTTTGTCGCTCGGCTGATGATAATTAAACGAAGTATCTTGTAAATGTATCATGCTTGACATCAAACAGAAGTTTCCATGGTGTTGCATAGAGCGAAAACCTAAAATTGATCCTACTTGTTTCAGCGGGATCAAACTGTACAATATGAGTAAATTATTCTATATACTCGTATTATAAACTTTATAGTAGTAAATCAAATACAAATTGATGAAATTATTACTGTAGGATAGGCAGAAAACTAAATATGCAACTTCTTATACCGCCAGTCCTCGGGACTATTCAGAGCGGTATACGCTTATTACATATTCCGTGGCATATCTGTTCAATCGAATCCCTTCGCTACTCCCTGTGAAGTTATCCGTTATGTGCTCGAAAGCCACTTTCACACAACTACCAATCACTGTATATATAGCTGAGTAAAGTGCTGAATCACAGAATGAAGAATTTGCCCGAAGTTCAGCACAGAAGCAGTGCATTTTTAAGCAGGTTCTGTGTGTTTTGAGCCACAATCTGCTGAGTTTTAAAAATGGAGTTTATTATGTGGTTGAATGTAGTTAAAACTTATTACATTTGTTCTTTCTAAACCTATGACATGTTGAATACTCTGTGTGTCTTTTGGGAAATGCAAAAAGTCAAATACTCTTATAAAGTGCAGTCTTGATGACTGTTCCGAAACATTCAGCAAAGAAAACAAGTACACGAATATTCAACAAGTCTAATGCAACGTACTCATTCATGCAAATGAGTGAATTGCAACGACGTAGAGTGAGCAAATTCGTCCGAGGCTAGAACCTGGGGTCACTCACTGAGACTCCGATGCTCTAATTGCTACACCTTGGTCTACATGACATACTGTCTCCGTCGTGCGACTATAAGTGCTCCACCACTCAGACAAGTTTGTACCTGGCACGTCACGGCTTAGTATAATACAGATCATAGTCCATCAGTAGTTCAAGATAAGGTCGGGCCACTAGAAGATAGTGATGGAAATATAATAACAGAGGGATTCTTAATGGCAGAAAACCTAAATGAATACTTTTGTTCGGTGTTTACCAGGGAAGATATTAGTACATTACCAGTACTAGAGACTAAGTTCGAAGGGAGAGAGTGTGACTATTTAGGACAACTAACTGTAACCCCAAAAATGGTAGCTATGAAAATAAGAGATATGAAGGATAATAAATCACCAGGAGTGGATGGGATTCCTCCCAAATTACTACTGGAAATTGTAGAACAAATTAGCATACCACTTGCAACAGTGTTCAATTTGGCATTAGAGGAAGGAGTGGTTCCGGTAGAATGGAAAGAAGCAAACATCATACCATTATTTAAAAAAGGATCAAGAAGCAAGTCAGAGAACTATAGACCAGTGAGTTTAACATCGGTGATTTGTAAACTATTAGAAAGACTAATTAAAGATCACTTGGTTGATTTTCTTGTTAAAAATAAATTGATAAACACATCTCAACATGGGTTTTTAAAAGCGAGGTCATGCTTAACAAATATGTTATGTTTTTTGGAAGATGTCACAAAGTGGGTAGATGAGGGATCACCAGTAGATATAATCTACTTAGATTTTAAAAAAGCCTTTGACAAAGTGCCACACCAAAGATTACTATTTAAACTAAAGGCCCATGGCATAGGAAATAGTATGATTAACTGGATAGAAAAATGGCTTATTGATAGAAGACAAAGAGTAGTAGTTGATGGGGAGGTTTCAAATTGGAAATCTGTTTTGAGTGGAGTACCGCAAGGATCAGTATTGGGACCTATTTTATTCTTAATATATATCAATGATTTGGATGATGACATAACAAGCAAGGTGTTGAAGTTTGCGGACGACACAAAAGTGTTTAGGAAAATTAAAAGTGATGCAGATAGACAGCATTTACAAGATGATCTAAATAAGTTGATAGAATGGTCTGAGAAATGGCAAATGCTGTTTAACTTTGGAAAGTGTAAGTGCCTCCACACAGGACATGGGAATGAAAATGCACAATATACAATGGGTGGTACTGTACTAAATACTACTGTAAAGGAAAAGGACTTAGGTTTAACCATTAGTGCTGACATGAAGGTATCAGAGCAGTGTGGAATTGCAGCAGCGAAGGCAAACCAAATTCTTGGATTAATTAGGCGAAATATAGTGTACAAAGAAAAAGAACTAATAATACCGCTTTATAAAACAATAGTTAGGCCTCATTTAGAATATTGTATACAAGCATGGAGGCCATATCGCAAGAAGGATATTGATATGCTAGAAAGAGTACAAAGGAGAGCAACCAAAATGATACCAAAACTCAGGAATATTAGTTATGAAATGCGTCTAAAAGAATGTGGTCTTACAACACTAGAAACCAGAAGATTGAGAGGAGATCAGATTGAGGTTTTTAAAATATTGAATGGGTATGAAAATATTGACAGAAATATTTTTTTCACGGTCAAGGAAGAGAGAAGGACTAGAGGACATGGAGTTGCATTAGCAAAGAAGCAGTGTAGACTAGATATTAGAACATTTTCATTTTCACAAAGAATAGTAAACGAATGGAACAAATTATCAGCTGATTGTGTAGGTGCTAGAAGTGTTAATATGTTTAAAAATAAAATTGACATATACCTAAGACGGGCGGGGTATACTTAGATAGATAGGTTGGACTCTCGATAAGCCAAACGGCTTCCTTGTCCACCTGCCATCTAGAGTTGATTCTCTAGGTGGCAATCTTGTTAAATCTTGTTAAATCAGTAGTTGACGAGTATAAATACCTCGGCACAACAATTGACAACAGGTTGAAGTGGGACCGGCACTGCAGTGTCACATATCAGAAATGTCAGCAGCGTCGCTCTTTTAACGTTGATAGCATCATTTTGTCTATGTTTTATAAATCTTGTTTGTAGAGTGTTTTGACTTTTTATGTGTTGGTTTGGGAACGTCAGTCAGAAAGACTAAGTTGTAGCGCGTTGTAAACATTAGTAGTAAAATAACCCGTTTCAAACAATCCTCTCTCAGTGCTTTGTATGAAAAACAGGTACTGCGTAAAGCCAATAAAATAATTAGTGACAATACACATATTGCAATGTCTGTACCACTTCTCAACCTCTGACGTCTCTGTGAGTACGTCAGTCATTATGTGTGTATGTTGTATTTGTTTTGTTGTGAAAGAACGACCACAATTATAACTATAATTGAAAATTATATTATGTATTAATTTTTTTATGATTAATGTTTACATACTGATTTAATAATGAACTTACCTGTATTTTTATACTTCTCTACTCCTATATTTTATATTGCATTGCATTGCATTGCATTGCATTGCATTGCATTGCATTGCATTGCATTGCATTGCATTGCATTGCATTGCATTGCATTGCATTGCATTGCATTGCATTGCATTGCATTGCATTGCATTGCATTGCATTGCATTGCATTGCATTGCATTGCATTGCATTGCATTGTATGATATTGCATTGCGTTGCGTTGCGTTGCGTTGCGTTGCGTTGCGTTGCGTTGCGTTGCGTTGCGTTGCGTTGCGTTGCGTTGCGTTGCGTTGCGTTGCGTTGCGTTGCGTTGCGTTGCGTTGCGTTGCGTTGCGTTGCGTTGCGTTGCGTTGCGTTGCGTTGCGTTGCGTTGCGCGGCGCGGCGCGGCGCGGCGCGGCGCTGCGCTGCGCGGCGCGGCGCTGCGCTGCGCTGCGCTGCGCTGCGCTGCGCTGCGCTGCGCTGCGCTGCGCTGCGCTGCGCTGCGCTGCGCTGCGCTGCGCTGCGCTGCGCTGCGCTGCGCTGCGCTGCGCTGCGCTGCGCTGCGCTGCGCTGCGCTGCGCTGCGCTGCGCTGCGCTGCGCTGCGCTGCGCTGCGCTGCGCTGCGCTGCGCTGCGCTGCGCTGCGCTGCGCTGCGCTGCGCTGCGCTGCGCTGCGCTGCGCTGCGCTGCGCTGCGCTGCGCTGCGCTGCGTTGCGTTGCGTTGCGTTGCATTGCATTGCATTGCATTGCATTGCATTGCATTGCATTGCATTGTAGACGGTACATCAATGTGCAAGACTGAGCAAGTGATTTCCTTCCAGGTTCCGATATACACTCACCTCTTTTGATATATATATATATATATACGCGCCCTTTAGCTATAGGCGTTTGACATAATAATTGATGATGGTTTGACATCTAGTATATTTTACAATTATAATAATAATAATAATTCCATTGCTTAATATAGCGCTTTTTAGCTAACTAAATATTAATCAAAGCGCTTCACATTAATACGATGTGTTCACTAAATCTAAAATATAAATTTACTAAATACATAAGGTAAGATAACAATAAATAAGCTAAGATAAATAAATAAATAAGATAAGATCAATAAAAACACATTACTATGACGTATTGACCAAATCTAAAATATAGACTAATTACATCAGGTAAGATCAAATTAGTAATCTAATTTACATTAAACAAAAGTAATAAAAGAGCAATAAGTAAGTACAAATAAATAAATTTGTTAAGATAAATAATTATAAAACAATAAATGAGTGTGTAAAAATACAATTCCAAACCGAACAATTTAAAACCAAGCAGTGTCACAGAATACAAATCAGTGTCATCTAGGCAGGTAGTGTAAACGAACTAAGTTAGTTTTTAGTTGTTTTTGGAAAGCTGCCAATGTCTCAGTTTTTCTAACAGTTCCACATGGTTGGACCTGTCACTGCAAAGCTGCACCTTCCGACCGTTCTCCTCGGCACCGTCACTGCGAGCAATGTTACGACACTCGCTGATCGCAATGCGCGAGTAGGCGCGTTGCGAGCTATCGCGCAATTGAGGTAGTCCGGGGCCAAGCCATGCAGGATCTTATACATGCAAGTACAGATCTAATCTTGAAAGGCAGCCAATGCAGCGATCGCAGAATCGGTGTGATGTGATCTCGCCGTCTGACACGGTTGATAACGCGAGCGGCCGAGTTTTGTGCTCGTTGGAGTCGGCTGGTCAGTCCAGTAGTCGAGGCGACTCAGCACAAGACAACGTATTACATATTAATGTTGTATTCCAGTGAGTGACTTGAAAGTCACGCTATTCACCGAAGCACCTCCATGGAATTCCGTTCGATTTATAATGGAAATTATCATATGCAGCATGTAATGCCGTAATTGTGGATACAGTAAGAATTTATGCAACAAATGGAGTGGGGGTGGCTTAGCGAAGTAGTTCAACAAATATACTTGTGGGAACTACACTGACAGCGAGTGTGTTGTACGTCATGTAGTTTCCCGTCAGCAGAACACTACAATTGCCCGAGTGTCTATGCGGGGACATCATTACGTGCGCCAATTAACATGATTCATTAGTTTGTCTTACCGCCGTAACACATTTTTGAACTACGTGCCCCATATTTTGGAGTTACTGTTTCAATTTTGTCTTGTTCCATGTCAAGCTACTTTCAAACCCAATATAAACAACGCCACAATTAAACCCCTGAGCTAATTTGTTGTTTGAAATTCACTGAATTCCGATAACATACATGTTACCATTTGTTGCTGAAATCCGATCAAACCACACAATATACTTCGATTCGTTTACTTTACACTGTTGGTACTCTTCAGGTAACCTTTGGCATCACAACGGTTCGGTAACATAAGATGACACAATGATAAATGTATGATCCACAATATATCCATACTTCAACATATATTCTCTTATCCATTATGCGTGTTTCGAAATTATGCACACAAAAACAAGCACACTTACCCATACACACACTCACCCCCCCCCCCACACATACACACACACACACACACACACACACACACACACACACACACACACACACACACAAACACACACAAACACACATGCTGTATATTACATAATGTATTTGTTTTCACTTGTGGTTTCCTAAACCTGTATCGTCCAGTTATATCTGACTGACACATGTCGATAACCATACAGAGTTTCGTTCGTAAATAAAACAACAACAACTCAAAAACACGTCGACGGTGAACACACTCACGGACCAACGTGCGAAACGGGTCCCATAGTCAACACGGCCCATACATGCCACATTTTTTAGATGGCAATCCGTATTTTTGAACAAAGCTTCTGTAAGATTCCGTATCAATCCGTATCACTATTAAAATCTTCTAGTTATTAAGGCCTTTTCAAAACGTATGTGTATATGTTTTGGAATGTCATTCTGCACCACTCCCGCTAAAAAAGAGTCAGATACATATATTTTAAATTGTGTTGTAGATCAATGGGCTTCCACAAATCCACGCTAGTCGCCAGAGGCGCTTATATGCTGATACCTTAGTTGCGTCTCAGCGCCCTCCAGCGACTAACGTTGATTTGTTTACATAGTTTGCTGAACGCTTGTATAAAAATTAATCATCCTCAATTAGCTATTGACCATGCAGGCGCGTAGCCAGCGACAGTTTGTATGTGGGCATCAGAGAGCTTTGTGGGCATACCGTATGTGTGATCAATAGACAGAACAGCGTGCCAATGTGTGGTCGATAGACAGAACAGCCAAAACAACGCCATTTTGGCACTGAATTCAATCGAACGTCCCGAGACGTTTCATCGACTGTAAATGTACATTAATGTAGATATTATGCTTTCATATTGACGGACATAATATACGATATCAATATTTAACTATGTGTGAAGACGTAGCAGTCTCGTGTGATGCATACGGTAAGCTATAGATGATTTTAAACATCCTTTCCCGCATCAAGCCAGCAAACCTGTCGTCCGGCCACCAGTCGACGTTCCATCTGCTGTAAAGGTACATTAATGTACATATTATGCCTTCATATTAACGGACATATCAGAATACATCCACATTTAGCTATGTGTGAGGCTTCGGAGTCATGCGAATCCAACAGCTGATTGTAGGATGATTTAAACAAGCGTTCTGCACAATCTTCCGCACACGGAGCCGCATTTTACATACGTCAAGAATACGTAAAAAACGGCACACAGACCGCAGTTGCGTCAGAGCGCCTTCTGTCGGATTAGTTATTGTGGTACCTCAATTTAATGCCGTCGAGTCGACGTAAATAAGCCGACGTCACAAAGCGCGAGCAGTTAGCGCAGCCCAGACAGATCGGGGCCTCAAACCCCGGTTTTGTCAAAGCCGATGTCTAGCGTGTGCACTGCCAAGTCGAAAACAAAACAATTAGCCATATTTTTTAAATGTATGCTTAAAATAAATATATCTGCATTACATAGAATAAAAAGTTAATGATGTAGCCTTAGTTTTGGGGACATATTCGCAAATCGCAAGACGTCGCCTTGACTTTGCGGTCGTGATACGTCTGGGGAGCGCTATGTATTGCTCATGCCCAGTGACATCGGCTTATTTACGTCGACTCATCGGCTTATTTACGTCGAATCGACGACATTAAATTGCTATAGAACACAATTTAAAAAATAATATCCGACTTCGTTTTAGCGGGTGTGATGCAGAATGACATTCCAAACACACATCGAAAACACGTTTTGAAAAGGCCTTAAAGAACAAAAAAGGCAACGGTTTCGCGTAGTACACCTAATAGAGTTTGTACAAAGTAACCATTTACACATATATACTCAATTTTTTAACGTCAGCGGTTTACTCAGAATGTGACTCTATTAGGTGTATGCCACGTAAAAGTTAACTTTGTTTGTCCTTTAAGGGTCAACAACTTCGAGTCTTTGACAGTTCGTTCAGTTGGCGTGACATCTAGCAGTTGCTTATAGACGTGTATCTAAATCTGTGGTTAAATCTATGGTAAACTTTAGTAATAATGCCTTACTGTTCAGCATACGGTTGCATGCAATAATAGTTTAAACAACCGGTAGTATTGAAGCAATGGATTCACGTTTGCGGGCGTACTGTTTGGAATCCCTCCAGTCCAAGTACAGTTCACTTTGCTCGGTCCATTTTGAGGAGAAATGCTTTGAAGTAGACATGTAGACATGTATCATCAGTTGATAGGATGATTTCAGCAATAACAATAATAGACAACTTTATATTTACCGTCATCAGCATGTTACGCGCGTTGCCGAGTTGCAGCCATTTCATGACAACAGCCGAACCCCATGCAGGGAATCTGTGGAGAGCAGCGAAGCTTCGTGACGTCATTCTTCGTCTAAGATGGAATAGCTCATAGTACTTCGATGGCTGGGTGTTCACAAATATTTTTCTGGTAAACCGCTGGCGTAAAAAAGAGTATATGTGGAAATTGTTACTTTATATTAACTCTATTAGGTGTATGCCACGAAACCGTTGCCTTTTTTTGTTCATTAATAATTTAGGCCTGTTAACTGGAATATTAGCGACGTTTTAGTTCACTTCAGTACGTTTAAAATTTTACCGCAAAAAATACAGTGCCATCAAATAATAACAATTTATCTCAGCAGTTCGCACGTACATCGAAGTTTCACTGGCAAGCGTCAACATCTTGTAATCAGAAATAGAGGCGATTTCGCGGCGTCGTGCTCCATTTCATAATCGTCACGCGTCTGCCACGCGCCCCGTTCACACCCGTTGACCACCAGCCGCACAACAAATTTACCAGTACGCCATCTATTACGCGCTACAATAAACTAATCGGTGGTTTAGTTCGTTCGTTTCGAATCGATTTACTTAGTCATTAACAGTAAACGATTATTCCATTTTGCTGTAGTTTTGTGACGCTTACAAGGACATAATGTGGTTAAAAATAATGTATTCACAAATTTAGTTTAAATCCGTATCAAAATGGAGTACGGCCGTATCACTTAAAAAACCGCCAAAATCCGTATCGGATACGGGTGATCATGTGGCATGTCTGTTAGCCTGTTTAGAATTATATAACACAAAGGAATTACTGTGAGATTGATACGGTCATTGCTAAGAAGCTAATATCAGAAAGTTCTAATAAATGCTAGACTAAAGCGCGAAACTCAAATTCAAACAAGTAATTTCAAACTGCGTTTATATCATAACAACTAATTCTCGTATGCAGGCGGGGACCCAGCACATCGATGTAGACTTCCTGACGCAGTATATATATATATATATATATATATATATATATATATATATATATATATATATATATATATATATATATATTCGATTTCAACGCCTGGTCAAATTACTGTATCTGTCGTTGCCAAGTAGTTAATAACAGACTTGTTTAGTGGCTGATGGTCTAAGGGATGAAACACAAATTCAAATAGGTAAATTCAAAATACTATTTCTACAAGCACCAGATTATCATTTGAAGGCGGGGATCCAAAACATCGGTGTCGACTTCCTGACGGAATGACGGTGAATGAGTCAATCCCGTATAGGTACATAGACGGAGTGCGGCGTTTTGACAGTTGCGTAGTGTACAAAAACTACAGCAGCGATACAAACTGGACCATACCTTGTCCACATGGATGGGAGTATGAACTCGACTCATTCACCATCACCGAACAGGTATGAATATTTATTACTCACACGAAATACTCAGATTGTATGTGGATAAACAATACCTGGGCAGGAATAGCAATTGAACATATAAACAAACACTATAAAATAACACAAATAATATATAAGTATTCTAAACACTGCACAATAGCAGCGATGCTGTTTTCGAATTCATTTAGATTCATTATCGTGACATTGTTTAGGAAATGTAGTTACTTTTGTATTGGTAATGTGTTGGTTCAAATGAGATTTCGACGCCATCACGCTGGCATCGTCATTGTCGTCAGTACCGTATGGGTGACGAAAGTTCCCTAGCACCAACTCACCATTTAAATAGGTACCTGCACTTCTTAATCCATAAAATTATATTAGTATAAATATAATATTTATTGGCTGACAATATATATATATATATATATATATATATATATATAGACATACATACATACATACATACATACATACATACATACATACATACATACATACATATCTACATATATACCTATTCATAATATGTTAACTTCAACAGTGGGACCTGGTCTGTGACAAGAAAGTCTGGACTGAGACGACACAGACAGTGCTCATGATCGGAGTACTATTTGGAGCCATCATTATGACGGGCGTTGCAGATAAGTTCGGCCGGAAGTGGACTTTCCTTCTGGACGCATGCGCAGGGAGCCTCGTTGTCTTCCTGACGGCATTGGTCGACAACTACTACCTGTTCACGGCGCTTCGATTTCTACTCGGGATCTTCTTGGAGGCAGGTTGTCCAACATCGATGTATACACAATGTTGTAACAACCATTGTCTCTACGGCATATGCATATAACACACATTAACAACATTCCATTGGAATCTCAACATATATGCCCAAGAATCTATTGCAAATTTGTCATCGAGCGTTTTTCTTCTGTATTGAAATCATGCTAAAGCAGGACAACTGCTTATTTTCTTAGGGTACCTGTATTTCTGGCTATGTTCTCGCCTGCGAATTGTTTCCTGCAAAGTATCGGACAACTGCCGGCGTTCTTGGGTGGATATTCTGGCCACTCGGCATGGTAGCACTGGCCGGGGTCGCCTTCTTTATACGCAACTGGCGGCATCTGTTGATTGCAACGTCACTACCCGGACTGCTCGTTCTGCCGTTGTTCTGGTATGTGCAATGTAAACTACACACACGCACGCACGCACACACACACACACACACACACACACACACACACACAAGCACGCACGCACGCGCGCGCACGCACGCACGAACGCACACACACACACACAAGCTGTTTTGGTTTGTTAATTTGCCAAGCTAAATATAAAGGTGTTTGTAGATTGCGCGGGTGTGTGCGTGCGTGCGTGCATGTATGTATGTGTGTGTTATCCTTGATGCGAATACATGACATTATGGTGTTTGCGTGCATGTGTACACATGTGCCTCGTTGCAGTGTCTTACAAGACGTTCTTTTGTTTATACTTGAACAGGATTATTCCTGAATCAATACCATGGCTCATTGCCAAGAAGCGCATTGATGAGGCTAAAGAGAATTTACAGAGAGCGGCAACAAGAAACAACATTGAACTGCCAAAGAAATACCGACATTACCCGAAAGACAGCACTTCGTCTGTATTTACAATCGAAAATGGTGGGAAAGTTGCCACCGGTGGACCTGAAGCGACTACAGAACATGCGACCAAATCAGACTCGCAGGAATATTCATTGATAGATATCATGTCCTCGCCTACATTGCGGTTATACTCCGCCGTCTTATTCTACCTCTGGTACGTACATGCGCGCGCATAATACCAGATTATACATGATAATTTTAACTTCTTCATTCAACTCATGTGAAACGTTTGTAATTGGAACAGGTGGATTTTATGATAGTCAGAGAAGAAATAAAATACCCCCACACGGAGGGTACATATATAACTTGCAGTGTAATATCGAACTGAGTAGAAAGCGAACCCGGAAACCAAGCTTTAGCCACGTAACATGTGGGTGATACAAAACAATTAACTAATCCCAAGAAGACGACTGCGACCAAGACATCAGTGGATTAGAAATTCGCAGATCTACACTGTTCAAATGTTCACGTATAAGAATTGGTTGCTTCGCGTTACTTTGTATTACTGTTTTGTTTTACTCTTCTTAGAATTGCCAAGTAAAATTTCGATTCAGCGCCTTTTTCATTTTGGCAAAGTAGATAGCCTGTTTCGTCTTCGCTCCAATCCAAGTTGCTATGAATTTAACGTTATCGTTGACGTTACATTGTAATTGGTGCCCATTTAAATGCTTTGGTATGATGAATAGAAAGTACTGGACGAAACACATTATATGTAAGATGATGTCTTATCTCCATTCGCAGGTTTGTCATCTGTCTGGTGTACTACGGTCTGTCTCTGACCAGTGGGACACTGGCCGGTAATAAATACGTCAATTTCGCTGTCTCTGGTGCCGTCGAAATACCGGCCACGCTATTTTGTATTCCTCTCTTTAATCGGTACGTATCGGCTTCAAAATAATTTGTACTCCCAGTGGACGTTAAACGCGTATATACGTGGTTATTGATATACAGCAACGGTATTCTTGTGGACGAAACATACTTTACACCAAGATGTAAAAGCAGGCCTTCTAGAATAGCTAACGTACTTAACACATTGCTGTTTTCAACAACTGTAGTCCTCTTCGGAAACTTGTATTAACATAACATAAAATAAGGTAACGGTTGTTTGGGTGTTGCGTATTTTGCCGAATGGCCAGCTAGGTGTTAAGTTCAAAAGCAAACATACAATTTTATAAAACTGTCTAAAACGTAAATAGATATATTTGGTATCTGGGGTACACTGAACTGTATATTTCGTTAAAGGCCCCAGGGAGGCTGTTAAATTAGTTGTAACAATAGATTTTCGGGCACCAACAACGCACCATTTGTTTCAACTAACTCTGCATTTGTCTGTTTTTAATCAGCGTCGGGCGCATATGGCCAATGTGCATACTTCTCATCATCTCCGGCGTCAGTCTTCTCATCACTCTTATCATACAGCAAACAACGGGTAACTACCCCACTGCGTTCCATTCTGACGAGACGAGCTCCCGGTCGGTTCAGTGAAATAGGCATACACTGCCATCAAGCAATATCCAGTCTAAGAGTTGTGTGAACGATTGAATGTAATCTTTGCAAATGGTAGAAGCCGATGGCCGGCTAAGCTATGTTTCGACAGAGGAAGTGTGTTTATCAGACATATATTTTAAATGTAACTTAAATTAAATTGGGAGGCAATTATTGACACAAGATGGTTTAACATGTTTTCATAACAATTTATAATTCGCGAACTTCTCATTATGAAACATTCGTATTAATGTATATTTAGCCTAACACATTGGATTTGCTGCGCCTCTGAGCTCGGGCTATCTAAAAGGTATATGTTTATTATTACTGTTAGTGCACAAATAATTGTTACTATATAAATTTATACATTACGTAATTTTGTATTTTCCAGGTACTGGCATGCAGTTGCTGTCTGTCGCTTTCAACATGATCGGCAAGTTCAGCATTAGTGCGGCATTTGATGGTATATTTCTCATTACCCCGGAGCTATATCCAACAACTGTCAGGTATGTAACGTACGTCATTCTGGTGTGTCTTAAATAGTTATATTCCGGCATCAAAAAGTAACGTTTGCCCCGAGTTTCTCGGCTACTGCTGCTACATCCTTGATTGGTAGCTTTAGAATAATTACTACAACGTTACCTATTAGTTCAATGTGTGATGCATTAGTTCAAATAAATCAATTTATTTAATATGTTTCCTTCATTTTGGCTTCTTTGCAGTAAAGTTAAGTTCATATTCAGCGTTGTATCTACTCACTAGCAGGATTGCTGAAAGATCTCTACACTTTACTCCCTGGTAGACCCCCATCTCAAATTCCACGGGATGCCACGCCGCAATCCATGCGCAAAGAATATGCGAACACAAATATCCACCATTTGTTATAGCCAGGTACGCATTCATACAGCTGAATTAACCGGAGCAATAGACTGTAACACAATTTGTCCATGGTATGACATGGCAACACAGCATTCGAACCCGGGTTCTCTTAGTCGACACTCGGCGCTACTAAATCGCAGCGGTGTAGAGTTATAGGTATCAATTAGAAATATAAACATAATAACCTCAGCCAAGGTTAAAACAGAGCTTAGTCAAACCGTGAATACAGTACTTTATTTTGCTTAAATGTGGAATATTCATTTAAAGTTTACAATAAAAAAATAAACGTGGCGTGATGGAAACTAATTTTGCTGGTTTAGTATAATGCAACAATTAAACTATACATCTTGTGTTTTCCATTTGAAGCAGAGCAAACGTGATGTCGTGTAGGGCAATGTGTCTGTATTTTCTGCTGCAGAAACGTCGGACTTGGCATAGGATCTGTTGGAGGGAGATTTGGCAGCATGTTTGCCCCGTACTCTACTTACTTCGTACGTATGACGAGCTTTTTCTCTTTTTATTATTCTTATTATGACTCTTGGCCTGTTTGAGATAATCCATTATAATTATATATGGTACGACTATTGCTTCCTGTCGCTACGGTTTCTCTGACGTCCGCTTCATCCCACTGTTTACCCCCTATATACATCTTTCAACTTTGTGATGTCGCATAAAAACAACAATAATGATAATACAAATATCGCTAACAATAGCAGTAGCCGTATTGTATTGAATGCGGGAGTGTTTTTTGTAAGGGTATTGACTTTATAGAATATACTTATTTTAGAACCTTTTTTTAAATTTGATGTTTTTGGCATTTGTCTAATATTTATTGCATGTTTAATTTGTTTTGTGACATTGTATACAACTAGTGTATCAAGTTTCTTGTTTGCACATAAATGTGTCATATTTTATTTGATTTCAATTTCAAGCTCTGTTCGCCTTCGATGTAACTACATCATAGTTAGAGAAATATATATTTTATTTATATGTGTTTATATTTGTCTCGTTTCACTCGCATACTTTTACATAAACAAAAAAACAAGGGAAATATTGCACGAAATGCAAGTACTAACTTGATTTTCAGGCAAGACTAGCTCCTTGGGTTCCTGGCCTTGCGTTCGGCACACTCTCTGTAATTGGAGGTGCAATAACGCTGCTACTTCCGGAGACGAGGGATCGACCTCTTCCACAGACAATCGAGGAGCTAGAACATAAACACTCTGCAGTTCATCTGGAGAAATGCCAAGAGTGATGTTACTAGACTCGCACAATTGCGATATAAAGGATATCCATTGCAATAAAACACATTATGTTACTCCAATGGTAAATCATTTCAATGAGTCCCCAAAACCTACTTATGAATGATTTCGAGCAATGAAATCATACGTGAAGATGGAAATGAAAATAACTGGTGTAAGGCAGTCCTCGTACATGTTTTAACTGTTAAACACATATTGCTCACGTTGTTGTCAACCAGTTGTCCGGCATACAAACCAATAACAAATACATTGTTTTGTTATTGTGATATATTGTACAACACATTTGTACATGACAACTGTGTGTGTGAGTGTGCGTGTGTGAGTGTGTGTGTGTTTGTGTGTGAGTGTGTGTGTGTATGTGTGTGTGTGTGTGTGTGTGTGTGTGTGTGCGTGCGTGCGTGCATGCGTGCGCGTGTATGTGTGTGTGTTTATGTGCATGTATGCAGGTGAAAGTCCTAGTATATTAATGTGTCGTTGATATAAACTAGAACGCTATGACCAAATATCCTAAATAAAACGGCTGTAAGTGCTATTTATGATTGCGCAAGCCCACCGCTTAATTATATTGTTATTTAGTAGAAACTTATATCTTCGGAGCTCGAGCACTTGGTCACGATCAATAAGTGTGTCATATGCAAATATCAACAGGAAGTACGTTGAAGAGACAATGGAGGAGGTGCTTCTCTTAAACATTCATTCAACGGCATGCAACGGCCTACGTAGAACTGGTCGCAGGGGCAAAGATGGACCCAAACGATGCTTTGTCGAGTCTCGGAAGGCCATGGAGCAATCCATGGCAAATGACCATGTACAGCCTCGTAATTGCGTACATGGGCATAATCACCTCATGGCAGATGATGGCTATTGTCTTTATAGGTGAGTGTACATTGACGATAGTCTACCAACACAAAGTCAATGGGATCGTGTGTGTCATTGAGCTCTTTGTCGCTCGGCTGATGATAATTAAACGAAGTATCTTGTAAATGTATCATGCTTGACATCAAACAGAAGTTTCCATGGTGTTGCATAGAGCGAAAACCTAAAATGACGTACTTGTTTCAGCGGGATCGAACTGTATAATATAAGTAAATTAGTCTATATACTTGTATTATAAACTTTATAGTAGTAAATCAAATACAGATTGATGAAATTATTACTGTAGGATAGGCAGAACACTAAATATGCAACTTCTTATACCGCCAGTCCTCGGGATTATTCAGAGCGTTATACGCTTATTACATATTCCGTGGCATATCTGTTCAATCGAATCCCTTCGCTAACTATGAAGTTATCCGTTATGTGCGCGAAAGCCACTTTCACACAACTACCAATCACTGTATATATAGCTGAATAAAGTGCTGAATCACAGAATGATGAATTTGCCCTATGTTCGGCACAGAAGCAGTGGATTCTTTAAGCAGGTTATGTGTGTTTTGAGTCACAATCTGCTGAGTTTAAAAAATGGAGTTTATTATGTGGTTGAATGTAGTTAAAACTTATTACATTTGTTCTTTCTAAACCTATGACATGTTGAATACTCTGTGTGTCTTTTGGGAAATGCAAAAAGTAAAATACTCTTATAAAGCGCAGAGTGCAGTCTTGATGACTGTTCCGAAACATTCAGCAAAGAAAACAAGTACACGAATATTCAGCAAGTCTAATGCAACGTACTCATTCATGCAAATGAGTGATTTGCAACGACGTAGGGTGAGCAAATTCGTCCTAGGCTAGAACCTGGGGTCACTCACTGAGACTCCGATGCTCTAATTGCTACACCTTGGTCTACATGACATACTGTCTCCGTCGTGCGACTATAAGTGCGCCACCACTCAGACAAGTTTGTACCTGGCACGTCACGGCTTAGTATAATACATATCATAGTCCATCAGTAGTTGACGAGTATAAATACGTCGGCACAACAATTGACAATAGGTTGAAGTGGGACCGCCACTGCAGTGTCACATGTAAGAAATGTCAGCAGCGTCGCTCTTTTAAGTTGATAGCACCATTTTGTCCATGTTTTATAAACCTTGTATACAGAGTGTTTTGGCATTTTCTTTTATGTGTTGGTTTGGGAACGTCAGTCAGAAAGACCAGAATAAGTTGAAGCGCGTTGTAAACATTAGTAGTAACCGGTTTCAAACAATCCTGTCGCACTGCTTTGCATGAAAAGTGTTTTGACTTGTTATGTGTTGGTTTGGGAACGTCAGTCAGAAAGACTAAGTTGCAGCGCGTTGTAAACATTAGTAGTAAAATAACCGGTTTCAAGCAATCCTCTCTCATTGCTTTGTATGAAAAACAGGTACTGCGTAAAGCCAATAAAATAATTAGTGACAACACACTTATTGCAATGTCTGTACCACTTCTCAACCTCAACGTCTCTGCGAATACGTCAATCATTATGTGTGTATGTTGTATTTGTTTTGTTGTGAAAGCACGACCACAATTTTAACTATAATTTAAAATTATATTATATATTCATTTGGTATTTTATTATGATTAATGTTTACATACTGATTTAGTAATAAACTTATCTGTATTGTTATACTTCTCTACTCCTATTTTTTATATTTTGGTGACGAACGCTACAAAATGAATTTCACGGTCCGAGACAATAACGTTTTGTTGTATTGTGTTGTATTATTGTATCGTGTCGTGTCGTGTCGTGTCGTGTCGTGTCGTGTCGTGTCGTGTCGTGTCGTGTCGTGTCGTGTCGTGTCGTGTCGTGTCGTGTCGTGTCGTGTCGTGTCGTGTCGTGTCGTGTCGTGTCGTGTCGTGTCGTGCCGTGCCGTGCCGTGCCGTGCCGTGCCGTGCCGTGCCGTGCCGTATCGTATTGTAGACGGTACATCAATGTGCAAGACTGAGCATACTGCAAGTGTTTTCCTTCCAGGTTCCGATGTACACTCACCTCCTTTGATATACATACGCGCCTTTAGCTATAGGCGTTTGACATAATAATTGACGATGGTTTGACATCTTGTATATTTTACAATTATAATAATAATAATTCCGGTGCTTAATATAGCACTTTTTAGCTAACTAAATATCAAAATATCAATCAAAGCGCTTCACATTAATACGATGTGTTCACTAAATCTAAAATATAAATTAACTAAATGCATAAGGTAAGATAACAATAAATAAGCTAAGATAAATAAGTAAATAAGTTAAGATCAATAAAAACACATTACTATGACGTATTGACCAAATCTAAAATATATACTAATTAAATACATGAGGTAAGATCAAATTATTAATCTAATTTACATAAATAAGCAATATAAGAGCAATAAGTAAGTAAATATAAATAAAT
>OZ024854.1:15273680-15276180 GCA_964017155.1 Oasisia sp. SBJ-2009
CCAGCCACGCTATTTTGTATTCCGCTCTTTAATCGGTACGTATTGGCTTCAAAATAATGTGTACTCCCAGTGGACGTTAAACGCGCATATACGTGGTTATTGATATACAGCACTGGCATTCTTGTGGACGAAACATGCTTTACACCATGATGTAAAAGCATGCATTCTAGAACAACTAACATACATAAAAACATTACTGTTTTCAACAATTGTAGTCCTCTTAGGAAACGTGTAATAACATGACGTAAAATTAAATAACGGTAGTTTCGGTGTTGCATATTTTGCCGAATGACCAGCTAGGTGTTAAGTTCAAAAGCATACATACAATTTTATAAAACTGTCTAAGACCTAAATGGATATATTTGGTATATGGGGTACACTGAACTGCATATTTCGTTCAAGGCCCCCAGGGAGGCTGTGAAATTAGTTGTAACAATTGTTTTCAACTAACTCTGCATTTGTCTGCTTTTAATCAGCGTCGGGCGCATATGGCCAATGTGCATACTTCTCATCATCTCGGGCGTCAGTCTTCTCATCACGCTCATCATACAGCAAACAACGGGTAACTACCCCACTGCGTCCCATTCTGACGAGACGAGCTCCCCGATCTGTTCAGGGAAACAGGCATACACTGCGATCAAGTAATATCCAGACTAAGAGTTGTGTGAACGATTGAATGTAATCTTTGCAAATGGTAGAAGCCGATGGCCGGCTAAGCTATGTTTTGACAGAGGAAGTGTGTTTATCAAACATATATTTTAAATGTAACTTAAATTAAATTATGAGGCAATTGTGATACAAGATGGTTTAACATGTTTTCATAACAATTTATCATTCGCGAACTTCTCACTATAAAACATTCGTATTAATGTATATTTAGCCTAACACATTGGATTTGCTGCGCCTCTGAGCTCGGGCTATCTAGACGGTATATGTTTATTATTACTGTTAGTGCACAGATAATTGTTACTATACAAATGTATACATTGCGCAATTGTTTATTATCCAGGTACTGGCATGCAATTGCTGTCTGTCGCTTTCAGCATGATCGGCAAGTTCAGCATTACTGCGGCATTTGCTGGTATATTTCTCATTACCCCGGAGCTATATCCAACAACTGTCAGGTATGTAACGTACGTCATTCTGGTGTGTCTTAAATACTTTTATTGCGGCACCAACAAGTAATGTTTGCGCCGAGTTTCTCGGCTACTGCTGCTACATCCTTGATTGGTAGCTTTGGAATAATTACTACAACGTTACCTATTAGTTGAAAGTTTACTACAACGTTACCTATTAGTTTAGTTCAAATATATGAAATTATTTAATATGTTTCCTTCATTTTGGCTTCTTTGCAGTAAAGTTAAGTTCATATTCAGCGTTGTATCCATGCACTCATTAGCATGACTGCTGAAAGCTCTTTACACTTTACTTCCTGGCAGATCCTCATCTCAATTTCTATGGGAAGCCACGCCGCGATTAATGCGCAAAGACTATGCATACACAAATATCCACCATTTGCTATAGCCAGGTACTCATTTATACAGCTGAATTAACCGGAGCAATAGAAAGTAACACAATTTGTCCAAGGTATGACATGGCAACACAGCATTCGAACCCGGGTTCTCTTAGTCGAGACTCGGCGCTAGTAAATGAAATATAAACATATGACCTCAGCCAAGGTCAAAACAGAGCTTAATCAAACAGTGAATACGGTACTTTATTTTTCCTAAATGTGGAATATTCATTTAAAGTTTATATATAATAAAACAATGGCGTGATGGAAACTCGTTTTGCGGATTTAGTATAATGCAACAATTAAACTATACATCTTGCGTTTTCCATTAGAAGTAAAGCAAACGTGATGAGTTGTAGGGCAATGTGTCTGTATTTACTACTGGAGGAACGTAGGACTTGGCATAGGATCTGTTGGAGGGAGATTTGGCAACATGTTTGCCCCGTACTCTACTTACTTCGTACGTATGATGAGCTCTTTCTCTTTCTATTATTCGTGTTATGACTCTTGGCCTGTTTGAGATCATCCATTATAATTATATATGGTACGGCTATTGCTTCCTGTCGCTACGATTTCTCTGACGTCCGCGTCATCCCACTGTTTCCCCGCTATATACATCTTTCAACTTTGTGATGTCGCATAAAAACAACAATAATGATAATACAAATAACGCTAACAATAGCAGTAGCCGTATTGTATTGAATGCGGGAGTGTTTTTATATGGGTATTGATTTTATAGAATATACTTATTTTAGAACCTTTTTAAAGTTGATGTTTTAGGCATTTGTCTAATCATTATTGTATGTTTAATAAGTGATATCACACTGTATACAACTACTGTATCAAGTTTCTTGTTTACATATAAATGTCTCATATTTTGTTGATTACAATTTCAAGCTATGTTCGCCTTCGATATAACTACTGCATAGTTAGAGAGATAGATATTTTATTTATATGTGTTTATATTTGTATAGTTTCACTCGCAAT
>OZ024854.1:15278680-15286180 GCA_964017155.1 Oasisia sp. SBJ-2009
TTTTTTTCTACCAAGTGCTGACGGTTTACATTATCTGTTCATAGACCTTTAAGTAGGCGATGACGGAGGTATTCCTACGGCATTGCTCCACTGACCAACCAGGCGATTAACCAGGCAGTCCAGCGTCATCGGTCCAGTAACCAAGGGCGTTCAAAGTTGGCAGCCCTTCGTCGTTGGTACACTGCCAAGTAGGCTACTAAGGAAGCAGTTCAATTATACTGGTCCATTGACTAAGTAAGCGATCAAGGAGGTATTCGTCTTGGTATTGGTTCATTGACCTAGCAGGCGACCAAGTATGCAGAAATGCTATTGTACTGGTCCATTGACCAAGTAGGCGATCAATGATGCAGAACTTCTATTGTATTGTCCATTGTCCAAGTAGGCGATCGAGGAAGCTGTTCTATTGCATGGGTCCGATGACCAAGTAGGCGATCAAGGAGGCAGTCCTATTGCATGGGTCCAATGACCAAGTAGGCGATCAAGGAGGCAGTCCTATTGCATGGGTCCAATGACCAAGTAAGCGACCAAGGAGGCAGTCCTATTGCATGGGACCAATGACCAAGTAGGCGATCAAGGAGGCAGTCCTATTGTATGGGTCCAATGACCAAGTAAGCGATCAAGGAAGCAGTCCTATTGCATGGGTCCAATGACCAAGTAAGCGATCAAGGAGGCAGTCCTATTGCATGGGTCCAATGACCAAGTAGGCGATCAAGGAAGCAGTCCTGTTGCATGGGTACAATTACCAAGTAGGCGATCAAGGAAGCAGTCCTATTGCATGGGTCCGATGACCAAGTAGGCGATCGAGGAGGCAGTCCTATTGCATGGGTCCAATGACCAAGTAGGCGATCGAGGAGGCAGTCCTATTGCATGGGTCCAATGACCAAGTAGGCGATCAAGGAGGCAGTCTTATTGCATGGGTCCGATGACCAAGTAAGCGACCAAGGAGGCAGTCCTATTGCATGGGTCCGATGACCAAGTAGGCGATCAAGGAGGCAGCGGTCGCGTACATGTTGAGCCAGTATCCGCCATGGTGCAGAGTGGACACCTCGCCTATGGAAACGGAAACAATATTTTGAGCAGCGTTACACAATTAATCACAAGGCAACGGTACACAGTGGTGCCACCTATCAGCATTTGATAGATATACGCTTGTATTTTTGCTGAAAACGGTAGTATAAATCGGATTTCACGCCACGATACTAGCGTTACCACATTTTGTTTTATGATGGAGTAGCTATGTATACCAAAGCTCTGCATTTACTATAGTGAAAAGTTGTTGGTAATTGTGATCGTCCAAGAGAGAGCCCAAAGACAGTCAACTGTATAGCAAGACACAATAGATCAGTCGCCGCTACAGAAGTTTGCTGTGGAGCTTTCGAACGAACGATGGAAGGTTGTATTCTAGACTATTATGTTCGCAAGTATAGTAAAACTATTTTCAAGGTTTACAGCCGCCCAATTGTGCTTAATTACGTTATCCAACTCATAACAATGCTCATAATTTGAAAATGTCCACCGAGAAACACGTTCATTTGTAAACAAAATATGCAATAACAAAACATACTTTATTGACGATCCGGCAATTGAGGGTCGATTAATTAATGTTCTGTGTTCTCACTTTCATCAGAGCAGATCTCCTGTTACAAATTGCTTCGCTGACTAATTCCAGATTGACGATACCTTTGCTTCCCTTTTAAGCTACTCTTTCCTAACAACACAATGCAATTGTCGGCTAACACGACGGTGTCAATCTAACAATACGATGCATCATGCAGCTGTACCATAGTATAGCTTACCGCTGCACGTATTGTCGGTGACACTCCACACGTAGGAAGGCGAACAGAGGGTGCACACGAACTTCTCATACTCGCATTTGCTGCACCTGTCCAGCCCATCGTTGCACGCTGCAGGAAATAAATGACACTCGCCAGACTTGAGTGGCACGCCTTGTGTGACATGGAGCGGTGCCAACTTATATAAAACACACACTATTAGTAAGAACACATATTTACATCGATATATGTAACATTGTTATTATTCAGCAACAAGCCAGTTCTGCGGGAAAGTACAAACACATTAGTTGAATAAACAATCGAAATAATTAAGATATTCAAAGAATACTTTCGGGCAGTGACAACGTGTGTACCACTGACGTAGGCTATAGTGCAAGTGGAAGTAGTTGCATATTGTTTTATACTGTCGTCTCGCAGCTTTACGCAATGGATGCGTTTAGATAGCTACACTGTCCAATTACACTTTCAGGTGCTGTTGGGAATATTCAAGTCTGAAATGATTCAGGATGGATTGATCGTTCATAGTAGAGCATGAGGTAATTAATTACCTTTGCAAGTATGGTCAATGGCCAGAGCGTATTCAGCCTCGCATTCTGTGCACTCCCCCTTGTAGGTGCACTTGTCACAGTGGGCGGGACAAGCTGCACGAAACAGAATCAGTACGTGCAGAACTGCCCTGTTTACTAGTACTATGACTTTGTATCTGATAGTAACATCTACCGTTTCTGTGCCTCTGTCTAGCTCACACCCTGTCTACCCTTTCTGTGTCTCTGTCTACCTCACACCCTGTCTAACCTTTCTGTGTCTCTGTCTACCTCATACCCTCTCTACCCTTTCTGTGTCTCTGTCTACCTCACACCCTGTCTAACCTTTCTGTGTCTCTGTCTACCTCATACCCTCTCTACCCTTTCTGTGTCTCTGTCTACCTCACACCCTGTCTAACCTTTCTGTGTCTCTGTCTACCTCATACCCTCTCTACCCTTTCTGTGTCTCTGTCTACCTCACACCCTGTCTAACCTTTCTGTGTCTCTGTCTACCTCATACCCTCTCTACCCTTTCTGTGTCTCTGTCTACCTCATACCCTCTCTACCCTTTCTGTGTCTCTGTCTACCTCACACCCTGTCTACCCTTTCTGTGCCTCTGTCTAGCTCACACCCTGTCTACCCTTTCTGTGTCTCTGTCTACCTCACACCCTGTCTAACCTTTCTGTGTCTCTGTCTACCTCACACCCTCTCTACCCTTTCTGTGTCTCTGTCTACCTCACACCCGTCTAACCTTTCTGTGCCTCTGTCTAGCTCACACCCTGTCTACCCTTTCTGTGTCTCTGTCTACCTCACACCTTGTCTACCCTTTCTGTGTCTCTGTCTAGCTCACACCCTGTCTACCCTTTCTGTGTCTCTGTCTACCTCACACCCTGTCTACCCTTTCTGTGTCTCTGTCTACCTCACACCTTGTCTACCCTTTCTGTGTCTCTGTCTACCTCACACCTTGTCTACCCTTTCTGTGTCTCTGTCTACCTCACACCTTGTCTACCCTTTCTGTGTCTCTGTCTACCTCACACCCTGTCTAACCTTTCTGTGCCTCTGTCTACCTCACACCCTCTCTACCCTTTCTGTGTCTCTGTCTACCTCACACCCTGTCTACCCTTTCTGTGTGTCTGTCTACCTCACACCCTCTCTAACCTTTCTGTGTCTCTGTCTACCTCACACCCTGTCTAACCTTTCTGTGCCTCTGTCTACCTCACACCCTGTCTTGTCTACCTCACACCCCGTCTAACCTTTCTGTGCCTCTGTCTACCTCACACCCCGTCTAACCTTTCTGTGTCTCTGTCTACCTCACACCTTGTCTACCCTTTCTGTGTCTCTGTCTAGCTCACACCCTGTCTACCCTTTCTGTGTCTCTGTCTACCTCACACCCTGTCTAACCTTTATGTGCCTCTGTCTACCTCACACCCTCTCTACCCTTTCTGTGTCTCTGTCTACCTCACACCCTGTCTACCCTTTCTGTGTGTCTGTCTACCTCACACCCTCTCTAACCTTTCTGTGTCTCTGTCTACCTCACACCCTGTCTAACCTTTCTGTGCCTCTGTCTACCTCACACCCTGTCTTGTCTACCTCACACCCTGTCTAACCTTTCTGTGCCTCTGTCTACCTCCCACCTTGTCTACCCTTTCTGTGCCTCTGTCTACCTCACACCCTGTCTACCCTTTCTGTGCCTCTGTCTACCTCACACTCTGTCTAACCTTTCTGTGCTTCTGTCTACCTCACACCCTGTCTAACCTTTCTGTGCCTCTGTCTACCTCTCACCTTGTCTACCCTTTCTGTGCCTCTGTCTACCTCACACCCTGTCTACCGTTTCTGTGCCTCTGTCTACCTCACACCCTGTCTACCGTTTATGTGCCTCTGTCTACCTGACACCCTGTCTAACCTTTCTGTGCCTCTGTCTACCTCACACCCTCTCTAACCTTTCTGTGCCTCTGTCTAACTCACACCCTCTCTAACCTTTCTGTGCCTCTGTCTAACTCACACCCTCTCTAACCTTTCTGTGCCTCTGTCTACCTCTCACCCTGTCTAACCTTTCTGTGTATCTGTCTACCTTACACCCTGTCTAACCTTTCTGTGTATCTGTTTACCTCACACCTTGTCTACCCTTTCCGTGTCTCTGTCTACCTCACACCCTGTCTACCCTTTCTGTGTCTCTGTCTACCTCACACCCTGTCTAACCTTTCTGTGTATCTGTCTACCTCACACCTTGTCTACCCTTTCTGTGTCTCTGCCTACCTCTCACCTTGTCTAACCTTTCTGTGAATCTGCCTACCTCACACCCTGTCTACCCTTTCTGTGTATCTGTCTACCTCTCACCTTGTCTAACCTTTCTGTGAATCTGCCTACCTCACACCCTGTCTACCCTTTCTGTGTATCTGTCTACCTCTCACCTTGTCTACCCTTTCTGTGTCTCTGTCTACCTCACACCTTGTCTAACCTTTCTGTGTCTCTGCCTACCTCACACCTTGTCTAACCTTTCTGTGTCTCTGCCTACCTCTCCCCTTGTCTAACCTTTCTATGAATCTGCCTACCTCTCACCTTGTCTACCATTTCTATGTATCTGTCTACCTCTCACCTTGTCTAACCTTTCTGTGTATCTGTCTACCTCTGACCTTGTCTACACTTGCTGTGTCTCTGCCTACCTCTCACCTTGTCTAACCTTTCTGTGTCTCTGTCTACCTCTCACCTTGTCTAACCTTTCTGTGTATCTGTCTACCTCTCACCTTGTCTACACTTGCTGTGTCTCTGCCTACCTCTCACCTTGTCTAACCTTTCTGTGTCTCTGTCTACCTCTCACCTTGTCTAACCTTTCTGTGAATCTGCCTACCTCACACCCTGTCTACCCTTTCTGTGTATCTGTCTACCTCTCACCTTGTCTAACCTTTCTGTGTATCTGTCTACCTCACACCCTGTCTACCCTTTCTGTGTCTCTGTCTACCTCTCACCTTGTCTAACCTTTCTGTGTATCTGTCTACCTCACACCTTGTCTAACCTTTCTGTGTCTCTGCCTACCTCTCCCCTTGTCTAACCTTTCTATGAATCTGCCTACCTCTCACCTTGTCTACCATTTCTATGTATCTGTCTACCTCTCACCTTGTCTAACCTTTCTGTGTATCTGTCTACCTCTCACCTTGTCTACACTTGCTGTGTCTCTGCCTACCTCTCACCTTGTCTAACCTTTCTGTGTCTCTGTCTACCTCACACCTTGTCTAACCTTTCTGTGTCTCTGTCTACCTCTCACCTTGTCTACACTTGCTGTGTCTCTGCCTACCTCACACCTTGTCTAACCTTTCTGTGTCTCTGTCTACCTCACACCTTGTCTAACCTTTCTGTGTCTCTGTCTACCTCACACCTTGTCTAACCTTTCTGTGTATCTGTCTACCTCTCACCTTGTCTAACCTTTCTGTGTATCTGTCTACCTCTCACCTTGTCTAACCTTTCTATGTATCTGTCTACCTCTCACCTTGTCTAACCTTTCTGTGTATCTGTCTACCTCTCACCTTGTCTACACTTGCTGTGTCTCTGCCTACCTCTCACCTTGTCTAACCTTTCTGTGTCTCTGTCTACCTCACACCTTGTCTAACCTTTCTGTGTCTCTGTCTACCTCTCACCTTGTCTACACTTGCTGTGTCTCTGCCTACCTCACACCTTGTCTAACCTTTCTGTGTCTCTGTCTACCTCACACCTTGTCTAACCTTTCTGTGTCTCTGTCTACCTCTCACCTTGTCTAACCTTTCTGTGTCTCTGTCTACCTGACACCTTGTCTAACCTTTCTGTGTCTCTGTCTACCTCACACCTTGTCTAACCTTTCTGTGTCTCTGTCTACCTCACACCTTGTCTAACCTTTCTGTGTCTCTGTCTACCTGACACCTTGTCTAACCTTTCTATGTATCTGTCTACCTTTCACCTTGTCTACACTTTCTGTGTGTCTCTCTACCTCACACCCTGTCTGTCTCAATGCATATAGATGCATTGAATACATTGTGATTTATCTTCTTCAATGTCATCCCTACACCGTTAATTAAAATAACGAATATGTAATTTTCACCAATTTGATATAGATAAATGATAGATCCAGCGAAAACACCGTCGTTTGTGATCATAATGTCTGTCTATGGTCACATTTGAAATTTGCCTGTCTAATAATGTTCATTCATCTTGGCCGATGATGACCATAATGTCATGAAATTCAGTCTTGGAAATTAATCCGGGAATTACTGGTTAAGCCAATTCGGGTCTTGAAGTTCCGGTCCCAGTATTGACACGAATACGCAGGCGACAGGTCAGCAGTAGAAGAAGCGCCGACTCTGGCCTTTCGCTTCTCAATGACCTTACTGATTCGATTGTCCTCAAACACCGCTGCATCTGCATGGATCCTGCTGCGCCACGTGGAGCGGTTGGATGCGAGGCATTCCCAGTTTGCAGGATGAATAGAGAACCGTTTTCGAGAGGTCTTAAGGAGTCCTTTTGTCATTTTTTCTGTCCTTTGCTGGACTATTTGCTATTATTCAGTTTTTCGTAGATCTTCTTCGGTAAACGCTCATCTGACATGCAAACAACATGGCCGGCCACCTCAGCTGTGCACTCCAGAGCATGGTGTGAATGCTGGTTGTTCCATCACTACCAAGAACTACTGTGTCCGGCACCGTGTCCTGCCATATAATCTTTAACAGCTTCCTGAGGCAATCCACGTGGAAGTCGTTCACCTTCCTTGCATGTTGACCTCGCGTGCCTATCAGCAAGTTAAATAATAAAGTGATACTAACCAATGTTGGTTGTAGTGTATTTGATATTGAATCCTGTGGCTTTTCCCGAACTGTCAGACTCAAAAGTGACGAAGAGATAGTTGCTGCTGGAACTGATGACGTTGGGTAAGGTTCGGCCGGTCAACTCTCCCTTCGATGGCGCTGACTTGTCTTCTCCGTCGTAGACGCGGACGTAGTCGTATTTGTATTCGACATCAAACTTCAAGAAGGTCAGGTGTATTAACTAAAAATTAAAAAACCCACATCTTCAAGTCGATATAATTTAAACGTGCAAGAAAGGTTCGCGAACGCAGTCACATACGTATACACGTGTATGCGTAGATTTCAATATAACACCCCCCATTACACGTCACAAATTGCGGCATTTATTAAACAAGGTTATCGGTAATAATGGGT
>OZ024854.1:15293680-15316180 GCA_964017155.1 Oasisia sp. SBJ-2009
TATTCAGGATCACTTCACGGTTCAACAGTTGAGATAATATGAGTAACTATTGATCTGAATGAATAAGATTGCAATCCAAAAACTATACGTTTCAGACGCACGTGTTCACGGCACGCCTTGTTTGACAACAATCTGAATAATTGCATATTCATCTAGCTGCCGTGTTAACACAAAAGTCAGAAGTATGTAACCACATCTGGCATAACACAGACGTTCCAACTTGCAGGATGTTAAAGACACATTTCCGCATGTTTGTTGCAATGCGACGTACAATTGGATGACACCTTCAATGGAAACGAGACTGTTAATCAAAAGAAATTCATCGCACCGTCGACATTCACTGTGCTGGCCTTTGTCAACCGTGCATAACACATTCCCCAACTGCAACTGGTTGAAAAAGGCTAGACAACTGCGCGTTGAGTTAATACAACCATTTCATTGGCCATGAACATGACCTCTTGACCCCAATGGAACAATAGCGCAACGGGCAACAATAACAAGGAGAGAGGAGTGGCTGTCAGCACCAACCTCCCTAGTCAGACTCCTTCCAGATTCATATGTGTACTATGCTGCTTCCAACCTCACGTGAAAGGCACAAACAAGTCAGGGCCGCCTGTCATAGGGAGTAGAACGTTTCAAGACATACATATACAGCCAGGGACTAACGAATTACAAACCACTTCACCACCAACTGCCCCCTCCGCGGGTCCACACGGACACAGGCAGCACTGGACAGGACCTGGACACTCGCAACTGCGTGGCTACTCAGAAGGACACTACGTCTGTTGTAGAAACATGCAATAAGAAGCCTGACACTGCACATTCTCACGGAAGACGAAACTCAATCTCGCTAAATGATACGTGCACCAAGAAACAGCGTACATAACTTACTAGAGCAGGGCAATCTTAGATTGCGGTCTTAGATTGCGGTCAACGAAAACAAATTGATCCCTTGGTATATTTGGTAAAAATGCGTATACACGTGTCCATTCCACATCATTAAAATACAATATGTTTACCTTGAATTTAGTAAATCCATAACATGTTTTTGGAATCAAGTTTACAGGAGATCGTTTGCTTACCTTGGACTTATCGACTTCAATTCTCCAACTACAGCTTTTAGTCTGTCCCGCATTTATACCGAACATTCCTTTGATTCCGGAGAGAACCGCCACCTGATCACGACAATCTGAAGCGAAGATAAACAAGTCGAAATGTATTACTTGTATACTATCCTATGCGGTGTGTATGCGTGCGTGCGTGCGTGCGTGCGTGCGTGCGTGTGAGTGTGTGTGTGTGTTTATGTGTGTGTGTGTGTGTGTGTGTGTGTGTGTGTGCGTGTGTGTATGTGTGAGAGTGTGTATGTGTGTGTGTGCTCGTGCCTGTGTGTGTGTGTGTGTGTGTGTGTGTGTGTGTGTGTGTGTGTGTGTGTGCTCGTGCCTGTGTGTGTGTGTGTGTTTGTGTGTGTGTGTGTGTGTGTGTGTGTGTGTGTGTGTGTGCTCGTGCCTGTGTGTGTGTGTGTTTGTGTGTGTGTGTGTGTGTGTGTGTGTGTGTGTGTGTGTGTGTGTGTGTGTGTGTGCTCGTGCCTGTGTGTGTGCGCGTGTGTTTATGTGTGTGTGCTCATGCCTGTGTGTGCGTGTATATGTGTGACAAACGTCGGAAAAGTTCGCTTCATTTAAAACAAAACACTGTATTTAACATATGGACCACGCGGCGGTATTTTTTATGTAGATTTAATACACACTTGCACAAGTTGTGTATTCATCTCTGAAGACGAAGCTGTCCCTGCACCCGTTGTCGGAGCAGACTGCGTTCTGTGTCGCGTTGTTGTACACACACACGGAGGGCGGGTCGCAGTTGGTGGGACACGCTGAGAGAAACATAGCATTGACCAATATATATCTACACAGATTACATAATTTGTAATTATCAATATTACTATCGGTATAATTTTATGTTATATATATATATATATATATATATATATATATATATATATATATATATATATATATATATCTGACTTTCAATTGATAATTAATGTTCTTTGGTTACGCACTGTTACTGTTATTTTCGCCAACCGCCTCCATTTCTCTTTGTGTTTCGCTTTCCCTCTCAACCCGTCTGAAAATTCTTCCAGATACATATTAAATCTGTGCTCTCAGCGAAGTATACATTTACCTCTAGTCCCCTTTCCCTCTACTCTCCGTGCACTGCTCTACTGGCCGACAGTTCTTCCCCATCAGGGCTCACAAACTAAATTCAACTCATCACCAAGTTAAACTTAACACTTTCTTTCAGTCGAGACGCCCCCCTCAGTTGTTCCACTCTTCATGTGTCCATTCTCCATATTCTTTCCCATTAGTTAGCCAGAACCTACACCGTCTCCTGCTATTTAACGGGTCATTGCTATATAGCTTCGAAGCCATACAGGCAGGCGTGTGTCACACATGTGTCGTTGGTTAAGTGTCCGGGCCGTACGGGTAGGCGTGTGACACACATGCGTCATTGTTTAAATGTCCAGGCCATGCAGGTAAGCGTGTGTGACACATGTGTCCTTATTATAATATCCGGTCCATATAGGTAGGCATGTGTCACATATGTGTCCTTGTTGTAATGTCCGGTCCGTACAGGTAGGCGTGTGACACACATGCGTCATTCTTTAAATGTCCAGGCCATACAGGTAGGCGTGTGTCACACATGTGTCCTTGTTATAATGTCCATTCCGTACAGGTAGATTTGTGTCACAAATGTGGAATGTACGTGTACATTACAAGAACACACAAATGAAGAACACATGTGCATTGAGTTACCACAATACGTAGTGATTGCAATAATACTACATCCGACATTAAACAGTGCCTATCTAAATGCATAAACCCACAGGTGCATCTGATATAAATGCCACCGTTTGGTCTTACCATTTTTAATTTGTGCACATATTGCTGACCTTGCATTTGGAACAAATATGTCAATTTTTAAGCGCATTTTCACAAAGTGTTGTTTTATATGTCGACCAACTGGTCCGCTTAATAAACTGCATTGTTTTTTGTAGAATCGAGAGCAGAACGTTTCTGTTTTATAGAAGTCTATATTAGCAAGTTCGGTATATCGTTGTTAGTAGCTTAGATCCACTTCAAAAACATTCGATACGTTTTAGGTAGGAAGCCAAATGGCATGACTAATCAGCACTTGTCAACGAACATATTATAGACTAGCACTTGTAGTTCTAATGCCTTTTTCTACCTTTTGTATACAATAATGAAAACAAGACGTAACACGAATGCTTACCCACGCATTTCTTTTTGTCAGGCGACATCACTTGACCGTTACCACAAGTAACGCACTGTAACTCTGGCAGTGGACAATGGTCGCAGTGGTCGAAGTGGGTAGCCACACACAATTCTACAATTTGCACTCACAGTGACGTGACAGGTTTTTTGGAAACACAGTCGGCTGTGCTCCTTCTATTAAACGCAACACATCACTGAGCAGCAACCCAGAGCAGCAGTGATAATTAACGCATTTTAAATGTTACATTCACAATAGTTGAACGTCACTTTAACAGTTTGGCAAGGTATCAAGTAAAATGTTGTTAGACCTACAAAACAAAGATATAGAATTCGTTGTGTCAACGTGTTACGCTTTCGGAATACACGTCAGCAAAATATATGTTTAAAATAACAACATAGAAACTACACACCTCCTTGAGATACACCTGGATCAGCTCGTTTTCTGAGCGACGTATTGCATGCAACTGTAAGAAGAGACATGACCTACATTCAGCCACTCGTTCTAAGTATCGGAACCGGGGCGTCTTGGGGAGAATGGTACAGTCGTGATTGTGTAGAGCTACATGGGACAGTGCAGTGGAAAGTATTGAAGTGCCAGAACAGCCTCTCCAGAAATAACAACACCGTCAGACGACAAGGCTCTCTGATATCATTTACACACTATCATTCACACTTTAGTGATTACGATGGTAACTGGGGAGATAAGTTGAACACCAGACAAAACAGCAAGTAATACTCTTAATCAATCTTCGCATCTTCGCCTTTTACACAAATAAATTTATAGCAACGTATGGCTATGAGTATGTACGAGCCGTTTGGGAATTAAATAGACGACAATAGAGCAATATCTTTGAAATCGTAGTAACTAGTATTGACACTTTACCTGACACACACAACATGGCAAACATGACGACCGCTGTCTTCAACACCATGATGGCGACTGGTGAACTTTGTCTCAAGGTGCACGTGTAAATGCCTGTCGACAAATAGAAATGGGAACAAAAACAAACATTACATTAACTACTGCTCTATCGTTGAAATCTTTATATGATCGATTAAAGATTCGAGTGATTTTTATTCACCTAATTTCTTAACATAATCCAGTGTACCACGGCACTGCGACACACGTAGGCATGTTGAGTAAAGGGGCAGGACAGAGACATAAACTGTCGCCGCACTAGGATTGTGTTTCAGTTGCCACTTGCTACTGTGTTTTTCGACGTCTCAACGCTATGCCAATGGGTTTAAAGGGAACTTGTACCGTTTTCTAGGACAATAACCCACAGTTCCCTTTGAACCAATTAGATAACTATAGTGGCGCAGCCAGGAAAAAAAGTGTTAAAAAGTGTAAAAACAGTAAATGTTTTAATTCCTGGATCTGCAAAACAGACAAAAACATCAAAACCACAATGGCAATGGCATGGAGAACACTGAACCAAATATACCTAATAAGAACTCTCCACTCCCACGCAAAGTCAACCAGCGACTGTTTATTACAATATAATATGTGCTTCTATACGAATGCGAAACCATGACAACAACAATGACAATAACACCAGGCAAACAACTAGACGGTTGTTATATAGGAATGTATCGAGCACACATTTTACCATCGCTGACAACACCATTTGTTAAACATACTATGTAATTGTAAAGTCACTGTTAATATAAGAAGAAGAAAACCGATATTTGGTGGATACTGCTACATATGTAATGATAACGCTTAATGAAACTGTTCATCCGAAAACGTATATTTTACGTAGGAATATATCTTTACGTTCCAACTAATATCAGCCACTGCATGGTGCAGTTGTTATTTGTGGCTTCTTGGATGCGAGCGAGTTTGCGTGAATGCGCATGCACGTGCGTGTTTGTGTGTGTGTGTGTGTGTGTGTGTGTGTGTGTGTGTGCGTGTGCGTGCGTGTGTGTGTGTGTGTATATATATAGTTGTGAGCGTGCGTATGTGGTGAGCACGTGTGTCGGGCTAGACAGAGAAAAAACAAGTAATGGTACGTTTTTATGTAGCGCAGTATCCAGTCCATAGGACTGCTCAAAGCGTTTTTACACTTTACTTCGTCGGCAGACCTGTTCAATCAAATACCATCGCAATCCAGCCACATGCTACAATGAATGTGCGAAAGGCTGCTCGTAGAGGTGCTCATTTATACAGCTGAGTGAACTGGCGCAATTGTAGAGTAGAGAGATCCGAACCCGGGTACTCTTAGTCGAGAGTCGGAAGCTCTACCCCGAGCCATTGCGCTCTACTAGTCAGTCAGGTATGTTATCTCTGATCTCTCCGTGCAGCTTATGCCAGGTAGGTCTAGTGTAAACAAAGCGTGTACGTTCTTATACAACCAGGTATCCAGTTACTAAAACAGACATATTTACACACGCCTTGGTAGACGTTCACAGTCAAAACAATATCGATTGAGAACACATTCCGCCACGTTGCAGTATCACCAGAAAAAAAACCTAGGCATTCGCACAAAACAAGCAGTTTCATATATCAGGTTCACATTCACTGATAGAAGGCGGTAAAAACAATCTTGTCCAAGGCTATGAACGCCGTAAACGGATTTATGCCTTGGTCTCTCAATAGAGAATCCAATCCCCTAATTACTGCGCCACCGGTGCCCACGACGCCTGTATGAAGCCTCGTGTTTGAGAAATGTACTCAACTTGCGCATTGTTCGCTTGTTTGTGCCGCAAATGGTTCAGCTACACCACATATTAAGTGTAGGACAAAATTGCTTATCGCACAGTTGATAGACTTGTCCGAGATTCCGGACATATCGTTATCTAACTGAGCGGTAATTACGAACATACAATGTCTTGTTGACGCGTAATGAACTACACTGACTGTCATTCTGTAAGCACCGGCCACACAATGCAATTTGTGAATTATCACACAATCAGTCGCACGAGCTATGAGGTGCAGAAACCTCTGATAGCAAAATTATTTCTTTGCAGACTTGATTGGAATACATGAGTGTATTATGATATGTCACTCTTCAACCGTAACAGTAATTTACGCTGTGTTTGTAGTGTCGCCATAGCAGCTTGTACACTACACATATAACAATTCGTTTATGCTAATGATTATTAAATGGAAAATTGTTCCTTTGCAATCGTATACTTGCCAACATGTATACTATTACGTACACTTACAAGGATACTTCCAGCGTTGTCATATTGGTAAGAGAGCAACAACCATTAAGCAGTAGAAAATTATATATTTGCTGTATCTTTGACCCTCCGAAAGTTAGCCAGATAAACCACTATAATGCATATTTGCGAACATATATGTCTCTTAACTTTTCATACGATCAAATTAGTATCGGATTAAACTTTGCCATTAAAATATATCTCGTTCGTCTACTCTCGTATATCCTAATCTAAGACTATGTCACGTGGTTATTTTGGGGTCATCAGGGTTGTTGACAGTTGTGGGCGTTGTAGGCGTGTTAATTGTTGTAACGTCGTCTTTAACAATGATCCCAGCGTTAGCGCTGTTGTTTGTTACAAAATACGCGCAACATTGCGAATCATTTATTTACCTTAGAGCAAAACGTCGAAATGGGAAAGGTTGCAGCTAACTGGAGTATAGTCCGATGCCATTGTAATCATACTTGGTGTTTATTGGCATAGTAGTGTTTATCGTCAAGTCAGTGATCCTAACGCGAATATCCTTTGACACTGTAGGGTAAGAAACAAGTACATAGACTCAAGCTTACAAAATACAATTTACGTCAATAGTGGGCACATTAGTATACGCCACAATGATAATACACGAATAGTAAATACGAACCATCTGACGTGGCGACACTCTTCGATTCATTTACTTGAACTAGTGATTAGATACTCAACTGTAACTTACCAATCTATTTACTGACGTTCAGACTTTGAAGCAGCATACGCCGTCGCCCGTATGTGTTGTACTTTTCTTCTCCGTTCTAGCTGTAGCGCACACCAGGAACGAACTACAGTAACTACGCAGACCTTGCCGTCAACGTGGTGGGCCAGGCTATGTAAATATAATAGACATAATTACAATCATACGTCAACATTGTTAAGTCTGAAAGAGACTTACATGGACAACTGGTCACGAGTAATACTGGGCCTATAAGAACTGTGCATAAGACTGCATGTGTACTGTAGACTCTACTAGAACGCTCCTGTATTGTGACATGTTCCTCATTATGTTCACTCAAGTCTGGCTGGCAACAAACCTGTAATTAGGCCACTGCACTACGAGCGATGTCAGATCACAGTTAATATGCTGCGACAGCGATCTATATGCATTTCCAAGAATGAGAGGCAGACAAACAAATACCTTTACATGCGCATATATATACAAGACATGCATGCATGCAAATGATATATATATATATATATATATATATATATATATATATATATATATATTGTACCCGACCCCAAAAGCGGGATGGTGTTGGTGAAGCTACAAGTGTTGCAGCTGAGTGGTAACTTTGACAGAAACAATAGTAACATGTCGGATGCTGTTGATGATGCTACAAGTGTTGCAGCTGAGTGGTAACTTTGACAGAAACAATAGTAACATGCCGGATGGTGTTGGTGATACTACAAGTGTTGCAGCTGAATGGTAACTATGTTAGCAACAGCATTAAGACACCAGATGGCATAAGTGATGCTGCATTTGTTGCTGATACGTAGTGACTTTGACAGGAATAGTATTAAGAAGCCGGATGGTTTAGTGATGCTACATGTGTTGCACATGAGTGGTATCTCTGACAAAAACAAAAAGCCAAATGGTGTTGGTGATGCTACATTTGCTGCTAATTAGTGGTACTTATGTCAGAGAGACGAGAGTCCGTTGCATACAAGGTCAGAGATACAGAATATTATTCTAGTTTGACCATCAATCAATAATTATATTAACTATATAACTACCCATAAACGAATAGTAACACAAGTAATAGGTTCTAGTGTGCATTTTTCTCCTCATAGTTAATCACTGTAAATAAAACAACGGCGGTTTGTTATAAAATATGTTGGCGGAATACTTTGACTGTTCACATCGGCAGTACTGTTAGAACCTGGAATTATTTGACGGTATTAACTGTCATAATAAGCCTTGTCTTTGTGTAAGCCGATATATGTTTCGACATGGGCCATTATCTGAGATCGTTGATTGTTCTCGCATGATAATATCAGCAGTGTTCGACTTGCCAGGTCATTATTCAGTGTTTCATAGTTAATTAAACCCACCATTGAACTGAGGTTATAAATGATATGTAGCGTTAGCCGCCCACCAATTACCCACTGCAAGCTGTGTAGTTATATGTAGTTAACTAATTAAAGTAGTACGCAGTTGCAGTACGAAAGCAAAGCGAATTCTGCATATACGATAGCATAGTCCTTTCGTTACGGTTTAAACAGACAACTCGTTGCTAATAAACATAACCTGCAGTACGACTAACTCTATTAAGCATGACAACGCGTAGATGGTAAACACATTGACAAACACACAGTGAAGTTATGTTAACTCTTAATAATATAACTATACCGTCAACGCCAAACAGCCTTAACACCCAAGTACACCCAGAAGGTACGCCCACTCTAGGTGGTGGATGTAAATTCTATATACTGTCCAGTACGAAACTGTGTTGTGTTAAACACTCAAAGCACTTATGATTAACAAGTGTTGACTATATTTATCCAGAAATATATCGAAAACTGGTGTGCATGCACAACATAACTCGTTGGTGATTTAGAATATTATTAAGTTGTCATTGTCAAACGTGAATGCGTCGGGACAGCCTTGATTAGATGGTACTAGGTCTGTTTCACGTGCATATTGCATGACGTACAAGCCTTACGCTGTTCCAGCATATTGCACGACGTACCAGTCTTACCAAGGATTCTACAGCTTCACAAAGATACGTAACTCTTCACGATTTTGCCATAAATAGCGTCATTTCCATTAGTGGCGCCATCTGGTTGTAGTGTAGACCGCCATGTATGGATTTCACAGTCCCGTAGGAATCGGATGACCAAAGTGAGATAGTGATTGATTTAACTTTATTTGGGTATGAACTAAAAAAAATCTTGGGTTACATTTTTTTAGACACCTGTAAGGCCCAAAATCCAAGATGGCCGCCATCACTCATGGAAAATACAGAAAATGGCATATCTCTGGAACTACTTGACAAACTTCAATGATGTTAGACTATTATAGTGTTTTCAAACATGCCTGATCATCTGGAATATGTTTTAGGTCGATATTAGGTCAAGGTCATGCAAGAAGGGCAAGGTAAAGGTTATTTTTGACTGTCTCACCGCAGCAATATGCGTGTGTGTATTTATGGGACTGAGAAATTTCGCACGGAAATCAGGGTTTGAACCACTTTTATTGTACACAATAAGTGATTTATATTATTGAGAATTACTTTGATGATATCACTCCACAAAGCAGTGTATCACCTGATACCGCCATGGCCCCCACTCCTGGCCATGACGTTGCCCCATGCAGTGAAGATGTTGTCATGGCATCTCTTCCTGACATTGCCTCAAGTAGTCAAGCATCTGAACCTGCTGACAATACCTATAACACAATTCTCAATGTGACAGAAAAGAAAAGGCAAGAAAGAGAAGCTAAAGAAGACTTATGTCATGCCCACGTGGGCTGCTACAAATTCGCTCCTGCAGTCCGGACAACGTGTAAATCATACAAACAGCGAAGTGGTAGCACCGCTCTTCAAGACATCCCCAACGGATTACGCAACATTGTACAGCGTCCTTACCCTCACTCAAGAGAACTCGGCCGTTGTGGGCGGTACAGAACGGCGCACCATCATCACACCCGACCTAGACTTGTATGAACGGGCTCTCAATATCCAGCAATCAGTAGGGAGCAAGCGCTGGGTTCTCAGAGCAGGGGAGCTACGTCTATGCTTTGCTGCCTTGCACGGACTAGGCAAGTATCTCGAGGGAAGTGGACTAGATACAGTTGCTGTTGAGACCGGCATTTACTCCCCAGCTGCCCTTCGCGGGATATACACAAGGAAAGCATTCAAGAGAGGAGTTGCATATCATCTCATGAATGTGCTTGCCTGTTCCTTCCTCAAGTTAGATGCAGTAGTTGGGGAAATGCCCCCTGGTGCGCCTCTCCAGAAGCAGTGTGAGGAACTCAAGTCCAGCCTTCACCAGAGGAGTGATAATGTTACATACATTTATGACGACTTAGCATCTCAATATGCTGACCAGATAGAGCCTAAAGTGGCTGGCATGGATGCTGGCGAGCTGGCCCAATTCTTGACAAACTACATGAAACAAGTTCAGTGCCTACTGCACATCATCAGTGTATGCCGTCAGGGCGACTGGGAGGCATATCTGGCAGCACTGGATGATCAGATCCAGTACTTCTATGCTCATGACCTGTTCCATTATGCTCGCCTGATGCCTGTCCACCTTGCCCAAATGAACCAGCTTGAAAATGATGACCCGATAACAAGGAATGCACTAACGGAGGGAAACTGCTGTGTGAAAAAGTCTGACTCACCCTTCACTGCATTGGTTTTAAGCATGCTAGGACGCGATAGCAAATGTTCAAATGACAGAGGCTGCACCAGCGGTCATATATTCCCCCTCTCCCCCAACTCACCCCACTCGCCTTGTAGATAGTGTTTTTAAGTTTAATGACACTGTACATTCCTGGGCCTATTCCGTAATAAAAGCGATCGTTCTGGCCTCTTATTATTAAAGATGTGATACTGTTTTCAACTTCTTGCTCGAAATGCTTGTTCAGATACTCCCGTACCTGTTTTGCTCGGTTTTTGAAGCGACACAATTGCAAGACATATGGGTTGAAAATGCACATAGATAGTAAAGTCAAATTCCCATACAAGCGTAGATGCATTGTACATTTAAGACAAACAAAATATGATTATAAAGAGGTACAGAAGATTTATTCACAGAATGATAACAAGCCAAAACGTTTCAATTAATAATGTGTATAATTCAAAAGATAAATGATCGTTACAGTACAGCTAAAATGGTAAATAGTGTGTATATGAACATAAAGGTTACAATGGCGTGTACACAACCCAAACATAACGGCGACTAATGGTTACAGCCCAATTAAAAGTTCCTATTAAAAACGGCGACTGCTATTCAGACGTAATATTTGTCATGGATATAACGCATATAATTATTATGCAACAACCAAACGTCATGTTTTAATAATATTATATGTTTTAATAATAGTATTGCAATAAACGGTATCTTGTGTACAGTCAATGGCCTGAAGTAAACATGGAATAATAACTTGACACTCCAAGTTCATTAATAACATTCAGGTGTAAGTCATAACATATACAGGATGTTTGAAAAAGCTTGCCTTGATTCGATTTTAAAAGTCTAAATATGCCATTTGTTTAGATTTAGATCTATCTGGTACATGTAATAGTCAAGAATGTATACAACAAATGACACAATATCTAAACAAATTAATATACTGCCAACATTGCCTTTGCTTTTAATCTTGGATATACAATCTAAGATTTCTAGCAGGAACACTTTGTGGCCACTGGTTTCAATCTGAGCGTGTGGCATCAGTGCTGGACTGGTCAACGTCTGGCTGTTAAAGGCATTGAACAGTTGGTCCATCTTTTCGTTGAACTCAGCTGTGCCTGTGTGAGCTGCTTCTTCTGCAACATGTGTATTGAACACAAATATTAATTCAATTCAATATTATTTATTCAAATAATATTCAACAAACATTAAAATGTCAACATACTGTATATATGATGTTGTGTGAAGGGAATACACAAAAAGGTAAAAACTTATCTTAGTATGTATCCCCAAAAACAATTATTGTGGTCACAATTATAATAATAAATCATTAGATATGTAAAATTACTACTGCAGACATACTAAATGCTTAAATGAATACGAAAGAAACAAAACAGTATAAACAGAATTGGTTATACACGAATAGTAATCCTGCCATATAAATAATACTATATCCTGCTATATAACAAAACATTATTGACTTCGTGCAGAAATTACATTATAGTTCAACTCTATTTATTTTAAATAGTGTATTAGTATCTAGTATATGCCGCGAGTCGAAATGGTTACGGGGTGGTGGAAATAATTACACGATTTAGCCAAGTTTAACCACATTGCCGTATGAGAGTGAATTCCTCATAGCAAGTGGACAAGGAAGCTTTTGGCATATTGAGAATCCAACTAATATTGATGAGTGATTTGTAGAATTTTTAAACATGTCACACTCCCCATAGGCATAGGGACCATTACGCAACAGGGGCCAGTGAGTATTTTGTGTAATATAAGTAGTTTTTGAAAATGTATGTTCACAAACCTCATTTTACATATTTGTCAATCAGATTGTTTGTGTAGATGCCAAATGTACATGACTAACGCATTCTATGTTACATATGCCAATGGCAGTGATTACAAACGATATCCTTAAGTGTTCGACTCGCGAGCGTATTCGACTGGCGTTTCATTGACTTTGTCTATCATGTTTGGGCTTTGGCCATTTTTCTCATGTTTTCACAGGGGAAAGTGTAGATTAATTTACTTTTACATAAACATTTCTTGAATAGATCAAATAATTACCTTCTCTCTTCAACCGGGGTGCGGTGGAAAACCATTCCGGACATGTTGTGCGACTGTTGTTGCAGTTGGCCGCAGCACAACATTGGCCATTCAACATTCAACGTCGAACAGACGCCATCGTCAGTAGCACGCTTAAAACTAGATGGCGCTAGTGGTTGTGGCGTCACATGTTATCGCGAGGAGTTGCGTATCTTTGTGAAGATATGAGATCCTTGGTCTTACCCTTTCCAGCATATTGCATGACGTACAAGTCTTACCCTTTCCAGCATATTGCATGACGTACAAGTCTAACCCTTTTCCAGCATATTGCATGACGTACAAGTCTAACCCTTTTCCAGCATATTGCATGACGTACAAGTCTTACCATTTCCAGCATATTGCATGACGTACAAGTCTTACACTGTTCCAGGTAGCACTTTTGGCGTTATCGAAACCCTGCTACATTGACCGATTATATGTTGCCCAACTCATTGTAATCTGCTAACTTCGACACAATATAACGGCGACACAAAGGAGAGGTGAACTATCTACACAGGGCGTACCCAATATTCAGAACAAGTCGTTGATTACGATACACGGCGACATTCCTACTAAGTCTGCCCACTATCGCAGCTGATAGTACACCGACCTGTGTTCCCATCTGTGGTCACCTTTCGGCTGTCCGGTGTCTCATTGTTGTTTCTAGGGTAAAACTATAACAGTTCACTGACGACAAATTCCATGCGCGTCTGTCTGGAACTGTCTTAAATTACAGCTATCAGCCAACTGCATGTATGGTGATTGTTTCATTTAGGACGTGGAAGTGTTGTTTTGATACATGACTGTTCAGTATTGCTAGACTACCACTTGGTATTATAAAAACAAAACACAACCCGAAAGTTCAAAAGGAAACGTTCATTTATTGAGTTATCAGAAGACCACCCTTGTCACATAACCTTTTGAATTTTATGAATGCTTGCCACACCACAAGTTCAAGGTACAACTTAATATTCTAGCAATGAAAACACTTCACACATGTTATAAAATATATAACTATTATTATAGATACCAACATTGCTACCTATGCTTATAGTTACATGATCGGTTTCTGCCCCGTCTGAGTTTCTATCTTATTATGGTATCGATGGATCTAATATGAGATATATCATTAGTCACATATACCGGACATTTTTGGGCAAAGGATGTCTGCATATTTGCAACAAACCTATTTGCTTATAAAACGAAGACAACCAGCAATTGGTATATACATTGTAAGCCTAACCACACCATTTAGCTGATGGTGTTGTGTCGCACTATGATGTTTAACATATGCACAATAGCCCAATCTCATGTTACTTATTCAAATATATTGATATGACATTGATAACATATGTGTTTCTAAGTAAGGCAATGGATAAGGTGCAACATGTGTTTTAACATTGTTTTTGTAAATAACACGTCATGGCGGCTTTGGGCAGAAACTGAGCGTGTGTGTATGCAAAACATCATTCATGTGAATGCAAGCCGAAATAACACATTGCTAAATTCAGAAATAATGAATTATACATTAAACGTCAAACGTAGATGTAAATAAAAACATTTAGCCAGAAACTACTTGGAGCATAATAAAATGTGTACGTCACATCAAGAAGTAGATTATATATATATATATATATATATATATATATATATATATATATATATGTATATGTATAATATATATATATATATATATATATATATATATGTATATGTATATATATGTATATATATGTATATATATATATATATATATATATATATATATATATATATATATATATATATATGTATATATATATGTATATATATATATATGTATATATATATATATATGTATATATATATATATATGTATATATATATATATATATATATATATATATGAATATATATATATATATATGAATAAAATGCAGTTTAAAGAAAAAGATAAATTATAAGTAGTCAGAGCAATAAAATATTCACAAACGCATGCGATTGGAAGTCATCCAAGCTCAACCAAACCGAAATCTACTCTACACGTGTAAAAACTGCAGTTAAACATATAAATAAATAGTTGAGCAATACAAACCGAAAAACAGAACAAAAAGAAGAAAAACTAGTAGGCCTATTCTAATATGAATGTTGTGTAAATGTATGAGTGTATGCGTGTACGTGAGCATGTGATATGATGTGTGTCACTTGCGTGATTGCAAGCCCATCGTGAACCTGTGCGACCATGCGTATGTATACCCTATGCTATCACATTATTATTACAATACACTTAACTATAACTTGTAGACAAAGCTGAGGTCTGACATATATCAGACATGACAGGGAATAAAGATTGCTGGTAATACATACACATGCTTGGAAAGTTATAATGATACGACAAACGTATTCAACGTAAGAAAGACAACAATCGTGCAATATATGGACACTTACACACGTGCGCATGTGTGTGTGTGCGTACGTGTGTTATGACAACACAAAAATGCAGTGATAATAATGGTGCACATACGCAAAGCATCAATAGGGGAGTTGCATGATAAGTGATGGTAATGCAAACCGCATATCAGTGTAACTCAATCATTGTCCGTTAGGCGTTCATTAGTTGTCGTCAGTGTTGTCAATTCAGTTTCCAGGGAGTTGCATGATAAGTGATGTTATTGCAAACCACATATCAGTGTAACTCCATCATTGTCCGTTAGGGGTTCGTTGGTCGTCGCCGTTGTTTTCAATCTCGGCTTCCTTCGTCATCCTCCCGGTGGCGAACTACACAATTGGTCCACTGACCATGTAGACCAGCAAGGACGCGGTCATCATGTACTTCTTCAGGCAGAAACCGCCGTTCAACAAAATGGACATCGCGCCTGTGGTAGTAAAAATAACATTACCGCCAAATGTGTGTGTGTGTGTGTGTGTGTGTGTGTGTGTGTGTGTGTGTGTTTGTGTGTGTGTGTGTGTGCGTGTGTGTGTGTATGTGTGTGTGCGTGCGTGCGTGCGTGCGTGCGTGCGTGCGTGTGTGTGTCAGAGAGAGATAGAGAGTGAATGTGCCCGCGCGTGTGTTTGTGTTTGTGTATGTTCTGGCGCGCGTGTGTGTGTGTGTGTGCGCGCGCGCGTGCGTATCGTGGGCGTATATGTCTATGTATATGTGAGAGAGGTCGTGGATATGAGTTGACGTGAATGCCTGCGTATGTAGTATGTCCAGAATGTCTTATCGCCATCAATGCAAATCCCATTCGAAAAGGCGTTGTTGTGTAAATTGTTAACGTCTGTTGCCACTTGCATTATGACTATCAACCTTATCGTATACTGTGCTGCACCATACTGTACTGCACTATACTGCACTGTGCTGTACTGCACTATACTGCACTGTGCTCTACTACTTTGTTGTGTACTTCACTTTAATATACCGTTAAGCACTGTTGTTATACAGTTGAGCTTAGACATATTACATAGTTATAGGCATTCTGCTTACACTTACCATCTGTACCACCTCTACCAGTGCACATATTGGTGGTGCTGTTCCACTCATACGAGGGCATGCAAAGGCCGCAAGTAAACGGTTCGTACACGCACGTGTTGCAGGTCGAACCGCCAGTGCTGCACGCTGCAGGGAATACACCAAATCGCTACACAAATATTGTATTATATTAATATGTTGCATTATAGATAAACGTTATTATCGAATTGCAAAGTACAACCTATTTCAACGTTTAACGATCGATAATCATTATAATTAGTTAGTTAAGACACCACTATATATTTGCTATTTCCACACCCTCTGTTTCATAAATTCTGTTTTGAGGAAGGTTTTAAAGTTAAATCATAAGCTACACCGTTTCAATACCAATTTGCTGGATATTTGACTCGAAACGATCAAAAATAGAAGAGTCTACACAAGGATTGGCAACACTTGAAGTTTTCATTTAACTTAGAATTGTACCTGTGCATGTGTGTCCAGAGTTAATAGTGTAGCCGGCCTCGCATTTGTAGCACTCTTCCGTGTTGGGCCGGCACTTCTCACAGTGGGCAGGACATGGTGCTAGAAACAGAATGTATGGGTGTCAGTTAGTCCGACAGATACTTACGTGTAATATATATATATATATATATATATATATATATATATATATATATATATATATATATATATATATATATATATATATATATATATATATATGTATATATATATATATATATATATATGTATATATATATATATATATATATATATATATATATATATATACATACATATATGTGTATGTATTGTGTAATATATGTAATATTATATAAACATTACATATATATATATATATATTACACTTAATATATATATATATATATATATATATATATATATATATATATATATATTATGTGTAATATATGTAATATATAATATATATATATATATGTGTAAATAAGTATGTATGTATCTATGTATATATGTAGGTATCTTTGCACGTATGTAACCATACATAGACACATACATGCATGCATACATACACACACACACATATATATACGAATTAGGTTTTAATGAATACCGATATGACAACCAGATTTACTTTACTTACAAAGTAAAAAGTTGCGGTTCACGAAAAACAGAAGAAATCAAAGTAGATAGCAATGAGAAAAACAACACAATGCTAAGGAGACACGCACTCATAGCGCCTACATAATATCCACGTAACGCCCGCTATCATATTGCTCACGCTACACCTCTAACAATATAGACAATGAACATGACAACGAATAATATCTGTACACTTATTCTGATGAAATATATATTACATTTATATATATATATATATATATATATATATATTACATAATTAATATATATATATATATATATATATATATATATATATATATATATATATATATATATATATATATGTATAGTGTATTTGCATCTTAACATGGATTTAGTGCTTAATTTACTAGATAAAGTGGTTTGCCATCTTTCAGGCCGGCGATTGTTTTAGCCATCTCATCCATAGTTGGAATCTCATCGAGGCTTGTCTTGGTAATGCGCTGCGGGATATTGTCCAGAGCTTCGTGATCTATATCGCCACGGACGTTGAGTAGCTTCTGGAAGTGTTCACTCCATCTTGCCACAACTCTCTTGCTGTCAGAGAAGGTCTCCATTCCATCAGTTGATTTCAGTTGAACAGGTCCCTTCTTTTTGGGTCCACACACTTACTTAATCTAGCCCACCCCCTAAATCACATTTTAATTATCGCATGTTGGGTCTTCTAATGCGCTACTATCTTTATTTTACTGATAATAATCGATAATAATCAATCAATACTGAAGGTCAAGCTCAATGATTAATATCAAGGTCAATGCGCGTGATCCCGCGCGTTGACTGCGCGGGCGGGAAAATGAAAATAGGCTTGACAATGTAGCATGTAGTGAATAATTTTGAAGCTCTGTATCTCCAGGTGTCGAATCTTGAACTTTGGTTCCTCGCATAATTACGCCCGCTGTGGGTGATAACCCTAACCCGCCCCCTAAATCTGAAGTGCAGTGAAGACATGTAGGGCCAACATAACTGCAGCGTGTTCGTATGAGTTGTTCTCAGCCTATATGTTGATATGGATTAGCTTTTCTCTAAAGCCTATAACAATGCCGACCGTGAGCAATTTTGCCAAATACCGAAGTGTGAGGAATATGTCAGAGTCCTTTGCTCTGAATTAGTCTGACACTGTTGATGTGAGACATCCTGGTTTGAGTGTTCTTGACGGTTTTTCAATCCGCAGGTTGGCGAGTGTTCAACCCGTCACGACGCCCCTTTCACCACACCCTCTGCGATCACATTCAGCTGATTTTGAACATCAACACAGCTACGATCATTCAGTAATGACACTATTCACATTCCTCGGGTGAAAAAGAAAGCTGAAACCTGAGCCTTCTCTGTTGCTACACCAAATGTGTTGAATTCACTTCCTACTAGTGTTATATAAGATCGAAATATAGTTTCATTCCGCCGGCGTCTAAAAACCTATCGCTTTAATGCTGCCTATCCTTCCTAGCTTCCTAGCCCCTTCATCCATCCGTTGCCGACTCACGCATTGTACTACGATTACGATATTGCTTAATGCCTTGGTTTTATCTCGCCACTGAGCTGGATCTTCGAGGATATTGGGACATAAGAAGTCATTATTATTATTATTATTATTATTATTATTATTATTATTATTATTATTATTATTATTATTATTATTATTATTATTATTATTATTATTATTATTATTATTATTATTATTATTATTATTATTATTATTATTATTATTATTATTATTATTATTATTATTATTATTATTATTATTATTATTATTATTATTATTATTATTATTATTATTATTATTATTATTAATGATAAAGATCGACATAGCTGTCTGTTGTTTCTGCTGCAGCAGATCATCAGGTCAGAGTGATGCTTACTTGCAGCCATAGGACCTAAAAGAAAACTCTACTTATGGTATTGTACTGGATCATCTTTTTTACTTGTTCATTATGATGGGGTCGAAAAAGTAACTGTCTTCGTGAGAAGTCGATCCCGGATGAATTCTTCTTTTTGTGCTTTGCCATTCCAAAGAATCATGGTTTACATCTTCTGACATAGTTGCTCCTGAAAACAGGCTGGCCAGTGGTTGAGAGTGCTTGAGCTGAATTGGATAGACAAAGATTTGGAAAGCTTTGACCGTTCACTTTATCTTATCCGTGGGACAAGTGAGTTTGCGTGCTCTTTTTTCTCCTTGCTACCTCTCTGCATTGCTGCCTGTGCGACCAACCATATTCCACATTGCCTCTACCAACTCTCCCTTCGTGTGTGCAGTCAAGATGCGAAGTTGGCTCACTCAACATTAATGACAATACCGCCTATTCCAACATAATATGCATTCGTCTTTAGCCTCTTCACAGCAGTGTCTTCTATATTTTAGTTCAGTGTTGCACGATTTGAATGGGGTTCCGTTATATGGGACCACTGATCATCTTAGCACTCAGTAGTTTCTCTGAATCAGGACGGGATTTCTCAATGTGTTTCATAAAGTGTCTGTAGTAAGTTAGAAGTCGATCATAATTCTTCACGGAAGAACGGGTTTGGCATCCCGCTTATGACATAATTGTACCGATCTGGTTCGATCTATCGGTTGTATTGTTCAATTACATGAATAGTCAGATCCATGTATTTGATCCAGAAGCGTCCAATTTCTCCCAGTTCCCCATTCCTCACTGCTTCTCTGAGCTCCTGGTATAATGAGTATCCACTAAGTGACTACATCAGTCTCCACCGTGTAAAGCAAATTTCATGTTCGATAAGTTGGCAGATATAATGGGGGTCATATTACCGCCAAGGGTATCCTGAATTATATGAGGAAACAAGGTTCACGATTCTACACCTAGAGATACAGAGTTTCGAAATGAGGTATTATATGTCGTATGGTCAAGCAGTTTCATTTTTGCGCCCACACAGTCCATGAGCAGGGTGAAAACACATTGATCTTGAAATGTTTCAGTGACCTTGACTTTCAATATAATTCATGTATAGCAATGTGTACAATCAAACTTAATAACATTGAGAAACCATTAAGTCAAGATCATCGTTAGTGTCGATGCACTAAAGATAATAGCGCATTAGAAGACCGGACATTCGATAACAATAATTTATGTGAATTAGGAGACGCGTATGGGCTTTCAACCACAGCGGACGTAAATATATGAGCAACTAAAGTTCGTCGGCACCTAGAGATGCAGAGCTTCAAAGTGATATACTACATGCCATATTGTCAAGCCTAGTTTGATTTTCCCGCCCGCGCAGTCAATGCGCGGGATAACACGCATTTGCATTGACTTTTGTCATTGACCTTGACCTTCAGTATAACTTAAATGCGCACTATCAAACTGAACGATATTGAGAAACATTAAACCAACATCTAGATCATGATTGTTATCAGTACAATAAAGATAGTAGCGCATTAGAATACCCAAAATGCGATAATTAAAATGTAAGTGATTTAGTGGGTGGGTTAGGTTTTCATCCACAGCAGGTCAACTTGGCATCACATCGAAGCTAATGGCAGTAGGAAGTGTTCTATGTGATAAAATGGCCATTTTGTTACATAAAAAGACTTGTAAATATTCATTAATGACACTAGTCTGTCAGCCGGCGGCCGATTTGTTTAATTTGGGGGGACTCAATGGTTCACACTGTGGAACGGTATTGTGGTAAACCCCTATATAATATACCGTCACCTTCACCTATGTCTCTGGATGCTTTCTGCTTGTGTCTCTTCAGCTATGTTTGACCCCACAGTGACAACATATTTGAATATACTTCATTTAAACATGAGAAGGGTGTTTATGTACCCCTGAGGCCAAAAGGCCCCGAGTTGGGAGTGGTCATTACGAACTTGCGATGGCCCAGTGTATCAGTTATCAGGAACTGCTAGCGAAACAAACTTAGCAGAAAACATCCAGAGAGGTGGACATGTCTCCCATCCGTATACGACTCGCGCGTTCTAATCCTATTACGGGACTGCTCAATCGGTTGGTTTTGGGGCGCCACTGAACTCGATCTTGGAGAATATTGGCACGTAAGAAATCATTGTCATCATAGGATCCTGTGTTACCACGGTATACATGAATAGGGTAGAGAGAGTGGCACTAACAGAGATACAACAGGAGAAGGTGTAGCTTTACGAAACAACTAAATAAAGGTAATCGTGGTAGTTAAGACAACTGATAAGAGACAAGTGGAGGAACTGCGGGACGGAATTTTTTAGAAGAAATTGAACATAGGTAGGTTACAATGGGCGGGTCATATGGAAAGAATGGAGATGGAAAACTGCAAAGGGAGGAGACGCCCAGAAAGCGGAAGAAAAAGGACGCGTGGAAAACCCAGATTGTGATGGGAGAATGCCGTGAAGAGCGACATGGAAACAGTAGAAGAAGAATGGAGAACAGCAACATATAGAAGGAATTAGAGACTGTTGAAAGAAAGTCATGCGAGAAACGTTGGTTGAGAGAAGAGGAAGAACAAGACGACGCAATCAGACACCATGGTCAACCTCACCGATGACGACATGAATGATAAGAGGTGAACAACAACACTATTCAATTTGACCAGGCAACTAATATTTTGAATCGTTGTGTTAATATATTAATATGCCTTAGCCATCACACTGGGAACTATAACAGTTTTATTGCCCTGTCTTTTCTTGGTGACAACAAGCTGGGAGCTTATCGCCTACGACAGAAGTAAAGGATTCCTTCACTTTGGCTAACTTAATCTTATTTGAATGATGACAAATTGCGTTGCTAAAACCAGGACTGAGAAAGGAAGTCTTAACATGGGCATCCCTATTCCATCTTCTCTTTGCCACAATCTGCGAATCAGGCAGGCAGTTATTGGTTCTCAGTTCCGAACCCTCCTACCTTTCCGGGATTGGGTGCCATGACCCTTTGACCCCCACTCTGGCTAAGCCACTGCATTATTCTCAAGAATACTGGTGATAACTATTAATTAATAAATATCCCATATAAGACACATAACTAT
>OZ024854.1:15323680-15378680 GCA_964017155.1 Oasisia sp. SBJ-2009
ACTCGTACTCGTACTCGTACTCGTACTCGTATTCGTATTCATATTCATATTCATACGGGCGGGCAGCAAACAGGCAGGCAGGAAGGCATGAAAGCAGGAAGGCAGGCTGACAGGCAGACAGGCAGGCAGGCAGGCAGGTTGACAGGCAGACAGGCAGACAGGCAGACAGACAGACAGACAGACAGACAGACAGACAGACAGACAGACAGACAGACAGACAGACAGACAGACACATATATATATATATATATATATATATATATATATATATATATATATAGGGGGAGGGGGAGGGGGAGGAGAGAGGAGAGAGGAGAGAGGAGAGAGGAGAGAGGAGAGAGGAGAGAGGAGAGAGGAGAGAGGAGAGAGGAGAGAGGAGAGAGGAGAGAGGAGAGAGGAGAGAGGAGAGAGGAGAGAGGAGAGAGGAGAGAGGAGAGAGGAGAGAGGAGAGAGGAGAGAGGAGAGAGGAGAGAGGAGAGAGGAGAGAGGAGAGAGGAGAGAGGAGAGAGGAGAGAGGAGAGAGGAGAGAGGAGAGAGGAGAGAGGAGAGAGGAGAGAGGAGAGAGGAGAGAGGAGAGAGGAGAGAGGAGAGAGGAGAGAGGAGAGAGGAGAGAGGAGAGAGGAGAGAGGAGAGAGGAGAGAGGAGAGAGGAGAGAGGAGAGAGGAGAGAGGAGAGAGGGAGGACATATAGGAGAGGGTGGAGAGAGGAAAGAGGAGAGGGAGGAGGGAGAAGGAGGCGAGAGTGAGAAGATATTGAGATGAGGGAGAGGAGGGATTAGAGCGGGGGAGGAGTGTGGAGAGCTAGAGAGAGCAGGGAAGAGAGAGGAGAGAGGATATCATGGAGAGCGAGGAGTTCATTATATGTTTTAGAACCTTTTACACATGGAAAGTTTTCCATATCGTTAGAAAGAGAAGGAGAGAATCAGAGAGTGGAGAAAGGGGAGAAATTAAAAGAGAGTATAGACAGAAGAGAGAACAGACGGTAGAGGAGAGATGAGAGATAGGGGAGAGGGTAGAGGGGGAGAGTGGGAGAGGGGAGAGGGGAGAGAGGAAAGAGGAGAGAGTGTTCTACCTCGATAGAAAGAGAATGAGAGAACCAGAGAGGGGGAAAGGAGAGAGAGTAGAAAAGAGAAGAGACAGGAGAGAGGAGAGACGACAGAGGAGAGAGTAGACGGGAGAGCGGATAGGGTACAGTGGAGATGGGAGAGGGGAGAGGGGAGAGGGGAGAGGGGAGAGGGGAGAGGGGAGAGGGGAGAGGGGAGAGGGGAGAGGGGAGAGGGGAGAGGGGGAGGAGAGGGGAGAGGGGAGAGGGGAGAGGGGAGAGGGGAGAGGGGACAGGGGACAGGGGACAGGGGAGAGGGGAGAGGGGAGAGGGGAGAGGGGAGAGGGGAGAGGGGAGAGGGGAGAGGGAGAGGGGAGAGGGGAGAGGGGAGAGGGGAGAGGGGAGAGGGGAGAGGGGAGAGGGGAGAGGGGAGAGGGGAGAGGGGAGAGGGGAGAGGGGAGAGGGGAGAGGGGAGAGGGGAGAGGAGAGAGGAGAGAGGAGATAGTAGAGACGAGAGACGAGAGGGAGGAGGGAGTGAGGAGATAGAGGATGGATGAGAGAGGAGAGAGCAGGGAGGAGAGAGGAGGCTGGAGGGAGGAGAAAGAGCATGGATGAGAGGCGAGAGAGAGAGAGGAAAAAGCAGAGACTGAGGAGAGAGAGGAGGGAGGACTGAGGAGAGAGGAAATGGAAAGTGGAGAGAGGAGAAAGATAGACCTTACATTGGTTGCTGCAACTTGAATCTCCCATCTACACCTGTTGTTGCTTCCTTGTCGTCCTTGATGCTTCACGCCAAACTTTCCTTTTCTTCCGGTGAGGACCACAGCATGGCCCCGACATTCTTAGACAAAGAGTAACACGGTGCCATTAACTCGCCTCAGTTGTGTTCACGTTCAGCAGGAGTTTGTTTTTGGTCATCCGCTATCTCAACTCGTTTGCACATTCTTCGATACGCTGCAGTGGGTGTCTATGTTGGCACGGTGGACACAAGCTCGTATACCTTCGGTACTTAAAGGGAGACTCCAGTCAGTGAGAGGTTCACAGTATTAACTTACATATGTATACTATATTGGTTGGGCCTAGTAACTGTGCACAAGGATCGTTAATAAACAATTAGTTATACTTTAATGGTATCAAACACATACTATTTTAGATTCAGGGCGCTGCCATCTTGAAACTTATGCGCCACTGACGTCATCCAAATCGTTTACATCACTGCCGTATTGTTGAAAAAGGCACGGATTGGCGGAATCTTTGCTAATAATTGCGATTGTGACGTAAGCAATCCGCGAGGTACTAGATGCATCAAATAGGGCCCGTAAGTGTGTCACGATACACGGCGAGACTCCGCGCGATTGGAGCTGATTTGGGGACTTATCGTATGACGCCCATGGGAGGTTGAGGCGCGGCATCTAAGAAAAGATCATTCTGGCTTGCTGTTTACCTGGATCAGAAAATGAGTTGGTAAATGAACTTAGTGGAATTTCTTTATTCACAATGCCTTGAATTGATCCCCATATCAACATTTGGTCATAAAAAAGAACACGATTTCGTAAGTATATGCCCTAAAAAAAACCTCTCGACTTAACTGCAATATTGGCTGAGATACAGCGTAAATGTCATATTTTCGACAATGCTAGCACTTTATAATTTCCATAGCTTGCCAGGAACACACGTAGTTACTTCAAGAATGGTCCTTTGATGATCGTTGACTCTGAAAACATGGGTCTGGATATCTTGTTAGTGCTGTTATGTGCAATATTGGCCGAGATTGATTTTTCGATAATGGCGGCACTAATTTGCATATTAAACTGTCAAAGACATATGTGATCATGTCAACAATAACTTTATTATGGTCGCTGACCCTCATAACATCGGTCTATACATCTGATTTTGTCGGTTATCTGCAATACTGGCTGAGATACAGTAAAAAATAGATTGTTCAATAATGGCGGCACTAATTTGCATACAAACGATACGTGGGACATTTTGCTGGCTTGTTAACATAGCAAACCGTTTTCTACGTATTTTTTCCGATCTAGTGATACCAATTAAAAGTATATTTCACTGGGTGCATGGTACCCCCCTTTTCCGACTAGACTACTCCTTCATATAATTTTGGGTGATTTCAGCCATATGCTGCTTGTGCTACATACACTGTTTACGATGCAAGTGGGATTCCCACCAGTCGTATTTCGTTCTTAAATTTGGGTAGGTATTTGCACTGTTCCCATGGCTGACGCAACAGTGATTGGCAAACACAAATACTACTATCTCTCTCTTGACAATATCGAGTTATCTCAAAGTTTTAAAAATAACAAACTTATAAGCCACATGCAAAGATGCACAAATTATTTCCACATGTATTCCTTTGTTGTTGGATACAGGTAACAGTGGTCGTTACATCGTTGGCATCCATAACCGATCAGGACATTTAACAAATGTGCACATGTTGCAGACGTAAAGGTGAGGCGACATGTGGCTGTAGCGCGGTTCACTGACATTCTCTGCCCTATCGACAGTCGTCATTGCAAGCCCTTCACCAGCACACGACATTTTCCCACACTGGACAGGTGACGATACATACCAGCTCAAGTTGTGCCATAGACAAAGCACTTCATATTTTAACGTAGGACTGATAATGGGTTTAAATACTCTTGAAGCTTGTACTCACTCCACTTTGCAACCAGCAGTATAAATGATTACTTGGAAGGGATTGGCTTTGATGATTAACTGCAGTATGGCTGATTACTTCCAAAAGAAATAAGGTATGGTGTTTCAATGGACACCTGCTAGTGGGTCACAGAGGAGGGGACGAATACTCCACAACATTTACTTGAATGTGTTCATTTACTTCTTCATGTAATAATTACATTCCAGAAAGCAATTGGTGTTAATGAACCAAACAACAGCATTTATGCCATTATCACACAATTATATGTTTAGTTAGGCCAAATATAATATCACAATGCTATCACTATTTATACATTATATAAAAATTATGAAGAAAAAACAAGTGATAAGAAATGCTTTTGTTTGTGAAAGAAGTAATATTTGATTTCAAGGTTTATTTGTAACGTGTTTATTAATGTACCGCTATGACTAATTAGCCAGGAATGGTTATTAAGACAACCACTATTCACATGATTATCAAATATAATTACCAGCACATGGAATGAGGACATGTTTATAATAATTTAGAAACAAAATTAAAAGTTCACTGAATACTAAACAGTCATAAGGTAATTGCATGCACTATTCATTGTTGTAGGAATGAAATCACAGCTGATGCTGTAATGCCCTTACGTGAAGCTACCAGCAATCATTTGATGTCATTTGGTCAAAAAGAAGCATGCAATGGGCGTTGTGAACAAACCACAGCAGATCCGCCCATCTATCCATGCTGATGGGTCTGGTAGCCGATGTCTTGCTGCGAACTGTCACATTTCCATCGAGTCCATTACAAACATCGGTTACTGTCACCGGAGCAATGTGACACAACATGTAATGCTGTTATGAAACACATTTTGAGAAAGATAAGTAAGTGATACCAGAAATAATGTTATGGGTACATATGTTAAAACTAATATTTGTGTGTGCGCGCAAGCGAGATGACCTCGTGATTCCTCATCCTGTCATACCGTATCATTTCAAAAATAATGTATACAAAATATAGGAAGCGGATTCCGGACTATCTTAAAGTCCTGGGATTTGATCCAGAAAGAACCACGATAACCTCACCAGAATGTTTAAAAAATGTGTCACCTGCGCAAGTCTTGTATCCGTTGTTGGATACAACGAAGCTTTCGTCGCATTCTGTGTCAACGCATTCAGCCTTCTCCGCCTCCTCGTTGTATCGGCACAAGCCGGCCGAGGCGCAGGCTCTAGGGCAACCTGTAGGACGCGTATTACATTAGTTATGTGTACATATTTCCATATCCGTCTTGACAGTGCCTATGACACCACAGTCCCGACACAGTTTATACGTTGTGATTGGTCTATCTTTAGCTGTTGAGTTCACAACCATAAATTACGTCGCGTATTTATTGCATCTTACGTTGACATTGTTACGTTGCTATTTCGCACACGTTCTCTCAAATCAAACCAGAAACACCGCTAGCGGTGCTCCCGTTAAAGGACTGCAATGCAACATAAGTAACCGTAAGTTGTGTTTGGTTCCCCGTCTGCCCAGTTTGAGAGAAATATATTGTGTGGGCAATTTGTATCTACAAAAAGTCTAAAATCAGCACTATTGCGCTTGATATCACAATATATCTTTAAGGTGGGTTTAGGTATAAATCTTATATTTCCCGGCGGTGGACATACTGATACACAAACCTAGCTATTTGTTGATCCTAGATAAAATATCAAAATGAAATAAATTATCCAATAAGAGTATACAAGTTTTTGACTCTGATGTAAGTGAGACAGTATCATACAGCGTACCATATTTAGTATAACGTTGCGCAAGTGTTTCATTTTATAATATATTATATGAACTGGCAAGAAATTACATTAATAAGTAATGTCAACTATTTGTTCATAAAGCCATAAATGAAGTGCTGCAGTTGACTTAGTTTCTACTCTCGCAAGTTATGGCATGCTAAACTGTTATTTACTAAAAACAAAAGTAGTGCAGCAGTGGCCCCCTCAAGAGAGTGGCTCACATAATTAATCGGCTGATACCAATTCTGATGTGGAGAAAAGTATAACGGATATGGCAGATCATTCTAATTAACTATCCCTGTTTTTTAAAATGCATTGCAAGTTGGTTAATCGTGCAAGAAATCGAATAAAGGTAGAAAGAATTAACGAGTTCAGGGTAGCTAGAGTTATTTCTACACGAGGGCACCGTTAATTTAACCCTACGGTTTTTTCTCTTATAATACTATTTAGCATAATAGTACCAACCATTTTATATTATATATCTTCGTTCCCGCGCCCTGTGTGGATACACTTTCATTCCAAAAATAAACAACATTTGCCACTTCTCAGACCATTTGTTTTATCTAGCTATCATGCCATTTCCTGTGACACGGGCCTTTAGCTTACGTCGTAATCTTCGAAATGGCGCTTTGTCGAAGGGTGTTTTTAATCTACGTAGGTTGTATCTACTGGTGATCCCTCGTCTACCCACTTATTGAGTTTTTCCAAAAAACATAACAGGTTTGTTAATGATAAAAATCCTGTTGAAATGAGTTTATCTAGTTATGTTTAACAAGAATATCGACCAAGTGATATTTAATTAGTATTTATAATAGTTTGCAAATCACATATGTTACACTCACTGGTCTATTGTTCTCTGACTTTTTTCTCAACACTTTTTTAAATAATGGCATGACGTTTGTTTCTTTCCATTCTAAGGGAACTTCCATTGTATTTTGGGAGGAATCCAACCCATATCAGGTGATTTATTATCCTTCGTATCCCTTATTTTCCTAGCTAATATTATTGCGGTTACAAGTAATTGTGCTAAATAATATCTCTCTCCTCCAGTCTAGCCTCTATCACTGGCAGTGAACTAGTATCTTCCCTGGTAAACGCCGAACTATAGTCTTCATTTATTTAGTTTTCTGCCATTAAATCTTTCTCTGTTGTTATGTTTCCATCACTACCTTCTAGAGGACAGACCCTATCGTGAACGTTCTGTTATGTTTTATATTAAAAGGTAATGTTTTTGTTTGGCGAATATGGGTCATGACATTACTTTTATGAAGTAGAAACACAACGGAAAATACAATACATGAAGATATTACTGAATAAAGCATGCACATTACTGACAAACCAAACATAGACCACCAAAGCAGTCATAATACAAACAATAAAGAAACACATCGGCCATCGAACACTGACTCGACGTGCGCCAGAAATCAGTCATTGTGTAGACGTACAGAAGCTGCGTTCATGCGACCACAGTCAACAGCGTGTCCCACAAGCACGGCCTCACGGGGAACGCGTAACTGAATTAATTTAACGTGGCTGCACCGGGAATCACTTTGAAATATTCTGCCAAGAGAAATCTCGAATGTTCCTTTTAAATATTAGAGCGAGACGTACCTGTTTTCAAAAAAAATTACGGCATTGTAAACAGCGATTATTCGAACGGCGTTCTATAAATGTCAAATTTATGATAATTATGATTATATTGTTTTAAGGATCTATTTTAGTAACACAGTTCGTGTATGCATTTCTTTGAATAAACATTAGTTGATCAACATTGTTGCTGTTATGACCAACCAAGTAATTACCAAAGAAGTGCCATATAGACAATGTCGATCATAATAACTGTTTTGTAATATTAAAGAAACAACAATAGTAAAATAACGTAAAGAGGATATCTTACTGATACATTTCTTTTGATCGGAAGACATCACTTCTCCAGTAGCACATGTTAAACATCGTAATGCTGGCACCGAACAATTGTTGCAATAGCCAAAGTCACTAGGCTTGCATGAATCTGGAATGTAACTGCACGATTGTAAATATAACCCGAGCGAGATTAATGGGTATGGCACATAATGATTATAGGATGTCATATATGGTATACATTTACTCTAAATAAAACATGCACAAATGCCACAAAACAAATTGGTATGTTGATTGTTACTTTACAGGTAATGCATAGTATACTGACATTAATCCTCCCCATTATAATAATTAATAGAAGCTGGCTTGCCATGCATGCATGACTGCATACCTGCACGTATGTTTCTATGGTTGTACATTTGTATGTTTGTATGTTTATATGGTTGTATGTGTGTATGCTTGTGTGTTTGTATGTTTATAGGAATGACTCTTTCTTTATTGTTTAGTTTGTTTGGTATGACGTAGATATGTGACATTTTTCATGTGACCTACTGAGCCTGGGTCGTCGTGTTACACTTTAAAATACATCCGGTAGGGGTAGAGAAGTTGGATGTTTTCAATACTTTAAAAAAGGTTTAATATATATATATATATATGTGTGTGTGTGTGTGTGTGTGTGTGTGTGTGTGTGTGTATATATATATATATATACATATATATTATGGTATTCCCTCTGTGGAATTTCGTGTTTTTCTATTATTGTATATTATGGTTACACAGTATATGTCTTACGGCGTGTCAGAACTCACACGTATATGCAGCAGTGTATTTCATATTGATTTCTTCACCATTCACGAAACTGTCAGATTCGATAGACACGAACAAGGACCGGCCGCTAGATCTAATGTCACTCGGCAAGGTCTGTCCGGTGAATCTGCCCAACAGCGGCGCTAGCGTGTTCTCTCCATCATACACTTTCACTGAGAGGTGGGGAGATCCATCAAACTTCAAAAATATCAACGTAATTGTCTGCAAATAGACAGAGTAATACATAAATTAAAATACATACATAAACATACATACATATATACATGCAAGAATGCATGTGTGTATGCATGTTTGTATGCGTGCATTCACATATATATATATATATATATATATATATATATATATATATATGTATATATATATATATATATATATACATATACATATGCATATGTATATACATATACATATATACATATGTATATATATATATATATATATATATATATATATATATATATATATATATATATATATATACATATATATATACATATACATATACATATACATATACATATACATATACATATACATATACATATACATATACATATACATATACATATACATATACATATACATATACATATACATATACATATACATATACATATACATATACATATACATATACATATACATATACATATACATATACATATACATATACATATCATCATCATCATCATGCGGTCGGTCGCGAAGCGACAAAGACTGCTTCCATCACTTGACTCTTGCTCTCCATTTATCTCTCTGCTGTGAGAGTGATGTCCAGGAGTCGATCTTTATGTCTCTCAGCTTCAGGTTTCTCTTGATGGTATCCTTGAACCGGAGGCGAGGGCGCCCTCTCTTTCTCTGACCAGAAGACAGTTGGGAGTAGAGAACCTGCTTTGGTAGCCTGTCTGGTGACATCCTCATGAGGTGTCCAGTCCACCGGAGATTCTTTCTGATCAGAAGATCTTCCATAGATGGTAGCCCTGTCCGTTCGAGTATTTCCTTGTTTGTCACTTTGTCCATCCAGGTTATCCTCATGATCGATCGCAGATGTCGCATCATGAAGGCATGCAGCTTTTTCACCTGTCGTCTGTACACTGTCCATGCCTCGGCTCCGTATAGGAGGGTGGACAGCACGATTGCACGGTATATCTTGCCTTTAACCCGCATGGACACATGGTGGTTGTTCCAGAGTCTCTGGCGTAGTCGGCCGAAAGATGCACTAGCCTTGGCCATCCTCCTCTGTATTTCATCGTCAATGCATCCATCACTTGATATAGTGCTTCCGATGTAGGTGAATTCCAGAACAGAGTTCAACTTGTTTCCATCAACCATGATATCCTCCTCTCGGGTTCTTGTAGAGTTGGGTTGGTACAGCACCTCGGTCTTCTTGATGTTAATCTTCAGGCCAAACTTCTTTGACGCATTGGAGAAAGCATCCACTATATTCTGCATCTCTTCAGCAGAGTGTGCAACCAGTGCACTGTCATCTGCGAATAGCAGCTCTCTCATCAGTATCCGAATAGTCTTGGTCTTCGCTCTGAAGTGTGCGACGTTGAATAGGTCAGCGCTCTGTCTGGACTGTATGTAGACACCATCCCCCATGTCTCGGAAAGCATCATCGAGCATTGCTGATAGGAAGATGGAGAACAGCGTGGGGGCCAGTACACATCCTTGCTTGACCCCATTTGTGACACTGAACGATTCCGAGACTTCCCCTCCAACACTAACATTTGCCATCATTCCGGTATGTAGTGCCTCGATCATTGTTGTGAACTTCTCTGGGCATCCATACTTCCTCAGTAGCTGCCATAGCCCGGTTCTCCCAACTGTATCGAACGCCTTACTGAAGTCAACAAATACCATGTACAGTGGTCGGTCTTGCTCAATGCACTTTTCTTGTAGTTGTCGGAGACAAAATATCATATCCACGGTGCTCCGGTTACCTCTGAAGCCACATTGAGTCTCTGGAACTACCTCTGGTGTTATGTGGGTAGATAGTCTGTTGAGTAGGATCCTGGCGAAGATCTTGCCTGCTATGGAAAGAAGAGAGATTCCTCTATAGTTCCCACAGTCTGTTCGATCACCTTTCTTGTAGATGGTTACAATGCTGGCATCCTTCCATGCTTGTGGTACACAACCCACCTCCCAGGCATTGGTGATTAGTTGGTGCAGTCTGCTGAACAGATTGTCTCCTCCGTGCTTCCATACTTCTGCAGGAATTCCATCTCCTCCAGGTGCTTTGCCATCTTTCAGGCCGGCAATTGCTTTAGCCATCTCATCCATAGTTGGAATCTCATCTAGGCTTGTCTTGGTAATGCGCTGCGGGATGTTGTCCAAAGCTTCGTGATCTATATCTCCAGTGACGTTGAGTAGCTTCTGGAAGTGTTCACTCCATCTTGCCACAACTCTCTTGCTGTCAGAGAAGGTCTCCATTCCATCTGCTGATTTCAGTTGAACAGGTCCCTTCTTTTTGGGTCCCCACACTTCCTTCAGTCCATTGTAGAAGCCCTTCATGTTGTTACTGTCAGCAGCTCTCTGCAGCTCCACTGCCTTCCTTTCCCACCAGTCTGACTTCAGTGCACGGGTGTGTTTTTGTAGCAGTCTGCAGGCGTCTTTATATGCTGCAGAGGTGGATCTAGTGCTCCTGGTTTGCAACACTCTCTGGTGGGCTTGGTCTCTTCTGCTCATAAGAGTTTGTAGCTCCTGATCGTTGGGGTCGAACCAGTCCTGGTGTTTTCTGTCTGGCTTGCCAAGATATGTCTTGGCTGTGTTGTACACGACCTGCTGCAGAGCTTCCCATTCCTCGTCTGGTGTTGAGTTTTCCTTCTCGTCCCATTGGGCGAGAGCACTGTCCATCTCCTGCTCAAAACTCTCCCTATGGCTGGTGGTACTTAGTTTTGCTGTGTTGAGCTTGGTCGGCTGACTTGTTCCTTGCCTGCTGTGCTTTTGTCGTATTCTGAAAGTCACTTTTGACCTCAGCATCTGGTGATCGGTCCAACAGTTTGCTCCACGCATGGCTCGGGTACTGTGGATGTCCATCTTATCCCGACACTTCGTGATGATGAAGTCGATCATATGCCAGTGTCTGGAACGAGGATGCATCCAGGTGGTCTTGCGTTCATCCTTCTGCTTGAACATGGTGTTCGTCACTATCAGTTCGAACTCAGAGCACAGAGCCAGTAGAAGCTCGCCATTGGAGTTGCATTTCCCAATCCCATGTTTGCCCATGACCAAGGGCCACTTGTCATTGTCTCTTCCTATCCTCGCATTGAAGTCTCCTATCAGCAGTAGCTTATCTGTACGGGGGATGCCACTGAGCACACTTGCCAGCTGGTTGTAGAAGGCCTCCTTGTTTTCGTCTGGGTTTGTCATTGTCGGAGCATACACGCTGATAATTGTAGCAAAGTTGTCCTTACTCAGAGGTAGTCTCATCGTCATGATTCTGTCACTTACTGGCCGTGGCATTTCTGTAAGCTTTGTGACGATATCCTTTTTGATAGCAAAGCCCACTCCGGCCTCCCTTCTTTCTCCTTCGGGTTTGCCACTCCAGAAGAAAGAGTATTCCAAGTCGTTGAGACTACCAGACTCTGAGAACCTTGTTTCACATAGGGCGGCGATGTCGATGTTGTATTTGGCAAGTTCCATTGCTACTAGTGCCGTGCGTCTTTCTGGTCGGTTAGCTCCTTCTCGGTCGAGGAGAGTCCTCACGTTCCATTGTCCAATTGTCAGTAGTTGTCTTCTTTGTCTTCTTCTTCCTAGCTGATTTTTCACTGTCGATGGAAGATGAGGTCGAGCAGCGCGGTCCTTGGTAACCCGGGCGACGGCCGATCCGGTATCATGTTTCGTGCAGTTGTACATTTCATGGAAGCTGCTAGCAAAAATTGTTGAAGTGCCGCTGGCTTTTGCAAGTTACTAGCGACACTCTCTCGGGGAACAAATAGAGGTCTCACACCGGCAAGAACATGTCAAGACAGGCGCAAACTATTTGTCCCTGCAGTGGCTGGCCGAGAGATGTTGGGAATTCCATACATCAACCGCCCTTGATGCTGCCACAGTGACATGGTTTTCTGGTTAGGGTTTGCTCCCTTAGCCTTCGGTTCTGACAAGAACCTGTACCACAAGGCAGTGGTTTACAACTCTGCATGGCAGGGGCGTCAAACTCCCTGAGGTATTGCAATACCTGCATTGCAATACCTGCATACACATATACATATACATACGCATATACATATACTACCTTTTCCCCGGAATAATATCAATATTGTACCATCTTACGGTAATGGCAATACATTTTTGTGATCAATAAATTATAAATAACACATATCATTTTCAGTTCATTGTCATCCACAAGGGCCTACTGGTATAATGCTAGTTTAACTTACTACTATAAATTACAATTGGTCACCTTCGATGCTTCAACCTCAATCCGCCAGTCACATGTCGTGTCGCTTCTGCGCCAAGCCTCGGGGACGCCAAATGTTCCTGTTCCCCTCAGTACCTTTGGATATCCCGGGCACTCTGCAACACATGTTGATGTACACATTGGTTCCGGTTAATTATAGAGAATACTTGATATTAATGTCGCAAATAAAATGAGTATTCAATAAAACAATGGGTGATTACAACGGGACTAACTGATATGTAATAAAAAGATCAATCATTGTTTCAATAGTACTGATGTATTTGGACAAGGCATATTTTACCTTCCATCTCTGAACATTAATAACAATGAAATAATACAATAATTAATTTCGCACCTGAACTCTTGGAAAACAAGCTCAGAGGCAGCTTTGAATTAATTTTACAGATAATAAATGATGACCAATCTCAAAGAAAATAAACATGTTTGTTGTCAACAGAAGGCTTGATACGTCATGGAGCTATGGTGAATAGGCTTAGTTTGAATTGTCTAAATGACGGCGAAATTTGGCAATGTTTTCAACCGATCTAATACCATAAGGAAGCCTGTTCCGAAGAATAGGTGAGTGATGTAAATCAGAACTAGATGATCGAAGCTGGATAGCTTTCTTAGAGTGACTATATATACGACGGTTGCCTTGTAAGTAATAGCGCATATTTGAAAGAGGACACAATATTGGACAGAAAGCCAATGCATTGGCATTGGACGAGTTATAATGATATCGTTAAGGGCAATATAGTTAAAATAAATAGTAGTTCAGTTTACCTGTTACTAGCGCAGTTGCTATAATATATTTACGCTACCTCTGTGTGCCAGAACTATTAACCTTTGTCTTATCACTATATCAATTTAACCTACTCTCAATCATCAAATAGACACTGTCATTAAGGTACTGTTTAACGAAAAGAAACGATAAGAGATTTTATACGTCAGTTTCGGGCTCTGTTCGCCAGGTGGCGCCATATGTCACCTCGCCAAAAGCATACGATTTAAACAAGATCTCCGTCGGCACGGCATTAATGAGATTAGCCGTTTTATTTGTTTTTGGTAACAGTTATCATCATTATATGGAAACATTTCTTTAGCACGTCTGCACTGTGAACTGAGTAAAGTTGATGCGAGAGCTACGGGGAAAAAAGGTATATGAATTGTCCGTCCGTCCGTCCGTCCGTCCGTCCGTCCGTCCGTCCGTCCGTCCGTCCGTCCGTCCGTCCGTCCGTCCGTCCGTCCGTCCGTCCGTCCGTCCGTCCGTCCGTCCGTCCGTCCGTCCGTCCGTCCGTCCGTCCGTCCGTCCGTCCGTCCGTCCGTCCGTCCGTCCGTCCGTCCGTCCGTCCGTCCGTCCGTCCGTCCGTCCGTCCGTCCGTCCGTCCGTCCGTCCGTCCGTCCTTCCCTATCTTCCTCCAACCCTTTCAAAGCCTAGAATGTCGGACTAAAACTAAGATAACCTGGATCCGAATCCAGGGTTGCGGTGTTGAACTATTGGTAAGTTCTTTCAATCTACGTTTTTCCGATTCACTACATTTTGTGTATGTATACCTACCACGTTTATCCTTGTAACATTTAGCATCATATCCCAGTCCGTAGCCGACGTCACACGACAAGCACAAGATCCTTTCGGCGGCCGAGCTGAAAGTGTAGTTCTTGCAGTCGGCGGGGAGTTCTGGTCGAAATAGAACGAAAGTAATCAATGTGCCAGCAACGTGACGTTTTATATATTACAAGTTTAGCATTGGAGCGGCAAATAGCTTAAAAGGGCGGGTTTCACAAATCCCAAATAGCAGCAACTTTAATTCACCGCTATGTACTCTGAAATGTAATATTATTTGAACAGTCTACATCATCCAATTCCATCCCTAGCGAAGCACAACGACGCATGTTGATAATCATATGCTGTGTGCATTTGTTCCAGGACTTGACGGTGCTTTGAAAGAAGGATTGTTTACTGGCATCAATGCGGGTGAATGTTTGTACGTAGCCGTTTGCGTTGTCTTTGGTGGAAGTATGAGCGGCGGTGAGTGAGAGCGTTGTTACGTCCACTGAACTACTTACAAACTGATCGCGATACGATACTACACTGCAAGCCCGGCGCCAGTCAGCCTACATCCAAAGGTATCCCTTTTCTAGCTTTCGGTCTTGGTGGTCACACTGCTGGATCAACTGTAGTCTTACTACATGATGTGAGCAGCTTGTCGCTGAACATTCTCCATACATTTGATGTCCTTCTCATATCCGCGACGCATATTCCATGAAGGGTCTATTGAGATAGCGTAACGTTTTGATGGCCTCGGATCAACTATTGATGTTGCGCTGTAGGAAAGGTCTGATGTAGATTGCATTATTTGTCACATTGGTATAACCATTCCTCGTTATAGTCCTGTCGATGGTTACTCCAAGATACATGGCGTCGTTAATTTCCTTCAGTTGTTGTCCATGGATGGAGTAATTGCTGTCAGTGGTGTCTCCCTTCTGTTGGTAATTCGGTTAACTTCCCATTTGCCCGCAATAAACTCGTCTGTGTCGACTTGTAATATTGCTGCTTCATCTGCTGTGTTGGTGTTGATGTTGTGATATATATATATATATATATATATATATATATATATATATATATATATATACATATATATATATATATATATATATATATATATATATATATATATATAACATGTATACATGTATATATGTATATATATATATACATATATATATATATATATATATATATATATATATATATATAATTATATACTGTCGCTTATATAGCCAAGGAATGAGATGGGCGCCAGTACTGAACCATGTGGGACGACCGAGGTCACTGCTGCCGATGGTGACCGTTTGCCTTCCATGATTACTTCCTGGGTGCGGCTGTTCAGGCAAAAGTAAGAAAGTCAAAACGTTTTGGTCCATTTGATGTAGGCTCAGCATAGCAAATGCGTTCTGGAATATTCTTTTATATGTTTTGTGTACTAACGTTTCGATATAGTATATGTTTTGCACTCGATATCCAGGAGGTCTGTGTCTCCTGTTATCCACATAGATCTGTTTGACAATTTCCTGACAAAGCCGATATTTCGTGTGATTAGTCGAATGGATGGATCCACAATGCAAACAAACATACTTTGCAATATGTTCCTCTGTTTAAATATACATTTGGTCGACATTTCCCCCGCACTGCATTGTTCGTACATGCTCAGTCGCAAAAAAAGAATAAACGAAGAACGTGGTGACATAAGATCATGTATACATATGACAACATATCTCATATATATATATATATATATATATATATATATATATATATATATATATATATATATATATATATATATATATATATATATATATATATATATATATATATATGCTACTATATTATTAGTTTTTGTTGAATGCACATGTATTTGTCATCGCTCGGTCCGTAGTCGACGTCACATTCTGAGCACACTGTCCTTCCCGCGACCGAGCTGTAAGAGCACGTCTTGCAATTTGCCGTGCATGCTGATCAAAACAGAACAAAAGGAACAGCATGTCCGATGTACCAACATGGTGACAATTAATATAACACAACACTGCTAACTTCACCGGCAAATAACTTATTAAAGGGGCTGGCTTCACACAGACATACCATATAAGATTAGTCGCTAATCCTTTGCAAATTAAGAGTTTAAATGCCCCCTACAAATATCAAATAATATTGTAATTTAATGTCCTACATCTCGCAGTCCAAACGCTAACTGACCTCACCTACTCGTTCCAGAATACAAAATGGTGCTGATAGCATAAATAGTCCACTCGGTATGTGTAGGAATTGTGCATTTTATGATACAAACATGACATTTGGCACAAACGTAGAACATGTAAATACAAATTATTTGGACATAGGGCTATCTCAAAGTCTGAAATGGTCGTCATTCTTGATGGGGCTGCAATCGATAACATGCTTCCACCGGGTTTTGCATAGACATTTTTCTGATTATGCGACCGTAGTATCCCTTCCGTACATCACAACACGCAACATGTGAGCAGATTAGGCGTTGTGTGCGATGAATATCTCGCATGTAGCTTGACTGTTGAAACACGAACAAGGAGAGGGAAAGGTTTCTGCTGACGCATATAGCCATCCAACTCAATTCTCCGCCCTGAAAACTACAAGTCACCGGCACATATCATACTGATGTGCTGTGTACTCAGCCACTAGACGTGTCAGGCCTTGTCATATGCACTCAAACACGAATCCTACTCCATCTGGAAGATGTTATGAAACAAGGATATGAAAAGTGACATCAGCTCAGCGCCTCAACACCACCGAACTGTTGACTGCCTTTGGTGCTGGGAAGAACTTTCGATATTTGCCCCCCATGAGATGGCCACTGCCCTGGTTCCTGGTCGCTGTCTTGCTTTGCCAATGTTTCATGTCTTCACTGGTTGTAACACGGGGTCATGTGTTGGAAGCATGTAAAAATGAACTGCATGGGACATGTGGAGTGCATATGACGAAGTCACGCCTGCTTTATGTGCCTTGGCTGCTACCCCGGAGATCGTAGATAAATCGTTTGGTCCACTGGAACAATTTGTAATTTTGCTGCACGACTGAATTATCAACCAGGAATGTGTCAAAGGAGCGTGGAATCAGCTGTTTACACAAAACGTACAGCTATTGGCGGTGTTCATCCAACACAAGCAGCACTTATCCAACACACAAAGCGGGCTGCTTACCAATTAATAAAGAGGCACGGAGTTGCGACAGCCATGCGTCCCCACAACACCCTCAATAGTATGTTAGGGTCTTATCATTGGTAGCTTTGAGCTGAGCGGTGGAATTCCACCGGTCAAGTGGCGCCCTCTTGCGGATATGTCGTATACTAGTGGCGACATCTGGCGGATAGATCACGCACTAGTGCTAATACTCCGCAAATTCGTGCGTCTTATTTTTTAAAGTGGTGCCCCTGGCGGATAGGTCGTATATTAATGTCGCCCCCCCCTACGGACAATTCACGAACTAATACTGTCCAAATTCGTGTCTTTCTTTTATTATGTCAAAATGGCGTTAGGGGTCATGTAGCACCCCTCGCGGATACACGACGAACTACAAACTAGGTGAAAGAACAAGTGGAGTCATCTGACGGATATGTATTCAGCTAATCAATCACGTGACTTAATATTATAGCCGTCAACTAGTGTACTTTGTGACTCCACTACTTTTTTCATCCAACGCCATGCAATGTTACAATAAAACGGTGTGCTTATACCAGAAATAGCATTCTTGTAACAATGTATCGTCGTGTCACCGGGCATATTTGTCGAGTTGTGATTGGTTGTAACGGTTCCACCCACCCACGTGACCCAAAGCATCCTCTTGTTAACGTATATAACACGGCCGGTTTCGAGGTTGTCATTCGTTCTCCGACATCGACATTGCTAACGTTATGCTGAAACACCGACAACACCGCTGCTTCTATGATCCCGTCGTCGGCGTGCAATACATAAGTGCCGATAGCGACGAGGTAACCACCACCACCAGTCATCCCATCGATCAGGTCCCATCTCTATCCGGTGCAGCGACGGATCGAGACATTGTCGACGTCGACGTCGACATCAACCTCCACACCTTGGAGCAGAAGGCGATAGATGGCAACACGGCCTTCGTCATCGGAGGGCTCGTTATCGAGAAGGTACGCACTGATGTTTCCTTCTACGTCGGGTGTCCGTATTGCAAGAAGCGAATGCTTGCCGACGACCACGGCAATCTTCGGTGTGAAAGACATGCATGCTTCAACGGCAACACTTACTTCCTCGTCAGAGTATGCTTCGTAGAGTCAGCCACGGGTCGTTCTGTATGGTTCACCTTTTTCGACAATTGCATGGCCAGTCTGTTAGACGTCGGTGCAAAAGACTTTTCTCTTATGAACGAAAGCATACCACACCGGTGGAATTCCACCGCTCCGCTCCAAGCTACCAATGATAAGACCCTAACATTACTACTACCCTCAGACTATTGTTGGTACATCCAAAAGACAAGGTAGCGTTAGCAGAACAATGTGAATTAGTGTATCAGATACCATGCAGGAACTGTGGTGCCGAGTATATTGGAGAACCTGGGAGACTACTAAAAACACGGTTGGATAAACACAGGAAGACGGTAGACAACACGAACAATGTGAAATACACAAGGAGCGGGACAAAATGAATGCCTAACTTCAACAATCCTCCATCACAGACCGTGCAACGACTGAACATCACATAACAGACTGGGAGCGAAAATCATTGATAAAGAGCGGAACAAACAAAAAACCCGGAAAATAAAGAAAACCATCTGGATCAGAAAGACAAAGACACCAATGAACAGAGTTGATGGCAACTACGAGCTACCCGACGTGTACGATGACGTCGTTCGTCATTAGTACTGAGGAAGTCGGCGTGTAACGTCAGACGAAAGCCAGGTAAAAAAGCAAGATCTTGTGTTTGGATATGATCAATAAAATATCGAGATAAATTGCAGAAACAACTACAATTGATACATCCAAATTAGCGTAACTATGACATTATTAACGCTGACGTAAAATCATATCAAACAATATTAAAACATACTATTCGTGCAGCCAAAATAGTGTTTTTTGAACAAAGATTTAATCGATTTTAAAATCATAGAAATACCTGTAAAGTTATCATTGATGTTTCCCCGACAAAAACCTCAAGCCAACTACAGGCGCTCGCACCCAGGTAGTTAGGTTTTACAGTGCGTTCAATGTGAAAGTTGTGCTAGGCAGATTACCACCACCTACATATAATTCGTTAGACAAGAGATTGCCTGCCACAAGAAGCTAGTGAACCATTGGTTCACTCCCTCGTTATATCGCGACTTGACGTACAGCCTTCTCTCCCCCTTATCAGACCAATTATTATACAAGCTGCGGGGAGTACAAAATGCAGCAGCACAAATGTTGGTGAAAGCCAGACGTTACGACCACGTAACACCAGTTTTACAGATTCTCCATTGGCACATCTCCGCCAGTACGGTGACCGAGCGTTCTGCATCGCTGCTCCTACCATATGGAATGATCTTCCATGCGATATACAAAATTTGACTCAATACAACAATTTGAAAGACTCCTTAAAAGTCACTTAATCAAAAGAGCTGTATACTCATGAACTTTGACGAACATTTAATATTGTCGCTCGATTGGACATTTATGTTTTCAGGATTTAGTTATTTATTATTCTAATCTGATTTTACTGCTCTTATATTCAAATAATTTTCCTTTTATAAGTATGTTTATTTCTTAATGATAATTTATAAGGATATTTAAACCCATATTTTTTATGATCGTTAACCTATAGTTTCTTTATGATTTTGTAACAGTTTACCTCGACATGTCCTGTTGTTTTCCAGTGCGTAGCCGTCGTCACACGTGGTGCACCGCGTTCTTTCATAGGACGAGCTGTAGCTGCACGATTTGCAGTTGGCGGGGCATGCTGGTCGAAACAGAACCAACATAATCATGCATATGATGTACCAACACGATAGCACTATATAATATTATAATACTGATAATATAAAACAATGCGAACGTAGTTTTAAATAGCGGGACTTAGACAGATAAGCATTAATAGACGAGCGGAAAATCCGCACTATATAATATTACAATATCATAATATAAAACAACGTGAGCCTAGTCTTAAATAGCGGGATTAAGACAGGTAAGCATTAATAGACGAGCGGAAAATCCCCCCAAAATTAATATTTTAACCGTGGCCCAGTATGCGAGAATTCAAGATCAAACAAAGCAATGCAGTGCGGAGTACACATGCAAAATAGTTCGGATACATGTTAAATACGTAAACATACACGGTAAGACCGCATCACACCAACACTAGTTCACACCCTGTCAATGCCACAAGAAGACAATGCCAACAGTCCGAAGTCATCCGCCGTGAAGCGACCACCTCTACGTGGAGTCGCGACGCCGACCGTAGAAGCAGCCTACGAGCTTAGCCTCGATTGCCCAGACTATGTGAGGTGGCAGCACTTTTCAATCCCTCAATTCTTCTCGGCGAAGTTATGCAGCCGACCCACAGTCGGTTAAGCGAGCCTACCTGCAATCTTTGCAGGCGTCATTGTGCTTCCATAAGTAAGTGGCGCACACTATTGGCACACTATATCAGGGCTGATTCTGTTTTCGCCGAATTACGGATTTGCTTGTAATTTCCATGTATACGCGATCATTAGCTAGGTGAAACCTGCCGATATTCAAGCGGTAATTGTTTATGCGCCAATTTTCAAGAGTGCAAGATAGGATCTTGCCTGTTCTGTCCACGTTTGGAATGATTACTATTGTCATTTAATGATCAGGGCCCAGTTTCATGGAGCGTACTTATGATGTCGTAGCCGGCGATAACCCGTCGAAAACCTCAAACCTCGTAAAGTTGCGCTAGTTGCGTTTCTTGAGTGTCCTCCATAGTTGCACTTAGCTGCACCGTTTATTTAGTAGGCGTGACATTACGCTAGTTGAAATATTTACCGAATGCTCCCGAAATTGAAATGTGTACGGTATGCTCCAGACACGCCCACTCTCAACACAATTATTGTTAATGTTTACACTGGATATCCTTTCCATTCATCATAGCTCCCCATTTGCTATGCGAACGACAATGGCAGCAACTAGAAAAAAAGGTTGTTCATACACAGCACAAATACAGGGATACCCCACCGCGACCTAAGTAGGTCAATACTACGGCGATTTAGTGGTGCGAATGCTAAATTGGTCTCATGAAACCGACCGTAAGCTGCATTGACTATATTCGCTGTTAACTGAGACCAGCAGACCGCGTAATTGCGCGTAAAGTTACACGGCTTAATAATAATAATAATAATAATAATAATAGCTTTATTGTTACACAATGTCATGTACAGTACAGTAATACAGTAAGGTAATAATTACATGTCTAAGTACCTTTTACAATGTAACAATTGGACTTAAGCAACAGTGCTTATTTTCCTTATTCATGTATTTTAACAATTACGAAACAATTATAATTCGTGAACATAAACACAAAAACAGCAGCATCATAATAGTGCAACTAGTTAATTAAAATAGTGAAATAGTGAATTACAAGTGTACCACAAAATTCAATACATCGATGCACGTGTGTAAGAAGTAAAATTGTATTTAAATAATTGTTTAATATAATTATGGAAAAGCAACGTATAGTAACAGTACATTCAGAACAGAAACAGCATATTACTCATTTTTCATAACCAGATATTTGACACTTTTTTAGAGATCTGTAAAGTGGCAGAATGTTGTAGACAGTTGTCTAAGATAAGGGTGTTCCATATTTTTGGTCCAACATACGCCAAAGATAATTGTCTACACTTTGTTCTGCAGAACGGTATTTTATATGCGAATTTCTGCCTTGTACAATATTTATGTGTCATGTGTGACAATACAAATACGTCATTAAATAAGGTAGGTAACTTAGCCTTATTATGCTTGAACATTAATATGCAGCACATATATTTGTTTATCTGATAGATATTCATTCTCTGCAATGTTCAAAATACAGGCTCTGTGTGGTAAAAAAATCCTACATGACTAATTATGCGCACAATTGGTTTTTGCAATATATATGTTTTATCTAGATATACATTCGGGGCCCTTCCCCAAATAGTATTACAGTAAGTTAGATACGGGTAGATAAGCATATAATATACATTTAGCAATAATCTTTTTTCTAGTTTGTTCTTCACCTTTTTCATAATGCCAATATTCTTAGATATTTTACTACACATATATTTAATATGAGCACTCCAGTTCAATGTGTTATTTATAATTAAACCCAAAAATTGTATCGTGTTTACAGTGTCAATTTTTATGTCGTCTATATAAATGTTATTTTTTTCTCTATCTTATACTGTTCGTATTACTGAAGGTCATTGAATGAGTTTTTTGAATTTTAGAGAAAGTTTATTGATTTTGAGCCATATTTTTATCTCAGAGTTCATATATTTTTATCTCAGAGTTCATAGCAATTACCATTTCATGTATATTGTCACCTTGTATAAAGATACTTGTGTCGTCAGCAAACACAATTGTAAGCATTTTATCAGACAAAGTAGTTAGATCATTTATATAAATAAGAAAGAGTTAAGGTCCCAACATTAATTTGACTCGATGTTGTATGTTACTTAAGTAATTTTGTATCCACTGAAGTATGTTTCCTCTAAATCCATAATGAGCTAATTTTCCCAATACAATCCTATGATTAACAGTATCAAACGCTTTCGCAAAATCAAGAATTACATCAATTACATGTTCTTTGTTTTCAGTTGCCTTACAAATATTATCAATTAGTACTGAAATAGCCATTTCAGTGGAATAACCTTTCCTAAATCCAAACTGGAGATTAGACAAGATTTTATGTTCAGTTATATAATTCATTAATCTAGTATACAGTAATCTTTCAAAAACGCTTGAAAACACAGGCAAAATAGAAATCGGCCTGTAGTTGCCAATTTATGTCGTATCACCAGCTTTAAAAACTGGAATTACTTCAGCTATTTTTAGTTGATCTGGAACACATCCTTGATCAAATGATACATTTACAATGTGACATAGTGGGTCAAGTAAGTTGGAGAAGGCCTGCTTAAGAATGAAAGGTGTTATTCCATCCCATCCAGGACTATAATTTTTTTAATTATTAATGATTCCTCTTATCTCATCTGGTGTGGCTGGCTGTAAAAACATTGAATTTCTATACACTCCTTTAAGATATTGACTTGGACTCCCTTGTATAAATGGTATCTCCTCAGCCAACTGTGGACCTATATTCGTAAAATATTCATTACATTTATCTGCTATGTGTTACATGTTTGTTGTTAATTTGTCTTCAATTAGTAACTGGTCTATAGTTGTAACTACTTCTTTCTTTCCAATAATACCCTTTAATATTTTCCATGTGTTTTTAAAGTTACCCTTATGCCTATGAAGCTCGTGCTGGTAGTATGCTTGTTCTGCTATGTTAAAGGACAAAAAAAGGCTACGGTTTCGTGTCATACACCTAATAGAGTTTATACAAAGTAACAACTTCCTCAAATACTCAATTTTTTAACGTCAGCGGTTTACTCAGATTGTGACTTTAAAGTCTAAAATTCTAACGAAATCCACGATGGTCGAGACGCCGCCATAGGTGAATGGTTAACTTGGCTTGGCCATTCAGCGCGCGGCATTCCATATCTCTGCTGAAGCCAGTCAGCTTCCTGCGACGTTGTTAAGGGTCAACAACTTCAAGTCTTCGACAGTTCGTTCAGTTGGCGTGACATCTAGCAGCTGCTTATAGACGTATATCTAAATATGTGGTTAAATCTATGGTAAACGTTAGTAATTATGCCTTCGTGTTCGGCATTCGGTTGCAATAATAGTTTAAACAACCGGTAGTATTGAAGCAATGGATTCACATTGGTGATTTGCGGGCGTGCTGTTTGGAATCCCTCCAGTCCAAGTACAGTTCACTTTGCTCGGTCCATTTTGAGGAGAAATGCTTTGATGTAGACATGTATCATCAGTTGATGGGATGATTTCAGCGATAACAATAATAGACAACTTTATATTTACCGTCATCAGCATGTTACGCGTGTTGCCGAGTTGCAGCCATTTCATGACAACAGCCAAACCCCATGCAGGGAATCTACGTGGAGAGCGCCTCGATCACCGTCGTGACGTCATTCTTCGTCTAAGATGGGGTAGTGCATAGTATTTGGATGGCTGGGTGTTAAAAAATATTTTTCTGGTAAACCGCTGGCGTTAAAAAATTGAGTATAATTTATGTGGAAATTGTTACTTTATATTAACTCTATTAGGTGTATGCCACGAAACAGTTAACTCTTTTGTCCTTTAATAAGGCAATTTAGTTTATTTCTATAACTTTTATAATTAATTTCGTTCTATACAGTCGGTTTATTTAAATAATACTTATACACTTTGTTTTTGGTTCTAGTGGAATGTCTAAATGCCATAGTAACCCATGGTTTATGCTTTTTTGCCCTGATAGTTTTTTAGTAAGTGGACATGATTTATTGTATACAAATAAAATTGCATTAAGGAAGTTAGAATAACTTTCTTGAGGAATTTTGGAGGCATACATTTCATCCCATGTTATCTGATCAATATTTTCTTTCAATGTAGTAGTAGCTTGTTTATTTTAAATTCTAGACTCTATTACTGTGTCTACCTTCGTGTCATTAATTTGTTTAGTAAGTAAAAATATTGGTAAGTGGTCGGAAATATATGTATAAATAATTCCATGCGATTGATAATTTGTACCAAGTATATCATTGCTATATATATATTGTCTATTACCGTAGCCGTAGTGGTCGTTATTCTAGTAGGTTTATTGATAAGCGGTATAAACGAATGTTGAAACATTGCATCTACGTAGTTTTGTGTTTCAGTGTGGCTACCATAATTGGTTAAATTTATATTGAAATCGCCCAATATATAACACTGTTTATTTTCAACCTTAAGGTAATCTATGATATTCATAACATACTCAGTGAATGTGGTAAAGTTTGTGCTAGGTGGCGGATAGACAATACTAACAATTATCTTCTTATTTTGTGTCATACTCCTAGTGTTCACTTCAATAAACACACATTCCAGATATTCAGTAATGATACTCATTTCTGATAGTACAGTATACTCAAGTGAACTATGGACAGATAATGACACCCACCCTCCTTACTTAGAAGGCCTAGTAACATGAATACTTGTATACTCTGGTATTTCATATAAGTCAACGTTATCGCTGTGTAACCAGATTTCGTTTAAAACAATAACTGTGAATTTGTTATCAATCAGCGAAACGAAATCACGCAGTTTGCCAATATTCTTCGGTAAGCTTCTAATGTTTAAATGCATGAGTGAGAATTCTTTCTCACTGAGATTGTTTCTTTTTATAATTTCATTAATGTCATCCTGTAGATAATATTTAGTATTTGAAAAGTTAAATAAATTACAGTCTGAGTCTATGTTCCGCATCGCAGTATTACAATTTTTATAATCACGTACATCGCTTGCATATGTCATGGTCGTTTCAAGTAACTGGCTCATGGTATTTACATGTTTCATATACATACAAGCGAATATGGTACACAATGATGCAGGTACAATTACACATCACATTGCCAAGTGGTTTAATAACACATACTGGTGTACTGTAGTTGTTAAGTTTAGGTGATTTTGCTAGAATAATCAAACTAATAATGAAACAAATAAACAATAAAATAATTCACGAACCATGTGTAGATCATGAAGGTGCCAATGGGTATGGCACTGGTGTAGTCCCTATCAACAGAGCTCTGAATCCTAGCCAACTGATCTATAGTTCATTCAGGTCTTCCTCACAAGTGATTGTTTTAATTCTGCCGTTCGAGTCCTTTATGACGATTCTCCTATCATAGGACCAGCAGGCCTGAAGGTGGTGTTTTCGCTTTTATTCCCTGCATAGGTAGAGAAGTCTTGCTCGTTTCTGTGTGAGATCTTCAGAGATGAAAACAGTTGGCTGTTTGCCGCGAAGGTGCTTCCTGGCTTTCATAAATGTTGGTTTTGATTCATGGTCTTTAAATTGTATGATAACTTGTCGGGAATGCTGTCTATTTGTGAGGGATGTTCTCGGCCCAATTATGTGAGCCCTGGTGACGTTGTTGAGTGTCAGAGGCACATCCATATCGGTAAACAAGTATGGTCTCCAGCTGTTCACCATCGGCTTTGGCTTTTATGCCAGAGACACGGACAGACGATCGTCGGCTGTATTGTTCCAGGTTGTCCAGTGATTGTTCAACCTGGTCGATGCGGCTGCCAAGTGTTTTTTCCAGTTGGCTGATCCGTTGATCTTTTTCTTTCAGGTTTGTTTCTAGGTGGTTTAATTGGTCATTAATCTTGTTTCCAACAATATCGGCTATCTTGATTTGTTTCTTATAGTACTCAGATTTGGCGGCACGTAGGGACTTGCTGACAACTACACAAAAATCAAGGTAGATTTGGTGATGTACCTCCAGTTTTGTTGAACGCCAGCGTGATACTATATTATTAATGGTCGCAAATACTTGGGAACTTTAGCATCTTCCCAACCAAAAGTGTCGTTAATTGTTCATTGCTACCAACTTTCAGAAATAGCTCTGCTATATCGTATTAAAGGGAACCAAAAGAGAAAGGTGACATGTTATGTATGTAAAAGGGTTAATACACACAAACCAATTCGAAAGCAATCACATTTTAACGTCAGTGGCTTAGTGGTAACATATTTTTAAAGGGGAATTATTTTTACTGAAACCAGTCGCTACATGGAGGCTTCCGTCAATGCGCTGATGCGTCCGGTCTGACCAATCAGCGGAGCAGAACTTTCTGATGACGTATCTGGTGTTTTCCAGTTCACTATAGCAGTTGTAAACATACTGTTATAAGATACGCGCAGTCGGTCTTTGTGTGTTGAATTGCGTTGATTTATGTCATACTGCTCGGCATATGGCTGTAAAAAACAAAAAGCTGATATAGTTTCGCTCCCTGCTGGAGACACTAGAACTGAAGCACGAACGAACAGAAGCAAACGAACGAAGATTTCTCCAGCCTGCCAGACAAAGGAGTTAGCCCTTTTGGGTCGATGTAAAACGTGAACATCGACCGGGGGGGGGTGAATAAACTATTGAAAGGCCCGAAGACTGAAAAGGCAACAGGTACTGAATCGATTCCACCCTTTGTACATAAGACCGCCGCCGACGAAATAACGCCAGTTCCCACAAGACTGTTCCAGGTTTCGATTGACACAGGTGAAGTTCCCAGTGATTGGAAGGCGGCATGGGAGAAAGACGGAGTAAGAAGCTACCGTCCAGTGTCACTCACGTTCATCACATGCAAGGTACTGGAGCATATTGTCCACAGTACCATCATGAATCACTTCGACAATAATAAGGTACTCCGCAACAGTCAACACGGGTTTCGATGCATGTGCTCATGTGAATCCCAGCTTGTAGTCACCGAGCACGAGATTGCCAACCAACTTACTGCAGGTCATTAAGTAGACGCCATTTTGCTTGGTTTTAGCAAGGCGTTCGACAAGGTGCCTCATGGTCGTCTCCTTCGCTAACCCGACTATGGCATTCTAGAAATCACGTTCCACTGGATTAAATCATTCTTGGAGGTCCTGCTGGAGGGGATACATTCCACCCAGGCGAATGTCACGTCGGGAGTACCCCAGGGCACCGTCCTAGGACATCTTCTTTTCATTTCGTACATTAATGATCTTCCAGATGTCGTACACTCCTCTCGTACCAAGCTGTTCGCAGATGACTGCCTCCTCTTTAAGAGCATCGCTAGTGAGAGAGACTACCACGCTCTCCAGTCAGATATGTCATCACTGGAACAGTATGAGAAAGACGGGCAGATGGAAATTAATCCAGGAAAGTGCACAGCTATAACAGAAATAACGGCAGGAAAAGCAAACAGAGTCCACGGTTTCCTGCGACGAAACATACATGACTGCTCTATCAAGGTCAAGGCCATTTCCTACACCACCATGGTACGGCACATTGTGGAACATGCTTCTACTGCTTGGGAACCCCATCTTCAGAAAGACAGAGACTAGAGAGAGTACAGCGACGGGCAGCAAGATTCTGGTGCGGCGACTACACAAACAGAACACCAGGATGTGTTGGTGACATTGGGAAAGTCTGGAAACGAGGAGGAAGAACAACCGCCTAAGTCTCCTTCACAAAATCAATACCGGTCATGTTGACGTCACCTTAGACCAGTACCTCCAACGGAGTGTCCCCAGTGTTTTTGACATGCAAGGGCAGACCACCCAGCCTTTTATCATTATCATTCATTTTTTCATGCAACCCTTTCATGCATAGGTTCCCAACAAGCCTATCAGCCACCACATGCCCAGAGGCTTTCAGAACTGGCCTTCGGGCCTTAACATCTGCCTTAATTTCTTCATAAGACTATGTACATAATAACAGTACATTTTTTAAATCACCAGAGGTCCATCGCATAATGTATTAACCTTTTAATTTAAATAATTAATAACAAATTTGTTTCCGGCTGCCGAGCTGTGAGAGAACGTCTTGCAATTTGCCTGGCATGCTGATCAAAACAGAACCAAAAGAACAGCATGTCCGATGTACCAACATGGTGACACTTAATATAACACAACACTCATAACTTCACCGGCAAATAGCTTATTAAAGGGGCTGGCTTCACACAGACATACCATATAAGATTAGTTGCTAATCCTTTGCAAATTAAGAGTTTAAATGCCCCCTACAAATATCAAATAATATTGTAATTTAATGTCCTACATCTCGCAATCCAAACGCTAATTGACCTGACCTACTCGTTCCAGAATACAAAATGGTGCTGATAGCATAAATAGCTTAGCCGATATGTGTATGAATTCTGCATTTTATGATACAGACATGACATTTGGCACAAACGCTTACTACAACCGACATAAAATTCGTTCAATAAGAGATTGCCAACCACAAGAGGCTACCTAACACTTTGGTTCACTCCCTCTTTATATCGCGACTTGACTTACAGCCTTCTCTTCGACTTATCATACCAATTATTAAACAAGCTGCAGAGAGTACAAAATGAAGCAGCTCTAGTTGTGGTGAAAGCCAGTCGTTACGACCACGCAACACCAATTTTAGAGACTCTCCGTTGGCACATCTCCGCCAGTACGGTGACCGAGCGTTCTGCATCGCTGCATCTATCCTATGGAATGATCTTCCATGCGATATACAAAAATGTGACTCAATACACCAGTTTAAGAGACTCCTTAAAAGTCACTTATTCAATAGAGCTGTATACTCACGAACTTTGACGTTCATTAAGTATTGTTGCTCGATTGGACTTTTATGTTTTCAGGATTTAGTTATTTATTATCCTGATACATTTTTAATGCTCTTACATTCATAGTATTTTCCTTTTATAAGTATGTTTATTTCTGAATGATAATTTATATGGATATTTCAACCCATATTTGTTATGACCATTAGCTAGGAGAAACCGCCGATATTCAAGCGCTAGTTGTTTATGCGCCAATTTCCAAGAGTGCAAGATAGGATCTTGGCTGTTCTGTCCACGTTGAGAATGATTACTATTGTCATTTAATGATCAGGGCCCAGTTTCATGGAGCGTACTTACGACGTCGTAGCGGGCGACAACCCGTCGAAAACCTAAAAAGTCGTAAAGTTGCGCTAGTTGCGTTTCATGAGTGTGCTCCATAGTTGCACTTAGCTGCACCATGTATTTAGTAGGCGTGACATTATGCTAGTTGAAATATTTACGGAATGCTCCCGAAATTGAAATATGTACGGAATGCTCCCCACACGCCCACTCTCAACACAATTATTTGTAATGTTTACACTGGATATCCTTTCCATTCATCATTGTTTCCCATTTGCTATGCGAACGACAATGGCAGCAGCTAGAAAGAAAAAGGTTGTTCATACGCAGCACAAATACAGGGATACCCAACCGCGACCTAAGTAGGTCAATGCTACGGCGATTTAGTGGCGCGAATGCTAAGTTGGTCTCATGAAACCGGCCGTAATCTGGATTGACTACTCGCTCTTAGCTGCGACCAGTAGACCGCATAATTGCGCGTATAGTTACACGGCTTCGTGAAACTGGGCCCAGCTATTTATCAGAGCGCAACATTTTATCGCTGAAATGAATGCATAGTTCTTCGCATGAATAATATTTGACGTCCATAGACATCTGGAACCATTTCGGGGGCTTGGTCGCTCGCTGCATTTAGCCAACGACGTTGCAACGTTGGCAACGTTGCGCGTCGCCGTCGTTTGCTACGCGACTGCCAGCTGAACAGACATAGTTTAACATTTTCAACTCTTCGCGTTGTTTATATGGAACATAGCTTATCGTATAACTGAATTCTTTTTTATATTTTGTTTGTGCTCTTTGGTAAATGTAAGGCTCGCTACAATTTGATTTATTTTGAACAATACAACATGATCGTTTTCATATTGAACTCACCATTCGCTGAATGTTTTCACAGACGTACGTAGTTGTATTTATTGCGTGATACTATATTATTAATTATCCTAAGTACCTGGGAAGTTTAGCATCTACCCAAACTAAAGTATCGTTAATTATTCATTGCTACTAAATTTCAGAATTAGCTCTGCTGTATCATGTTAATGTGAACCAAAAGAGAAACGTTACATGTTATGCCTGTGAAAGGGTAAATACACACAAACCATTTCGTACGGCAATCACATTTTAACGTCAGCGTCTTAGTGGTAATATATTTTCAAAGGGGAATTCTTTTTAATAAAACCAGCAGCTACATGGAGGCTTCCTTCAATGCGCTTATGTGTCCGGTCTGACCAATCAGCGGAGCAGAAATGTCTGATGACGTATCCGTTTTTTTTCTAGTTCAATATAGCAGTTGTAAACATACTGTTATGAGATACGCGCAGTCGGTCGTTGTGTGTTGATTTGCGTGATGCATTATGTCATACTGCTCGGCATATGGCTGTAGCATTACACATGTAAAACACAAAGAGCTGACATAGTTTCGCTCCCTGCTGGAGACACTAGAACTGAAGCACGAACGAACAGAAGCAAACGAACGAAGATTTCTCCAGCCTGCCAGACAAAGGAGTTAGCCCTTTTGGGTCGATGTAAAACGTGAACATCGACCCAGGGGGTGAATAAACTATTGAAAGACCCGAAGACTGATAAGGCAACAGGTACTGAATCGATTCCACCCTTTGTGCTTAAGACCGCCGCCGAAATAACGCCAGTTCTCACAAGACTGTTCCAGCTTTCGATTGACACAGGTGAAGTTCCCAGTGATTGGAAGGCGGCATGGGAGAAAGACGGAGCAAGAAGCTACCGTCCGGTGTCACTCACGTCCATCACATGCAAGGTACTGGAGCATATTGTCCACAGTACCATCATGAATCACTTCGACAGTAATAAGGTACTCTGCAACAGTCAACACGGGTTTCGATGCATGCGCTCATGTGAATCCCAGCTTGTAGTCACCGAGCACGACATTGCCAACCAACTTACTGCAGGTCATTAAAGTGAAAAAAAGGCAACAGTTTAGTGTTATGCACCTAAAAGAGTTTACACTAGCTAATCATTTGCATCTAGAATCCAATTTTTCACCTTAGTGGTTACCTCAGAAAGTGGTCTTAAAGTGGGAAAATCTAGCTAAATCACCGACACCATGAACCGGCCCATCTTGGACCTTGCAACCAATCACAACCCAGCAGTTTGGAAAAGTAATACGTCAGAGAGTCGTTTGCTGGTTCAGCTGTCATAACAGAGAGCCAAGCGATACGCTAAAAGTTGCCTTACGTCGGTTTACCACGAAATCGCGACAGCAATATGCCACACTGTTCCTCATACGCTTATGGTAACAGTACAGTGAAAGACAGTATCACTAAGATGTCTTCTTGTTAACCTTTGAATCGAGCAGAACTGAAACAGTGTTTCGGTGGATTCGTTGGGACAGTCACAGACACAGCGCCGATCCAAGACGACCCAATTTGATTGACCTAACCATCAAAACGACCACCAACAGCCGCCAAACTTATCCTAACGTATGTTACATACATATACATACACTACGTTATAAAATAAAATCACTTGCATTCCTCTAACGAAGAAAATCCATAAAACAAACGCGCTGATGTCGACGGCAATTTCGATGACCGCTGGCCGGTACCGTAAAATCGCAAAAATAAGTTAGCCTTACACAAAATGCCATTAGACGGCACGTTTGTGCGCGCGAATATTGATAAACTTTACTTACTGCATTCGTACGCGCAAAATAGTTTAATTAATTGTAAATAATATAGTAATAATTAATTATTATCATTACTATGATTTGCAGGAAATTATAAGTTTTATTATAATATAGTATATTATTTATATAGCGTTACATCCATAATTGGTTGTGGCGCTTCACAACATACTGCTATTAAAAATACAATAAGAAGAATACTACCCACAGATAATATTTCTAAATAAATAATGAAAATATGTGTGTCTATGTAATTAACTAAGTGACCTATCAGTATTAAAAATAACCCATACAAATTCCATAACAACAATAGTGGTAAATTAATGTAAAGGTAATAAATAATTAAGATGGTAAAATAATTACGACGTAACAATAATTTTCATTCAGCACATACACACAGTATGCGTAAGAAAATATTATTGAAGCTATACATTTTTCTACTCATGAATTATATTTCCACCACCAGATATGTAATAATAATTATTTTTGGACAAAACACTGTATTAATTATCGGGACAATAAATCACTGAAATTTAAGCAGAATATGAATATAATATGGGAAATATATGGTGGTAGAAAAAGAAGGTTTTGGACCATTCAAAAATAATAATATGTTATTGTTTCGTTATCATTGTTAAAAACATCGTTTATATAATATAAGCTTGCATGCATGCAGTACACGCGGGATGTTTATAGAAATATTCTGAAAATTAACAATGTGACATCATCGAACAACACGTAATTTTATGCAAACACATGCATTTTTTTATTTTTTTAATATTACCTGTGGGTAGCATTCTTCTTATTGCATATATTTTAATAACATCATATTGTGAAGCGCCACAAACAATTATGGATTTGGCGCTATAAGAAAAAGATATTATAATTATATTATAAGAAAACTTAAAATTTTCTGAAGATCTTTGTAATGATAATAATTAATTATTACTTGATTAATTAAACTATTTCGCGCGTGCTAATGCAGTAAATAAAGTTTATAAATATTCGCGCGCACCACCGCGCCGCCTAACGTTATTTTGTGTAAATCTAACTTTTATAGCGATGTTACGGTAACCGAAGAGCCTGAGTTGCCGTCGGGATCTGCGATCGAGTTACTTTTGTGAATTTTCTTCGTTAGAGGAATGCAAGTGATTTTATTTTATAACATATTGTATGTATATGTATGTAAGACAAGTGATGAGAAGTTTGGCGGCTGCTGGCGGTCGTTTTCATGGTTAGGTCGAACAGTACATGTCATTGTTGACACCAGTCGATGCCGTGTCTGCCTCTGGACTGGTTGTTTCTCTTCTCGTCATTTCAATTTCCCTTGGGTCTTCACCACCACGCACATCTGGTCTGTCTGACACCGTCAGGGCTTTGTCTTTGTGGTTGAAATCTATATCCAGCCACTTCTGAATCCGTGCTATTTCCGTCAGACGAAGAATCAGAAAATCCACGTTATTATTTACGCTCTTTTGTGAGCGCAAAGTCACAGCGCCACCCGACGGAGTTGCCAAGAAGTAGTACGACAACCGCCTATCAGTGGCGGCGAGTCTCATACGTCACTGTTTTTCTAAAATGGCGTTTTCAATAGAATTTCTATAGATATATGTTCTACAATTTTTTTCTGCTAAACCGCTGACGTTAAAAATGTGATTGAGGTTGGAAATTGTTAGTTTTTCTTAGCTCTATTAGGCCCATATCACCAAACCGTTGCCTTTGTTTTCCCTTTAAGTAGACGCCATTTTGCTTGGTTTAGCAAGGCGTTCGACAAGGTGCCTCATGGTCGTCTCCTTCGCTAACCCGACTATGGCATTCTAGAAAACACGTTCCACTGGATTAAATCATTCTTGGAGGTCCTGCTGGAGGGGATACATTCCACCCAGGCGAATGTCACGTCGGGAATGCCCCAGGGCACCGCCCTAGGACATCTTCTTTTCATTTCGTACATTAATGATCTTCCAGATGTCGTACACTCCTCTCGTACCAAGCTGTTCGCAGATGATTGCCTCCTCTTTAAGAGCATCGCTAGTGAGAGAGACTACCACGCTCTCCAGTCAGATATGTCATCACTGGAACAGTATGAGAAAGACGGGCAGATGGAAATTAATACAGGAAAGTGCACAGCTATAACAGAAATAACGGCAGGAAAAGCAAACAGAGTCCACGGTTTCCTGCGACGAAACATCCATGACTGCTCTATCAAGGTCAAGGCCATTTCCTACACCACCATGGTACGGCGCATTGTGGAACATGCTTCTGCTGCTTGGGAACCAACAGAGACTAGAGAGAGTACAGCGACGGGCAGCAAGATTCTGGTGCGGCGACTACACAAACAGAACACCAGGATGTGACATGTTGAAGGTGCTACATTGGGAAAGTCTGGAAGCGAGGAGGAAGAACAACCGCCTAAGTCTCCTTCACAAAATCAACACCGGTCATGTTGACGTCACCTTAGACCAGTACCTCCAACGGAGTGTCCCCTGTGTTTTTGACATGCAAGGGCAGACCACCCAGCCTTTTATCATTCATTTGTTCATGCAACACATAGACAGTGGAATAGGCTCCCCACAAGCCTATCAGCCACCACATGCCCAGAGGCTTTCAGAACTGGCCTTCGGGCCTTAACATCTGCTTTAGTTTCTTCTTAAGACTATGTACATAATAATAATAATACATTTTTTAAATCACCATAAGTCCATAGAATAAATGTATTAACGTTTTAATTTTAATTAGTTAATATAAATTTTGTTTCCGGCGGCCGAGCTGTGAGAGTTCACCGGCAAAAAACTTATTAAAGGGGCTGCCTGCACACATGCATACCATAGAAGTTTAGTCGCGAAGAGTTTAAATGGTCCCTACAAATATCAAATAATATTGTAATTTAATGTCCTACATCTCGCAATCCAAACGCTAATTGACCTGACCTACTCGTTCCAGAATACAAAATGGTGCTGATAGCATAAATAGCTTAGCCGATATGTGTATGAATTCTGCATTTTATGATACAGACATGACATTTGGCACAAACGCTTACTACAACCGACATAAAATTCGTTCAATAAGAGATTGCCAACCACAAGAGGCTACCTAACACTTTGGTTCACTCCCTCTTTATATCGCGACTTGACTTACAGCCTTCTCTTCGACTTATCATACCAATTATTAAACAAGCTGCAGAGAGTACAAAATGAAGCAGCTCTAGTTGTGGTGAAAGCCAGTCGTTACGACCACGCAACACCAATTTTAGAGATTCTCCGTTGGCACATCTCCGCCAGTACGGTGACCGAGCGTTCTGCATCGCTGCTTCTACCCTATGGAATGATCTTCCATGCGATGTAAAAAAATGTGACTCAATACACCAGTTTAAAAGACTCCTTAAAAGTCACTTATTCAATAGAGCTGTATACTCACGAACTTAGACGATCATTAAGTATTGTCGCTCGATTGGACTTTTATGTTTTCAGGATTTAGTTATTTATTATTCTGATATATTTTTAATGCTCTTACATTCATAGTATTTTTCCTTTTATAAGTATGTTTATTTCTTAATGATAATTTATATGGACATTTAAACCTATATTTTTATGATCGTTAACTTATGGTTTCTTTTATGATTTTGTAACAGTTTACCTCGACATGTCCTGTTGTTGTCCAGTGCGTAGCCGTCGTCACACGTGGTGCACCGCGTTCTTTCATAGGATGAGCTGTAGCTGCACGATTTGCAGTTGGCGGGGCATGCTGGTCGAAACAGAACCAACATAATCATGCATATGATGTACCAACACGACAGCACTATATCATATTATAATACTGATAATATAAAACAATGCGAACGTAGTTTTAAATAGCGGGACTTAGACAGATAAGCATTAATAGACGAGCGGAAAATCCGCCCAAAAAGTAATATTTTAACCGTGACCCAGTATGCGATAATTCGAGATCAAACAAAGCAATGTAGTGCGGAGCACAAGATAGTTCGGATACATGTTAAATACGTACACATACACGGTAAGATCGCATCACGCCAACACTAGTTCACACCCTGTCAATGCCACAACAAGGAAATGCCAACAGTTCGACGTCCGCCGCCGTGAAGTGATCACCTCTACGAGGAGTCGCGACGCCGACCGTAGAAGCAGCCTGCGAGCTTAGCCTCGATTGTCCAGGCTCCTTGAGGTGGCAGCACTTTTCAGCCCCTCAACTCTTCTCGGCGAAGTTATGCAGCCGACCGACAGTCGGTTAAGCGAGCCTACTTGCGATCTTTGCAGGCGTCATTGTGCTTCCACAAGTAAGTGGCGCACACTATTGGCAAACTATATCAGGGCTGATTCTGTTTTCGCCGAATTACAGATTTGCTTGTAATTTCCATGTGTACGCGAACATTAGCTAGGAGAAACCTGCCGATATTCAAGCGGTAAATGTTTATGCGCCAATTTCCAAGAGTGCAAGATAGGATCTCGCCTGTTCTGTCCACGTTTTGAATGATTACTGTTGTCACTTAATGATCAGGGCCCAGTTTCATGGAGCTTGTAAAGTTACACGGCTCGTAAAGTTACACGGCTTCATGAAACTGGGCCCTGGGCCCAGTTTCATGGAACGTACTTATGACGTCGTAGCGGGCGATAACCCGTCGAAAACCTAAAACGTCGTAAAGTTGCGCTAGTTGCGTTTCATGAGTGTGCTCCATAGTTGCACTTAGCTGCACCATGTATTTAGTAGGCGTAACTTTACACTAATTGAAATATTTACGGAATGCTCCCGAAATTTAAAAATGTACGGTATGCTCCAGACATGCCCACTCTCAACAAAATTATTGTTTAATGTTTACACTGGATACCCTTTCCATTCATCAGAGTTTCCCATTTGCTATGCGAACGACAATGGCAGCAGCTAGAAAGAAAGGTTCATACACAGTACAAATACAAAGATTCCCTACCGCGACCTAAGTAGGTCAATGCTACGGCGATTTAGTGGCGCGAAAGCTCAATAGGGCGTGTAAGTATCGCGCGCGAAAACGAGGCTGGGGGCAGTTGGGGGCAGGAAGTCCATATTCTCCATGTTAACGTATAGGACTTCGTTTTGGTTTTGGTTGTAATAATCAAACTGTTCCAGTCTAACTATTTCAGTTATATTGTCCGAAGGATTATTTCAAGCAGAAGCAGTGGAACACTTTGCCGGTCACAATGCCCACGGAAATCATTACTTTTAATCGATTGTTATGGTGGTTGCCATGGCATCGCCGGCTTGTACTTGTGTTCGGCGATCTTGACTAATAATGAAAAGTGCCATTTTTGCGCAGTACAACCTGTTTGGGGCAAACGTATACATGTGTTATGATTATGTGCATTTAGACTACTTGTCAGATATAAGAGCTTATCGAAACCACAACGTACAGCTATGTAAAATGCAAATCCCGTAAAAGACACGTACGACCTAAAATTGTGGGGAGTGTCTATTATCTTCACTACATAAATCTCTATGTGTGTGATTGTGTTGTAAATTCAACATTAAATCGAACATTTTAGATAAGAAAGGTATAACACAATATGTCCTGATTTTCGTAGTTTTCATCAGTCGGAAGTTATAAATGTCATCCATCGAATATTATTCTTGGCACCAGTCGCCAAATCAGCTCCAGTTGCGCGGAGTCTCGACATGTATCGTGACCCACTTACGGGTCCAATTGGTCTCACGAAACCGGCCGTACGCTGCATTGACTATTCACTCTTAGCTGCGACCAGTAGACCGCGTAATTGCGCATATAGTTACACGGCTTTATGAAACTGGGCCCAGCTATTTATCATAGCGCAACATTTTACCGCTGAAATGAATACACAGTTCCTCGTATGATTACTATTTGACGTCCATAGACATCTGGAACCATTTCGGGGGCTTGGTCGCTCGCTGCATTTAGCCAACGACGTTGCAACGTAGGTAACGTTGCGCGTCGCCGTCGTTTGCTACGCGACTGCCAGCTGAACAAACATAGTTTAACATTTTCAACTCTTCGCGGTGTTTATATGGAACATATCTTATCGTATAACTGAATTATTTTTTATATTTTGTTTGTGCTCTTTGGTAAATGTAAGTCTCGCTACAATTTGAGTTATTTTGAACAATACAACATGATCGTTTTCACATTGAACTCACCAATCGCCGAATGTTTTCACAGACGTATACGTAGTTGTATTTATTGCGTGATACTATATTATTAATTATCGTATATACCTGGGAAGCTTAGCATCTAACCAACCAAAAGTGTCGTTAATTGTTTATTGCTACTAAATTTCAGCAAAGTGCACGTCTAATTTATGATCCCTTATAACGTTTCCGAGTGGTCGTGTATAAAGTGAGTAAACATTAGCTTAGTGTCATGCCGACTCTGCTTGATTTGTTTCTTATAGTACTCATATTTGGCGGCACGTAGTGACTTGTTGACAACTACACAAAAGTCACGGTAGATTTGGTGATGTACATCCAGTTTTGTTGAGCGCCAGCGACGTTCTAGCTGCCGTCGTCTAGCATCACGAAGAGTGTCCGTGTACCATAGGGCGTGTGGTCGAACCGTTATTGTTAAGTTTAACACTGGTGCCTGGGAATTGATGATATCATTCAACGAGCGATTGTAGTTTGTTATTTGGTCATGAAGAGGTGCTTCAATATCACATAGGTTTCGGTCCTGACAAGTGCATCATTTGAATGTTGTAGAATCGATCGCACGTAATTTTCGAAATTTAATAATCGCTTGATTTGCGTGGTTTTGACAAGCGTGCAGAGAACGATATTGCGCAGTGATCCAGACATATCATATAAAACTGGATCAGTCACTTCTAGTTTCTGTGTGATGTCAGCGGGATATTAATTTGTTATCACGACATCCAGCGTGTGACCTTTTTGTGAGTTGATTCATTGACATGTTGCTTGAGCGAATAGTTGAACCTATGGTTCTACAAGGAACACAGTGAGGCTCGCCTTTGTTTCTTTGCTATTCAGGAATGATTTAGATCTGTGTGGGTGTGTTATCATCAACCTTTTGCCCGGGTCAGAAGATCTGCCAGCGGCTCTTAGTTGCCTGGTATAATCCTTCAGCGAATTGGTGCTGTATTCATCAAAGAGTAAGTATGCCACGCAGTAGCCGAAAGCCTTGTTGTTGATTGCGCGAATAAAGAATGCAGGAAGGTTCTGACAATTATCAATGTGACGTTTGTGAACACTCAATACATGCACAACAGCCACACCATGGATAATGATGGTTGCTGACTCTTCGGATGCTGTACCTCGGTGAGGTATGCTCTATAATCCAACGTAGGTTGTCTCTGGTACACTGTCATTGCTATTGCATGAAACAAATACGTATGAAATGCGTACTACTGACTTTGAGATTACTTCCGGTATTTTCTGGCTTCTCCACTGGTCACAGCACTGTGACATGCCAGGCATTAAGGTAGTGTTGACAGTTGATCGGAAACTAGGTGTATCTACTGACTTGGGCGCATACAATACTCTGCGATCAGATCTGTGAATCTGCATGATTTGATGAGATACGAATTATGCTGATCGATGAAGGGTACGCATGCCTGCTTTCATTTTGACAGTGTGTACCCTTTCAGCATCCACGATATCACACTGTGGAGTTCCTCTGGACCTCCAGCTTCTCCAACATTATCTACCGATACTTTGAAAACCCGTAGGTCTTTCTTTGCCTGCTTTATTGCCTTGCACAAATTAACTTTGCTGGCTACCTCTCCTATTGTTCCATGTTGTGCCTTCATAGAGTGTACTAGCATGGTTTTGTTCCTACGTGTTGGCGCTGTGAACTGTACATTAGTAACATTCTGTTGAATAGTCTTCCTCAGCAGTTGCCATTAATTCTTGGTACGCGTGTATGTGGAGACATTTAATGAATTAAAACAAGCCATTAGTCAATTATCAGTTTATCTCTCTAAGAAATAATGTCCAAGGAAGTATATGATGTACTGCCGATTACGACAGATTAGCAAAACGAAATGTACTGCATCAGAAGCATATGGGCATATATATATATATATATATATATATATATATATATATATATATATATATATATATATATATATATATGTGTGTGTATGTATGTATATATGTATATATATACATATATATATATATATACCTATATATATATATATATATATATATATATATATATATATATATATATATATTTATATATATATATAGTGTTTTTGAGAAAGAGATCGGATCTGATGTCCTACTGAAATGAACGTAAATTTTAAGTAAGGGATATATTGCCATACACATACATTAATAAAAACACTAAGTAATCATTGTGTCCAAAAGCTTTGATCTGTATTATTATTATTATTATTATTATTATTATTATTATTATTATTATTATTATTATTATTATTATTATTATTATTATTATTATTATTATTATTATTATTATTATTATTATTATTATTATTATTATTATTATTATTATTATTATTATTATTATTATTATTATTATTATTATTATTATTATTATTATTATTATTATTATTTTCGGTATGTAAAATGGCTTAAAGGTGCTAATACCGAAACACTGAACCTTTTGAAACAAATCCAGCAGAAAATAAAGTAAAAAAACAACCAATTAGTAAATTGTTCATATCTCCATCGAAATTAAAGAAATTAAATATGATTTGGTCCAGCTGGACTTGACTTTTACTAATACCGAAAACTTGAACCTTTTGAAAACAAATCCAGCGGAAAGTAAAGTAAAAAAAAAAAAAATTAGTAAATTGTTCATATCTCCATCAAAATTGAAGATACTAAATATGATTTGGTCCAGCTGGACTTGACTTTTAATATGTTTTCAAAACATATAAAACGACTCCGATTTCAAGTTTCTATACCGTTTGTTGGCAATGATATAGCCTTTCTGTGACCGGTGGCGGCCATTTTGAATATTCCAACGAAAAAGTAGAGGGAAAAATGGAAACAGTTTTATCAGTTATTTTGGGTCAATATAAGTGAGAAAAAAAAACAATTATTTAAAATGTATATGAACGAGTCACAAGACATGCATTTGTTACGTAATTGCGTATACCATATACATGTCATGGTAATTGTAACGCATTTATGGCTGGCATAGTTTTATTTTCACTTCTTTCATCAAATTAATAGTTGCATTGAATTCCTCATACTTCAAGACACGTAAAATGATTCCGAGTTCAAGTTTTTATATGGTTTATTACTAAAGATATAGCGATTTTAAGACTTGTCGCTAACGATGGCGGCCATCTTGAGTTTTCCCATGAAAAAATGGGATGAACAAATGGAAAAAGTTTGTTACAGTTCTTTAGGGTCAGTATAAGGGAAACAACACAATTATTTAAAATCTATATGAAAAAGTCACAGAACGTGTATTTGCTACATAATTCCGTACCAGTATGTAGTACACACAGGTCACGTTCTTCACGTAGGCAACTTACATATGTCGTGCAATGCGCAAGCGTGTTGTCCAGTGTGTAGGGCACATAGCCAAATGGAACATTGTTCTGTTTCAACGCGATAACCTTATCAAGTGTTTACATTTTACCAAGTCGGTGTGACAACTTTGTTTCACCGCGATGACTTTGTCAGTTTATGTATTTTTAATGTTTACTTGCGATAACCTTGTCAGGTTTTACTTATTTTATTAAGTCGGTGTGCTAACCTCATTCCATTCCGTAACGTTTCACCGTTTCATTGCTTTAGACAGGTGGTGTTTTCGCAATTTAACTAATTTATTCTTGTAACTTTTAGTAAAATGGAATATTTATTGTTGTTTCGACACCTTAACTTTGTCAAGTGGTTCATATTTTACTAAGTCGGGGTGCTAACCTCTTTCCATTTTGTAACGTTTCATCGTGTCATGTCGTTAGACAGGTGGCGTTTTCACAAATTTAACTAAGTTATTCTTGTAACTTTCGACGTCATAACTTTGTCAATTGTTTTCATATTTTACTAAGTTGTTGTGCGAACTTTGTACCATTTCGCAATTGTTTAGCGTTTCATCGCGATGACTGTCAATTTGATGTATTTTAGTGTTTACATGCGATAACTCTGTCACTCTTTTTCATACTTTACTAATTAAGTCGGTGTGCTAACTTCGGTCTATTTCGTAACGTTTCATCGTTTCATTTCGTTAGACAGGTGATGTCGTAACAAAATTAACTAAGTTATTCTTGTAACTTGTAGTAAAATGGAATATTTTTCTGTTTCGACGTTATAACTTCGTCACGTTTTTCATATATTACTAAGTCGGTGTACCAACTGTGTACCATTTCACAAATTTTCAGACTTTCACCGCGATGACTTTGTCAATTTGACATATTTTTAGTGTTTACAGGCGATAACTTTATCAAGTGTTTTCATTATTTACAAAGACGGTGTGCTAACCTCGTTCCATTTCGAAACGTTTCACCGCTTCGTTTCGTTAGACAGGTGGTGTTTTCACAATTAAACTAAACAAAGCAAATGTTTACGCACAAGTTATGTCTACAAAACCAAACCAAACAAAATGTTTACAAACAAGTTATATTTACAAATACAAGACGAACAAAAAGTTTACAAACATGTTATGTTTACAAAATAAAACAAAAACTTACAAACAAGTTACGTTTACAAAAAAATTAAAAATAAAAGGTTTACACACACGATATGTTTACAGAACAAAAGTTTACAAACACGTTATGTTTAAAAAACATAACAAATGTTTACCAACAAGTTACGTTTACAAAACAAAAACAATACAGAAAGTATACAAACACGTTATGTTTACAAAACAAAACACTGGGGGGTAGGTTCCACTGTTCCAGTGGAGGGTGGGGTTGTTTTCCCCCCTTTACGGTTTCTGTCAATGTATACATTCGCTTAACGCATGTGTTTCTGTCGATACACTATTATGCAATATATTGTATCTGTATACATGCAAGCAGCTGATTGTACGATAGGCTTTTTGTTGTACTTGGATGCTTATCATTTACCATAACACTGTATGTCTTTCAAGGTACAATCAGCCGGGCGCACACGTCAAGTTAGCGCCAGGCAATCCAGTTGTAAATAAAGGATCTAGATTGCCATATTACCATTACAAGGTATTTTGTGCCTTATTGATCTACCGTAAACAGAGCCAGGCCCAGCTGTAGTTTATTAGGGAATATTAGGGCAAACCTACGAACGGGAAGGGCGCAGGCACGCAAAACAACACAAAATGTACAAACACGTTATGTATACAAAACAACAAGTATAACAAAGTAAACAAAAGGTTTACAGACAAGTTATGTTTCCAAAACAAAACAAAAGAAAATGTTTACAAAGCAAAACAGAAAGCTTACAAATATGTTATGTTTAAAAACAAAAGGTTTACAGAAAAGTTATGTTTACAAATAGAAAACAAAACATAAAGTTTACAAACACGTTATGTTTACAAAACAAAACAAAACGTTTACAAATAGAGATGACACGATGAAACATTACGAAATGGAACGAGGTTAGCACACCGATTTAGTAAAATATGACACACTTAACATCGCATGTAAACACTAAAAATACGTCAAGTTACCAAATTCATCGCGGTGAAACGCTGAAAAGTTGAGAAATGGTACAAAGTTGGCACAGCGAATTAGTAAAGTATGAAAAACTTGACAAAATTATTGTGTCGAAAAACAAATATTCCATTTTACCACAAGTTACAAGAATAACTTAGTTAAATTGCGAAAACACCACCTGTCTAATGCAATGAAACGGTGAAACGTTACGAAATGGAAGTAGGTTAGTACACCGACTCAGTAAATTATGAAAAACTTGACAAAGCTATGGTGTCGAAAAACAATATATATTCCATTTTACTGCAAGTTACAAGAATAACTTAGTGAATTTTTTGAAAACACCACCTGTGTAACGAAATGAAACGATGAAACGTTACGAAATGGAACGAGGTTAACACTCCGACTTAGTAAATTATGAAAAACTTGACAAAGTTATGGTGTCGAAACAAAAACAAATATTTCATTTTACTACAAGTTACAAGAATAGCTTAGCTAAATTGCGAAAACACCACCTGTCTAACGCAATGAAACGGTTAAACGTTTCGAATTGGAATGAGGTTAGCACATCGACTTAAAAAAAATATGAAAAACTTGACAAAGTTATCGCATGTAAACACTAAAAATACGTTAAATTACCAAAGTCATCGCGGTGAAACGCTGAAAAGTTGAGAAATGGTAGAAAGTTGGCACACCGAATTAGTAAAGTATGAAAAACTTGACAAAGTTATGGTGTCAAAAAAAACATATTCCATTTTACTACAAGTTACAAGAATAACTTAGCTAAATTGCGAAAACACCACCTGTCTAACGCAATGAAACGATGAAACGTTACGAAATGGAAGGAGTTCAGCACACTAAATAAAATATGAAAAACTTGACAAAGTTATCGCATGTAAACATTAAAAAAATACGTCAAATTGATAAAGTTATCGCGGTGAAACGCTGAAAAGTTGGGAAAATATGCAATGTTGTCAAACCGATTTGGTAAAATGTAAACACTTGATAAGTTTATCGCGTCGAAACAGAAAAATATTCCATTTGACTACAAGTTACAACGGACATCAGAGTAATACCATACCTCTTGTTTAGCACCGTTCTCACCAGGATCGCTTCTTGACCTCTTGACCTCTTAACTTTTTAGTTTAAAAAATAAGACTCACGTATTTATGGGTATTAGCTGAAGACATATCCGCCATTAACACTTGTTCTTTGACCTAGTTTTTAGTTCGCCACCTATCTGCGAGGGGGCGCTACGTGACCTCGTGTAACTTACATACTGCACATGGTAGCGAAGTGTGAACTACACTGTTGTATTGAGGAAGTGCTATGTGACCTACATACTGGACAACACGCATGTGCATTGCACGACATATGTAAGTTGCCTACGTGTAGAACGTGACCTGTGTGTACTACATACTGGACATGTAGTGATACCGCCATATGAATAAATGTGTCCAGACTTGTGAAGGTAGGGCCACTACGTGAGAGATACGATGTATTACATTATTTTTTATTTCCCGCTGGTTGCCTAGCAACGTATTTTTGAACCGGTGACTTACAGTAGCGTTGGCCTTGCAAGTAGCACAGTCGGAGGGAGAATGGTTGACGGTTAGTATGTCCTACTTGCCGTAGCGTAGTGTACCAACCACTTGCTACATTACAACGTCGTCCACTGCTGACTAAGCCAGTGTCCATCGATTAGAACACAGCAACCGACTGACCTGGTCGGGAGGCAGCAACCTTGGGTAGATAGACAAGCCCGTGTTGCACCCACACTGGACATGAAGGACCAGGTATGTTAGTCGCATACGTGGGACCTAACTACCAGGAGAGAAGGCACACTGTGTAAGGGGTCGCCACGTGACATTTGACCTTGGCTTGTGACCTTTTACCTTCCTCTGGGGCGGAACGCTCCATAGGAAAACTCTCCACCGGTGGAACCATTTGACCTTTTGACCTTTTCGCCTATCTTTTAACATGGGAGTTTTGACCTTCCACCTTTTCCACCGCGAAAATCGCGGGCGCATAAATTGAAGTTAACCCATATACTACTTATGTTCAGAGGTTGTTTTGTGTGTGCTTCAATCACGCAAACTTCACTCTGAAATTGAAAGCACTTGGTCAAAGGCCTTCAAGTGTAGATTCTGGCCACTTCGAGGAGAAGAATGAAAAGGATGATGTTGATGGGCTACTGCATAGCATAACAGTTCCAATCACTCTGTCAGAATGCAAACGAATCGAGATGGAAAACGGCTGAAAAGGATAAATTATGTTACAGGATTTACCCGATGCAGACTTCAAGAACATGTTTTCACAGGAGTATCCCTTTCTTGTGAAACACTAAGAACTCGACACAAATCAGTAAACTTTGCATAAAAAGTCCGTTTTGCTCATGGTGAAAGAACCAACGTACTTCAACAAAATTTTGGTCACACTGCATCCAACTGTGCTGCTTTACAAAGGAAACGTTCAGAGTGAAGAAAATGAGGAAGATCTGCCTTTGGGCAGGTATGCTTAGAAGACCACTAAGGCGAAAACCACATCCCTGTAATCGTAGGTCACGACAGACAGAGTGACGACACGTAACACAAAGCAGGAAAAACCGAGGGATAACACCGCTAGGAAGGAAGACTGATAAGTTTGTACCCAGCATTGTAGAGAAGGAAACAATGGACGGATACACGCCACTATAAAAGAACGAGTATACTACTCATGAGCATTGCAAAACTGACAACATTTTCTGTGAAATCACTCATATTAACCCATTTCCAATGTCCTCCGTAACTGTTTTTCCATGGAAATTACTGAAGGGGTGAAAACACATAACTCAGTATAAAATTATTATTATCTGTCGCAGGTGGATGAAATGTGTATAACGTATGTCGCTGAATTCCTCGTTATTTGCCTTCAAATGTCATAGTTTAAGCAGTGTAAAATTGTACTGCTACATTTGTGGTGAATCCTGCATTCAGATAGATAAGATAAAGATAAATTTATTATGTGGCAACTTTGCAATTGGATTGTACATGTACATTCATACTAAAATCAACAATTCCATACAATATCATATAAATGTACAATGTTAGCATATCTTGTTAAAGATTAAAATCATCATTGGAAACCTACGTAATAAATTTAAAACATATACACTGTACATTAAAATATACTTTGCACAAACATTGTTATAAAATAAATAAATACATTAATTAATTAAATCATATTAAAATACATGTCCATTACTAGCCGATCTGGAAATGCTCTAAACACCACGGAATTAAGGAATTTTTTTAGCGATTAGTTTTTGCCCTTGGGATTGGTAACTTGTTACACAACCTCAAGGCATATGGCACACTTCGACCATTTGGTAATAACGCATTCAGTTTGTGATCATTACTCTTAATTTTAGCGAAATACACTCTACACAATTCATCGCGTCTGCGGTGCAAAGTCGGCAGGTTTACCATCTGCAGGATATTTTCGTATTGATAACCTGGAAATATAGTTTTGAGACACCTTTTTTGAATTATTTCTATGTTATCCGATAAGTATTTAGGTAAGTTCGTATGCCACACAGGGCACGCATATTCGACGACAGGTCTAATTACAGATACATAAATTCTGATCAAATCGTTTTGGTTGATACCAGCACGTTTCAGTTGATAAATCATGTACACTCTCTTTCTTGCCTTTCAAATAATCTCAGCTACATGTGCATTCCAACTTAAGTCAGATGATATAGTTACACCGAGAACCTTTGCTTGAGACACTCTTTTCAATATAATTTCCATTCATATAAATATATGGCACATAATCTGCAAATGTTCTGTCTCTTCTGAAACATATAACCATCTCTTTGGTCTTAGTCGTATTGATACGCATGACATTATTACAGGACCATTGCTCAACAAGGTCAGCAGAATCCTGGATAACAGATACCATGTCTTGGTTGCATATTTCAAATATAGTGCTGTCGTCAACATATTTATAAATAGGACAATGCGTTTGCAAAACATTGATATGGACTAAAAAGTGTTTTGCCCCTGAGAAAGTCCCTTGGGGAACGCCCCCATTGGGATACCCTGGTTTTGACACAGCGTCGCCTATTTTCACTCTCTGTTCGCGATCTAGTAAGAACGCAGCCATCCATCCAACCAGATGTGCATGTACTTCCATTCCAGTCATTTTGTTTAACAGTATATCGTGGTTAATCAGATCAAATGCTTTGCTATAATCAAGAAAAAGCACCCTTACAAAATTGCCCGTTTCATCGGTGCTTTCATACCATTTGTGGAGCATTTCAACAAGAGCATCCGTGGTACAAGTCCCTGCCATTCCGCCATACTGCTTATCATCAATTTGTGGTTTAACATAGTAATCGACCCATTTTAGCACTAGTGATTCAAACACCTTAGCTATAATGGGTGTAAGTGATATCGGTCTTATGTCATTTTCAATAGTAACTGGGGGATGTTTCTTTGACACAGGAATAATAGTTGCCGTCTTCCATAGTTGTGGCAGTACACCTTCTCTAAGAGAACTATTAAATATCGCAATTACCGGCGCCGCAAGAAAGTGTGAACACTCTTTCAACGCCTCCATTCAGTAATTGACGCTAAACGAATAGAAAATAATGTTATTATTCAGATGCGCGGTGTATGCTCAACAGTTGACATAATTGTGAAGACGAACCTTTCTCGCAGCGCGATCCAAAGTAACCAGCGACACAGCCACAATTGTATGAGTTTCCAGCGTCAATACACGTTGCTCCATTCATACAAGGATTGCTACTGCATTCGTCGATATCTGCAAACAAATGACATAGTCTAAAACTGTGCAAACACTAGTTTCGTTTCTCGAGAATATCGCACGCGTGTCAGGTATCATAATTATAGCAAACTGATTTTAAAATCTTAAGTATTGTTGATTTTATCATACTTGTTCTGCCACGTTAGAAATGAAATCCTAGTCATTCAGGCTTCCGACAAAAGAAACAAATCGCATTCATTTATCTCTAACAATCTTGTGTGGCCTCACCAAATGGTCGTATTGCACAATAATGTTAGTCTATGTGAATATCTAGGGATATCCATAAAGTTCTTTACAATCCACAATTCGTAAAATAAAAACATTACACTTTATGTTTGCCTCAACATGTGCTAATGTCGTCCATTGTAATCACCCCTACAGTTAAATAGTTATTACATTATCAGGTGACAGTTATTACGTTATCAGGCAAGAGCAGGTTATTACATTATCAGGTATCATTATTACAATTATTATTACAATATGAGGCTGAACCGGGCGCCAGCCATCTATGTCCAAGCGATCTGGGTTGTCCGCCGCCGCACCATCGAATATCTTCACCGTGACTTTGGTGGTTATTATTCATTTATATTCGTTTTATTTGATTATACGTTGAATGGTATCACACTCGCCTGAGTGGAGACATATGTATGCTAGAAAGAAGGTAAACTACGAGACAAGAAGGCTAGAACATAGCCGAATAGCAGGGCCATGCCGGATCAGGGGCAAATTCGCATGAACGATAATATAGGGACGCCTAATATAACACTTTGACATCACTCGCTAAATCAGTTTTCAAAAGTACTGCCTTTCGTAGCTATGCAGTTCCTTTTTTCAGGTTGACAACTGGAAAATTACCAGCATGACAGATATGAAAGGCGCTCTCGTTACTTACACAAGTTTGACAGACGATGTGTTAAACAAATGTTTCATTCATAAGCCAATAATATTACAAATGTGATTACCGTTCCAAATAGTTGGTTTATAGTAAATATTTGAAGTGCACAGCATGTAACGTTCCCCTATTGGTTCATATTAAGATAAAGCAACTAATATAAATAGTAGTCATTAATTTATTTACACTGTTTGTCAATTACATAAAGACGCACCTGTCACCCGTCTGTATTACTACATTACAAAATAATGAGCTACAGCAACGAGGCACACAACTGCTCCATTAACAGCTGTCAATGGAGCAGTTGGCAAAGATGAAAGCTCAAATTCAGAAATATGAGCGAGAAAGGTCAGGCTGGGTCAAGGTTGACGTTCACGAGTTCACTATTAATTATGGCATAACGGTTTCGTTCCCATGTACGTTCGATAAGTCATTCATCTGTCATGAGTTTCTGGTATCCGAATATATCCTTGCCTGCTGTTTCCATTGCCTCCTTCGGCTGAATCCACCAAGTAGTCTGCAAGGGCTTGACTCAGTATGGAGACAATGGACTACTCCTGAACTCTGGGTTCTTTCACCTTTGCGATATTAAACGACTTTGCAGGGTTCTATTTTCCTTTGCCTTGGCAGCATCGGCCCAAACTCCGTGGTGGTAGCTGCAGACGAGATTGAGTAATAATCAATATGTGGAGTTATTTAAATATTAAGTTCAGATAAGTTGTCTTTTCATTATAATTATACTTGGAAAGTGTATTCAAACATATATTTCCATTACTGCTACATCTGTCTTAGTGTTGGTTATACAATGGACCAATCCTGTTGATGTAAAATGAGACGGCGTGTTGAAGAATACATACAATGTAATCAAGACGTCATTGTACACCACAATTATCATCATTTAATGATGACATAGGTGCAAAGCGTATATAAATACATTTTCATCGTTACTTCATATGCCATGGATTGGCAGATGTCTCTGATAAAATGAACCTGTATAAATGTAATTTGCCTCTAGTATAAAGTGTGAACTATTGTAATTATAACAGTTAACAAGTGACACAATTCTGAAGATTTTCCATAATAATTACATAATAACTTTTATCACATTGGAAACGAGTATTCAAATGGGTTTTCAATAACATATTACCTGCCATAGTTTGTGTGATATGCGTTGTAAAATGGACATATTTAACCAAAGTAAGAACTTTCTCAAATAGTAATATACATTAGTTAAGATAAAATGTTATCATCCAATCAACCCTTCATATTTGCTTGCTTATTACTACACTTTTTGAAAGAATTTTCAAATGCATTTCCAGAGGTAGATCTATTGCTACAGTTTGATATCGTAATATCTACCCTCACCAACTTATCACGCTAGATGCAATAAATCATAACATAACTGCTTGATGGCTTCTACTATCAAGTGGCAACCAACCATGTTTCACATCGGCATGTGTTTGTGGTTTTGTAATCCATTGTTTCTGAAGTTCTCTAGATAGGACGATGTCCCCTATTTACACTATGAACTAAATGAATGATGTGAATGATGTTTTTTATTCGACCAGTATTTCAACCAAATACATACACTATATCCATGTCAAAACAACTCAGAATCAAATACAAATATAACGATCATAATAAACATGGTAATAGTGTATAATAATTTGTAATAGAGTAATACAACATACTGTCAGGAGACTCCACTAAGACCATGCTGGTCGCTATCGAGGAGCCACCTTTCAACAAATTTCATATACAAAATCATTCCATTTTTTAAAACAAATTCTTCGAGACAAAAAAACAAAAACCTTCAAGTAAAGATCTATGTGCGCCGCTGACGTGGCTATTTTACCTTTAGGCACTATTTAATTTTATAAGTCTAAGTAAATATAGATATAAGTAAAGTAGAGATATAAGTAACTATACATACAGCATAAAGTTGATAGGTGATTTTTGATTCTTAATGTTGCATACGTACATAACAGTCTTGTATAGTACATGCTACTTGATAGCTTTGTAAAAAATACAGTTTAACATACTTGGCAAAACGTGTGTACTGTGTACTATGTGAGATAAGTGTTTCTTTAACTATCTCAGGTAGGTTGTTTAATAAGAGTGGCAAAGAATGCCTGAGACATTTCTGTGCAAAGGCATGTTTAACTTTATAAGTGTATATTTTATTGTTGTCTCTTGTATCATGACTATGTACTTCATGTTTAAACATAAAGCTCCAATTTTGTAAATAGAATGGTAACTCATGGTGTAGATATTAATAGTAACATTTTAATTGTTGTAATTTAAAGATGTCGTCTACTTTTAATAAGCTGATTGTTTTGTACAGTGGTTCAGTATGGGAAATGTAGTTATTTAAAGTAATAATTCTCAGGGCTTTTTTCTGTAGGTTTATTATTCTGCTTGATTCAAAGCCCCATGTCATGATGCAGTAATTCGTGTGTGGCACTATTAATGAATTATTATATTTTTTAATATCCAGAGGTAATATATGTTTCAATTTGTTTAAAATTCCATTTTTTTAGAAACACGCATTTGATATTTTTCACTATGCTGTTTCCAGTTTAAATTCTATATCTATAATAAAAAATAAAAAATAAAAAGTTACTTGTTCAATATCTATATCGTCTATCTTCACGTTGAGTGTCTGCATATTTTCTTTTTCTTTTTAAATATCATTTATTTAGATTTTACTACATGCAGCCCATTTATGACAAGTACCCGTATTCTGTCATACTGTTACCGACACCATAATTATATAAAACGTATGCATAGATTTAAAGGTGGGTTCAAATACCTTCCAATGACACCACAGTTGCTATTGTTTCATAGAAATGGGTTGATGAAAGTAAATACTCTTTATTCCTACTTTCATATATTATTTTTTAAACGTAAGTTCATTAGTTAACTAGAAGCACGTCAGTCCACCGCTTTGGAAGCTGAAGGCGCTGTGTTTTGCTGAACAGTCCAGACATGGGGCTATCCAGGAAATACCAATGAACACCAGGTCATTTCAAGAAAATATAATATCTCTGGCTCTTGGACTCTGATTAGCCTACTGAAGAAACTATGTGTTATATACAATTAACTATTTTGTCTCTTAAATCATGTTTACACTGTACAATCTGCGTCGACCGTTGAAAGCAACTCTTACAACAGCTACTAGGTTTGACATGAATATGAGGTTCCAATCCCACAGCAACTAGCTCCCTTTTGTTGTAAAAAGGTTTATATTATTGGTGATAAATTGGTATTATGCTAGCAAATGATTCTCGTTTCCAGTTCGTTTTAAACGATACTTAACGAGATCCTACACAACTGGTCCCCACCTCCTCAAATAATTTATTTGCACAAATTAGATTATAAACTTGGTAAAGATTTAGGATGTGGACATCCTGTAGAAATGTGTTCGGGTTGCCGTATCAGCGAAATTGAGATATTTCATTATATATTGTGTAGTTCAGTAAAAAGAGGAAGTTGCGATAGTAAGGCCTTGTAACACGATTGAGCCGTCTCTCATAAATAATATTACAAAGAACAATGCCCGGAAAAAACAAGACGGAAAAAAAGAGGAACAGATTGTCAGACGATATAGGAAAATGGCCTGGGAGGCACAGTCACTAGCATACAACCGCGAAGACATATGTAGCAACGTCAGGCACACCGTACAGTAGAGGATTGCCGTAATCAACGCGAGTCGCGACTAAGGCATGAATTATTGCCTTGCATGCGGCGGAAGTCAAACAGGTCCTGATCAAGGCTATAACGTGAATTTGACAGTAAGCCACATGGCAAACACAGCGTACATACTCAAACGTTGACATGGTGTCATCAATTTATTTATTTATATTTATATTTTAATGTTAAACTTATTTATAAATACTGTTACCTTTCCTCTGTGTGTGTGTGTGTGTGTGTGTGTGTGTGTGTGTGTGTGTGTGTGTGTGTGTGTGTGTGTGTGTCTGTGTGTGTCTGTGTGTGTATGTGTGTGTGTGTGTCTGTGTGTGTGTGTGTGTGTGTGTCTGTCTGTCTGTCTGTCTGTCTGTCTGTCTGTCTGTCTGTTCTGTTTGTCTGTCAGTCTGTCTATATATATATATATATGTGTGTGTGTGTGTGTGTGTGTGTGTGTGTGGGTGGGTGGGTGGGTGTGGGTGTGTGGTTGGGTGGGTGGGTGGGTGGGTGGGTGTGTGGTTTGTGGGTGTGTGTGGGTGTGTGGGTGTGTGTGTGGGTGTGTGTGTGTGAGTGTGGGTGTGTGTGGGTATGTGTGGGGGTGTGGGTGTGGGTGTCTGTGTATGTATATCTGTGTCTGTATGTATGTGTCTGTATGCCTGTGTCTCTGCCTGCCTGCCTGCCTGCCTGCCTGCCTGCCTGCCTGCCTGCCTGCCTGCCTGCCTGCCTGCCTGCCTGCCTGCCTGCCTGCCTGCCTGCCTGCCTGCCTGCCTGCCTGCCTGCCTGCCTGCCTGCCTGCCTGCCTGCCTGCCTGCCTGCCTGCCTGCCTGCCTGCCTGCCTGCCTGCCTGCCTGCCTGCCTGCCTGCCTGCCTGCCTGCCTGCCTGCCTGCCTGCCTGCCTGCCTGCCTGCCTGCCTGCCTGCCTGCCTGCCTGCCTGCCTGCCTGCCGGCCTGCCGGCCTGCCGGCCTGCCGGCCTGCCGGCCTGCCGGCCTGCCGGCCTGCCGGCCTGCCGGCCTGCCGGCCTGCCGGCCTGCCGGCCTGTCTGCCTGTCTGCCTGTCTGCCTGTCTGCCTGTCTGCCTGTCTGCCTGTCTGCCTGTCTGCCTGTCTGCCTGTCTGCCCGTCTGCCCGTCTGCCCGTCTGCCCGTCTGCCCGTCTGCCCGTCTGCCCGTCTGCCCGCCTGCCTTCAATATGCAATATGCAATATTCAATGCATAGATATTGGTAGCATGTTGCTGTTATGACTTGACAGTATGTATTCTAAAATACAATTATATGTTTCTGCATGTACAAACTGCGATTCAGCCATCATTAGCAAAACGTAAATGGTGTTTGTGTGTCTAATTATGTTGTACTCAAGGTTGTCTTAGTTTGTGTCACACTCGTAGTGTATGTGTGTCCCCTTACAGCCCTCACCCTTACAAAAAATAACATTAAAATACCATTGAATGGTACTTGAATGGTACTTGAATGGTCCTAGGTGGTATAATGGCCAATGGTATTTGAATGGTATCTCAATGGTTTTTGAATGGTATTTTGAATGGTATTTTTGGTTTCTTTGTGCCGTTCAGTGGTGTTGAATGATATTCTAAGTTACCATTGAGAT
>OZ024854.1:15383680-15443680 GCA_964017155.1 Oasisia sp. SBJ-2009
TTCCAATGCGGCCGTCATACTTCGTCGGTCGCCCCGTCTGATCCGTAGGACGACTCTGGCCGCCGAGCGCTGTACCATCTCGAGGCGGTGCAAGAGGCGGTCTGGTATGCCGTACAGGACAGCGTTCCCGTAGTCCAGCCGTGATGTGACGAGGGAGTGGCCGAGAGTCTTGCACGCTGCAGTTGTGAGACTCGTTCGTATGTTTGCAATACGAAATAGATTCGAATAGGCAGCACGACAGACGTTCGATACTTGGGCCGACATGTCAAGTCGGCTGTCAAGTAGAACGCCTATGTTTCGAACAGTCGGCGACAGTGATATGGACCGTGACCCACATACATAGTTGGAGGGCAACGGAGAAGGCGAGTGGACGACGGAGGAACGAAAAAGTATTGCTTCAGTTTTCGCCTCATTCAGAAACAGATGGTTGTCATCCAGCCACCGTCTAATATCGTTTACGCATTCGTCAATTTTGCGTTGTGCGTCTGCGTGACTCGATGGCGGACACTCAGCGTATAATTGAATGTCATCTGCATAGAATATTATATGATAGCGGATCTGGTGGCGATCAAAGATGTCCGCAATGGGTAACAGGTAGATGTTAAATAGTACTGGACCTTGAAAGCTACATCCACCTGGCACAGTGATACAGTACCACAGCCAAAAACCAAGATAAGGACATTCAAAGAAGAATCACGGCCGGATAGACAGCATTCGCTAAGCACCTCGACATCTTCAAGGGTAACATTGGAACATGCTTGAAGAGACAAGTCTACAACTCCTAGCAAAGACACACGTCGCGGAAACATGGGTACTCACCATCCAAGCAAAGAAAAAGCTAGCAGCCGCACAAACAAAGATGGAAAGGATTATGTAAAAATCGCATACTGGGACAGGAAAACGAACATATCGGTAAGAGAAAAGACAAATTGGACAAGTCAGAAGGCGAAAGTGCACCAGGGCAGGGCAGAGCATGTCAGGCAGGATACCAAATAACCGATGGTATCATCACCTGGAAACCCTTCGAAAGGAAAATAGCTAGAGTAAGACCGGCGAGACGTTGAAGAGACGAACTAGACGACTACTAGAAAGGTACCAACTGGCACCTAGAGCAAGATAGGCAGATGTGGAAACAGCCTGCTGAGGCCTTCGCCCACCCATGGGCCACTATGGCTGCACAATGATGATGATGATGATGATATATAATTGTTTAAATTTAATGAATATGTTCACAGTTACAATGCAGGGCAATCTTCATAAATGACCAGTTGTCACGAAACGTCGACAAGCAGGTTTTTGGTCCCTACTGCCTTCAATATAGCCACTATAATACTGGAAATAGGTTCTCCATGTTTCTCTTGCGGAGGGCTTCCAGAGGATCCCTAGTTTTGTATATCTATAATGAAAACTAATACCTACCATAGCAGATTACGTGTCATATTTTTGGGTATTATTGTGTAATTCATTACTAATTGTTTCTTTAAATTGTGTTTTATAGGTACACAACAGTATTAAGGCATCCAGTTAGAATATAGTTAAGATGACCTATGTTTTGTGGATATAGGAACACTAAAATTAATGTATTTGACATAGATCCTGGATTGTGGGTATCATTTTTATGATGGGGAAGTTTTGTGAAACCGTGGGTATGCACTCATTCATATTGACCAATCTAGAAAAGAATATAACTATATGACAGGTTTATCACGGTGAACATTACATAACATACTTAGGCATAAGCATCAACCCTGTTTTAAATTGGAAACAATATTAATAAATGAAACATTTGGATATAACTGATTTGGGGTAGGTTTGAGTGAACCCGTGAGTATGCTCTTTAATTATTCATTGTGTCCAGATATGTACAGATTAGTAAAACATATTAAAACCAGATGTTTGTCGAACTACTCCCTCATTATAGGCAAATTCTTATATCTGTAGATGTATTACCCTTATATTTATGACAATTTCCCTCAAATATGACGCCGTGAGAATGCTGAAGCCATGAGAATGCATTAACAGTCATTCATGATGTGGGCCTGTAGCGTTGTCTACTGTTTTGTACTGGTACTAAAGACCGCCAACACACCAACACGAGCTACAGCGACCACGATGCACTGCAAAAATGTAAGCAACTTTCTTTTCCTGACAGTTCAACAAGTTTGGTGAAATCAAGTCAATTTAATAAACACTTAAGTGTATGTTAAACGCATGTGCAGTATTTTATATGGACATTAGTGTACAATATGCTGATATTCATGTAGGAGAGGTGTGTCATTACAACTGTCCTCGATAATAAAGCAGATTTGGCGTTTTGTTTGGCTTAAACTGGCATAGACAAGATGCGTACTCATGGCTTCACCCATACTCATGGCTTCATTCATTTATGGGATCCAAACTTCGATAGATTATTACTTATCTAATAGTTCTTTTGACAATGATATTGAAAGGATTGACGGAGGACACATATAAATTACTTTCCTGAAACATTTCTCAATTACTGCATGTTATTATTTTTCAACTCTCACTTTAATAAATATGTCCACATAAACTTAAAATCACTCAACTAATGCCAAAAATGAAAGAATCGGTGGCAAATCAACATGACACACGTGCACAATGATTAGCACTCTAGCATTAACCTTTATTTGAGTTTGATTTATTACACAGTCGCTGATGAATCGATGCATACTCATCGTTCCCATGCATACTCATGGCTTCACCCGTTTAAGGGACTTTAACTCAGACAGATTGTTACCTATATCTATTACTTTTATATACATTACTACTGTAAAGATTGATGCTAAATCAACATGCCACACATGTACACTGATCACAACTATAGGATAAGTGTCTATTTGGTTTTAAAAATGTACATAGTCACAGAAGAATTAATGCATACTCATGGCTTCTGCACAATTGCCTCGCTTCAAAGAGGCATGAACATAACCTGAGGTGTTTACCCTTTTACTGCAGACTATGCCAACCAAGCGTGTGAAAACAGCAGCTGAAAAGAAAAAGGATAGGTTGAGCACCCAGAGATATCGGGATGAACATTCAGCAGATCCGGAGTACCGGGCAAAGCGGGCCGCTCAGGCCAAAGCAGATCGGGCTACAAAAGGACCGGCAAAGTATTCACTAACAACCAAACCCCGGAAGACAGCCAACTTGATCAAATGGCGACAGCGCCAAAGGGGTTAGTTCTTCTTCCTCTTATTGCCCTTCTGTTTTGCCTCCACCAGCTAATTACAATAATGCACTTAGTTGAGTATTAAATACAAAATACTTAAAAAGCTTAAAGTATTCTAATAATAATCGTTTAAGCCGATTCATTTCTGTAGCCCTTTATTTTCATGCCTTTTACTTAAACGTCCCCTTTTGCACAGAGGCAAAGGTTGCTGCAGCAGCAAGAGCAAATATACGTGCAGCTGAGGTGCGACAGTCCGGGAGACTGGCAGGTCATCAGCCAGACCCAGACCCCGAGACGTAGGCGAGTGAAAGTGAGTGACCTGGGATTATCAACCTCAAGATACATTAATATGATCCCTCATATTATAACCGCTGTGACCATCATACACTTTCATAACGCTTCTAATTATTTTATTTTAAGAGCTTACCATCTTATCTTGCTAGTTATATGTGTGTAACCTTCAACATAGTACACCTAAATAAAAAGAACCACAATTCATAAATTTATAAAACATAACGTGCTCAATTTCTAATACTTCGTTTCTCTTCTTTAATGAATGCAAATTCCAATACTTTAAACATTCCAGTAAATTAACTGTCCATGTACTCTGTATGGTTTCCTTGCTTCATTATCAGTATGATTGTAAAGATGCCTTTTAGCAAACTGCCATAGGCCCGTCAGCTGAAGAAAGCACTTGACAATTATCAGAAGGAGGTGACATCACTGCGAAAAGAGCTTCGGAAGACACCACTCACCCATTTGCTGCCCACAGCCATACCATCACCTCATCGGGTAGTCATTGAGATTATAACACCATTCAATGTTACACAAAATGCAGGCCGTGTCCACGCCTTGCTTCCACTAACAGAGACAATTTCACATGTACGCAAGGCTCCATTCCACGTGAAGAAAACTTTGTTCAAAGCAAAGCTAGGTGCCCGTGGATACTCAAAGTTGATGAGTAACACAATTGCCATGTCACGTGAATACATATCTAACTCCAAGAAGAGGACATCCATGAGAGCCTCAATCGCCTGATCTCAACACACCATGGTTGTCGAGTATCTGAAAAGGCCGAGTAACAGCAATGAGTTGCCATCTACAAAGCATCAGGTACGAGGAAATAGGGTGTTTGGGCTGACTGATACCATGCAGAACCTGCACCGCAAGTTCGGGATTGATCATCCAGACATCAAGATCTCCATGTCGGTCTCCTGTTGGGCACGACCAAATACATTCACCTAATTAAGTACACCGCCCGTCGTCAATGCTTATGCCAAAACCATGCAAACGTGGCCCTGATGGTTGATGCAGTGAGTGTCCTTCCCAAATCACCAGCACTCCTATTTCAGCTGGAAGATGATGAGATCCGGGAAAAACTAGATGGGATGTCATGTGCAGAAGTCCGCTACAAAAACTGGCATTGAACAGATGTGATACAGAGAGAGCCAGTGAAAGAGAGAGAGAGAGAGAGAGAGAGAGAGAGAGAGAGAGAGCGAGCGAGAGAGAGAGAGATATAGGAGCAAGATATGGAAGAGGATACAGAGAAAGAGGTCGTGCAGAACAGGGAAGGGAAAGTGGTATGATTATATATTGGTGAAGTTCATGTCACTTAAAAGACCCCAAGCACTATGTTGGAAAGATCATTGAGTCAGAAACAGATGACGAAGATGATGAGTTAATTGTTTAATTTTATCGTCAGTCTCGAAAGATGCCTTGACAATTTGCTACACCAGTAGTTAAGGATATTGCTCCAATAAACAAAACTGACATTGTCATGTTTCTGCCTCAGCCAGAAAATGTGGGTGGAACTAAATGGGTTGCAGCATGTCTGCACTTTGATGTGCAGCTTGAAAAATACAACTGCCAGTAGGCCGTAGGCAGCAGAAAATGTTCGCTTAACATTTGAGATCAATTCTCCGACGTAACATTAACAACATTTACATATCATAGGCAGTAGCCAATAAAAAGGATAAAGTAAAATAATGTAAGATCTAATTAAGAAGGTTCAGTGAATTGGCTCAATTACCCCCATTGTTTGTTCAGTGTGCCAATAACATTGTATTTAATCAATCAGATACATGTTTTTTATTTCTTCATACGTTCTTCTATTTTTGTACATCAAAATTACGTTTAGGCAATGCTTTCAAGATGAAGCCGTGAATATGTATGAAGCCATGAGTATGCATCATTTCCTTAGTTCCTAGGTACATTGCGTGAAGCTATTCAAGCCTTATCATAAAGCTGCATTACTTATGCACGTATTCCATGGTTTTTGTATACCTACAAGTACATGTATGCCATTTCTAAAACAGTTTTGTTAATATTCTACCAGAAGGTTTGAAACCGTGAGTATGCCATTATTTCCTAGTAATAGAACATATTTTAAACAATAGCCAAATGAATCGTCACAGCAGAGAGTTCAGATTGCTGAATAAACATATAGACACTTAGTAATACGTTGGGGCAAATTTGGGTTCTCATTTTCTAAGTTACGCTGTTATAGAGATAAGTAAAAACAAATAGATTTATATGAAACCATGGATGTGCATAATGAAATCACGTCCAACTTTAAATATAATTGTCATGTGTCAATAAGTCATACCTTTTTGGATAGCATACTCTTCTAGAAACCCAGGGATGTATTATATAAATGAACTATACATGGGCCTGGTAGAGGTATGAACAGTTAGAAGGTCATGTCTATGAAAAGGAATATATTTTTCGTGCACAAACTACTTTAATGCTATATATTAAAGTTAAAAACATTATAATACATGCTTATTATTGAATCTCTAGCCCTTATATATAGTGTACATAATACTATATATATAAAATATGCTATATAACAGGCAAATTAGATATTACATAGCAATAATATCTCTTTCAGTATAGTGAATCACGTGCATACTCACGGTTTCAGACAGTTAGTACATGTACTTTCAAAACATTATCAAAGTTTCAATTTTCATAGTTAAGGTGCCCAAATTCTTCCACGATTTGCTCAATATATACTCTATTAGTTTCCAAAAGCGAGTATTCATAGCATAACGTTTGTAAACACCTCTCTGAACTCCATTTGTCGACGATTCGTGACAAGTGGCCATATACATAATTATATCCGTGGCAATGTTAGAAATAAAATTGCGTTCTGTAAGAATTAAGGGTGCTACCATTTGGAATTATTTCAACATAATACTTAATAGTATTATTTATTTGCTAATGATTAACAAATGCATACTTAAAACATATATCGCACAATGACGTAAATATATAGCATGTTTATATTATTTGTATTTTGTTTTCAATACTCTGATGCATGTTTGGAGTATATTATAATGGGGAATGTAACATCATGTAATGTTCATTCCTTATTGTTCTCTTTACGATATCATATGTCATATTTGCCTTTATTTGAACTGTATGTATTGTAACCATAAATCAACATCTTATTCGCTAATGAATTATAAATGTTTACTTAATGATGTTAATACATAGCATATTCCTTATCATTTGTCTACACTACAGGCCATTTTGTTTTTCAAAATTATGAAGTACATGCATTGGAATATATTATAATAGGGAATGTAACATTATACACTGTTCTTTCTTTTTGGGCTCTGTGTTATTACCTATTATTTGCTTTTATTTGGGGTGTAAGCATTGTATAGAGTTACAATAAATAAATATGATTTGACGGCAAATCTCTTCAAGGAACCTAGAAAATTTATATTCAAAGACATTTTAGAACCCCCTCTCGTTCCATAGGTATTTGCTTAAAGATACATACACTGATGCATTAGTGCTATTGGCGCTCATCGACCGAGTATTGCTTGTGTGTCGTTCTTGTCGGCCTAAATGGCAGTCTGGGCAAAACAGGTATTAGTTACGCAGACAAGCCCCGATTGGCGCACGAACACCAGTGAACACTAACTGACTCGAGCATCGGCGCCCGGCGCAATCGTGTTAGCAAATGCTTTATTAAAATGCGTGTTTAATTTGATGATGTTTGCTCATTTTACGTGCGATGTTCGTTATTTCAACATTTGCGACTACAATGTTTTCATTTCAAAAGTGAAATAACATGTTCAGGTGACAGGGCCACGGTCACATGTATTCTGCTGCAATGTGCTCAATTTGTCTCGTCTTAATGTTATCGTGTGCCCGGATTACTCCAATGGCAATGATGCCTTCAGATGGAATAGGGATGGACAAACAGACTTCCGTCCATGGCAGCCTGCTCCAACCATCGGCAGACATTCCACGAAATCAACACGATCGCTTGCGAGACTAGTGAATTGTTGTGAAGGAAATCATGTTTATCCACGACAACTTTCATGACCAGGTAAGCGGGAGGGGTAACACTCAGCACGACATGTACGCGCCAAGTGGTATGCGCTATGAGTTTGAAATAGCAGGTGTGAACGTTATGATTATACGTCTGTCATGCACATTACATTAATATGCGTCCTAACAAAAGCGTACTTAGACATGTAGCCATGATAATCATGGAGTTTGTTGTACGGTCTGCGAACGGTTTTGGCATACCGTTTGATAAGAGTATCTGTTGATTTTCCCAATGGCATTTGAAATATAAAACTGGCCTTTCATTTGTAAAAAGTGGTTATTACAAAATTATAAATAGCAGACAGTTTGTAAAGCCAGTCACCTAGTTAGTATGATAAATATAAGTTTCTAAAATAGGCCTCATATAGTTGATACATTAGTGTTACAGTTAGATAAGATTACTTTTGTACATACAAAGTGAAAATATACAATATTCCTCAGGAATTGTAATGTGTTGACACACTCTGTCTTCATGACTACGATATCTGATATTGTATCCAGGTTTTGTTAACTTGGCTCTTTGCTACTACGTAGAAACGGTATTGTTTGGATATGAACAAGTCTGCTCCATAGTTACACCGCGCCAACCTTTACTCTGGTTGAAATATTTACGGTATGCTCCCGAAGTTCGTTCATGGTCCCAACACGCCCACTCTCAACATAATTATTTTTAATGTTTACACTGGATAGTATATACTCTTGAAATTCATCATAGCTTGGCATTTGATATACGAACGACAAATGCGGCAGCTAAAGAGAAAATGGTGTCCAGAAATAGCACAAATACAGTGATTACCACCGCGACTTAGTTACGTAAATTCTACATCTATTCAGACTAACTACAGAGAGTTACGCGAATGCTAAATTGGTATGAAACCGGCCGTAAGCGACATCGCCTAAATATACGCGGTTTTATGAAACCGGCCCCTTGTCAGTTTTATTTGATGTTCTTCAAATGTTGCGGCGTAAACAATGTGAACAGTTTAATATTATATTTGATAGTATGTGTATTTTTTTCTTGTTATTAAAACTGCAATACTTTCACCCCATAATGTAGCATTGTTTTTAAAAAATGTATCTCATTAGGTAGCTAACATGTTTATGTCCATGTAACAAGGTCAAGGACTTGGGTTTTTGATATATTAGCTAAAACAATTACAACAATAACAATATATATTTTTATCATATTATCATTTCTGCTACAACTTATCTAGCAGCCTCAAATTGGTTGATTTTACATTACATTACATTTAATGCACACTCTGATACAACCTTACTATAGGGCCCGTAAGTGTGTCACGATAAATGGCGTGACTCCGCGCGATTGGAGCTCATTAATTGGGGTCTAAGCGAGATAAGCGGGACTGGTCACAAGAATAATACACAATGAAATAGTTTACGGGATTTGCATTTTACATTGCTGTACATTGTGGTTTCGATAAGCACTTATATCTGACAAGTTGTCTAAATTCGCATAATCATAACACATGTGTACGTTTGCCCAAACAGGTTGTACTACGCGAAAAATGGCACTTTTCATTATTAGTCAAGATCGCCAAACGCAAGTACTTGCCGCTATTGCCATGGCTACCACCATTATAATCGATTAAAATTCATGATTTCCGTGATCATTGTCACCGGAAAAGTGTTCCACTGCTTCTGCTTGTAATAATCCTTCGGACAGTATAACTGAAATAGTTAGACTGGAACCGTTCGATTGTTACAACCAAAAACAAAACGAAGTCCTATACGTTAACATGGAGAATATGGACCTCCTGCCCCCAATTGCCCCCAGCCTTGTTTTCGCGCGCGAGACTTACACGCCCTATTTGAAACAAACTGATTTACTTCATTGACTTTGGAAAACGTTCACGTCATTTTTTTTCAGGCCTACGTCCATCATTAAAATATCAAGCAAACTAAATTCCTAGAACGTTCATAATTAAAACAATGTCTTAGATTTGCCATTTACACAGTTTTACCTATATGCAATAAAATATATCTTCGATGGTTGCCACACCTTAATAAAATAACTTTGAATACAACACCATAACACATCTAAAGGAAGAGTGATTTTTCCGCGGCGATTAATGCCGGCATGACACATCGGTTGATGTTTTCAAAGTTGGTGTAAAAATGCATGAACATCATAGGCTACAATTATATAAAAGTTAAGAATATGCAACAACGACCTGTGATATTATAGATATACATTATGAACATTCGAACGCAATTATTTCAATCGTATTACATTTGGTCAATTGAATGAATTCAAACAAACTAAATAGCAAATGGCCATCGCTGTTGATCTAGCCTTGTGAATAGTGATAGATTGCTGCTGTTGTTGTTGCCGTGTCTAAAGAAACAATTGTTGTGGATGGCGCCTAAGGTACCTGCACCAGTACAAGCTATGTATGTGGTGTTGATTATTTACATTTCTGCTATTTCACAATACACGAATTTGTATGCAGGTGTTTCATGAATGCACCAAGAAACTATTAGACGACGTGGTGTTAGCCATGATTCCTCCGGTTACAAAGATTGTTGTATCTCCAAAGTTGCGTTGCAATAACACAGGTGCGGTCAGCCGTGTCGCGCTACCTGTCGGGGCATCACCATTTGCAATAATAGCCACGGCGGTACCGGCGATAGCTACGGCGGCGCAAGCGAAAACAACGGCGGCACCGGCAACGAATACTGTAACACAGGCGTCATCTATGGCGGCACCAGCGACAACTATGGCTGCACCGGCGACAACTATGGCGGCACCAGCGACAACTATGGCTACACCGGCGACAACTATGGCTGCACCGGCGACAACTATGGCGGCACCAGCGACAACTATGGCTGCATCGCAGACAACTATGGCTGCACCGGCGACAACTATGGCGGCACCGGCGACAACTATGGCGGCACCAGCGACAACTATGGCGGCACCGGCGACAACTATGGCGGCACCAGCGACAACTATGGCGGCACCAGCGACAACTATGGCGGCACCAGCGATAACTATGGCTGCACCGGCGACAACTATGGCTGCACCGGCGACAACTATGGCGGCACCGGCGACAACTATGGTGGCACCGGCGACAACTATGGCTGCACCGGCGACAACTATGGCGGCACCGGCGACAACTATGGCTGCACCGGCAACAACTATGGTGGCACCGGCGACAACTATGGCTGCACTGGCAACAACTATGGTGGCACCGGCGACAACTATGGCTGCACTGGCAACAACTATGGTGGCACCGGCGACAAGAACAGCAGCACCGGCGCTAGCAACAGCGGCATCGACAATAACACCAGTAGCACTGATGACAACAGCGTTACCCGGGATAGCTATGGCGGCATCGGCGACAGCCACGACGGTACTGGCGATGACTACCGTGACATCTACGACAATTTTTGCAACGGCGGCACTAGCGACAACAACCGTGGCATCGGCGACAGCCATGGCGGCGACAACAACGGCGACTCCGGCGACAAGAACAGCAGCACCGGCGCTAGCAACGGCGGCATCAACAACAACAACAGTAGCACCGGCGACAACAGCGTTACCCGGGATAGCTATGGTGGCATCGGCGACAGCCGAGGCGGCACCGGCGATGACTACCGTGACATCTACGACAATGTTTACAACGGCGGCATCGGCGGCAGCCATGGCGGCGACAACAATGGCGACAACTATGGCGGCACCGGCGACAACAACGACACCGGCGACAATAATAACAACACCGGCAACAATATCAGTGACACCGACAACAACAACAGCGTCACCGACGATAGTAACAGCGACACCGGCTACGACAGCAGCTGCGGCGCCAGCGATAGCGGCGTCGGTGGTGGCAGCGGCTTATCCCATTCGCATTGATGTAACCACAAGATCTATGGTGTCTACTAAGCCGCGACATCCTCAACGGGGCAAACTTCTGGACCTGCTTGCGTGCCCCACAAAATGCGACAAGCTGGGCACCATGACAATCTGCCTGATCAACGCACAGTCAGTTAGAAATAAAGTGTCGTCCCTTTGTGACTTTAAAACAGATCATGACTTCGACATTTTGACTATGACTGAAACATGGCTACTTGATACTCCCGGGGATAGCCAGATTATCAGAGCCTTAACGATGCCTGGCTACCCTTTACCCACGTTCCGAGGAGTCAGCACATGAACACCACAGCCAGAGGAAGTGGGGTTGCCATCATGCACAAATCAAATATAAAATGTCATCGAAGTCTTCATGGAAAGCAAAATCATTCGAAAACATTGAAGTCACACTTAGTTCTTCCTCAGTAGTAAAACTGGTTGTGATGTATCGTCCTTGTCCATCAAAGAGAAATGACTTCCTTCAGCACCACGTGATCAAATCCCGGAACATCCTGATTGTGGGTGACTTTAACTTCCACTATGAGGACCCACTTAACTCTGATGCTTCCCGCTTCCGTGACATCCTTTCGATCCACTCACTCTGCCAGCATGTGTCAGGATCCATTCACATGGATGGTCATACATTAGACGTGGTTATCACCAAATCAACGGACAATTTGATATCGAATACCACTGTCTCTGACTTCCTGTCAGATCATGGCGTTGTCCAATGTTGTCTATATCTGCCAAAACCTCAGCCCCTCCGACACCCAATTCAATATAGAAATTATGCTGCCATAGACAAACATGTGCTTCTCGGCGATATTGCGACATCTACTTTGTGCCTTGACCCTGCCACCTCAGCAGCCAGTCTCCTCGAACAATATGACACTACCCTTTCAACTCTGTTAGATAAGCATGCCCCAGTTCTGAGACGAACAATCACGATTCGACCCAAAGTTTCCTGGTTCAATGGTGACATCAAGATGGCTAAGCAGAAGAGAAGGCAATTGGGGAGAAGATGGAGACAGTCACGGCTAACCATTCACCGTGACCTCTTCAAAGAGCAGAGACGTTACGTCAATCAACTCATCGCCTCCGCTACGTCGGCACATTACACTGCAAAATCACAGAAGCAGCATGTGACATTAAGCAGTTATACAATGTTGTGAACGCCATGTTGATCAAACTAGAAACAGCCCTGTCTGATTGCGGTTCAGGTTCAATAGACCAACTTGCCAGCAAATTCAGTACATTCTTCCAGGATAAAATTCGAATGATCCAGGAGAACGTAATGCTGAAGGCCGACCCCAACTACGTGCTAGAAGATAATCCAGACGCAGTGAACGATAAACTGAGCGTTTTCGTGCCTGCAACAGAAGACGAAGTAAAACGACTGATCAAAAAGAGCCCCTCAACATCGTGCTCACTTGATCCAGTGCCGACTTGGCGACTGAAAGAAATCATGAATTTTAATCGATTATAATGGTGGTTGCCATGGCAATAGCGGCAGTACAACCTGTTTGGGGCAAACCTACACATGTGTTATGATTATGCGAATTTAGACAACTTGTCAGATGTAAGTGCTTATCGAAACCACAATGTACAGCAATGTAAAATGCAAATCCCGTAAACTATTTTATTGTGTATTATTCTTGTGTCCAGTCCCCAATTGTCTCGCTTAGACCCCAATGAGCTCCAATCGCGCGGAGTCACGCCATTTATCGTGACACACTTACGGGCCCTATAGGTGTCATAGACGTTGCGCATCAGTGGTTTGAGTCATACTTGACTTCAATGACTCAAACTGTCTGCCTAGGCCAGACCAAGTCAGACACATTGGAGCTGCTTCAGGGAGTGCCACAAGGGTCTTTTCTTGGCCCAGTTCTGTTCACAATCTACACGGGACCCACGGGGCAGATAATCAGGCGGCACGGTCTTGATTTCCACCTCTTTGCTGATGACTCTCAATTGTATGTCTCATTTAAGATCAAGGACACTAATGACGAGACCATTGCACTTGCACGCATACAAGCATGTATTGATGAATTGAAAGCATGGATGATTCATCATCGGCTTCAACTTAACGACAGCAAGACTGAAATACTGGTAATCACAACACCAAGATCGGCTGGCAAGCATAAGCTGACTGATGTTGTCATCGGTGACAGCATCTTCAAAACAACTACCGTCGCTCGCAACCTGGGAGTTATGTTTGACAGTGCGTTCAATATAAAATCCCAAGTGTCGAAGTTGTGCCAGGCAGCTTACTACCGTCTACATAGAATTCGTGCCAAAAGAGATTGCCTGACACAGCATGCCACTGAACTTTTCGTCCACGCGCTTGTTAGATCGCGACTCGACTACAGAAACAGCCTTCTCTACGGCTTACTGCAAAGAGCAAAAAATGCAGCAGCTCGAATTGTGGTGAAAGCTAGTCGTTACGACCACATAACACCAATTTTATAGACTCTGCATTGGCTCCCCGTGCGATACCGAATTCAGTACAAGATAAAACTAACAACCTACAAAGCCAATCATCTACTTGCGGCTAGCTATCTCTCCGATCTGCTCGAGTTCTACCACCCAATCAGAATACTGCGATCGTCATCAGAGTCCCTACTGGTTGTATACAGGGCCCATCTCCGACAGTTGGGTGATCGAGCGTTCTACATCGCTGCTCCTCATTTATGGAACTATCTACTACGCAATATGCGAACATGTGATTCACTATACCAGTTCAAAAGACTCCTTAGAACTTATTTATTCAAAAGAACATATCACTCATGAACATTGACGTTTTTATTATAAGTATCTGTATTTTTATGATAACTTATTTCGATATTTGATGCTATGTTTGAATGATGTTTAACTTTAAGTTTTTTTCTATGATTTCTTATAACAGCGCCTTCGAACAAGATAACTTAGATATATGGCGCTATATAAATAGTTTTATTATTATTATTGTTATTATTATTATTATCTACATGCCAAGACGCTATATCTATATGCAATGCGATGCCGATATATGGGATAGCAGCGATGTTGTCACTCATCATTTTGGTACTTCTGTAAGGAGGAGAGCGTATCGCTGCCAAACTCGGTTTAGGTCAGAGGTATGAGATGGGGGATGGAGCACCCCCCCCCCCCCCGCCCCCTGATGGGACCAAACGCGGACAGATTATGCTCAATCTCGGACGCGTCTCGTCGGTTAGTACGGTATCTGTTTAGGTTTTGATCCAATCCGTGTGAGGGCGCTGTATGTTGAAGAGCCCAAGCTCGGGTTTAGGTTTTGATTTTCGCGACCGGCCCACGTGCAAAAACATGTTGGCGGCACAGCTTTGACCTTGGGATTTTTCTTCTTCTTCTTGATGCAATCTACACGGATGTGCCCGGTGGCTGACTATAGTGCGATGAAATAAATGTTTTTGCCGTCTCCATCAGATCCGCCTGCTTTGCGCCCACTTTCCCCAGTACAAATGTCCTAGGAAATATTCATCAGTCAGGTGTTTAGCCCATTGGTCTTAGCTTTGGAGTATCGATACGAGGTAATGTCGCAATTGCTGAGTGGGTGCATGCCCTACTACTGTAGACCCTAGGACAGTGCAGGTGGCGTTGATATCCAGCAGTGTCCTAACCCACCGCGCCACCTGCACCTTGCACCCATTTATACTATGACTGATTACTTTTTGTGTCATGAAAATGTCATTATCTATTTATGTTCATGAATAAACTATAACATAATTGTATAGAACTTTCCGTGTATTTTCCACCGATAGTTGCTCAACGTTGTCGCTTGGGCAGTCAAGCTGAATCTCTTTTAGGAACCACATGAGGATAGCCAGAGAAAGAGAGATTGGAAATCAACTACGCACACGGGCTAAAACGACGAGGTTGGGTGAGAAAACAACTGTGTTAACATTTCAGAGAAAATAATTGAAAAGAAAAGACATCTCAACGCACCTAAATATTTTGTTCACTCGAAACATACCGATAAATATAAGAACTTGTGTATTTGTTACAAGTGTCCAGTAGTCAACGTGTTGGTTGATTTGGACTCATCGGGTCCTCGAACAAACGCAGCTTGACCGCCCAAACAGTAACTTTGAATAACTCTGGTAATTTGCATAAATCCAATGTAACTGCTGGTCACATGTTAAACAATACATTAGAACCCAATGTCTTAGAATGAAGTGTAATACTTTTAGGTGTGTATTTTTTTTATGTGAAATCCATTTATGATGTTAAAGTTTCAGTTCAAACTCAAGATCAGATGCCGAAGGGCAGGTGAAGGTCTGTTTTATTGAAGCAAATTGAATGCACTCCAGGATAAGCATCTGATATTTCTTGGCAGAACATTTGTAATAAGATAAATATATACACAATATGTATATCATGAAGAGCAAGAACATGGCTGAACTGTGCAAGAGTAATTGAACAATACTTTTTATTTAATTGGAAAGATTATTTGATGATTTTCACTGTATAGTTCATGATTATTACTAGTCGTCCAGGTGATTGAGAACATTCGACATTATAATTCATAATTATTCATTGTCGTAGATAGAACAATGCTACGGCGACGACTAACTATGGGTATATGTTTTACATGTTTATGCATCGCACGCTACCTATAATTTGCTATGAATAGATTACGAGATAGAACACTCATAATTTAAAACGACATTGATTTCTTTTAGAACAGAAGGGGTGTGGCAAGATGTGACGTATACAAAATGTTATAGCTAATCGATCATGCGCACTAATCACGCTCTCCTGGAGACATGGCGTGAATGCTGGAGTTATACGTTGTAATAAACAATAACACTTAATATTGAAACATCACGTTTATTGCCTACTGAATACGCCAGTCTCTTTCCGAAACAGCAACCAAGTGAGCACACCGAAACAGACCTCGGATCAATCTCCTTAATTGTTGCGTTCTCCAAAGATATTGAAGCGATCTTAGTGAGATGGGTTTGGGAGAGTATAAAGGACAAATATGACCCAAATTAGCATAACACCATTAAGAAATCATCTACTGCACATGTTCCTGTTGAATTGTTGCACCAGTGTTATATAAGCACATATGCAACCATGAACTTTGCTAGAATGTTAGCTTGGAACTCCAGAATATACTAATGAAGTGGATTGTCAGTTTTCTAACAGAATAACATAAATCGGGCTGTGTGACACAGCATGATATCCATGGAGGAGTTACTCAAGGCACTAAACTAGTCCCGTACATGTTGTCCTCACTCTGGCCGTTTGTCCGAAAACACCATACGTTTCTTACAGATATATGGATAATGCACAAATCTCATGAAAACCAACCCAAATAAGGCCATCGACTTCACCATTGATTGTCTACATCAAGGAGAGTCCCATCCATAGAAATAAATGGAGAAAACAAATCACCGATTAATACAGACGAAGGTATTTGGCATCACCATCACCAGCCACCTAACATGGGACGTACACTTTGGTACATTTACACACAAAACAAGCTTTACTCCAAACCAAACGATCAGATGTTCCCGTCGAAGACTTTCTAACAGAACAGGTCAAACTTACCCACTCTGGATCAGCAAATGGGTGTTTTAGAACGAGTAAAAAAACCTACTGTGAACTGTATTTGTCCGGACGCGTCTTATATTGAGGAAGTATTAATGCGCAGCTGGTTCCACAGAAAGACGTATGCTGGAGCCCGAAGTTGAGCAGATGTTTGCTTTGTTCTCACGGGTTCCACCTATTCCGTAGGTGTCGGCCGGGGGTAATGTACATAGTCATAATATGTGGCTAGGTAGGATGAAATAGATTGACCAGTTTCCTTTGTACACAAACTTGATTTTAGATGCCTAAAAAGCATTTGATCGTATTAACCGTAGTCATGTGTTAAAAAAATGGGCTCGATAGATATGTACTTATTTTCATAATTATAATATTAATATATTGCTATGCTCTTCCGTTGGGATAGTATTACCTCTGAAGGATATCATTATTTTATATATTTACATATTTTTTATAATATGTTTTCCGGTAAAATGATTTTTGTATACATCATTGGTTAAGAAAACAGTTGGTAAGGACACCTAACAGTAATTGTTGGTATAAAACGAATTAACACCGGTTTATTAGTGTATTTGCATATTTGTTTTCTGATAAGCATATGTTTTCATTTTGCCACTTACGCATACAATGCCGACTTGAATAATCGTTTGATTCCGTATTTACTGATATGAAACACTGATTACCGTGTTTGTTGCGGTATGTATCTTCCAAGCACAGTTCATGTTGTCCACGTACTCGTAGCTATATATGTGAAACGTCCCTGATGAGCCTGTCAGTGTCACTCCAGAACTGCTACACGTCGCAGCTGCAACACATGTACATGTCATTTAAATCTTCGTTCGACAACTTCGGCCCCCGCAACTATTTCATCCGGCCCATCCCATTTCATCCGGTAAAAAAAAACTACGTTTCACAACAAAATATTGACAGCTGTAATTGAAAATTCCATGTTCTGAATATCTTATGTGTCATCAACCAAGAAAGCTTGAATTATGTGCAAATTAAAATGGAGAACATCGTGAAGACCATGTACTACCGTTTCTATCTTGGTACTAAACACCAGTGTTTGTAACGTATTCATGCCGACATTACTGAGCAATATCTAGAAACAAATAATCTGGTAGTTTGTATGTACTTATTTCATTATCAAACATTTCAGAGAAAACAATTGAGAAGAAAAGACATCTCAACGCACCCAAATATTTTGTTAACTCGAAACATACCGATAAATATAAGAACCTGTGTATTTGTTACAAGTGTCCAATAGTCAACGTGTTGGTTGATTTGGACTCATCGGGTCCTCGAACAAACGCAGCTTGACCGCCCAAACAGTAACTTTGAATAACTCTGGTAATTTGCATAAATCCAATGTAGCTACTGGTCATATCTTAAAAAATACATTAGAACCAAAGTCTTAGAATTGAGTATAATACCTTTGAGGGGTATTTTGTTATGTGAAATCCATTTATGATGTTAACATTTCTGTTCAAACTCAAGATCAGATGCTGAAGAGCAGGTGAAGATCAACGTCGACCTACCTGTGGACAATACATGGACACTTCTATGAAAGTATATTATAGATAGAATAATTTATTCATGAACATAAATGACTAATTTTGCAGTACTTGACACATGTAGTCATATAAGTTACACGTAGTGTGTAAGTGCAAGTATCGTTCGTTATTTGCACTGGCATTCAAATGTTTTTATGGTGGGAATGCTTGCATTAAGAAATTATGTGTGAAAGTTATTATAGGTGTTATAAGGTATGAACTTATTTTATTAAAAGTAGTATTGTGAACTATCACACGGAATAGTATCACTCCCAATAACAATTAGCCCAATACATACTTTTTTATTGAAACAAATTGATTGCACTCCAGGATCAGCAGCTGATATTTCTTGGCAGAACATTTGTAATAAGAGAAATATATACACAATATGTATATCGTGAAGAGCAAGAACTTGGCTCACGTGTGTCTATGTTCAATGCGACGCAATGCCGACAGAGAGTACCGTTCTTGCATACTACGACCCGCTCATCGAGTTGTCGTAGAATATGACGCTGGTGAAAGAGGACCTGGACTCTTTCAGAACGGGAAACCCACTGGGTATGCAAGTCGTGTGCTCACCAGCATAACACTCGACATGTGCAAATCGAGACAGAATGTCTCGCCACTGTGTTTGCGTTTGAACGATTCCATCAGTATACACTCGGAAGAAGCACAATTGTAGACAGTGATCTTCGTTCTTCGTTCGTATACTCCATACAACCCCTTATGGGGCTAACATAGGAGTTTGTGCGGTGCGCAATGCTAAAGGTGCATGAAGATGAGAGGGGAGTTAGAAGAACAATAAGAACAATAACATTGAAAACGTGCGATTAACTGTGTAGATAAGTGTAATCATTTGTACAGATTAAAAACAGGCCATTTGAAATGATCGTCAAGAAACCGCTAGACAAAGCAAAGACTGTAAGGAATACTCCTTCGCATGCTGCAGCTGCAGAGAAAGAAATGTATGTGGCAGATACACTCTCAGTGTCACACTTGCCGCCACAGTGAAAGTGAAAACTTCGGTGCTGCGAATGCAGTGAAGCATCTATCAATCAGGATAGAACGCATGCAAATGCACAAGACTTGCACGGACAGGGATGACACATTGCAGATATTGACACATGTAATACAGCGAGGTTGTCCAGTGTCGAGGCATGGGCAAAGATTTGCCCATTTTGGAAGAAGGGGATGTGGTTCGAATTAAGCAATTTCGTCATGATCAAAAGTAATTGGAAAAGGCTGTTTTGCATATGCGACTGGGTGAGCGTTCGTGTGACGACGCCACACCTGTGAAGAAGTGAAATCGGATAGATCAACGAAAACATACGAGACAGTGACGACAGTACCCCCGTTCCAGTCGTCTTGTCACATGACCTGCACAATAGGCAGCTGTTCCTGTCGCGACAACTAACACCACCCTAAACGAAACGGTGATAAACTCTGAACCGTTGGTCATCAGGCGATCAACCAGACAGACGTAAATACCTACATAAGTGATTACATTGCATTGCACAGTGCAAACGTGAACATACGTACAGTGAAAACATTGATCGTTAAATTGGACTGTGCAAGAGTAATTGAACAATAATTTCAATTTAATTGGACAGATTACCTGATGATTTTGACGGTATAGTTCATGATTATTATTAGTCGTCTAGATGTTTGAGAACATTCGACATTATAATTCATAATTAATCATAGGCGAAGCCAAACTGTGGGTATGAGTTTTTACATGTTTATGCATCGCACACTTCCTATAATTTGCTATGAATAGATTACGAGGTAGGGACTTTGATTTCTTTTAGAACAGAAGGGATGTGGCAAGATGTGTCATATACAAAATATTATAGGTAATCGATCATGCGCACTAATCACGCTCTCCTGGAAATATGGCGTGAATGCTGTAGTTGTACGTTGTAACAAACAATAAAACGTAATACTGAAACATCATGTTTCTGGCGTATTGAACACGTCAGTCTTCTTCTGAAACAGCAACCAAGTGAGCACACCGAAACGGACTTCGGGCCAAACTCCGTAATTGTTGCATTCTCCAAAGATATTGAAGCGATCTTAGTGAGATGGGTTTGGGAGAATATAAAGGACAAATTTGACCCAAATTAGCATTGTTCCATTAAGAAATCATCTACTGTACATGTCGCTATTGAACTATTGCGACAGTGTTATACAAGCACATATATGCATCCAAGTAGTTTGCCATAATGCTATTATTTGGCTGTTCACGTACATTTGACTTTAGCAATCATAGCATTCTACTTTAAACAATTACTAGTTTGAGACTCCAGAATATACTAATGAAGTGGATTGCTAGTTTTCTAACAGAATAACACAAGTTTGGCCGTGTAACATAGCCTTCAGTAGTAATGATATCCATGGAGGAGTTCCTCAAGGCACTAAACTAGTCCCGTACATGTTTTCCTCATTGGGGCCGTATGTCCGAAATCACGACGCGTTTCTTACGTATACGTGGATAATGCAAAATCACACGAAAACCAACCTAAATAAGACCGTGGAGTTCATCTTTGATTTTCTACATCAAGGAGAGTCCCTTCCATACAAATAAATGAAGATGAAATAATCGATTAATACACACAAAGGTATTTGGCATCACTATCACCACAACCTAACATGGGACGTACACTTTGATACATTTACACACAAAACAAGCTTTACTCCAAATCAAACAGTCAGATGTTCCCGTCGAAGACTTTCTATCAATAGAGGTCAATCTCACCCACTCTGGATCAGCAAAGTGGTGTTTTACAACGAGTAAAAACCAACTCTGAACTGTATTTGTCCGGACACGTCCTATATTGAGGAATTAGTAAATGCGCAGCTGGTTCCACAGAACGAAGTATGCTGGAGTGAGAAGTTGCGCGGATGTTTGCTTTGTGGTCACGGGTTCCGTTTATTCCGGCACGTATTATGTAACTAGAAATCATATGTGGCTTCTTAGGGTGAAATAGTTCAACCAGTTTCATTTGCATACAAATATGATTTTTTAATGCCTCAAAACATTTGATCGTATTAACCATAGTCATTTGTTCAAAAATAGGCACGATATATATATATATATATATATATATATATATATATATATATATATATATATATATACCTATATATGTGACAGCTATTTGATGATTATGATATAAAATACAATATTAAGAAAAGTTCAATATTGTTCAAAATCATTGTTAGTCAAACTTGTTTGCTTAACGGTGATTATATAACAATCGTTAATCAATATAATAGTCTCATCCTGTGCAGTTTTATGAAAGATACTATTTATATATAAACAGTCAGTATATAGAGTGGTGTATACACAGAGTAACTGAATACTATGTAAATGTGATACGTGTTGCGAAAAAGTGAAATTGTTGCTTTCAACACATTCTGTATATCACTGTATGCAAACCATCTCTGGTGGAAACACAAAAACATGTCTTAGTAATGTCATGTTGCTTATAATAACACCTTTCGAATGATATGTGACGAGCCCAAATGGTGAAGTGCGATGTTTTTTTACCAGACGTTGCCAGTGTGCCGGATATTAATCCGCAAATATTAATATAAAAATGGCATAGAATAGAATAGAAATATATAATAATGTAATTATTAGGAACATAGCAAGTTTGATACATCATTTACGTCCAATATATAGATACATTGGCATATAATGATAATGATAAGATTGAAGCAAAGGTTTCTTATGTATTACATGTACGTATTTATATAACGCACATACTCTTGTATACGTGATGTTTATTTCTGTAATAAAGTGATTCATTCATTCATTCTTACTTATCGTAGTTGGCGTAATCTATGTGCGCTAAGATCCGGCACTGAGCATATAGAGGAATAGCGTAGGTTTTTTACTCGTTTTTATTTATGTATGCAAACGTTTCACATCACATATCAAATATTGGGACATACAAATTACAAATGGGTATAAAATAATGTAACGTCTACAAATAGGGTATTAATTTGCCAATGTTTTTTTCGTTTACATACTTACATACATTTTTTTTTATGTTTTTCGGTTAAACTATTGTTTTATACATCATTGGTTAACAAAAGGGTTGGTAAAGTCACCTAACAGTAACTGCTGGTATAAAACGAATTAATACCAGTTTATTAGTGTATTTTAAAATTTGTAGGGACGATAACTGTATGCAATCACTTCATGTTGTCATTTTGCCATTTGCCGTATAAACCGATACGATACACGATTAAATACTAGTTGAATCCAGTATTTACAGTATTTACCAGTATATAAAGCGCTCGATCTTATTACCGTGTTTCTTTGGGTATGTATCTTCCAAGCACAGATCATGTTGTTCACGTACTCGATGCTACTGATGCCAAACGTCCCTGATGAGCCTGTCAGTGTCGCTCCATAGCGGCTGCACGTCACAGCTGCAACACAGAAACTTCATTTCAATCTTCGTTCGATAACCTCGGCCCCCGGATGAAAACTAAGTTTCTCAACAAAGTATTGACAGCTGTAATTGTAAATTCCATCTTCTGCATATCGTATGTGTCATCCACCAAGAAAGCTTGAATTATATGCAAATGAAAACCACGTGAAGACCACGAACTACCGTTTCTGTCTTGGCACTAAATACCAGTGTTTCTAACGTCGTCATGCCAAAATTACTTAGCAATGTTTATAAACAAATAATCTAGTAGCTTGCGTGCCTACTTATTTCATGCCATTGCCCTGTCTGCCTGTATGCCTGTTTGTCTTGATGTCTGTCTTGATGTCTGTCTTGATGTTTGTATGTATGTATGTATGTATGTAAGTATGTATGTATGTATGTATGTATGTATGTATGTATGTATGTATGTATGTATGTCTGCCTGCCTGCCTGCCTGCCTGCCTGCCTGCCTGCCTGCCTGCCTGCCTGCCTGCCTGCCTGCCTGCCTGCCTGCCTGCCTGCCTGCCTGCCTGCCTGCCTGCCTGCCTGCCTGCCTGCCTGCCTGCCTGCCTGCCTGCCTGCCTGCCTGCCTGCCTGCCTGCCTGCCTGCCTGCCTGCCTGCCTGCCTGCCTGCCTGCCTGCCTGCCTGCCTGCCTGCCTGCCTGCCGGCCTGCCGGCCTGCCGGCCTGCCGGCCTGCCGGCCTGCCGGCCTGCCGGCCTGCCGGCCTGCCGGCCTGCCGGCCTGCCGGCCTGCCGGCCTGCCGGCCTGTCTGCCTGTCTGCCTGTCTGCCTGTCTGCCTGTCTGCCTGTCTGCCTGTCTGCCTGTCTGCCTGTCTGCCCGTCTGCCTGTCTGCCCGTCTGCCCGTCTGTCCGTCTGCCCGTCTGCCCGTCTGCCCGTCTGCCCGTCTGCCCGTCTGCCCGTCTGCCCGTCTGCCTGTCTGTCTATCTGTCATATATTTGCATGTTGCTAGTAGTTTGGTTACACCATAGGCTTCATAAACATATACATATTCATACATACACATACACATACAAACACACACACACAGATACATATATAAATATGTCGGAGTGTAGATTAGATATTACAATGTGAATAATAGATTATAAACTGGATATTTCTTGTATGTGCTGTCTATCTACATCACTTTTAATTGTTTATTCACTTTTGTTTCGTTCGCAAACTTTAACATCTTGCTTGTTATATCATCATCCAAAACAATTTCAAATATTATATGGTGAAATATATAAACCTTAATGCTACATATTTTAAATAATATTCTCAAAACCTGTTCACAATATACATAATTAAGAAGATGTTCCAACATCCAAATTTTCAAATAAAGCAAAATGGAAGCAGCACATGTTCAGACAACCCTCCGTTGTGTGTCTCCATTAGATCCGTCTCGACGTTAAGTAATGTCTTTCATATTGAATATGTTAGTACTGGAAGCAATGAAACATTTCCTACCAATGCTTAGTTACACGGGCGTCGATCGGTGGGGGACGGGGGGGGACGCGTCCCCCCCCCCCACTTTTCAGGGTGGGGGGACAGCATAGGAATTGTCCCCCCACTTTTCAGGTCAGAAAAATTGCGAGGCATAGAGCCTGACTCAACACTCCTCTATCTTAAAAGCCGCTACATAGGACTAGCTAGACAATAAACTCGCGATATAAAGTTCAGTAAAGCTATTTATCGCAAATTAATACGAAGCAAACCAGTTTTGACGCATGTTTTGCTGTTAGTGCGCCATAATCCGTGGTAGTTATTTAAACAAACGTAATATTTTAACGTATTGAACACAATTTTTGACAACTCTTCACAGTAGTCATCACAGGAGAGTTACCGAACAGCCCGTGGCATTTATACCAAAAATCCTTTGTTATTTCGCTGCACACTGATGATTTTAAATTTGTGCATACGCAAAAAGGCCAATCGGAAAGTTTATAACTACCGGGAAAATGTAAGCCGCTGCCGGGCTCTATCAACCTTGTGTTGATATAATGAATAGGCTCTAGCCATCAAGCACATTTTAAATGATGAAATTTGTGTTGCACATTCACCCCTCGCTTGCTTGATGCTTATCGCCTACGACAGAAGTGACGGATTCCTGCACTTTGTGTAACCTATTCCCACTTGAATGATGACACATTTCTTTGCAAAAATGTTGGATTGGGAAGTTCTACACAGGCACAGCATGGGCGTCGATCAGTAGGGGAAGAGGGGGACGCCGACCACCCCACGGCCTGAAGGCGTCAGCATAGGAAATGTCCTCATACTTTTGTCAGTTCATAAAACAAATGTATAGGCATATATAGCGAGACTGATCACTCCCCTCTCTTAATTTAAACCCTACATCTGTCTAGTAGTAAAATTAATAATAAAATAAATTGCTTGGTTGGCGGTTGATCTAAGTCCATTAAATATTCATCTTGCCGGGCTCTGTCATTTTGCACCCTTGTATTGATATATAGCCATCAAGCTCATAATAGATTATTATTTTTGGTTTGCCCTGTCACCCCTTGGATTGCAGCCTGGTCGCCCTGGTGGATATTTATGTCGCCTACGGCGGAACCAGAGGATTTATGCACCTTTGTGTAATTTGATCTCATTTTAGTTATGACAAATTTCTTTGCCAAACGGTGGGATTGGGCAGTCATACACAGACACTGCTGTAAGCTCTGCATCTTGTCACTCTATGAATCAGGCAAGCAGTGTTGGGTCCAAAGTCTACCCCCAAATGTTCAGTGATTGGGGTAGGCCATGGCCCCCCTTCAAATATATGTTGCAAACATAACTGTTATAAATAGCATAACATAAAGGCTTTTTAGTACAGAATTAACACTAGACCAACAATGAATTATGTTTTATATTAAAAAAAAATACTTATGTGTATTTCAGGTCATATAATATATATATATATATATATATATATATATATATATATATATAATATATATATGACATATTATACTATATTATATGACATATTATAATATATTATATGATATATATATATATATATAATATATATGTGACATATTATACTATATATTATATGATATATATATATTATGCATACATATATGTGTATATAAATTGGTCCTCCGTCCCCCCCCCCCCCCCCCCACTTTTAAAACCGGATCGACGCCCCTGCTTAGTTAAACAGCATACTGATAAAGAGTAGCAAATACAAGGGATTGAGTAGCTGGTTAGATGAATTGCTTTCATGATCTGCTGGGCTAAGAGGCTGGACAAATTGACAAAAACACAGAGATGGCTGATGCGGAGTCTGATGAAACCAGCGTCAAATATGGGAGTTCCCACAGTGGTTTATCAAACGAAGTTAACATTGATGTTTGATTCGAACGTCGATATTGTACCCAAATGTAGTGGATTGGTCGACGCAGTAGTTGAGAAGTATCTGAATATCAGTTCGGGTCAACACTCGCCGACTCTGTCTCTGAGTCTGAAGCCGACGTTTATTACGGCATAGGGAGACTGTCCTTTCCAAACGACTAGGAACCTCTGATTAATGGATTGGTACAATACAAATATTTTCTCACTATCTTAATGTCTATGTTTTAACGTGTGACCTATGGTCATTATAACAGTTAACATATGACACAATTCTGAAGATTTTCCATAATAATTACATATTAATTGTATCATATTGGATACGAGTATTCAAATGTGTTTTCAATAACATATTACCTGCCATAGTTTGACAGCTATGCGTTGTAAAATTGACATATTTAACCGAGGTAAGAACTTTCTAAAATAGTAATATATATTAGTTAAGATAAAAATCTTCTCACCAAGTCAATCCTTCATATTTGCCTGCTTATTACTACACTTGTTGGGAAGAATTTTCAAATGAATTTGTTGGTAGATCTATTGATATACTTTGATATCGTGGAGTAAAATCTACCCTCACCAACTTATCACGCTACATGCAATAAATCATAACATAACTGCGTGATGGCTTCTACTACCAAGTGGCAACCAACCATGTTTCACATCGGCATATGTCTGTGGTTTTGTAAACCATTGTTTCTGAAAAAAGGCAACAGTTTGGTGTTATGCACCTAAAAGAGTTTACACGAGCTAATCAATTGCATCTACAATCAAATTGTTCACTTAGTGGTTTCATCAGAAAGTGGTTTTAAAGTGGGAAAATCTAGCTAAATCACCGACACCATGAACGGGCCTATCTTGGTCCTTGCAACCAATCACAACCCAGCTTCTATCTGCACTTTGGAAAAGTAATTCGTCGCGGAGTCGTCTGTTGGTTCAGCTGTCATAACAGAGAGCCAAGCGGTTCGCTAAAAGTGCCTTACGTCGGTTTACAACAAAATCGCGACAGCAATATGCCACACGGTTCCTCATACGCTTGTAGCAACAGTACAGTAAAAGACAGTATCAGTAAGCTGTCTTGTTACCCTTTGAATTGACCAGAACTGAAACAGTGGTCCAGTCGATTCGTTGGGACAGTCACAGACACAGCGCGGATGCCAGGCGACCGGGTTGGATTGACCTAAACATGAAAAAGACCACCAACACCCGCCAAACTTCTCCTCACCTATCTTACATACATATACATACACTACGTTACAAAATAAAATCACTTGCATTTCTCTAACGAAGAAAATCCATAAAACAAACACGCAGATGTCGACGGCAATTTCGTCTGCCGCTGCCCGATACCGTAAAATCGCTAAAATAAGTTAGCCTTGTACAAAATGCCATTAGATGGCACGTTTGTGCGCGCGAATAATTTATAAACTTTACTTACTGCATTCGCACGCGCAAAATAGTTTAATTAATTGTAAATAATATAGTAATAATTAATTATTATCATCACGATGATTTGCAGGAATTATAAGTTTTATTATAATATAATAATATTTTATTTATATAGCGCCACATCAATAATTGGTTATGGCGCTTCACAGAATACTGCTATTTAAAATACAATAAGAAGAATACTACCCACACATAATATTTCAAAATAAATAATGAAAATATATGTGTCTATATAATTAACTAATATCCTATCAATATTATAAAGAACCCATGCAAATTCCATAACAACAATAGTGCTAAATTAATGTAAAGGTAACAAATAATTAAAATAGTAAAATTATTATTGTTACGACGTAACAATAATTTTCATTCAGCACACACACACATTATGCATAAGAACATATTATTGAAGCTATATATTTTCTACTTATGAATTATATTTCCACCACCAGTAACGACAAAACACTGTATTAATTATCGGGAACAATAAATCGGTGAAATTTAAACAGAATATGAATATAATATGGGAAATATATGGTGGTAGAAAAAGAAGGTTTTGGTGCAGTTAAAAACAATAATAATATTATATGTTATTGTTTAGTTATTATTGTTAAAAAAACATCGTTTATATAATAATAGCTTGCAGTACACGCGGGATGTTTACAGAAATATTCTTAAAATAAACAATGTGACATCATCGAACAACACGTAAATTCCATACCTCTTTTATGACTACCTGGGTAATAGACAATGTTTTTTTAAATATTATCTGTGGGTAGCATCTATTTTAATAACATTATATTGTGAAGTGCCACAAACAAATATGGATTTGACGCTATATGAAATAAAATATTATAATTATGTTATAAGAAAACTTAACATTTTCTGAAGATCTTAGTAATGATAATAATTAGTTATTACTATATTACTTGATTAATAAAACTATTTCGCGCGTGCGAATGCAGTAAATAAAGTGTATAAATATTCGCGCGCACCACCGCCCCGCCTAACGTTATTTTGTGTAAAGCTAACTTGTATAGCGATGTTACGATAACCGCAAACTCCGAAGTCGAAGAGCCTGAGCTGCCGTCGGGATTTGCGATCGAGTTACTTTTGTGAATTTTCTTCGTTAGAGTGATTTGATTTTATAACATGTATATGTATGTAAAACAAGTGAGGAGAAGTTTGGCGGCTGCTGGCGGTCGTTTTCATAGTTAGGTCGGACAGTATATGTCATTGTCTCTGGACTGGTTGTTTCTCTTCTCGTCATTTCGAATTCCCTTGGGTCTTCACCACCACGGACATCTGGTCTGTCTGACAGCACAAGCCTTTGTCTTTGTGGCTGAAATCTATATCCAGCTCTTCTGAATCCGTGCTATTTCCGTCAGACGAAGAATCAGAAAATCATCCGTATTATTTACGCACTTTTGTGAGCGCAAAGTCACAGCGCCACCCGACGGAGTTGCCAAGAAGTAGTACGGCAACCACTGGCCTATCAGTGGCGGCTCCTCCGATACGTCACTGTTTTTCTAAAATGGAATTTTCCATAGACTTTCTATTCTATGTGTTCAAAATTGTTTTTCTGCTAAACCGCTCACGTTAAAAATTTTATTGAGGTTGGAAAGTGTTAGTTTTTCCTAGCTCTATTAGGCCCATATCACCAAACCGTTCCGTTTTTTCCCCTTTAAGTTCTCTAGATAGGACGATTTCCCGTATTTGCACTATCAACTAAACTGCAGCCCATTTATGACAAGTACCCGTGTACTGTCATACTGGCAACGACACCATAATTATGTAAAACGTATGCATAGATTTAAAGGTGGGTTCAAATACCTTTCCAATGACACCACAGTTCCTATAGTTTCATGGAAATGGGTTGATGAAAGTAAATACTCTTTACTCCTACTTTCATATATTATTTTTTACACGTAAGTTCATTAGTTAACTAGAAGCACGTCAGTCCACCGCTTTGGAAGCTGAAGGCGCTGTGTTTTGCTGAACAGTCCAGACATGGGGCTATCCAGGAAATACCACCGAACACCAGGTCATTTCAAGAAAATATAATATATCTGGCTCTTGGACTCTGATTAGACTACTGAACAAACTATATGTCATATACAATAAACTAGTTTTTCTCTTAAATCATGTTCACACTGTTCAGCCTGCGTCGACCATTGAACACATCTCCTACAACAGCTACTAGGTTTGACATGAATATGAGGCTCCCATCCCACAGCAACTAGCTCCCTTTTGTTGTAAAAAGGTTTATATTATTGGTGATAAATTGGTATTATGCTAGCAAATGATTCTCGTTTCCAGTTCGTTTTAAACGATACTTAACGAGATCCTACACAACTGGTCCCCACCTCCTCAAATAATTTATTTGCACAAATTAGATTATAAACTTGGTAAAGATTTAGGATGTGGACATCCTGTAAAAATGTGTTCGGGTTTCCGTATCAGCGAAATTGAGAAATATCAGTATTTGTTGTGTAGCTCTGTGAAAAAGAGGAAGTTGCGATAGTAAGGCCTTGTAACACGATTGAGCCGTCTCTCATAAATAATATTACAAAGAATTGTCCGGAAAAACAAGACGGAAAACAGAGGAACAGATTGTCAGACGATATAGGAAAATGGACTGGGAGGCACAGTCACTAGCATACAACCGCGAAGACATATGTAGCAACTTCAGGCACACTGTACAGTAGAGGATTGCAGTAATCAACGCGAGTCGCGACTAAGGCATGAGGCGGAAGTCAAACAGGTCCTGATCCTGGCTATAACCTGAATTTGACAGTGTGCCGCATGGCAAACACGGCGTACATACTCAAACTTTAACATGGTGTCATCAATAATAACACCGATATCCCGGATACATGGTTTCGGCGTGACGTCGCAGCTGTATACGCCAATGACTACGTCGACGGGAGCCTGGACATACTGATGGTTACGGAGAGCGGACAACATGACGACTTCTGTTTTACTTTCGTTTACAAGAATGTCATGGGCTGTCATTCATTGTGTTATGCCGTCAATAACAGTGTTAGCGTACACTGGATATTCACGAGGAAATTCAACATGAAGCTTAGTATCGTCGGGATATTTGTTATAATGAAACTGATGACGTTTGAATACGTAACGGAGCTCCAAAGTTAGATAGTAAAAAGCAGAGGTCCCTGCACGCTACCTTGCGGTACACCATATATCAACACTACTAGAGATGATGCTACCGCTTTTCACGGCTTATGTTTGCTGGAAAAGAAACAACTCTAGCCAGTAAAATAACGTCAATCGTAGCTAACTGGAAGTCACACAATGACTTTTCTGTGAAGTGTACGACAAACCATTCTGCCAAAGAATCAGGATCGTCATTGTATTTTGGCAGCACAGGGCAGCGAGAGATAAGCCATAACTTGTTTGTTATGGCTTAGTGGTGAACAGTTCACCACTAAGCCGATGTGTATTGTCACATCTCTGACTAAAGGTGATTAAGCAACAGGTGATGATCGACAGTGTCGAAGGCAGCCCTGAGGTCGAGCAGCATCAATATCACGGTCATCCAGTGAATGATTATCCACTGAATGAAGAATATCGTCTGGTGTACGAGGGCAGTTTCACATCTGTGTGCCGTGCGTGTTACAACTGATTATGTAATGATCGCCTGTTAATGTATTAACTACTTGATAATATAATAAACACGCCTGATAATGTAATAACTGCCTGATAATATAGTAAAATCACTTGATAATATAAATAATGTAGTTTTACATCTTACATGATATGTGTTATATTTTACATGTGTTATGCGTTACATGTTACATGATTTATGTTATGTTTTTTACATGTTACATATTATAAAAGTATGTTCTTATATAGCGCAGTATCCAATCTTCAGCATTGTTCAAAGCGCTTTATACTTTACTTTCTGGCAGAACTGTTCAATCAGACACCATCTCAACTTCTCTGGGAATCATCCAGCCATATGATACAATAAATGCACGAAGGCTGCTCATACACATATCCACCACTCTCTATATCCAGTTACTCGTTTATTCAGCTGAGCGAACTGGTGCAATGTAGAGTGAACAAACTTGTCCAAAGCTCTACCTCTGAACCACTGCGCTCAGTATGCTATATTTTATAAGATACATGTTATGTGTTACACGTTACGTATTTCATATTACTAGTTACATGTTACATTTTACATGTTACACATTACTTCTTACTTATGATATATATTAAAATTATGACATGTTACATATTATATAATATATATTATTTATTTCATATTATATAGTACATGTGCTGTTCACATAACTTCTTATTTACTTAAAAGCAAACACTAGCTGAGTTAGCCAGCCATGCAAAAGGCAGTCAGCCGCAATAAAATCATTTGAAAATTGCGATCCTTTCACCTCTTCGGAAATCGGCTTAATTACGCTATACGCAAAGTATCCTAGGTAGATATGCTTTCATCTATATAGCGCGAAATTAAAATTAACCAAACAGAACCAAGAATAAGGGTGAATTAATTAAAGTATTTTTGATATGGCACAAACAAGACACAGCTCATTAAATAAATCGGCTGTCCAATCAAAATGCATACAAATAAAGTTTCTAATATTGTTTGCGCAGTCTGATGCGGACTAATTAGGCTTTTCTTCGTCTCGCTGGCCTTCCTCTCGATAGCTCCTCAGATTGCTATCTAACATAAATATAGGTACACATGCAGAGAAACACTGTTTTTTAATACGTGTATGTATGTGTATGTATATTATATATATATATATATATATATATATATACATATATATATATATATATATATTATATATATATATATATATATATATATATATATATATATATATATATATATATATTATATATATATATATATATATTATATATATGTATATATATATATATATATATATATATATATATATATATATATATATATATAATATATATACAATTGGAAGGTCGTAATAAAATCTTAAAAAAAACATTGTAAATAAATAATTTCTTCATCTGGCTTTCACATCTGGTTGAACCATTAGATACCCTCTCATTATAGCTTGGAAAGGGAATACTTGTGAACGTCATCAATACAACGATTTGCACGGACAGGTTCTATACCAATGACGCCCACAGTCGTAAAGTTGGATATTACGACTAACCCGCCATACATAAATGGAGCAAGAATGTATTACTCATGGTGTGAGACTTTATCACTTACCATTCTGACCTGTTGGGACAAATCTAACTGCAGATTTGGAACCAGCCCATTGTTTTTAATCTGAAACGATCCCACTAGCACCAATTGATGTATTGCGAAATTGACGAAATAGACAAAATGGACCAAGTGCAAGAAATCACCATGAAAGCCACGAAAACGACTAAGTCCTGTGTGAGATATGAACGTTATTACATAATGAAGCGAAAGTTATTACAATAACAGGCAAGTGGGGTTTATTAAATTATCAGACAACAATTATTACATTTTTAGGCAGCCAGTTTATTACATTATCAGGTGATGTTATTACATTATCGGGCAGTTATTGCATTATCAGGCGGTTATTACATGATTGGTTGTAACAGCGCGGCACGCCCTGTGGAAGACACATATTAAACCAATCGTGTTGATGTGTCATCGAATTTGTGATGCAGCAATCTTCTCGATTACAATTGAAAAGTAACACAGGTTACGTATTGGCCGGTAGTTAACCAATGATTCAGTGTCGAGACCAGTCTTCTTCAACAAACGTGTTACGACGGACTGTTTCATCCCAGCTGGCACCGTAGATGACTCAATCGACAGGTTCACAGCGCGTGCAAACACCGATGCTAGTGTGTCAGTGTTCCATTTATGCATGGCTGTAGAAATTACAACTATACCAGGAGACAATTTGCCGGAACCCTGGACAACCAGTACACGAATAACGACAATCGTAGCTAACGGGAAGTCAAACAAGGACTCAACGACACGGATTTCATCATTGAAATCAGACCCCGATAGACGTGGGTTGTTGTCAACTGTGTGCATATGGCTGCGAACGTTTCTGTGAAGTGTTCGACAAACCGTTCTGCCAAACAATCAGGTTCTTCATCGCATTTTAGCAGCACTGAGCAGGGAGAGCGGCCCATCAGCTCAATGGTGATGCGGAATATATCTCGTTTATGATGGCTTACTGATTGAAACTAGGTATGGTAGTATATCGATTTGGTCAAGGCGATGTTTCGCGTGAATAAGTCGCTGCAATCCATCAGTATGCCATGGTTGTCTTAGGGTGCATGGTTATCATCCGACGGACGAGCGCTCCGTGAGTGTTCAATAAATTCATCAGTTCAACAACACAACTCCCGATTCCACCGGCAGGACTGGTGACAAACGACGAATTTATCAAGTTACGTGCAACCTGTTGCATATTAATGTCAGCGTATTTCCGTTAGAATATTCTCTTTCACCCTAACCGCGGCTTGCTTACAATCAGCTTGCGCAATACGATGTGGTGATCGTTCTGCAAGAACTCCACCGACACCAACTGTTGGTATCAGGATATATATCTGATATGTATTGTGTTGCCGATGTTATGTGTTGTTGCAGATTAACATAATTAACAGTTGTAACTAAATTGCATGCGTTGTTGAAATTTGTTTTGCCGTAATGAACGTTAAAATCCAGTCTTTTCAATGGAAACACGCTCGAGTAATTCACAGAATTGTTATAGGAATAAATTGAATGAATTATGCCCTGTCCACACCATACCTCGCCAGGACGTAGACCCCGGAGACATTTGCTGACATTTGACGTATACGGGACTTGCGACCTGTGTAGGACGGGTGTGGACGGCCTCGCAAACCTTATAAGTCAAAGTCTTGCGATATTTTGAATCTTTGAAATCGATAGCCGACAGTGTGGACGGCATCGTACACCGCTAGACGGTAATGTGGACAGGTTCGTCGCATAACGTAAGTCCCCTAGAGGAATTCCGAAAAACGCTTCAGCCAATGAGCGTGCGAGTATCGAAGGTGCGGAAAGGTGGCGCTAGTGTAGTTTTCCTTTGTTACACACCAGATGGCGTGTATGGTCCCTCTCGAAGAGAACGTACATCTTTGCGGTGTGTACGCGAAAATCGTAACTCACTCAGGGCGTAGGTCGCAGTTGCTTTTGTCTGCGACGCGGTGTGGACACCCTTCGTCGTACAACGGATTCAGTGTGGACCGGGCATTAGAGTTGCGTCCAGACGAATATGGTCGAACTACTATAAACACCCGCAAAGTTGACGGAACACTCGCTCCACAAAGTACTTAAATGACGCAACGAGCAAAGGTTTCACTAGAAGAATATCAACAAGCAATGTTAACATAATTCCAAATACACCGCCGCTCCGACTTTACCCCGGAGTTGGTGAAATTGATATTCATTCGGAGTCAAAACAGAAGCAATCAGTAGCACGTGATGCGGTGTCAGCCACATTTCTGTTAAACGCAATAGCGCCTAAAAGTGTGTTACGATACATGGCGAGACTCCGCGCGACTGGAGCTGATTTGGGGACTTGTCACAAGAGTAATATTCGATGGATGACAGTTGTAACTTCCGTTTGATGAATACTAGAAAAATCAGCACATAAATGTCTTGTGTTATACCTTTCTTATATGAAATGTCCGATTTAATATTGAGTTTACCACACAATCATAGACATAGCGATTTATGTAGTGCAGATAATAGACATTCCCCACAACTTTAGGTATTATATGTCTTTAACGGGATTTGCATTTTAGATAGCTGTACGTTGTGGTTTCGATAAGCACTTATATCTGACAAGTTGTCTAAATGCACATAATCATAACACATGTATACGTTTGCCCCAAACAGGTTGTACTGCGCGAAAATGGCACTTTTCTTTATTAGTCAAGATCGCCAAACACAAGAACAAGCCGGCGATGCTAGAGCAACCACCATAACAATCGATTAAAATTCATGATTTCCGTGAGCATTGTCACCGGCATAGTGTTCCACTGCTTCTGCTTGTAATAATCCTTCGGACAGTATAACTGAAATAGTTAGACTGGAACAGTTCGATTATTACAACCAAAAACAAAACGAAGTCCTATACGTTAACCTGGAGAATATGGACTTCCTGCCCCCAACAGTCACCAGCACCGTTTTCGCGCGCGAGACTTGCACGCACTATAATATCCATATAATGTTCATAAACACAGTCTGTGATAAAAGATCCCTTATTTCGTAATGACCGTATAATCAACAGTCCGACGTTTTCAGGATTACGCGAGGACAAGGACAAGTGCCACCAAGATGACTGGTCGTAGATTGTTAATATTTACGTCGTTACATTCGGCAGTCTTGATTAAGCGCCGACGGGGGTGACCATTAGTTCGTACAGTCCGGACTGAGCGGCAATTACTACCCTTTGAGTGCGGCGAGAGGTCCGCAGTGATTGACGTAAATACGGCCGACACGGGTGAAAGTCCGTCATTGGATTGCATGTAAAATGGCCATATTGCAGTATGAATTCCCGGCAGTAGGAAAGCAACGATTCCCTCGTCACCACCATTCAGGACGAAATTCGTTGTGGTGTGACGAACGTGAAGAAGGGCGACCGTCACGTTCGGAAAGTCACCACCAAAATCACGATACTATTTATATATATATATGCGAATAATATTGTCATATTATCTGGCATTGCGAGGTATTTCGTAAAGCTATACATATCATATTAGCACACATTCCGATACAAAACAGCAAATATCAGGTACAAACTACCAGCTCTTCGGGAGCTACTAATCCGTTTTGTTTAGGTAATATCAATCATGGAAGTACATCTTTTTCACCTTACGTTTTGTCCACTCACTTCAGGTATAAATTGAGGTGTGATATGCATTATTGTAAGAAAGTATTAACTGTTTTCATGTGTGCTCAACAATGCAACATATACTTACATCCCATTTTAAATAACAGTTATCCTGGAAGAACAAGTCGATACAATTAGCAATAGTAAGTTGTTTTCCTTAATTCCACGTGCACTGCCTTGATTGATGGGAATAAAAGTGTTAAAACAACCGAAGAGTTTTGTATTCTTTGCTGGTTTGTCTCATGGAAGTTTCCTGGGTGGTTCAGGTAGGCTCTTTTTTATGGAGCGCTTTATTCTGGGGTGCGTATTTACGGCAACAGCCAATTTATTTCATAATTTTTCTTTCTTTTCACCCAGGAATGGATAAAGCAGATTAGCCAGCAGTTGAATAAAACCAATAAATGAACATTCCTGGTTGTCTCTACATTAAATAATTAAAAAAACATTTAACTGGATGACTTACACTATATAATAACTCGAACACAAGCTACTATTTAAACCAGACGTTTGGATTTGCTACAAAAGCTAATGAACAAAACCACAAATCACATTCGTTTTTGGCGTACGTCTCATATTTGAATGTTGTCTCGAATTATTGTGTGCCGATTTATACATACGTGGACTGCACGTGCAATTCTGCAATGGACCAAAAAGGTAAATATCAGTACACAGTACAGTGATTTAATAGGTTGAAATTAAAGATCGCTTTGTTCCAGACCCTTCGAACGAATTCCGAACGAATACTTGCTGCCGATTAATTCAGAAAGAAATACATGTGTTGGTTATTATTACTATTATTGTAAAGGTATGTGTGTGTATTTGCTTGCTGACATGACACGACTTACCAATAGCAGAATACTCGATTGTAAAGCCAATTCGTGTGGACGAAGAGTCAGTCTTGAAATTAACAAACAGATAATTGCTCCCGGAAGAGATGTCCGCCGGCACCGAGTCTCCGCTGAATGTGCCCAGCAGCGGCGCCGAGTTGTCCTTCCCGTTGTACACCTTGACGTGGTCATAGCCGCTCTCAGTGTGGAACGTGAGAAACTTTAGTTTCACAATCTGAAACCGTGAACACAAGCAACATGCTTGAACATATTCACAGTCACCGCCTAGTCAATTGTTTGGTGGAATATGATAGAAACAATCATAACAAGGCGAGTTAATTGTTTGGGAGAAAATCCATGAATACATTATTCTGGCTGTTGAAATGCGTTTAAATATTGATGGCGATAAAACAAAGCATGTCTTGGCGTATTATTGTAGCTGCACCATATTGATTTCTGGAACATTGTAGATTTTTAACATTTTAAAGTCTAGGGTTTTTAAGTTTACATATCGTTTTAAGAGTCTGCGCTAGATGTCATTTCACGGCAAATGTTTACGCGTATTCGTGAATTCACGATGTTTTAGATTTCCGTCTGCACCTGTGTGACACTTAATATAATTATGTGGCCATGCGCAACCATTGTTGCAGGAACGTTGTACACGTCACGCTTGACCACATTCACGGCAGAATGTTTACATCGCTTACGCCCCTGTAGAGATATTCGTCTGTACTATACTGCCTAGAGAGCAGCGTATGATGCATGGGTGACACTCCACCGACCCACCCACCGGGCTGCCGTACAGGTGCCCACAAACAACAGAATATATCACTCATTACAACTTCTCGTCCGACAACGTTGACCAAGCCGCCAATTACTTCCCGGGGCAACAACATAACGATAACAACGTATCCGGCAACAACAACAACAGCAGCACCGGTGCTAACAACAGTGGCACCGATAACAACAATGGCATCGGCGACAACAACAGCAGCACCGCCGACAACAACAGCTGCATCGACGATAACAACAAAGGCACCGGAGGCAACAAAAGCAGCACCGACGACAACAACAGCGCCGCCGACAACAACAACGGCATCGACGGTAACAACAATTGCACCGGCGACAACAACAGCAGCACCGCCGACAACAACAACGGCATCGACGGTAACAACAATAGCACCGGCAGCAACAACAGCAGCAACGGCGAGAACTATGGCAGTGCCGAAGACAACAACGACGACACCGGCAACAAATACTGCAACACCGACGTCAACAACAGCGGCACCGGCGACAACAATAATAGCACCGGCATTATTATGTTAGGGTCCTATCGTTTCTGCCTTGCCGCGTTTGCCGCGGTGGAATTCCACCGGTGGAAGATCAAAGGTCAAGGGTCAAAGGTCAATATCAAGGTCAAAGGTAAAGGTGTGCCCCCTGTCGGAGTGGTCGTGTACTAATGGCGCCCTCTTGTGGAAAGGTCACGAACTAGTACTGTCCAAATTCGTGCGTCTTATTTTTAAAAGAGGGGTCAGAGGTCACGTAGCGCCCCGTCGCAGATAGGTGACGAACTACAAACTAGGTCGAAGAACAAGTGGAGCCATCTGACGGACAAGTCTTCAGCTAGTACCCCATAAATACGTGTGTCTTATGTTTCTTACTTTTAAAAATAGACATGAGGTCAAGAGGCTACCCTGGCGAGCATTTTCATTGATTGTTGCGCACGAAGAAGCGTTTTCATTGGCTGCTGCGGAGAAGGTAGGAAATGGTTTTGTGTGGGTAGTATAGGAGGAGCAATACCTTTAACCAAATAGGGTTTTAACAATGTTTTAATAAAAAGGCTTTATTAAAAAACCGAATACATCTTTGTGTCATGACATGGAGCGGAGCAAGTAAAACGTTATACATTGTTGTATACCAAAACAGTGCTTAACACAGCACCCTATGGTCGACCTGTTGCCGTTTCAACTATAGATTACTAGGTAGCCAGCAGTAAATAATAAAACAATGTAACACATTGTATCTGTCACGTAGTGTCCCTTAATGCAACTGGAGCGGAGTATGCAAGAATGTTATTAGTTATTGTGTCTTTTTAAAACTATACCAAGCAGTAATAAATATATTGTCCATGGCTCCAAGAATGGTTTATTTTAGTATGATTTACTTACTTTGGAGCATTTTTGTCGAAGCGAGTACGATGTTTCGTTCCGTCAGCTACGGACCTTTTTCACGTACCAGTTTTTTGTTCCCGGGAACAAAAAACAGCAATTTCTGCGCAGTTAACCCCAACTTTTTTCTATGTCAAATCCTAGTTAACCTAAAAAAAATGATGTGTCTAACCCTAGTTAGTTGTTGCTTTGTCCGCTAGATGGTGCTGGCGTCTAATATAGTGTTATGGCTATCCGCTAGATGGCGCTAGCGTCTACAATAGTATTAGAATTATCCGCCAGATGGGGTTAGCGACTGTCATCGTGAAGTCGCAACCGAATATTTTGTCGCAAACCAATATTTTTCTAGTTTTGGTTGGGAATTTACGATAATGACTTAGTAAAATACGAATACTTGACATAATTATCACCTCAAAACGTCAAGTTATATTACGGCTGTGTTCGAGACCACCGTTTTCCCGGAAGTTGTGTTTTACACGTGAGAGGAATCACCCTTTTTATGGAAGTTATATTTTTGCACGTGACCGGAATCTTCATTTTTTACGGACATTACGGTTTACACGTGATAGGAGCCCATTTTGGTTGAAGTTATGATACGAATATGGTCTGAAGTGGAAAGATTCCTCTTTCTATCTCGTTAACTCGCTAAATGTTATGAAATTACCACGTTGACTTTAGTAAAATACGAATATTTGCCTAGGTTATGGCATTGAAACACACAAAAAGGTATGTCATGACCGTGATCGAAGCCGCCATTTTACAAGAAATTCTGTTACGGAAGTAGTCGAAGCGTCACTTGGATTGCCAAATTTTATAACGAAATGGCTAACATCTTTCTTATGCCAACGCAAACAGCGAGTGAAGATCGGCAGTGTAAAGTCGAAGTTCACTACCATCAACGCAGGCGTGCCACAAGGAACAGTCTTCGGTCCCATCGGTTTTGTGCATCATATATACGACTTGCGAACAACCTGTGATCACGTCAAATATGTAGACGACTGCACAATTTGGGAATCATGTGCACCTTCGTGTGTTAACAGTTCACTCCAAACAGCGGCAGACGAAGTGGCACAATGGACTACCACCAACAATATGGCACTGAACTATGACAAAACAAAAGAAATGCGCATTTGCTTCAAAAAAGAAACGCCAGACATCCCGCCGATAACTATTAACGACATCCAGATCGAACAAGTTCACAGCACTCGACTACTAGGTTGCACCATTTCACAAGATCTTACCTGGCAACTCCATATCGACGATATTACAACAAAAGCTTCACAACGACTATACTTCATCATTCTACTAAAACGTGCTGGAATAGAACCGCATTATCTCGTCAAAATATACACCACAATCATCCGTTCTGTCATCGAATATGCCTGCCAAGTGTGGCATACCAGTCTGACATTAAGAAAAACAAACCTGCTCGAAAGCATTCAGAAAAAGGCCATGCGCATTATATTTTGTGGAATGCGTTGTAACGACGCCATCGCTACTGCGGGAATACCAACGCTGGCAAACCGGAGAGAGGCGCTGTGCAGATCCTTGTTCGCCAGGATGCAGCAAACCAACCACAAGCTGCACCATCTCCTGCCGCCCCTCAGGACATGTAACTACTCTCTTAGTAACGCTCGCGCGTACGGTGTTCCTCACTGTAAGACCAATCGCTATCAATCCATATCACTAATCAGATCTTCCAGTTAACTGGCCTAAGTTAAAAACGTATGTGTATATGTTTGGAATGTCATTCTGCACCACTCCCGCTAAAAAGAAGTCATATATATATATATATATATATATATATATATATATATATATATATATATTGTGTTTTAGATCAATTTAATGCCGTTGAGTCGACGTAAGTAAGCCGATGTAATAAGGCGCGAGCAGTTAGCGCAGTCCAGACACATCGGGGCATCAAACCCCGGCTTTGTCAAATGCGTGTACATTGCGAAATCGAAAAAACAATTAGCCATATTTAATAAATGTTTGCTTAAAACAAATATATCTGCATTACATAGAATAACTATTAATAATGTAGTCTAAGTTTTGGATACACATTCGCAAATCACAAGACATCGCCTTTGCTGTCGTGATACGTCTGGATGGCGCTATACAACTGTACATGCATTGCTCACGCCCAGTGACATCGGCTTATTTACGTCGACTAGACGACATTAAATTGATATAAAACACAATTTAAAAAAATATTATATCCGACTTCGTTTTAGCGGGTGTGATACAGAATGACATTCCAAACAAATACACATCGAAAAAACATGGTAAAACCGTTTTGATAAGGCCTTAGTAATTTAGGCCAGGTAACTGGAAAATTACCGTTTTAGTTCACTTCAGCACGTTTAAACTGCATACCGCAAAACAGACTGTGTCATCAAATAATACAAAAAACATTCTCAGCAATTCAACATCTTGAAATCAGAAATACAAGCGATTTCATGGGGTCGAGCTCCATTTCCTGTACTGGTTTTCATAATCGACATGCGCCTGCCACGCGCCCCGTTCCCACCCGTTGAACCACCTGCCGCAGTTTAGAGAACAACAAATTTACCAGCGCACTATCTATTATACGCGCTACAATAAACTAATCGGTGGTTTTGTTTGTTCGTTTCGAATCGATTTACTTAGTCACTAACAGTAAACTATTATTATATTGTGCTGTAGTTTTGTGACGCATACAAGGACATAATGTGGTTAAAAATAATGTCTCCATAAATTTAGTTAAAATCCGTATCAAAATGGAGTACGGCCGTGTATCACTTTAAAAAATGCCAAAATCCGTATCGGATACGGGTAATCCGTATCATGTGGCAAGCATGGTCTGTCAATGCACATTACATTAATATGCGTCCTAACAAAAGCGTACTTAAACATGCATCCATGATAAGTATGGAGTTTGTTGTACGGCCTGCGAACGGTTTTGGCATACCGTTTGATATGATCAAGGATCTTAACAGTTTGACTAGGATGTCTCACTCCTGCTTTCGCCACTGCGCAAATTAGCGCGCAGCGCCATCTATCCGCCGAAGTGTAACGGCCGTAGCCAGAGTCGCAGCAGTGCACTGAAAGTGGCGAAGCGAGGATCAGTTTTGTGCAGCTAATAACTACAACAATTCAAGATGGAAATGTCCTGGGTTAAGTTTATTCCGATTCCAATAATATAGAACTTTTTATTCTCATTACAGTGATGCAAATGTCATCTATGTGGCTTGAACAGAAGAAAAGGTATGATTTTTTAAACATTCACTATTTTCCGGCCTTTTACACCCTCGGCTTAAATCGATGAAATTGAATTTCGGAGCAGGTCACAGATAAAACCCAGTATTGATTTAACATTAGTTTCTCTAATAACAATTAAGTATATACTATTTACATTAAGGTTATTTTTTGCAAAGTAACTACTTGCTAGTAACTACCTCCAAAAATATGAACTTGAAAATGGCCAATTATAATTATTATGCCATTATTTTCCAACACGCCATTTCAAAAATATTAAAAAGAATATATCTATGCTCCTAGTTTAGCTAGAAAGGTGAATCACATATCATTGGAATCAGAGAAAGGAGCTCTTTCCATTATTTGAAACATGTAACAGGTATAAGTAACATGAATATTTACAGTTTTACTCAGGAAGGTTTATTGATGCGGTCATAGACTTTGACAATGTCCTTTACCGACGGGAAATATTAAAAAAATTGAATTATTACTAAAATTGTGGTGAACTTAAAAACCATACTTGGTAGCTAGTTTCCACTACACATGTCTTAAGTATAAACCTTTCCCACAAACTGAAACAAATATCAGGCACTAGTATTGACTACTTTTGTAAAACCTAAAATAAAAAATAATCAGAATATTCATTTGAAGGGTATGATTTATAGAGCCTAGCAATAGATAGAATAACTCAACAGTATTTTACTATGATCTAGTTTGTCGCTACATGGGTAAGTATTAATTTATTTTATTAACTTTTAAGCAGGGTCAGGAAGAACCATGTTTGCCTTTTCTTCCCCCATCTCAATTCGAAGATGAAGCTTCAATTATTCAGTTCCAGAAAACATGAGCTTGAGAATGGAGAAGCACATTTTTGCAAGCATAAATAATCCTCGATTTAATATTTGAGACCACAATTATTGTTCAAATTAATGCCATTCTAATTAGACTAGCTGTGTTTGCCGTGCTGGTCGAGAGCGTACCATTCACTCTTAATTGACACGAATCAACCACGCTTGTCGCCGGCTCAGAGCGTTTACTCGGGTCATGTGACCACACAAAACGGTGTTATCATCAAATACATTTCTTGCACATATATATGTATATATATATATATATATATATATATATATATATATATATATATATATATATATATATATATATATATATATATCCACCGTAATGTATTTCCTTTCAGATCATTTTCACAGTTAAATCATACATAGCGGAAATAATAATAAGTAAAATTGATGTAGTCTGACGGGACCGTAACCAAGTAGGCTTTAGTCAGTTTAGACTTTAGTAGCGATTGTTTATTTTTACCTCGCTCATCTAATTTCAATATTTCTCGCTATACTAAACCTATTTCTGCACAAAACACGTATTGACAGTGAAGATATATAATAAACTTTATTGGCGAGATACTTCTTCCACAGTGGAAATGTATATTCTGCCGAACTTTACGAATTTTCTTCGCCGGGCCGGTTCGGCGGCGCACGGACTGTGTACAATATGGGCATGGTTACACTTTGGCGGACAGGTGGCGCTGATGGTTGATTTGCACGCACGGCCTTTCTAGATCTACAGAGTGAGACATCCTAGTAACACTATAAAGATCTTTGATATGATAATGTTGATTTTCCCAATGGCATTTGAAATATAAAACTGGCCTTTCATTAGTAAAAAGTGGTTATTAAAAAATTATATATAGCAGACAGTTTGTAAAGCCAGTCACCTAGTTAGTATGATAAATATAAGTTTCTAAAATAGGCCTCCCATACTTGATACATTACTGTTACAGTTAGATAAGATTACTTTTGTACAGGTATTGTTTTATATAAAATGAAAATATACATTATTCCTCAGGAATTGTAATGTGCTGACATATTCTGTCTTCATGACTACAACTTATCCTATTGTATCCAGGTTTTGTTAACTTGGCGCTTTGCTACTACGTAGAAACGGTATTGTATGGATATGAACAAGTCTACTCCATACTTGCACTGCGCCAACCTTTACTCTGGTTGAAATATTTACGGTATGCTGCCGAAGTTCGTTCATGGTCCCAACACGCCCACTCTCAACATAATTATTTTAAATGTTTACACTGGATAGTATATACTCTTGAAATTCATCATAGCTTGGCATTTGATATACGAACGACAAATGCGGCAGCTAAAGAGAAAATGGTGTCCAGAAATAGCACAAATACAGTGATTACCACCGCGACTTAGTTACGTAAATTCTACACCTATTCAGACTATTGAGTTACGCGAATGCTAAATTGGTATGAAACCGGCCGTAAGCGACATCGCTTAAATATACGCGGTTTTATGAAACCGGCCCCTTGTCAGTTTTATTTGATATTCTTCAAATGTTGCGGCGTAAACAATGTGAACAGTTTAATATTATATTTGAAAGTATGTGTATTTTTTTTCTTGTTATTAAAATTGCAATACTTTCACCCCATAATGTAGCATTGTTTTTAAACATTTATGTCATTAGGTAGCTAACATGTTTATGTTCATGTAACAAGGACCTGGGCTTTTGATATAATTTGTATTAGCTAAAACAATTACAACAATAACAATATATATTTTCATTTATGTTACAACTTATCTGGCAGCCTCAAATTAGTTGATTTTACCCCAACATTTAATGCACACTCTGATACAACCTTCCTTCCTGAAACAAATTTACTTACTTCATTGATTTTGGAAAACGTAAAGAAATCTCGTAAAACTATATATCTTATATGTAGCGCTTTGTACAGTATTGTTCTTCATTTCTTATATAATAATGGCATTCTAAGTCGTTATTCTAGTTATTTATCGTTATATCTCCCAGTCTACGTCATCGAAAAGTGGCTGTCCCCATCACCTGGTCCTCAACTTGCACGTTATTATAAAGCTGTAATAATTACACATTACATAATAAATATATTGCGCAAGGTTCTCAGTGCAATGTCTCTCTTCGTATTTGTCCAAAAAAACAGTATTATTTATTAAATATTTTGAGTAGTCGATGTTTTCCAACATAAGAAAACGATGTCCCCTGGTTCCATGTCATCTACGTCACGACAACTTTGATGCCACGCCTGTCTAGAGTTGGAAGAACTTCCACATCCACGTGGAAACACAATTACGTTACCGCCATATGTGCATATTGGAAACAACACTAAAACCGTTTTTGCTGCGATTTACGCGAGATATTCGACATTTCAGGGCAGGAGTCAGGTGAGTAGGTGTATTACATGTCATCTACGAACGGTCCGCTCCGCGTGCTATACAGGTCAGACAAACATAATTATTTATAATCACGTGTTAAGTGATGTCAATCATCTCAATCAGAAATAGCATACGCCAGTTAAGCTCACGACAGACATGATATTGGCCATGACTCGCAAGGCACGTCATCTACGTCACAGTCATCTACGTCTCATATTTGTCGTGACGGAGATGACATGGAGCGTAACGTAGATGACAAACGTAGTTGTAATTAAGATAAAACGGTGACAGGGTTAGCTGAAATTGGATAATTATCATCTTTGAGAAATAAAGTTACTATCTGATGATATTTTCCATTTTCAGAGATTGACATAACTGCTGATGAACGGTGCAGAAAGAATCTAAACAAGCGAACCAGGCTGGCCATGAAGAATTTCTTTAGAAAGAAAGAAAATGCCGAAGAAACCACTAGGCCTATATACACATACGTTGCAGATAACAAGCAAACATGCGTGCAACATCAAATTAGGTGCAGTTGGAGAGGCAACCAAATGTCTTCGCATAGTCATCAAGCGAAATTCCTTCGATCACCAAGCAGTTTCATTGAACAGCCTCAACCCCACAACCCCATGAACATGGTCGAAAGAATGCTCTGCAAGACCGAGCACAGGCGTACAAACGGATTGTCAAACAGACATAAAGTTTAGCCGCCTGAAGGAGACCACCTCAACGCTACAAGAAACGCTATACGGGGTTGACATGGAAGCTACTTGGCAACGGCATTTATCAGACAAAGAACAACTGATTCATGAATGGCATCATCGCGAAACACGAACATTTCTTCAGAAGCTTCCGTTTCATAATGCCCTTACAATGGAGCTGAGGTCGAAATATCATAGTAACTGCTACTATACTAATCAGTTCATCAATAGACTGACTACGGGAAAGACATTGCAGAAACATCAACTGCTGGATTACAGACGCCTCGAATTCGCCTCCTAATCGGGAAGAGGGCACGAAGTAAACGCCATTTTAAAGAATGACAGGTGATCAACAAGTAGGCAGGCGTATGTTAACCGTAGATTCTACTAGCGTAACAACTACAGTTGCATCACACATAGCAAGCAAGACACCGTCACATAAATGAAATAAGTTGAGGAAAAAGAAAAGTTTACTCTCGGACACCATGATGATATAATATGCAAAATTGCGTTAGGCCCCCGATGAGCACACTGACATTGACACGGGCTACACGCGGTGTTCTGCAAACACAGAAGAAGACCGGAACACGTATACGTACAATGACACAGTATCGTGGAGCTGATGGAAGAGACACTTTACTGAGAACATGTAATCATCATCAGTGGTCCATCAAAACGAGAATTATGTCTTTTAAACGTCTGTCAATCTGCAAATTTTGTTGCATTTCTCTTCTGCTGTTTCTCGTTTCCATAGGATACAAAGAATCTCTCTGATACACTTTGGTGGAATTTCCTCATGGTCTTCAGATGACATGGATGTGTAACCCACCCCTGGCTCCTATAGAGTGGTAATACAAACGGCTTTATATGTCATCGGTTTTGTCTCTTCCAAGAGGTTGTGGGTATCGTTACGGTTACGCAGACCCTGAAGGATATATTACGATGATGAATTTCTGCTACGATAGAGGCCTTCTGTGATAGATGGCTCCCCAAGTAAGGGAAATGTTCAACAATTTCTAAGGTTGTTCCATATGTTTTAATATCATGTGGTTCTTCATTGTTGCTAGGAACGTGTTGGTAGATGGTCTTGGTTTTCTTATGTTGATGGAAAGTCATATACATTGATAAGCTAGTCTGAAATTCTTCTGCTATGTGGGCGAGAAAGGCACAGTCACCAGCATACTGAAGGTCTGTAATGACAGTCGTCATCTCTTTTTTCTGGGCATTGAGACGACTCAGGTTAAAAGTCTCCCAATGGTCCGGTATAAAATATGGATATCGTCTGTCAAATCAGTATGAGCATGAATAAGAATTATTGTATGGGAAGAGACGAGACTATCGCGTACACCGGAAACGAACAACAACAACATAAGCTGTGTCCAGTTGGTAACCTAAGAAAAGGATTCGGTCAAGAAAAATCAGTAAAACGCATGAAGATGCGCATGTGGGATTCTTGCATGACTAAAAGTAAAAACAACTTCTACAAGAAATGTGGAAGCCGAGACCATGCGTAACAACCAATACATTCAACACTAGCCTGCACTACGCCATTCTGCGTGGCATTAAGGAGAATCTCCAGAAAGACAATGTGGGCACTTAAATCAAATTCACAGAAAAGTATATCTGCAGATATTCTACCGAAGTCAAAAGCATCCACTTTGGCGGATTGCACAATCATACGTTTTGCACCCAGGTATCTACGGATAGTTACAGTATCACTTTGTTATTCCCAGTCATCAACGTAGATACGTCATCTACGTCACGGCGTGTCACCTACGTCACGACAAGTCATCTACGTCACGGCGCATATTTTGTTTAATATCTCGAAGCTTAACTAACTGATCTAATGAAGACACACCTGTTCATACAGAAAATCTACTCATGTTCCTTCAGGAATAAACCAACCGCAACATGAAGTATATATAAGTCTCAAAATAATAACTAACTACTCGTAATTTCCATCCATGTCAAATATATGAGACACTAGGCGCTTCGAGGTGTTCAATGGTATTTGGCTGTGTCACAAGAGCCGACTAAACAGTGAATACAGGTTTTGCAAAAGTACGCCAATAAAGTGGGCCACAAATTATTAGAAAATATGTTTGGAAAAGGAGCAATAAATGGACATAAATCTGGAAATATTTTTGTGACGTAGATGACATTCATTCATGACGTCATACTAATAACACAAACAAGAAATCGGAAACGATGCAAAAGTTCACTGCTGTTCATTGGATTATTCACACACAATATTAAGCTACCTAACTAACGCCGAAAATGCAATAAATATGATGGTCGAAAATATGTTTTTACTCTGGACGAAATAGCCCGGTTACCGTGAAATGACCCTTTTACCTATATACAATAGAAGATATCTTCGATTGTTGCCACACCTGAATAAAATAACTTTGAGTACAACACCATAACACATCTAAAGGATTATTTTATGTTCAAAATATACAACGACCTGTGATATTATAGATATATATGAACATTCGAACGCAATTATTTCAATCGTATTACATTTGGTTAATTGAATGAACTAAACTAACAAACTAAATAGCAAATGGCCATCGGCATCGCTGTTGATCTACATGGCAAGACGGTATATCTATATGCAAAGCGATGCCGATATAAGGGATAGCAGCGATGTTGTCACTCATCGTTTTAGTACTTCTGTACAGAGGAGAGCGTATCGCTGCCAAACTCGGTTGAAGACAGAGGTATTAGATGGGGGATGAGGTACCGCCGCCCCTTGATGGGACCAAACGCGCACAGATTATGCTCAAAAAGGTTTTTGCCGTCTCCATCAGATCCGCCTGAGATGCGCCCACATAGTGACAGTACAAATTTCCTAGGTCTAGGAAATATTCAGCAGTCGAGTGTTTAGCCCATTTATCTTAGCTTTGGAGTATCGATACGAGGTCATGTCACAATTGCTGAAGGTGTGCTTGCCCTGCTACTGTAGAACCTAGGACAGTGCAGGTGGCGTAGTCGTTGATAGCCAGCACTGTCCTTTGCCACCACTCTACCTGCATCTTGCACCCATCTCCTCCCGACTCACCCTATAAACCAGCAGGACAAACATGTCTGTGGCGTTGCTAAATACATAGACCAGACGTTTGCCAGAGTTGGCAACATCAATGATGGTGATGTCATCACGAAAATGCTCCATCATTTCGAGTCTATCGTCGAGTTTATCCTGTATTGAACGTAGATACACGTGCGCTAGGTTCGGCGCATAATTCTATACATATTATTTGTTTCTCTTACAACAAATGCTTTCCCAGGAAATATCATCAAGTATTGAGCTAATTAGTATTAGTGGTGATACTTGTCTGCTTCATAGGTCACATAAATAATTATATTACAACAGAGCAGATCTTCAACCTTAGGATACTGTGAATGAAGTACTTCCAACACCAGAAAGACCTCTATCACGTCTTCATTGACTTCAAGAAGGCATTCGACAGGGTATGGCATGCAGCACTATGGGCCACAATGAGGCAGTACAACATCAAGGCCAACCTGATTGGAATGATACAGAACCTCTATGACAAGGCCTCCAGCGCAGTCTACCTTAATAACAGCATAGGGGACTGGTTCAGAACCACAGTCGGAGTAAGACAAGGCTGTGTGCTCTCCCCCACCCTCTTCAACATCTTCTTGGAGAAATTATGACTGACGCGCTGAATGACCATGAAGGGACAGTTATCATTGGTGGCAGGAATATTACAAACTTGCGGTTTGCCGACGACATAGACGACCTGGCAGGAAAGGAAGAGGAGCTAGCTGACTTGGTGGAGCGCCTTGACAAAACTTCTACAGCCTTCGGCATGCAGATCAATGCAGAGAAGACCAAACTGATGACCAACAACACCAATGGCTTCAGCACTGATATCAGCGTCAACGGCGAGAAAGTATATTGCGTCCACAGGTTCAAATATATTGGAGCAATCGTCGCAGATGAAGGATCTAAACCTGAAATTCTCACCAGGATCGCCCAGGCCACAGCAGCATCCGTCAAACTCAAGACCATCTGGAATGACAGGAATATAGCACTCAGCTCAAAGATCAGACTGATGCGCTCCCTGGTCATGTCCATATTCCTATACGCCTGTGAGTCTTGGTCATCTACAGAGATCACATCTCCAACGAAGAGGTGCGAAACAGAACTCGGCAAGTCATTGGGCCCCACGAAGACCTCTTGACCACAGCAAAGAGACGCAAACTGAAATGGTACCGGCATGTAGCAAGATCTACAGGGCTTGCCAATGACAATCTGCAAGGAGGGAGAAGTAGAGGCAGAAAGAAAAAGAGATGGGAGGACAACATCCCGGAATGGACTGGCATGACGCTGCGCGCCGCCATGAGAAAGGTTGAGAGACGAGAGGAATGGAGGGAGCTGGTTGCCCCAACGGTCCACAAGAATACGGCATAGGTGAGGTGAACATATCCACAATTACTTTCACACAACATTACTTAATGTACACATTTCAATCACACAGGAATCTGAATGTCAATGTTAGAACGATACTTGCATTATACATGCACTACGTATAATATGTGTGACTACATGATTCAAATAATTTACTTCTTGTGTCATGAAAAATGTGTCAAATATTATACAATTATCTATTTATGTTCATGAATTGGGCAGTCAAGCTGAATTTGTTATAGGAACCACATGAGGGTGGCCAGAGAAAAGGAGATTTGAAATCAACTACGCATACGGGCCAAAACGATGAGGTTGGGTGAGAAAACAACTGTGTTAACATTTCAGAGAAAACAATTGAGAAGAAAAGACATCTCAACGCACCCAAATATTTTGTTAACTCGAAACATACTGATAAATATAAGAACTTGTGTATTTGTTACAAGTGTCCAACAGTCAACGCGTTGGTTGATTTGGACTCATCGGGTCCTCGAACAAACGCAGCTTGACCGCCCAAACAGTAACTTTGAATAACTCTGGTAATTTGTCTAAATCCAATGTAGCTACTGGTCATATCTTAAAAATATATTAGAACCCAATGTCTTAGAATTAAGTGTAATATCTGTTAGGGGTATTTTGTTATGTGATATCCATTTATGATGTTAACATTTCAGTTCAAACTCAAGATCAGATGCTGAAGGGCAGGTGAAGGTCAAAGTTGACCTATCTGTGGACAATAAAAGGACACTTCTATGAAAGTATATTATAGAGAGTATAAATTATTTATGAACATAAATGAATAATCTTACAGTACTTGACACACGAAGTCGTATAAGTTACTCGTAGTGTGTAGTGCAAGTATCGTTCGCTATTTGCACTGGCATTCAAATGTTTTTATGGTGGGAATGCTTGCATTAAGAAATTATGTGTGAAAGTTATTATAGGTGTTATAAGGTATGAACTTATTTTATTAAAAGTAGTATTGTGAATTATCACACGGAATAGTATCACTCCCAATAACAATCAGCCCAATACATACTTTTTTATTGAAACAAATTGATTGCACTCCAGGATCAGGAGCTGATATTTCTTGGCAGAACATTTGTAATAAGAGAAATATATACACAATATGTATATCATGAAGAGCAAGAACTTGGCTCACGTGTGTCTATGTTCAATGCGGCGCAATGACGACAGAGAGTACCGTTCTTGCATACTACGACCTGCTCATTGAGTTAGTCGTAGAATGTGAAACCCATTGGGTATGCAATTCGTGTGCTCACCAGCATAACACTCGACATGCGCATATCGAGACAGAATGTCTCGCCACTGTGTTTGCGTTTGAACGTTTCCATCTGTATACATTCGGAAGAGGCACAATCGTAGACAGTGATCACAGGCCACTTGAAAGTATCGTCAAGAAACCGCTAGACAAAACACCAAGGAGACTGCAAGGAATACCCCTTCGCATGCTGCAGCTGCAGAGAAAGACATGTATATTGCAGATACACTCTGAATGTCACACCTGCCGCACAGTGGAAGTGAACATTTCGGTGCTGTGAATGCAGTGAATCGTCTACTAATCAGGACAGAACACATGCAAATGCCCAAGACTTGCACGGACAGGGTTGACACACCGCAGATATATTGACACATGTGATACAGCAAGGTTGTCCAGTGTCGAGGCATGGGCTGCCAGCCATTGTTCATGCATGTTTCAGCGTGAGAAATGGCGTCGCTGTTACCAAAGGAGTGATATTCCGCAGAGAAAGAGTTATTATTCCTGAGAGAATGCGAAAAATCACGAAAGAATGTCTCCACAGATCACACGTGGCAGTGGAAAGGGAGCTACTTTTATTTTCTAGTTCAATTTGTTATTATTAAAAGGCGCTCTCATGTTAGCGACATGTTCCTAAATGGGAATCTGCTTGACCTACACATAAACAATTTTTGATTATATATCAATATGTACATTTGTGGTAAACAAAAAATATCTGTCTCTATGTCTGTCTGTCTGTCTGTCTGTCTGTCTGTCTGTCTGTCTGTCTGTCTGTCGGTCTGTCTGTCTGTCTGTCTGTATGTCTGTCTGTCTGTCTGTCTGTCTGTCAGTCAGTCAGTCAGTCAGTCAGTCAGTCAGTCAGTCAGTCTCTCTGTCTGTCTGTCTGTCTGTCTGTCTGTCTGTCTGTCTGTATGTATGTATGTATGTATGTATGTATGTATGTATGTATGTATGTCTGTCTGTCTGTCTGTCTGTCTGTCTGTCTGTCTGTCTGTCTATCTGACAGAATCCGCATCAAAGATTTACAACGTAAACATACTGCCAAAGATTTGCCCATTTTGGAAAGAGGGGATGTGGTTCGAATTAAGCAATTTCGTCATGAGCAAAGGTAACTGGAAAAGGCTGTTTTGCATAGGCGACTGGGTGAGCGATCGTACGATGACGGCACACCTGTGAACAAGCGAAATCGGATGTATCTACGAAAACATACGAGACAGTGACGACAGTACCCCCGTTCCAGTCGTCCTGTCACATGACCTGCACAATAGGCAGCTGTTCCTGTCGCGACAACTAACACCACCATGAACGAAACGGTGATAAACTCTGAACCGCTGGTCATCAGGCGATCAACCAGACAGATGTAAATACCTACATAAGTGATTGGATTGCATTGCACAGTGCAAACGTGAAAATACGTACAGTGAAAACACTGATCGTAAGTTCGACTGTGCAAGAGTAACTGAACTATAATTTCGACTTAATTGGACAGATTACCTGATGATGTTGACGGTATAGTTCATGAGTATTATTAGTCGTCCAGATGATTGAAAACATTCGATATTAAAATTCATAATTATTCATAGTCGTATTATGGCGTCGACTAACTGTGGGTATGTGTTTTTACATGTCTATGCACGGCACACTACGTATAATTTGCGATGAATAGATTACGAGGTAGAACACTCATAATTTAAAACAACATTGATTTCTTTTAGATCAGAAGGGATGTGTCAAGATGTGACTTATACAAAACATTATAACTAATCGAGCATGGGCGCTAATCACGCTCTCCTGGAAATATGGTGTGAATGCTGGAGTTGTACGTTGTAATAAACAATAAAACTTAATATTGAAACATTATGTTTCTGGCGTATTGAACACGTCAGTCTGCTTCCGAAACAGCAACCAAGTGAGCACACCGAAACGGACCTCGGGTCAATCTCCGTAATTGTTGCATTCTCCAAAGATATTGAAGCGATCTTAGTGAGATGAGTCTGGGAGAATGTAATGGACGAAGATGACCCAAATTAAAATGGCTCTATTAAGAAACCATCTACTGCACATGTCCCTGTTGAAACATTGCACCAGTGTTATACACGCACGTATGCATCCAAATAGTTTGCCATAATGCTATTATTTGGCTGTTCACGTGCATTTGACTTTAGCAATCATAGCATTCTACTTCAAACAAGTGCTAGTTTGGAACTCCAGAATATACTAATGAAGAGGAGTTCTAGTTTTCTAACAGAATAACACAAGTTTGGCCGTGTAACATAGCCTTCAGTACTAATGATATCCATGGAGGAGTTCCTCAAAGCACTAAACTAGTCCCGTACATATTTTCCTCATTGGGGCCGTTTATCTGAAAACACCACGCGTTTCTTACCGATACGTGGATAATGCAAAATTACACGAAAACCAACCTAAATAAGACCGTGGAGTTCATCTTTGATTTTCTACATCAAGGAGAGTCCCATCCAAACAAATAAATGAAGATAAAAATAATCGATTAATACAGACGAAGGTATTTGGCATCACCATCACCAGCCACCTAACATGGGACGTACACATTGATACATTTACACACAAAACAAGCTTTACTCCAAACCAAACGATCAGATGTTCCCGTCGAAGACTTTCTAACAGAACAGGTCAATCTCACCCACTCTGGATCAGCAAAGTGGTGTTTTACAACGAGTAAGAACCAACTCTGAACTGTATTTGTCCGGACACGTCCTATATTGAGGAATTAGTAAATGCGCAGCTGGTTCCACAGAACGAAGTATGCTGGAGTGAGAAGTTGCGCGGATGTTTGCTTTGTGGTCACGGGTTCCGCCTTTTCCGGCCAGGGGTTATGTACGTAGAAATCATATGTGGCTTTTTAGTGAGACATAACTCAACCAGTTTCATTTGCATACAAACTAGATTTTTAAATACGTCAAAAGCATTTGATCGTATTAACAATAGTCATTTGTTAAAAAAAATAGGCACGATAGACATAGATAGATGTTTAGTGTTACCTCTGAAGGAGATCATGTATTTAATGGAATAAGACATGGTATAATTGCGACCCCTTATCTTTTTTGTATATGTATGGTTGGACGTAGTTAAGATCTGAATAGTATACCAGTAGGCTGTATCTAAAATTAATCACTTCATGTATGCCGATGACCAATTATTACGTTCAGCGTCTGCAAAACGTTTTCTTGCACTGTTGTAAATATGTGACAACTATTTGATGATTATGATATAAAGTATAATACTAAGAAAAGTTCAATATTAATATTTATATGTCTAAAATTAGTATTAGTCAAACTTGTGTGCTTAACGGTGATAATTATAACAATCGTTAATCAATATAATTATTTTGGTCTCATCCTGTGCATTTTATGAAAGATACTATTAATATATAAACAGTCAGCATAGAGTGGTGTATGCACAGAGTAATTGAATACTATGTAAATTTGGTACGTGTTGCGAAAAAGTCAAAATGTTGCTTTTCAACACATTCTGTACATCACTGTATGCAAACCATCTATGGTGGAAACACAAAAACATGTCTTAGTAAGTTGCATGTTGCTTATAATAACATCTTTCGAATGATATGTGACGAGCCCAAAAGGTGTAGTGCGATGTTTTTTTTACCAGACGTTGCCAGTGTGCCAGATGTTAATCCGCAAATATTAATATTAAATGGCATTGCCAGAATACAAAGATATAATAATGTAATTATTAGGAACATAGCACGTTTGATACATCATTTACGCCCAATATTGAGAGATATTGGCATATAATGATAAGATTGAAACAAAAATTCCTTGTGTATTACATGTACGTATATATATATATATATATATATATATATATATATATATATATATATATATATATATATATATATATATATATATATATATATATATATATATATATATATATATATATATATATATATATATATATATATATATATAAGGCTCATACTCTTGTGTATTGGATGTTTATTTCTTCAATAAAGTGATTCATTCATTCATTCATTCATATTGATCGTAGTTGGCGTAATCTATGTGCGCTAAGATCCGGAACTGAGCATATAGAGGAATAGCGTAGGTTTTTATTCGTTTTTATTTATGTATGCAAACGTTTCACATAACATATCAAATATTGGGACATATAAATTACAAATGGGTATAAAATAATGTAACGTCTACAAATCGGGTATTAATCTGCTAATGTTTTTTCGTTTACATATTTACATACTTTGTTATATGTTTTTCGGTTAAACTATTGTTTTATACGTCATTGGTTAAGAAAAAGGTTGGTAAAGACACCTAATAGTACCTGCTGGTAAAAAAAGAATGAACACCAGTTTATTACTGTATTTTTATATTTGTTTTCTAATAAACACAACGACCATACCTGTAAGCAATCACTTCATGTTGTCATTTTGCCATTTACCGTATAAACCTACACAATATTCGATTGAATACTAGTTGAGTCCAGTAATTACTTATATAAAGCACTCGATCTTATTACCGTGTTTCTTGGGGTATGTATCTTCCAAGCACAGTTCATGTTGTTCACGTACGTGCTGCTACTGATGCCAAACGTCCCTGATGAGCCTGTCAGTGTCCGTCCATAGCGGCTACACGTCACAGCTGCAACACATCAATTTCATTTAAATCTTCGTTCGACAACCTCGCCCCCCGGATAAAAACTAAGTTTCTCAACAAAGTATTGACAGCTGTAAATGAAATGTCCATCTTCTGCATATCTTATGTGTCATCCACAAAGAACGCATGACTTATATGCAAATTAAAACCACGTTACGACTACGAACTACCGTTTTTGTCTTGGGATTAAATACCAGTGTTTCTAACGTCTTCATGCCAAAATTTCTTAGCAATATCTATAAACAAATAATCTAGTAGCTTGGGTGTACTTATTTCATGTCATTGCCCTCATAATCTTGGTGTTTGTCTGTCTATCTGTCAGTCAGTCAGTCAGTCAGTCAGTCAGTCAGTCAGTCAGTCAGTCAGTCAGTCAGTCAGTCAGTCAGTCAGTCAGTCAGTCAGTCAGTCAGTCAGTCAGTCAGTCAGTCAGTCAGTCAGCCAGCCAGCCAGCCAGCCAGCCAGCCAGCCAGCCAGCCAGCCAGCCAGCCTGCCTGCCTGCCTGCCTGCCTGCCTGCCTGCCTGCCTGCCTGCCTGCCTGCCTGCCTGCCTGCCTGCCTGCCTGCCTGCCTGCCTGCCTGCCTGCCTGCCTGCCTGCCTGCCTGCCTGCCTGCCTGCCTGCCTGCCTGCCTGCCTGCCTGCCTGCCTGCCTGCCTGCCTGCCTGCCTGCCTGCCTGCCTGCCTGCCTGCCTGCCTGCCTGCCTGCCTGCCTGCCTGCCTGCCTGCCTGCCTGCCTGCCTGCCTGCCTGCCTGCCTGCCTGCCTGCCTGCCTGCCTGCCTGCCTGCCTGCCTGCCTGCCTGCCTGCCTGCCTGCCTGCCTGCCTGCCTGCCTGCCTGCCTGCCTGCCTGCCTGCCTGCCTGCCTGCCTGCCTGCCTGCCTGCCTGCCTGCCTGCCTTCAATATGCAATATGCAATATTCAATGCATAGATATTGGTAGCATGTTGCTGTTATGACTTGACAGTATGTATTCTAAAATACAATTATATGTTTCTGCATGTACAAACTGCGATTCAGCCATCATTAACAAAACGTAAATGGTGTTTGTGTGTCTAATTATGTTGTATTCAAGGTTGTCCTAGTTTGTGTCACACTCGTAGTGTATGTGTGTCCCCTTACAGCCCTCACCCTTACAAAAAATAACATTAAAATACCATTGAATGGTACTTGAATGGTACTTGAATGGTCCTAGGTGGTATAATGGCCAATGGTATTTGAATGGTATCTCAATGGTTTTTGAATGGTATTTTGAATGGTATTTTTGGTTTCTTTGTGCCGTTCAGTGGTGTTGAATGATATTCTAAGTTACCATTGAGATTACAATATAACCTTACAAAAAGGAGCCAATGGTATACCATTGAATACCATTCAGCATCAACGATATTTCAGCAGGAATCAGTGGTACTCTCAACGGTAATTTAAGATACCATTCAATACCACTGAATGGTACACAGAATCCAAAATATCATTACAAAACCATTCAGATACCATTCAGATACCATTTAAAACACCGTTGGCCATTATACTACCTAGTACCATTCAATGGGATTTGAATGGTATTTTTTGTAAGAGCTGCCTTGTTTGATGGGAATAAAAGTATTAAAACAATCGAAGAGTTTTGTATTCCTTGCTTGATTGTCTCATGAAAGTTTCCTGGGGGTTCACGTAGGCTTTTATTTTATTATGGAGCAGATTATGAGATGCGTATTTACGGCAAGAGCCAATCTGCTCCGTAATTTTTCTTTCTTTTCACCAAGGAATAGATAATGCATATTAGCCAGCATATGCATAAAACCAATAACTGAACATTTCTGGTTGTGTCTACATTAAATAATTAACAAAACAATTAACTGGATGATTTACACTATATAATACCGCGAACGCAAGCTAAAACGTCACAGAATATTAAATTAATTAAAAAAACAATATGAAATATTCTTGCCAGACGTTTGGATTTGTTACAAAAGCTAATGGACAAAACCACAGATCACATGCGTTTTGGGCGTACGTCTCATATTTGAATGTTGTGTCTCGAATGTAATGTACATCTAAGTATACCGATTTAAACATAAGTGGACATCATGTGCTCAGTTCTTTACAAAGAACACGTGCAATTCTCCAATGGACCAAAAAAGTTAACATCAATACACAGTACACTGATTTAATAGGTTGACATTTTAAATCGCTTTGTTCGAGACCATTCGAACGAATTCCGAACGAATACTTGCAGTCGATTTATTCAGAAAGAAATACATGTTTTGGTTATTATTACTATTATTGTAATGCTATGTGTGTGTATTTGCTTGCTTACATGACACGACTTACCAATAGCAGAATACTCGATTGTAAAGCCAGTTCGTGTGGACGAAGAGTCAGTCTTGAAAGTAACAAACAGATAATTGCTCCCGGAAGAGATGTCCGCCGGCACCGAGTCTCCGCTGAATGTGCCCAGCAGCGGCGCCGAGTTGTCCTCCCCGTCGTACACCTTGACGTGGTCACAGCAGCTCTCAGTGTGGAACGTGCGAAACTTCAGTTTCACTATCTGAAACCGTGAACAGAAGCAACATACTTGAACATATTCACAGTCACCGCCTCGTCAATTGTTTGGTGGAATATGATAGAAACAATCATAGCAAGGCAAGTTAATTGTTTAGGAGAAAATCCGTAAATATATTATTCTGGCTGTAGAAATGCGTTTATAAATTAATGGCGATAAAACAAAGCATGTCTTGGCGTATTATTGTAGCTGCACCATACTGATTTCTGGAACATTGTAGATTTTACCAGTCTACGGT
>OZ024854.1:15448680-15501180 GCA_964017155.1 Oasisia sp. SBJ-2009
GGGCTTCCAGAGGATCCCTAGTTTTGTATATCTATAATGAAAACTAATACCTACCATAACAGATTACGTGTCATATTTTTGGGTATTATTGTGTAATTTATTACTAATTGTTTCTTTAAATTGTGTTTTATAGGTACACAACAGTATTAAGGCATCCAGTTAGAATATAGTTAAGATGACCTATGTTTTGTGGATATAGGAACACTAAAATTAATGTATTTGACATAGATCCTGGATTGTGGGTATCATTTTTATGATGGGGAAGTTTTGTGAAACCGTGGGTATGCACTCATTCATATTGACCAATCTAGAAAAGAATATAACTATATGACAGGTTTATCACGGTGAACATTACATAACATACTTAGGCATAAGCATCAACCCTGTTTTAAATTGGAAACAATATTAATAAATGAAACATTTGGATATAACTGATTTGGGGTAGGTTTGAGTGAACCCGTGAGTATGCTCTTTAATTATTCACTGTGTCCAGATATGTACAGATTAGTAAAACATATTAAAACCAGATGTTTGTCGAACTACTCCCTCATTATAGGCAAATTCTTATATCTGTAGATGTATTACCCTTATATTTATGACAATTTCCCTCAAATATGACGCCGTGAGAATGCTGAAGCCATGAGAATGCATTAACAGTCATTCATGATGTGGGCCTGTAGCGTTGTCTACTGTTTTGTACTGGTACTAAAGACCGCCAACACACCAACACGAGCTACAGCGACCACGATGCACTGCAAAAATGTAAGCAACTTTCTTTTCCTGACAGTTCAACAAGTTTGGTGAAATCAAGTCAATTTAATAAACACTTAAGTGTATGTTAAACGCATGTGCAGTATTTTATATGGACATTAGTGTACAATATGCTGATATTCATGTAGGAGAGGTGTGTCATTACAACTGTCCTCGATAATAAAGCAGATTTGGCGTTTTGTTTGGCTTAAACTGGCATAGACAAGATGCGTACTCATGGCTTCACCCATACTCATGGCTTCATTCATTTATGGGATCCAAACTTCGATAGATTATTACTTATCTAATAGTTCTTTTGACAATGATATTGAAAGGATTGACGGAGGACACATATAAATTACTTTCCTGAAACATTTCTCAATTACTGCATGTTATTATTTTTCAACTCTCACTTTAATAAATATGTCCACATAAACTTAAAATCACTCAACTAATGCCAAAAATGAAAGAATCGGTGGCAAATCAACATGACACACGTGCACAATGATTAGCACTCTAGCATTAACCTTTATTTGAGTTTGATTTATTACACAGTCGCTGATGAATCGATGCATACTCATCGTTCCCATGCATACTCATGGCTTCACCCGTTTAAGGGACTTTAACGCAGACAGATTGTTACCTATATCTATTACTTTTATATACATTACTACTGTAAAGATTGATGCTAAATCAACATGCCACACATGTACACTGATCACAACTATAGGATAAGTGTCTATTTGGTTTTAAAAATGTACATAGTCACAGAAGAATTAATGCATACTCATGGCTTCTGCACAATTGCCTCGCTTCAAAGAGGCATGAACATAACCTGAGGTGTTTACCCTTTTACTGCAGACTATGCCAACCAAGCGTGTGAAAACAGCAGCTGAAAAGAAAAAGGATAGGTTGAGCACCCAGAGATATCGGGATGAACATTCAGCAGATCCGGAGTACCGGGCAAAGCGGGCCGCTCAGGCCAAAGCAGATCGGGCTACAAAAGGACCGGCAAAGTATTCACTAACAACCAAACCCCGGAAGACAGCCAACTTGATCAAATGGCGACAGCGCCAAAGGGGTTAGTTCTTCTTCCTCTTATTGCCCTTCTGTTTTGCCTCCACCAGCTAATTACAATAATGCACTTAGTTGAGTATTAAATACAAAATACTTAAAAAGCTTAAAGTATTCTAATAATAATCGTTTAAGCCGATTCATTTCTGTAGCCCTTTATTTTCATGCCTTTTACTTAAACGTCCCCTTTTGCACAGAGGCAAAGGTTGCTGCAGCAGCAAGAGCAAATATACGTGCAGCTGAGGTGCGACAGTCCGGGAGACTGGCAGGTCATCAGCCAGACCCAGACCCCGAGACGTAGGCGAGTGAAAGTGAGTGACCTGGGATTATCAACCTCAAGATACATTAATATGATCCCTCATATTATAACCGCTGTGACCATCATACACTTTCATAACGCTTCTAATTATTTTATTTTAAGAGCTTACCATCTTATCTTGCTAGTTATATGTGTGTAACCTTCAACATAGTACACCTAAATAAAAAGAACCACAATTCATAAATTTATAAAACATAATGTGCTCAATTTCTAATACTTCGTTTCTCTTCTTTAATGAATGCAAATTCCAATACTTTAAACATTCCAGTAAATTAACTGTCCATGTACTCTGTATGGTTTCCTTGCTTCATTATCAGTATGATTGTAAAGATGCCTTTTAGCAAACTGCCATAGGCCCGTCAGCTGAAGAAAGCACTTGACAATTATCAGAAGGAGGTGACATCACTGCGAAAAGAGCTTCGGAAGACACCACCCACCCATTTGCTGCCCACAGCCATACCATCACCTCATCGGGTAGTCATTGAGATTATAACACCATTCAATGTTACACAAAATGCAGGCCGTGTCCACGCCTTGCTTCCACTAACAGAGACAATTTCACATGTACGCAAGGCTCCATTCCACGTGAAGAAAACTTTGTTCAAAGCAAAGCTAGGTGCCCGTGGATACTCAAAGTTGATGAGTAACACAATTGCCATGTCACGTGAATACATATCTAACTCCAAGAAGAGGACATCCATGAGAGCCTCAATCGCCTGATCTCAACACACCATGGTTGTCGAGTATCTGAAAAGGCCGAGTAACAGCAATGAGTTGCCATCTACAAAGCATCAGGTACGAGGAAATAGGGTGTTTGGGCTGACTGATACCATGCAGAACCTGCACCGCAAGTTCGGGATTGATCATCCAGACATCAAGATCTCCATGTCGGTCTCCTGTTGGGCACGACCAAATACATTCACCTAATTAAGTACACCGCCCGTCGTCAATGCTTATGCCAAAACCATGCAAACGTGGCCCTGATGGTTGATGCAGTGAGTGTCCTTCCCAAATCACCAGCACTCCTATTTCAGCTGGAAGATGATGAGATCCGGGAAAAACTAGATGGGATGTCATGTGCAGACGTCCGCTACAAAAACTGGCATTGAACAGATGTGATACAGAGAGAGCCAGTGAAAGAGAGAGAGAGAGAGAGAGAGAGAGAGAGAGAGAGAGAGAGCGAGCGAGAGAGAGAGAGATATAGGAGCAAGATATGGAAGAGGATACAGAGAAAGAGGTCGTGCAGAACAGGGAAGGGAAAGTGGTATGATTATATATTGGTGAAGTTCATGTCACTTAAAAGACCCCAAGCACTATGTTGGAAAGATCATTGAGTCAGAAACAGATGACGAAGATGATGAGTTAATTGTTTAATTTTATCGTCAGTCTCGAAAGATGCCTTGACAATTTGCTACACCAGTAGTTAAGGATATTGCTCCAATAAACAAAACTGACATTGTCATGTTTCTGCCTCAGCCAGAAAATGTGGGTGGAACTAAATGGGTTGCAGCATGTCTGCACTTTGATGTGCAGCTTGAAAAATACAACTGCCAGTAGGCCGTAGGCAGCAGAAAATGTTCGCTTAACATTTGAGATCAATTCTCCGACGTAACATTAACAACATTTACATATCATAGGCAGTAGCCAATAAAAAGGATAAAGTAAAATAATGTAAGATCTAATTAAGAAGGTTCAGTGAATTGGCTCAATTACCCCCATTGTTTGTTCAGTGTGCCAATAACATTGTATTTAATCAATCAGATACATGTTTTTTATTTCTTCATACGTTCTTCTATTTTTGTACATCAAAATTACGTTTAGGCAATGCTTTCAAGATGAAGCCGTGAATATGTATGAAGCCATGAGTATGCATCATTTCCTTAGTTCCTAGGTACATTGCGTGAAGCTATTCAAGCCTTATCATAAAGCTGCATTACTTATGCACGTATTCCATGGTTTTTGTATACCTACAAGTACATGTATGCCATTTCTAAAACAGTTTTGTTAATATTCTACCAGAAGGTTTGAAACCGTGAGTATGCCATTATTTCCTAGTAATAGAACATATTTTAAACAATAACCAAATGAATCGTCACAGCAGAGAGTTCAGATTGCTGAATAAACATATAGACACTTAGTAATACGTTGGGGCAAATTTGGGTTCTCATTTTCTAAGTTACGCTGTTATAGAGATAAGTAAAAACAAATAGATTTATATGAAACCATGGATGTGCATAATGAAATCACGTCCAACTTTAAATATAATTGTCATGTGTCAATAAGTCATACCTTTTTGGATAGCATACTCTTCTAGAAACCCAGGGATGTATTATATAAATGAACTATACATGGGCCTGGTAGAGGTATGAACAGTTAGAAGGTCATGTCTATGAAAAGGAATATATTTTTCGTGCACAAACTACTTTAATGCTATATATTAAAGTTAAAAACATTATAATACATGCTTATTATTGAATCTCTAGCCCTTATATATAGTGTACATAATACTATATATATAAAATATGCTATATAACAGGCAAATTAGATATTACATAGCAATAATATCTCTTTCAGTATAGTGAATCACGTGCATACTCACGGTTTCAGACAGTTAGTACATGTACTTTCAAAACATTATCAAAGTTTCAATTTTCATAGTTAAGGTGCCCAAATTCTTCCACGATTTGCTCAATATATACTCTATTAGTTTCCAAAAGCGAGTATTCATAGCATAACGTTTGTAAACACCTCTCTGAACTCCATTTGTCGACGATTCGTGACAAGTGGCCATATACATAATTATATCCGTGGCAATGTTAGAAATAAAATTGCGTTCTGTAAGAATTAAGGGTGCTACCATTTGGAATTATTTCAACATAATACTTAATAGTATTATTTATTTGCTAATGATTAACAAATGCATACTTAAAACATATATCGCACAATGACGTAAATATATAGCATGTTTATATTATTTGTATTTTGTTTTCAATACTCTGATGCATGTTTGGAGTATATTATAATGGGGAATGTAACATCATGTAATGTTCATTCCTTATTGTTCTCTTTACGATATCATATGTCATATTTGCCTTTATTTGAACTGTATGTATTGTAACCATAAATCAACATCTTATTCGCTAATGAATTATAAATGTTTACTTAATGATGTTAATACATAGCATATTCCTTATCATTTGTCTACACTACAGGCCATTTTGTTTTTCAAAATTATGAAGTACATGCATTGGAATATATTATAATAGGGAATGTAACATTATACACTGTTCTTTCTTTTTGGGCTCTGTGTTATTACCTATTATTTGCTTTTATTTGGGGTGTAAGCATTGTATAGAGTTACAATAAATAAATATGATTTGACGGCAAATCTCTTCAAGGAACCTAGAAAATTTATATTCAAAGACATTTTAGAACCCCCTCTCGTTCCATAGGTATTTGCTTAAAGATACATACACTGATGCATTAGTGCTATTGGCGCTCATCGACCGAGTATTGCTTGTGTGTCGTTCTTGTCGGCCTAAATGGCAGTCTGGGCAAAACAGGTATTAGTTACGCAGACAAGCCCCGATTGGCGCACGAACACCAGTGAACACTAACCGACTCGAGCATCGGCGCCCGGCGCAATCGTGTTAGCAAATGCTTTATTAAAATGCGTGTTTAATTTGATGATGTTTGCTCATTTTACGTGCGATGTTCGTTATTTCAACATTTGCGACTACAATGTTTTCATTTCAAAAGTGAAATAACATGTTCAGGTGACAGGGCCACGGTCACATGTATTCTGCTGCAATGTGCTCAATTTGTCTCGTCTTAATGTTATCGTGTGCCCGGATTACTCCAATGGCAATGATGCCTTCAGATGGAATAGGGATGGACAAACAGACTTCCGTCCATGGCAGCCTGCTCCAACCATCGGCAGACATTCCACGAAATCAACACGATCGCTTGCGAGACTAGTGAATTGTTGTGAAGGAAATCATGTTTATCCACGACAACTTTCATGACCAGGTAAGCGGGAGGGGTAACACTCAGCACGACATGTACGCGCCAAGTGGTATGCGCTATGAGTTTGAAATAGCAGGTGTGAACGTTATGATTATACGTCTGTCATGCACATTACATTAATATGCGTCCTAACAAAAGCGTACTTAGACATGTAGCCATGATAATCATGGAGTTTGTTGTACGGTCTGCGAACGGTTTTGGCATACCGTTTGATAAGAGTATCTGTTGATTTTCCCAATGGCATTTGAAATATAAAACTGGCCTTTCATTTGTAAAAAGTGGTTATTACAAAATTATAAATAGCAGACAGTTTGTAAAGCCAGTCACCTAGTTAGTATGATAAATATAAGTTTCTAAAATAGGCCTCATATACTTGATACATTAGTGTTACAGTTAGATAAGATTACTTTTGTACATACAAAGTGAAAATATACAATATTCCTCAGGAATTGTAATGTGTTGACACACTCTGTCTTCATGACTACGATATCTGATATTGTATCCAGGTTTTGTTAACTTGGCTCTTTGCTACTACGTAGAAACGGTATTGTTTGGATATGAACAAGTCTGCTCCATAGTTACACCGCGCCAACCTTTACTCTGGTTGAAATATTTACGGTATGCTCCCGAAGTTCGTTCATGGTCCCAACACGCCCACTCTCAACATAATTATTTTTAATGTTTACACTGGATAGTATATACTCTTGAAATTCATCATAGCTTGGCATTTGATATACGAACGACAAATGCGGCAGCTAAAGAGAAAATGGTGTCCAGAAATAGCACAAATACAGTGATTACCACCGCGACTTAGTTACGTAAATTCTACATCTATTCAGACTAACTACAGAGAGTTACGCGAATGCTAAATTGGTATGAAACCGGCCGTAAGCGACATCGCCTAAATATACGCGGTTTTATGAAACCGGCCCCTTGTCAGTTTTATTTGATGTTCTTCAAATGTTGCGGCGTAAACAATGTGAACAGTTTAATATTATATTTGATAGTATGTGTATTTTTTTCTTGTTATTAAAACTGCAATACTTTCACCCCATAATGTAGCATTGTTTTTTAAAAATGTATCTCATTAGGTAGCTAACATGTTTATGTCCATGTAACAAGGTCAAGGACTTGGGTTTTTGATATATTAGCTAAAACAATTACAACAATAACAATATATATTTTTATCATATTATCATTTCTGCTACAACTTATCTAGCAGCCTCAAATTGGTTGATTTTACATTACATTACATTTAATGCACACTCTGATACAACCTTACTATAGGGCCCGTAAGTGTGTCACGATAAATGGCGTGACTCCGCGCGATTGGAGCTCATTAATTGGGGTCTAAGCGAGATAAGCGGGACTGGTCACAAGAATAATACACAATGAAATAGTTTACGGGATTTGCATTTTACATTGCTGTACATTGTGGTTTCGATAAGCACTTATATCTGACAAGTTGTCTAAATTCGCATAATCATAACACATGTGTACGTTTGCCCAAACAGGTTGTACTACGCGAAAAATGGCACTTTTCATTATTAGTCAAGATCGCCAAACGCAAGTACTTGCCGCTATTGCCATGGCTACCACCATTATAATCGATTAAAATTCATGATTTCCGTGATCATTGTCACCGGCAAAGTGTTCCACTGCTTCTGCTTGTAATAATCCTTCGGACAGTATAACTGAAATAGTTAGACTGGAACCGTTCGATTGTTACAACCAAAAACAAAACGAAGTCCTATACGTTAACATGGAGAATATGGACCTCCTGCCCCCAATTGCCCCCAGCCTTGTTTTCGCGCGCGAGACTTACACGCCCTATTTGAAACAAACTGATTTACTTCATTGACTTTGGAAAACGTTCACGTCATTTTTTTTCAGGCCTACGTCCATCATTAAAATATCAAGCAAACTAAATTCCTAGAACGTTCATAATTAAAACAATGTCTTAGATTTGCCATTTACACAGTTTTACCTATATGCAATAAAATATATCTTCGATGGTTGCCACACCTTAATAAAATAACTTTGAATACAACACCATAACACATCTAAAGGAAGAGTGATTTTTCCGCGGCGATTAATGCCGGCATGACACATCGGTTGATGTTTTCAAAGTTGGTGTAAAAATGCATGAACATCATAGGCTACAATTATATAAAAGTTAAGAATATGCAACAACGACCTGTGATATTATAGATATACATTATGAACATTCGAACGCAATTATTTCAATCGTATTACATTTGGTCAATTGAATGAATTCAAACAAACTAAATAGCAAATGGCCATCGCTGTTGATCTAGCCTTGTGAATAGTGATAGATTGCTGCTGTTGTTGTTGCCGTGTCTAAAGAAACAATTGTTGTGGATGGCGCCTAAGGTACCTGCACCAGTACAAGCTATGTATGTGGTGTTGATTATTTACATTTCTGCTATTTCACAATACACGAATTTGTATGCAGGTGTTTCATGAATGCACCAAGAAACTATTAGACGACGTGGTGTTAGCCATGATTCCTCCGGTTACAAAGATTGTTGTATCTCCAAAGTTGCGTTGCAATAACACAGGTGCGGTCAGCCGTGTCGCGCTACCTGTCGGGGCATCACCATTTGCAATAATAGCCACGGCGGTACCGGCGATAGCTACGGCGGCGCAAGCGAAAACAACGGCGGCACCGGCAACGAATACTGTAACACAGGCGTCATCTATGGCGGCACCAGCGACAACTATGGCTGCACCGGCGACAACTATGGCGGCACCAGCGACAACTATGGCTACACCGGCGACAACTATGGCTGCACCGGCGACAACTATGGCGGCACCAGCGACAACTATGGCTGCACCGGCGACAACTATGACGGCACCAGCGACAACTATGGCGGCACCAGCGACAACTATGGCTGCATCGCAGACAACTATGGCTGCACCGGCGACAACTATGGCGGCACCGGCGACAACTATGGCGGCACCAGCGACAACTATGGCGGCACCGGCGACAACTATGGCGGCACCAGCGACAACTATGGCGGCACCAGCGACAACTATGGCGGCACCAGCGATAACTATGGCTGCACCGGCGACAACTATGGCTGCACCGGCGACAACTATGGCGGCACCGGCGACAACTATGGTGGCACCGGCGACAACTATGGCTGCACCGGCGACAACTATGGCGGCACCGGCGACAACTATGGCGGCACCGGCGACAACTATGGTGGCACCGGCGACAACTATGGCTGCACTGGCAACAACTATGGTGGCACCGGCGACAACTATGGCTGCACTGGCAACAACTATGGTGGCACCGGCGACAAGAACAGCAGCACCGGCGCTAGCAACAGCGGCATCGACAATAACACCAGTAGCACTGATGACAACAGCGTTACCCGGGATAGCTATGGCGGCATCGGCGACAGCCACGACGGTACTGGCGATGACTACCGTGACATCTACGACAATTTTTGCAACGGCGGCACTAGCGACAACAACCGTGGCATCGGCGACAGCCATGGCGGCGACAACAATGGCGACTCCGGCGACAAGAACAGCAGCACCGGCGCTAGCAACGGCGGCATCAACAACAACAACAGTAGCACCGGCGACAACAGCGTTACCCGGGATAGCTATGGTGGCATCGGCGACAGCCGAGGCGGCACCGGCGATGACTACCGTGACATCTACGACAATTTTTACAACGGCGGCATCGGCGACAGCCATGGCGGCGACAACAATGGCGACAACTATGGCGGCACCGGCGACAACAACGACACCGGCGACAATAATAACAACACCGGCAACAATATCAGTGACACCGACAACAACAACAGCGTCACCGACGATAGTAACAGCGACACCGGCTACGACAGCAGCTGCGGCGCCAGCGATAGCGGCGTCGGTGGTGGCAGCGGCTTATCCCATTCGCATTGATGTAACCACAAGATCTATGGTGTCTACTAAGCCGCGACATCCTCAACGGGGCAAACTTCTGGACCTGCTTGCGTGCCCCACAAAATGCGACAAGCTGGGCACCATGACAATCTGCCTGATCAACGCACAGTCAGTTAGAAATAAAGTGTCGTCCCTTTGTGACTTTAAAACAGATCATGACTTCGACATTTTGACTATGACTGAAACATGGCTACTTGATACTCCCGGGGATAGCCAGATTATCAGAGCCTTAACGATGCCTGGCTACCCTTTACCCACGTTCCGAGGAGTCAGCACATGAACACCACAGCCAGAGGAAGTGGGGTTGCCATCATGCACAAATCAAATATAAAATGTCATCGAAGTCTTCATGGAAAGCAAAATCATTCGAAAACATTGAAGTCACACTTAGTTCTTCCTCAGTAGTAAAACTGGTTGTGATGTATCGTCCTTGTCCATCAAAGAGAAATGACTTCCTTCAGCACCACGTGATCAAATCCCGGAACATCCTGATTGTGGGTGACTTTAACTTCCACTATGAGGACCCACTTAACTCTGATGCTTCCCGCTTCCGTGACATCCTTTCGATCCACTCACTCTGCCAGCATGTGTCAGGATCCATTCACATGGATGGTCATACATTAGACGTGGTTATCACCAAATCAACGGACAATTTGATATCGAATACCACTGTCTCTGACTTCCTGTCAGATCATGGCGTTGTCCAATGTTGTCTATATCTGCCAAAACCTCAGCCCCTCCGACACCCAATTCAATATAGAAATTATGCTGCCATAGACAAACATGTGCTTCTCGGCGATATTGCGACATCTACTTTGTGCCTTGACCCTGCCACCTCAGCAGCCAGTCTCCTCGAACAATATGACACTACCCTTTCAACTCTGTTAGATAAGCATGCCCCAGTTCTGAGACGAACAATCACGATTCGACCCAAAGTTTCCTGGTTCAATGGTGACATCAAGATGGCTAAGCAGAAGAGAAGGCAATTGGGGAGAAGATGGAGACAGTCACGGCTAACCATTCACCGTGACCTCTTCAAAGAGCAGAGACGTTACGTCAATCAACTCATCGCCTCCGCTACGTCGGCACATTACACTGCAAAATCACAGAAGCAGCATGTGACATTAAGCAGTTATACAATGTTGTGAACGCCATGTTGATCAAACTAGAAACAGCCCTGTCTGATTGCGGTTCAGGTTCAATAGACCAACTTGCCAGCAAATTCAGTACATTCTTCCAGGATAAAATTCGAATGATCCAGGAGAACGTAATGCTGAAGGCCGACCCCAACTACGTGCTAGAAGATAATCCAGACGCAGTGAACGATAAACTGAGCGTTTTCGTGCCTGCAACAGAAGACGAAGTAAAACGACTGATCAAAAAGAGCCCCTCAACATCGTGCTCACTTGATCCAGTGCCGACTTGGCGACTGAAAGAAATCATGAATTTTAATCGATTATAATGGTGGTTGCCATGGCAATAGCGGCAGTACAACCTGTTTGGGGCAAACCTACACATGTGTTATGATTATGCGAATTTAGACAACTTGTCAGATGTAAGTGCTTATCGAAACCACAATGTACAGCAATGTAAAATGCAAATCCCGTAAACTATTTTATTGTGTATTATTCTTGTGTCCAGTCCCCAATTGTCTCGCTTAGACCCCAATGAGCTCCAATCGCGCGGAGTCACGCCATTTATCGTGACACACTTACGGGCCCTATAGGTGTCATAGACGTTGCGCATCAGTGGTTTGAGTCATACTTGACTTCAATGACTCAAACTGTCTGCCTAGGCCAGACCAAGTCAGACACATTGGAGCTGCTTCAGGGAGTGCCACAAGGGTCTTTTCTTGGCCCAGTTCTGTTCACAATCTACACGGGACCCACGGGGCAGATAATCAGGCGGCACGGTCTTGATTTCCACCTCTTTGCTGATGACTCTCAATTGTATGTCTCATTTAAGATCAAGGACACTAATGACGAGACCATTGCACTTGCACGCATACAAGCATGTATTGATGAATTGAAAGCATGGATGATTCATCATCGGCTTCAACTTAACGACAGCAAGACTGAAATACTGGTAATCACAACACCAAGATCGGCTGGCAAGCATAAGCTGACTGATGTTGTCATCGGTGACAGCATCTTCAAAACAACTACCGTCGCTCGCAACCTGGGAGTTATGTTTGACAGTGCGTTCAATATAAAATCCCAAGTGTCGAAGTTGTGCCAGGCAGCTTACTACCGTCTACATAGAATTCGTGCCAAAAGAGATTGCCTGACACAGCATGCCACTGAACTTTTCGTCCACGCGCTTGTTAGATCGCGACTCGACTACAGAAACAGCCTTCTCTACGGCTTACTGCAAAGAGCAAAAAATGCAGCAGCTCGAATTGTGGTGAAAGCTAGTCGTTACGACCACATAACACCAATTTTATAGACTCTGCATTGGCTCCCCGTGCGATACCGAATTCAGTACAAGATAAAACTAACAACCTACAAAGCCAATCATCTACTTGCGGCTAGCTATCTCTCCGATCTGCTCGAGTTCTACCACCCAATCAGAATACTGCGATCGTCATCAGAGTCCCTACTGGTTGTATACAGGGCCCATCTCCGACAGTTGGGTGATCGAGCGTTCTACATCGCTGCTCCTCATTTATGGAACTATCTACTACGCAATATGCGAACATGTGATTCACTATACCAGTTCAAAAGACTCCTTAGAACTTATTTATTCAAAAGAACATATCACTCATGAACATTGACGTTTTTATTATAAGTATCTGTATTTTTATGATAACTTATTTCGATATTTGATGCTATGTTTGAATGATGTTTAACTTTAAGTTTTTTTCTATGATTTCTTATAACAGCGCCTTCGAACAAGATAACTTAGATATATGGCGCTATATAAATAGTTTTATTATTATTATTGTTATTATTATTATTATCTACATGCCAAGACGCTATATCTATATGCAATGCGATGCCGATATATGGGATAGCAGCGATGTTGTCACTCATCATTTTGGTACTTCTGTAAGGAGGAGAGCGTATCGCTGCCAAACTCGGTTTAGGTCAGAGGTATGAGATGGGGGATGGAGCACCCCCCCCCCCCCCCCCCGCCCCCTGATGGGACCAAACGCGGACAGATTATGCTCAATCTCGGACGCGTCTCGTCGGTTAGTACGGTATCTGTTTAGGTTTTGATCCAATCCGTGTGAGGGCGCTGTATGTTGAAGAGCCCAAGCTCGGGTTTAGGTTTTGATTTTCGCGACCGGCCCACGTGCAAAAACATGTTGGCGGCACAGCTTTGACCTTGGGATTTTTCTTCTTCTTCTTGATGCAATCTACACGGATGTGCCCGGTGGCTGACTATAGTGCGATGAAATAAATGTTTTTGCCGTCTCCATCAGATCCGCCTGCTTTGCGCCCACTTTCCCCAGTACAAATGTCCTAGGAAATATTCATCAGTCAGGTGTTTAGCCCATTGGTCTTAGCTTTGGAGTATCGATACGAGGTAATGTCGCAATTGCTGAGTGGGTGCATGCCCTACTACTGTAGACCCTAGGACAGTGCAGGTGGCGTTGATATCCAGCAGTGTCCTAACCCACCGCGCCACCTGCACCTTGCACCCATTTATACTATGACTGATTACTTTTTGTGTCATGAAAATGTCATTATCTATTTATGTTCATGAATAAACTATAACATAATTGTATAGAACTTTCCGTGTATTTTCCACCGATAGTTGCTCAACGTTGTCGCTTGGGCAGTCAAGCTGAATCTCTTTTAGGAACCACATGAGGATAGCCAGAGAAAGAGAGATTGGAAATCAACTACGCACACGGGCTAAAACGACGAGGTTGGGTGAGAAAACAACTGTGTTAACATTTCAGAGAAAATAATTGAAAAGAAAAGACATCTCAACGCACCTAAATATTTTGTTAACTCGAAACATACCGATAAATATAAGAACCTGTGTATTTGTTACAAGTGTCCAATAGTCAACGTGTTGGTTGATTTGGACTCATCGGGTCCTCGAACAAACGCAGCTTGACCGCCCAAACAGTAACTTTGAATAACTCTGGTAATTTGCATAAATCCAATGTAGCTACTGGTCATATCTTAAAAAATACATTAGAACCAAAGTCTTAGAATTGAGTATAATACCTTTGAGGGGTATTTTGTTATGTGAAATCCATTTATGATGTTAACATTTCTGTTCAAACTCAAGATCAGATGCTGAAGAGCAGGTGAAGATCAACGTCGACCTACCTGTGGACAATACATGGACACTTCTATGAAAGTATATTATAGATAGAATAATTTATTCATGAACATAAATGACTAATTTTGCAGTACTTGACACATGTAGTCATATAAGTTACACGTAGTGTGTAAGTGCAAGTATCGTTCGTTATTTGCACTGGCATTCAAATGTTTTTATGGTGGGAATGCTTGCATTAAGAAATTATGTGTGAAAGTTATTATAGGTGTTATAAGGTATGAACTTATTTTATTAAAAGTAGTATTGTGAACTATCACACGGAATAGTATCACTCCCAATAACAATTAGCCCAATACATACTTTTTTATTGAAACAAATTGATTGCACTCCAGGATCAGCAGCTGATATTTCTTGGCAGAACATTTGTAATAAGAGAAATATATACACAATATGTATATCGTGAAGAGCAAGAACTTGGCTCACGTGTGTCTATGTTCAATGCGACGCAATGCCGACAGAGAGTACCGTTCTTGCATACTACGACCCGCTCATCGAGTTGTCGTAGAATATGACGCTGGTGAAAGAGGACCTGGACTCTTTCAGAACGGGAAACCCACTGGGTATGCAAGTCGTGTGCTCACCAGCATAACACTCGACATGTGCAAATCGAGACAGAATGTCTCGCCACTGTGTTTGCGTTTGAACGATTCCATCAGTATACACTCGGAAGAAGCACAATTGTAGACAGTGATCTTCGTTCTTCGTTCGTATACTCCATACAACCCCTTATGGGGCTAACATAGGAGTTTGTGCGGTGCGCAATGCTAAAGGTGCATGAAGATGAGAGGGGAGTTAGAAGAACAATAAGAACAATAACATTGAAAACGTGCGATTAACTGTGTAGATAAGTGTAATCATTTGTACAGATTAAAAACAGGCCATTTGAAATGATCGTCAAGAAACCGCTAGACAAAGCAAAGACTGTAAGGAATACTCCTTCGCATGCTGCAGCTGCAGAGAAAGAAATGTATGTGGCAGATACACTCTCAGTGTCACACTTGCCGCCACAGTGAAAGTGAAAACTTCGGTGCTGCGAATGCAGTGAAGCATCTATCAATCAGGATAGAACGCATGCAAATGCACAAGACTTGCACGGACAGGGATGACACATTGCAGATATTGACACATGTAATACAGCGAGGTTGTCCAGTGTCGAGGCATGGGCAAAGATTTGCCCATTTTGGAAGAAGGGGATGTGGTTCGAATTAAGCAATTTCGTCATGATCAAAAGTAATTGGAAAAGGCTGTTTTGCATATGCGACTGGGTGAGCGTTCGTGTGACGACGCCACACCTGTGAAGAAGTGAAATCGGATAGATCAACGAAAACATACGAGACAGTGACGACAGTACCCCCGCTCCAGTCGTCTTGTCACATGACCTGCACAATAGGCAGCTGTTCCTGTCGCGACAACTAACACCACCCTAAACGAAACGGTGATAAACTCTGAACCGTTGGTCATCAGGCGATCAACCAGACAGACGTAAATACCTACATAAGTGATTACATTGCATTGCACAGTGCAAACGTGAACATACGTACAGTGAAAACATTGATCGTTAAATTGGACTGTGCAAGAGTAATTGAACAATAATTTCAATTTAATTGGACAGATTACCTGATGATTTTGACGGTATAGTTCATGATTATTATTAGTCGTCTAGATGTTTGAGAACATTCGACATTATAATTCATAATTAATCATAGGCGAAGCCAAACTGTGGGTATGAGTTTTTACATGTTTATGCATCGCACACTTCCTATAATTTGCTATGAATAGATTACGAGGTAGGGACTTTGATTTCTTTTAGAACAGAAGGGATGTGGCAAGATGTGTCATATACAAAATATTATAGGTAATCGATCATGCGCACTAATCACGCTCTCCTGGAAATATGGCGTGAATGCTGTAGTTGTACGTTGTAACAAACAATAAAACGTAATACTGAAACATCATGTTTCTGGCGTATTGAACACGTCAGTCTTCTTCTGAAACAGCAACCAAGTGAGCACACCGAAACGGACTTCGGGCCAAACTCCGTAATTGTTGCATTCTCCAAAGATATTGAAGCGATCTTAGTGAGATGGGTTTGGGAGAATATAAAGGACAAATTTGACCCAAATTAGCATTGTTCCATTAAGAAATCATCTACTGTACATGTCGCTATTGAACTATTGCGACAGTGTTATACAAGCACATATATGCATCCAAGTAGTTTGCCATAATGCTATTATTTGGCTGTTCACGTACATTTGACTTTAGCAATCATAGCATTCTACTTTAAACAATTACTAGTTTGAGACTCCAGAATATACTAATGAAGTGGATTGCTAGTTTTCTAACAGAATAACACAAGTTTGGCCGTGTAACATAGCCTTCAGTAGTAATGATATCCATGGAGGAGTTCCTCAAGGCACTAAACTAGTCCCGTACATGTTTTCCTCATTGGGGCCGTATGTCCGAAATCACGACGCGTTTCTTACGTATACGTGGATAATGCAAAATCATACGAAAACCAACCTAAATAAGACCGTGGAGTTCATCTTTGATTTTCTACATCAAGGAGAGTCCCTTCCATACAAATAAATGAAGATGAAATAATCGATTAATACACACAAAGGTATTTGGCATCACTATCACCACAACCTAACATGGGACGTACACTTTGATACATTTACACACAAAACAAGCTTTACTCCAAATCAAACAGTCAGATGTTCCCGTCGAAGACTTTCTATCAATAGAGGTCAATCTCACCCACTCTGGATCAGCAAAGTGGTGTTTTACAACGAGTAAAAACCAACTCTGAACTGTATTTGTCCGGACACGTCCTATATTGAGGAATTAGTAAATGCGCAGCTGGTTCCACAGAACGAAGTATGCTGGAGTGAGAAGTTGCGCGGATGTTTGCTTTGTTGTCACGGGTTCCGTTTATTCCGGCACGTATTATGTAACTAGAAATCATATGTGGCTTCTTAGGGTGAAATAGTTCAACCAGTTTCATTTGCATACAAATATGATTTTTTAATGCCTCAAAACATTTGATCGTATTAACCATAGTCATTTGTTCAAAAATAGGCACGATATATATATATATATATATATATATATATATATATATATATATATATATATATATATATATATATATATATATATACCTATATATGTGACAGCTATTTGATGATTATGATATAAAATACAATATTAAGAAAAGTTCAATATTGTTCAAAATCATTGTTAGTCAAACTTGTTTGCTTAACGGTGATTATATAACAATCGTTAATCAATATAATAGTCTCATCCTGTGCAGTTTTATGAAAGATACTATTTATATATAAACAGTCAGTATATAGAGTGGTGTATACACAGAGTAACTGAATACTATGTAAATGTGATACGTGTTGCGAAAAAGTGAAATTGTTGCTTTCAACACATTCTGTATATCACTGTATGCAAACCATCTCTGGTGGAAACACAAAAACATGTCTTAGTAATGTCATGTTGCTTATAATAACACCTTTCGAATGATATGTGACGAGCCCAAATGGTGAAGTGCGATGTTTTTTTACCAGACGTTGCCAGTGTGCCGGATATTAATCCGCAAATATTAATATAAAAATGGCATAGAATAGAATAGAAATATATAATAATGTAATTATTAGGAACATAGCAAGTTTGATACATCATTTACGTCCAATATATAGATACATTGGCATATAATGATAATGATAAGATTGAAGCAAAGGTTTCTTGTGTATTACATGTACGTATTTATATAACGCACATACTCTTGTATACGTGATGTTTATTTCTGTAATAAAGTGATTCATTCATTCATTCTTACTTATCGTAGTTGGCGTAATCTATGTGCGCTAAGATCCGGCACTGAGCATATAGAGGAATAGCGTAGGTTTTTTACTCGTTTTTATTTATGTATGCAAACGTTTCACATCACATATCAAATATTGGGAAATACAAATTACAAATGGGTATAAAATAATGTAACGTCTACAAATAGGGTATTAATTTGCCAATGTTTTTTTCGTTTACATACTTACATACATTTTTTTTTTATGTTTTTCGGTTAAACTATTGTTGTATACATCATTGGTTAACAAAAGGGTTGGTAAAGTCACCTAACAGTAACTGCTGGTATAAAACGAATTAATACCAGTTTATTAGTGTATTTTAAAATTTGTAGGGACGATAACTGTATGCAATCACTTCATGTTGTCATTTTGCCATTTGCCGTATAAACCGATACGATACACGATTAAATACTAGTTGAATCCAGTATTTACAGTATTTACCAGTATATAAAGCGCTCGATCTTATTACCGTGTTTCTTTGGGTATGTATCTTCCAAGCACAGATCATGTTGTTCACGTACTCGATGCTACTGATGCCAAACGTCCCTGATGAGCCTGTCAGTGTCGCTCCATAGCGGCTGCACGTCACAGCTGCAACACAGAAACTTCATTTCAATCTTCGTTCGATAACCTCGGCCCCCGGATGAAAACTAAGTTTCTCAACAAAGTATTGACAGCTGTAATTGTAAATTCCATCTTCTGCATATCGTATGTGTCATCCACCAAGAAAGCTTGAATTATATGCAAATGAAAACCACGTGAAGACCACGAACTACCGTTTCTGTCTTGGCACTAAATACCAGTGTTTCTAACGTCGTCATGCCAAAATTACTTAGCAATGTTTATAAACAAATAATCTAGTAGCTTGCGTGCCTACTTATTTCATGCCATTGCCCTGTCTGCCTGTATGCCTGTTTGTCTTGATGTCTGTCTTGATGTCTGTCTGTCTTGATGTCTGTCTTGATGTTTGTATGTATGTATGTATGTATGTAAGTATGTATGTATGTATGTATGTATGTATGTATGTATGTATGTCTGCCTGCCTGCCTGCCTGCCTGCCTGCCTGCCTGCCTGCCTGCCTGCCTGCCTGCCTGCCTGCCTGCCTGCCTGCCTGCCTGCCTGCCTGCCTGCCTGCCTGCCTGCCTGCCTGCCTGCCTGCCTGCCTGCCTGCCTGCCTGCCTGCCTGCCTGCCTGCCTGCCTGCCTGCCTGCCTGCCTGCCTGCCTGCCGGCCTGCCGGCCTGCCGGCCTGCCGGCCTGCCGGCCTGCCGGCCTGCCGGCCTGCCGGCCTGTCTGCCTGTCTGCCTGTCTGCCTGTCTGCCTGTCTGCCTGTCTGCCTGTCTGCCTGTCTGCCCGTCTGCCCGTCTGCCCGTCTGCCCGTCTGCCCGTCTGCCCGTCTGCCCGTCTGCCCGTCTGCCCGTCTGCCCGTCTGCCCGTCTGCCCGTCTGCCCGTCTGCCCGTCTGCCCGTCTGCCTGTCTGTCTATCTGTCATATATTTGCATGTTGCTAGTAGTTTGGTTACACCATAGGCTTCATAAACATATACATATACATATTCATACATACACATACACATACAAACACACACACACAGATACATATATAAATATGTCGGAGTGTAGATTAGATATTACAATGTGAATAATAGATTATAAACTGGATATTTCTTGTATGTGCTGTCTATCTACATCACTTTTAATTGTTTATTCACTTTTGTTTCGTTCGCAAACTTTAACATCTTGCTTGTTATATCATCATCCAAAACAATTTCAAATATTATATGGTGAAATATATAAACCTTAATGCTACATATTTTAAATAATATTCTCAAAACCTGTTCACAATATACATAATTAAGAAGATGTTCCAACATCCAAATTTTCAAATAAAGCAAAATGGAAGCAGCACATGTTCAGACAACCCTCCGTTGTGTGTCTCCATTAGATCCGTCTCGACGTTAAGTAATGTCTTTCATATTGAATATGTTAGTACTGGAAGCAATGAAACATGTCCTACCAATGCTTAGTTACACGGGCGTCGATCGGTGGGGGACGGGGGGGGACGCGTCCCCCCCCCCCCACTTTTCAGGGTGGGGGGACAGCATAGGAATTGTCCCCCCACTTTTCAGGTCAGAAAAATTGCGAGGCATAGAGCCTGACTCAACACTCCTCTATCTTAAAAGCCGCTACATAGGACTAGCTAGACAATAAACTCGCGATATAAAGTTCAGTAAAGCTATTTATCGCAAATTAATACGAAGCAAACCAGTTTTGACGCATGTTTTGCTGTTAGTGCGCCATAATCCGTGGTAGTTATTTAAACAAACGTAATATTTTAACGTATTGAACACAATTTTTGACAACTCTTCACAGTAGTCATCACAGGAGAGTTACCGAACAGCCCGTGGCATTTATACCAAAAATCCTTTGTTATTTCGCTGCACACTGATGATTTTAAATTTGTGCATACGCAAAAAGGCCAATCGGAAAGTTTATAACTACCGGGAAAATGTAAGCCGCTGCCGGGCTCTATCAACCTTGTGTTGATATAATGAATAGGCTCTAGCCATCAAGCACATTTTAAATGATGAAATTTGTGTTGCACATTCACCCCTCGCTTGCTTGATGCTTATCGCCTACGACAGAAGTGACGGATTCCTGCACTTTGTGTAACCTATTCCCACTTGAATGATGACACATTTCTTTGCAAAAATGTTGGATTGGGAAGTTCTACACAGGCACAGCATGGGCGTCGATCAGTAGGGGAAGAGGGGGACGCCGACCACCCCACGGCCTGAAGGCGTCAGCATAGGAAATGTCCTCATACTTTTGTCAGTTCATAAAACAAATGTATAGGCATATATAGCGAGACTGATCACTCCCCTCTCTTAATTTAAACCCTACATCTGTCTAGTAGTAAAATTAATAATAAAATAAATTGCTTGGTTGGCGGTTGATCTAAGTCCAGTAAATATTCATCTTGCCGGGCTCTGTCATTTTGCACCCTTGTATTGATATATAGCCATCAAGCTCATAATAGATTATTATTTTTGGTTTGCCCTGTCACCCCTTGGATTGCAGCCTGGTCGCCCTGGTGGATATTTATGTCGCCTACGGCGGAACCAGAGGATTTATGCACCTTTGTGTAATTTGATCTCATTTTAGTTATGACAAATTTCTTTGCCAAACGGTGGGATTGGGCAGTCATACACAGACACTGCTGTAAGCTCTGCATCTTGTCACTCTATGAATCAGGCAAGCAGTGTTGGGTCCAAAGTCTACCCCCAAATGTTCAGTGATTGGGGTAGGCCATGGCCCCCCTTCAAATATATGTTGCAAACATAACTGTTATAAATAGCATAACATAAAGGCTTTTTAGTACAGAATTAACACTAGACCAACAATGAATTATGTTTTATATTAAAAAAAAAATACTTATGTGTATTTCAGGTCATATAATATATATATATATATATATATATATATATATATATATATATATATATATATATATATATATATATAATATATATATGACATATTATACTATATTATATGACATATTATAATATATTATATGATATATATATATATATATAATATATATGTGACATATTATACTATATATTATATGATATATATATATATTATGCATACATATATGTGTATATAAATTGGTCCTCCGTCCCCCCCCCCCCCCACTTTTAAAACCGGATCGACGCCCCTGCTTAGTTAAACAGCATACTGATAAAGAGTAGCAAATACAAGGGATTGAGTAGCTGGTTAGATGAATTGCTTTCATGATCTGCTGGGCTAAGAGGCTGGACAAATTGACAAAAACACAGAGATGGCTGATGCGGAGTCTGATGAAACCAGCGTCAAATATGGGAGTTCCCACAGTGGTTTATCAAACGAAGTTAACATTGATGTTTGATTCGAACGTCGATATTGTACCCAAATGTAGTGGATTGGTCGACGCAGTAGTTGAGAAGTATCTGAATATCAGTTCGGGTCAACACTCGCCGACTCTGTCTCTGAGTCTGAAGCCGACGTTTATTACGGCATAGGGAGACTGTCCTTTCCAAACGACTAGGAACCTCTGATTAATGGATTGGTACAATACAAATATTTTCTCACTATCTTAATGTCTATGTTTTAACGTGTGACCTATGGTCATTATAACAGTTAACATATGACACAATTCTGAAGATTTTCCATAATAATTACATATTAATTGTATCATATTGGATACGAGTATTCAAATGTGTTTTCAATAACATATTACCTGCCATAGTTTGACAGCTATGCGTTGTAAAATTGACATATTTAACCGAGGTAAGAACTTTCTAAAATAGTAATATATATTAGTTAAGATAAAAATCTTCTCACCAAGTCAATCCTTCATATTTGCCTGCTTATTACTACACTTGTTGGGAAGAATTTTCAAATGAATTTGTTGGTAGATCTATTGATATACTTTGATATCGTGGAGTAAAATCTACCCTCACCAACTTATCACGCTACATGCAATAAATCATAACATAACTGCGTGATGGCTTCTACTACCAAGTGGCAACCAACCATGTTTCACATCGGCATATGTCTGTGGTTTTGTAAACCATTGTTTCTGAAAAAAGGCAACAGTTTGGTGTTATGCACCTAAAAGAGTTTACACGAGCTAATCAATTGCATCTACAATCAAATTGTTCACTTAGTGGTTTCATCAGAAAGTGGTTTTAAAGTGGGAAAATCTAGCTAAATCACCGACACCATGAACGGGCCTATCTTGGTCCTTGCAACCAATCACAACCCAGCTTCTATCTGCACTTTGGAAAAGTAATACGTCGCGGAGTCGTCTGTTGGTTCAGCTGTCATAACAGAGAGCCAAGCGGTTCGCTAAAAGTGCCTTACGTCGGTTTACAACAAAATCGCGACAGCAATATGCCACACGGTTCCTCATACGCTTGTAGCAACAGTACAGTAAAAGACAGTATCAGTAAGCTGTCTTGTTACCCTTTGAATTGACCAGAACTGAAACAGTGGTCCAGTCGATTCGTTGGGACAGTCACAGACACAGCGCGGATGCCAGGCGACCGGGTTGGATTGACCTAAACATGAAAAAGACCACCAACACCCGCCAAACTTCTCCTCACCTATCTTACATACATATACATACACTACGTTACAAAATAAAATCACTTGCATTTCTCTAACGAAGAAAATCCATAAAACAAACACGCAGATGTCGACGGCAATTTCGTCTGCCGCTGCCCGATACCGTAAAATCGCTAAAATAAGTTAGCCTTGTACAAAATGCCATTAGATGGCACGTTTGTGCGCGCGAATAATTTATAAACTTTACTTACTGCATTCGCACGCGCAAAATAGTTTAATTAATTGTAAATAATATAGTAATAATTAATTATTATCATCACGATGATTTGCAGGAATTATAAGTTTTATTATAATATAATAATATTTTATTTATATAGCGCCACATCAATAATTGGTTATGGCGCTTCACAGAATACTGCTATTTAAAATACAATAAGAAGAATACTACCCACACATAATATTTCAAAATAAATAATGAAAATATATGTGTCTATATAATTAACTAATATCCTATCAATATTATAAAGAACCCATGCAAATTCCATAACAACAATAGTGCTAAATTAATGTAAAGGTAACAAATAATTAAAATAGTAAAATTATTATTGTTACGACGTAACAATAATTTTCATTCAGCACACACACACATTATGCATAAGAACATATTATTGAAGCTATATATTTTCTACTTATGAATTATATTTCCACCACCAGTAACGACAAAACACTGTATTAATTATCGGGAACAATAAATCGGTGAAATTTAAACAGAATATGAATATAATATGGGAAATATATGGTGGTAGAAAAAGAAGGTTTTGGTGCAGTTAAAAACAATAATAATATTATATGTTATTGTTTAGTTATTATTGTTAAAAAAACATCGTTTATATAATAATAGCTTGCAGTACACGCGGGATGTTTACAGAAATATTCTTAAAATAAACAATGTGACATCATCGAACAACACGTAAATTCCATACCTCTTTTATGACTACCTGGGTAATAGACAATGTTTTTTTAAATATTATCTGTGGGTAGCATCTATTTTAATAACATTATATTGTGAAGTGCCACAAACAAATATGGATTTGACGCTATATGAAATAAAATATTATAATTATGTTATAAGAAAACTTAACATTTTCTGAAGATCTTAGTAATGATAATAATTAGTTATTACTATATTACTTGATTAATAAAACTATTTCGCGCGTGCGAATGCAGTAAATAAAGTGTATAAATATTCGCGCGCACCACCGCCCCGCCTAACGTTATTTTGTGTAAAGCTAACTTGTATAGCGATGTTACGATAACCGCAAACTCCGAAGTCGAAGAGCCTGAGCTGCCGTCGGGATTTGCGATCGAGTTACTTTTGTGAATTTTCTTCGTTAGAGTGATTTGATTTTATAACATGTATATGTATGTAAAACAAGTGAGGAGAAGTTTGGCGGCTGCTGGCGGTCGTTTTCATAGTTAGGTCGGACAGTATATGTCATTGTCTCTGGACTGGTTGTTTCTCTTCTCGTCATTTCGAATTCCCTTGGGTCTTCACCACCACGGACATCTGGTCTGTCTGACAGCACAAGCCTTTGTCTTTGTGGCTGAAATCTATATCCAGCTCTTCTGAATCCGTGCTATTTCCGTCAGACGAAGAATCAGAAAATCATCCGTATTATTTACGCACTTTTGTGAGCGCAAAGTCACAGCGCCACCCGACGGAGTTGCCAAGAAGTAGTACGGCAACCACTGGCCTATCAGTGGCGGCTCCTCCGATACGTCACTGTTTTTCTCAAATGGAATTTTCCATAGACTTTCTATTCTATGTGTTCAAAATTGTTTTTCTGCTAAACCGCTCACGTTAAAAATTTTATTGAGGTTGGAAAGTGTTAGTTTTTCCTAGCTCTATTAGGCCCATATCACCAAACCGTTCCGTTTTTTCCCCTTTAAGTTCTCTAGATAGGACGATTTCCCGTATTTGCACTATCAACTAAACTGCAGCCCATTTATGACAAGTACCCGTGTACTGTCATACTGGCAACGACACCATAATTATATAAAACGTATGCATAGATTTAAAGGTGGGTTCAAATACCTTTCCAATGACACCACAGTTCCTATAGTTTCATGGAAATGGGTTGATGAAAGTAAATACTCTTTACTCCTACTTTCATATATTATTTTTTACACGTAAGTTCATTAGTTAACTAGAAGCACGTCAGTCCACCGCTTTGGAAGCTGAAGGCGCTGTGTTTTGCTGAACAGTCCAGACATGGGGCTATCCAGGAAATACCACCGAACACCAGGTCATTTCAAGAAAATATAATATATCTGGCTCTTGGACTCTGATTAGACTACTGAACAAACTATATGTCATATACAATAAACTAGTTTTTCTCTTAAATCATGTTCACACTGTTCAGCCTGCGTCGACCATTGAACACATCTCCTACAACAGCTACTAGGTTTGACATGAATATGAGGCTCCCATCCCACAGCAACTAGCTCCCTTTTGTTGTAAAAAGGTTTATATTATTGGTGATAAATTGGTATTATGCTAGCAAATGATTCTCGTTTCCAGTTCGTTTTAAACGATACTTAACGAGATCCTACACAACTGGTCCCCACCTCCTCAAATAATTTATTTGCACAAATTAGATTATAAACTTGGTAAAGATTTAGGATGTGGACATCCTGTAGAAATGTGTTCGGGTTTCCGTATCAGCGAAATTGAGAAATATCAGTATTTGTTGTGTAGCTCTGTGAAAAAGAGGAAGTTGCGATAGTAAGGCCTTGTAACACGATTGAGCCGTCTCTCATAAATAATATTACAAAGAATTGTCCGGAAAAACAAGACGGAAAACAGAGGAACAGATTGTCAGACGATATAGGAAAATGGACTGGGAGGCACAGTCACTAGCATACAACCGCGAAGACATATGTAGCAACTTCAGGCACACTGTACAGTAGAGGATTGCAGTAATCAACGCGAGTCGCGACTAAGGCATGAGGCGGAAGTCAAACAGGTCCTGATCCTGGCTATAACCTGAATTTGACAGTGTGCCGCATGGCAAACACGGCGTACATACTCAAACTTTAACATGGTGTCATCAATAATAACACCGATATCCCGGATACATGGTTTCGGCGTGACGTCGCAGCTGTATACGCCAATGACTACGTCGACGGGAGCCTGGACATACTGATGGTTACGTAGAGCGGACAACATGACGACTTCTGTTTTACTTTCGTTTACAAGAATGTCATGGGCTGTCATTCATTGTGTTATGCCGTCAATAACAGTGTTAGCGTACACTGGATATTCACGAGGAAATTCAACATGAAGCTTAGTATCGTCGGGATATTTGTTATAATGAAACTGATGACGTTTGAATACGTAACGGAGCTCCAAAGTTAGATAGTAAAAAGCAGAGGTCCCTGCACGCTACCTTGCGGTACACCATATATCAACACTACTAGAGATGATGCTACCGCTTTTCACGGCTTATGTTTGCTGGAAAAGAAACAACTCTAGCCAGTAAAATAACGTCAATCGTAGCTAACTGGAAGTCACACAATGACTTTTCTGTGAAGTGTACGACAAACCATTCTGCCAAAGAATCAGGATCGTCATTGTATTTTGGCAGCACAGGGCAGCGAGAGATAAGCCATAACTTGTTTGTTATGGCTTAGTGGTGAACAGTTCACCACTAAGCCGATGTGTATTGTCACATCTCTGACTAAAGGTGATTAAGCAACAGGTGATGATCGACAGTGTCGAAGGCAGCCCTGAGGTCGAGCAGCATCAATATCACGGTCATCCAGTGAATGATTATCCACTGAATGAAGAATATCGTCTGGTGTACGAGGGCAGTTTCACATCTGTGTGCCGTGCGTGTTACAACTGATTATGTAATGATCGCCTGTTAATGTATTAACTACTTGATAATATAATAAACACGCCTGATAATGTAATAACTGCCTGATAATATAGTAAAATCACTTGATAATATAAATAATGTAGTTTTACATCTTACATGATATGTGTTATATTTTACATGTGTTATGCGTTACATGTTACATGATTTATGTTATGTTTTTTACATGTTACATATTATAAAAGTATGTTCTTATATAGCGCAGTATCCAATCTTCAGCATTGTTCAAAGCGCTTTATACTTTACTTTCTGGCAGAACTGTTCAATCAGACACCATCTCAACTTCTCTGGGAATCATCCAGCCATATGATACAATAAATGCACGAAGGCTGCTCATACACATATCCACCACTCTCTATATCCAGTTACTCGTTTATTCAGCTGAGCGAACTGATGCAATGTAGAGTGAACAAACTTGTCCAAAGCTCTACCTCTGAACCACTGCGCTCAGTATGCTATATTTTATAAGATACATGTTATGTGTTACACGTTACGTATTTCATATTACTAGTTACATGTTACATTTTACATGTTACACATTACTTCTTACTTATGATATATATTAAAATTATGACATGTTACATATTATATAATATATATTATTTATTTCATATTATATAGTACATGTGCTGTTCACATAACTTCTTATTTACTTAAAAGCAAACACTAGCTGAGTTAGCCAGCCATGCAAAAGGCAGTCAGCCGCAATAAAATCATTTGAAAATTGCGATCCTTTCACCTCTTCGGAAATCGGCTTAATTACGCTATACGCAAAGTATCCTAGGTAGATATGCTTTCATCTATATAGCGCGAAATTAAAATTAACCAAACAGAACCAAGAATAAGGGTGAATTAATTAAAGTATTTTTGATATGGCACAAACAAGACACAGCTCATTAAATAAATCGGCTGTCCAATCAAAATGCATACAAATAAAGTTTCTAATATTGTTTGCGCAGTCTGATGCGGACTAATTAGGCTTTTCTTCGTCTCGCTGGCCTTCCTCTCGATAGCTCCTCAGATTGCTATCTAACATAAATATAGGTACACATGCAGAGAAACACTGTTTTTTAATACGTGTATGTATGTGTATGTATATTATATATATATATATATATATATATATATATATATATATATATATATATATATATATATATATATATATTATATATATATATATATATATATATATATATATATATATTATATATATATATATATATATATATTATATATATGTATATATATGTATATATATATATATATATATATAATATATATACAATTGGAAGGTCGTAATAAAATCTTTAAAAAAACATTGTAAATAAATCATTTCTTCATCTGGCTTTCACATCTGGTTGAACCATTAGATACCCTCTCATTATAGCTTGGAAAGGGAATACTTGTGAACGTCATCAATACAACGATTTGCACGGACAGGTTCTATACCAATGACGCCCACAGTCGTAAAGTTGGATATTACGACTAACCCGCCATACATAAATGGAGCAAGAATGTATTACTCATGGTGTGAGACTTTATCACTTACCATTCTGACCTGTTGGGACAAATCTAACTGCAGATTTGGAACCAGCCCATTGTTTTTAATCTGAAACGATCCCACTAGCACCAATTGATGTATTGCGAAATTGACGAAATAGACAAAATGGACCAAGTGCAAGAAATCACCATGAAAGCCACGAAAACGACTAAGTCCTGTGTGAGATATGAACGTTATTACATAATGAAGCGAAAGTTATTACAATAACAGGCAAGTGGGGTTTATTAAATTATCAGACAACAATTATTACATTTTTAGGCAGCCAGTTTATTACATTATCAGGTGATGTTATTACATTATCGGGCAGTTATTGCATTATCAGGCGGTTATTACATGATTGGTTGTAACAGCGCGGCACGCCCTGTGGAAGACACATATTAAACCAATCGTGTTGATGTGTCATCGAATTTGTGATGCAGCAATCTTCTCGATTACAATTGAAAAGTAACACAGGTTACGTATTGGCCGGTAGTTAACCAATGATTCAGTGTCGAGACCAGTCTTCTTCAACAAACGTGTTACGACGGACTGTTTCATCCCAGCTGGCACCGTAGATGACTCAATCGACAGGTTCACAGCGCGTGCAAACACCGATGCTAGTGTGTCAGTGTTCCATTTATGCATGGCTGTAGAAATTACAACTATACCAGGAGACAATTTGCCGGAACCCTGGACAACCAGTACACGAATAACGACAATCGTAGCTAACGGGAAGTCAAACAAGGACTCAACGACACGGATTTCATCATTGAAATCAGACCCCGATAGACGTGGGTTGTTGTCAACTGTGTGCATATGGCTGCGAACGTTTCTGTGAAGTGTTCGACAAACCGTTCTGCCAAACAATCAGGTTCTTCATCGCATTTTAGCAGCACTGAGCAGGGAGAGCGGCCCATCAGCTCAATGGTGATGCGGAATATATCTCGTTTATGATGGCTTACTGATTGAAACTAGGTATGGTAGTATATCGATTTGGTCAAGGCGATGTTTCGCGTGAATAAGTCGCTGCAATCCATCAGTATGCCATGGTTGTCTCAGGGTGCATGGTTATCATCCGACGGACGAGCGCTCCGTGAGTGTTCAATAAATTCATCAGTTCAACAACACAACTCCCGATTCCACCGGCAGGACTGGTGACAAACGACGAATTTATCAAGTTACGTGCAACCTGTTGCATATTAATGTCAGCGTATTTCCGTTAGAATATTCTCTTTCACCCTAACCGCGGCTTGCTTACAATCAGCTTGCGCAATACGATGTGGTGATCGTTCTGCAAGAACTCCACCGACACCAACTGTTGGTATCAGGATATATATCTGATATGTATTGTGTTGCCGATGTTATGTGTTGTTGCAGATTAACATAATTAACAGTTGTAACTAAATTGCATGCGTTGTTGAAATTTGTTTTGCCGTAATGAACGTTAAAATCCAGTCTTTTCAATGGAAACACGCTCGAGTAATTCACAGAATTGTTATAGGAATAAATTGAATGAATTATGCCCTGTCCACACCATACCTCGCCAGGACGTAGACCCCGGAGACATTTGCTGACATTTGACGTATACGGGACTTGCGACCTGTGTAGGACGGGTGTGGACGGCCTCGCAAACCTTATAAGTCAAAGTCTTGCGATATTTTGAATCTTTGAAATCGATAGCCAACAGTGTGGACGGCATCGTACACCGCTAGACGGTAATGTGGACAGGTTCGTCGCATAACGTAAGTCCCCTAGAGGAATTCCGAAAAACGCTTCAGCCAATGAGCGTGCGAGTATCGAAGGTGCGGAAAGGTGGCGCTAGTGTAGTTTTCCTTTGTTACACACCAGATGGCGTGTATGGTCCCTCTCGAAGAGAACGTACATCTTTGCGGTGTGTACGCGAAAATCGTAACTCACTCAGGGCGTAGGTCGCAGTTGCTTTTGTCTGCGACGCGGTGTGGACACCCTTCGTCGTACAACGGATTCAGTGTGGACCGGGCATTAGAGTTGCGTCCAGACGAATATGGTCGAACTACTATAAACACCCGCAAAGTTGACGGAACACTCGCTCCACAAAGTACTTAAATGACGCAACGAGCAAAGGTTTCACTAGAAGAATATCAACAAGCAATGTTAACATAATTCCAAATACACCGCCGCTCCGACTTTACCCCGGAGTTGGTGAAATTGATATTCATTCGGAGTCAAAACAGAAGCAATCAGTAGCACGTGATGCGGTGTCAGCCACATTTCTGTTAAACGCAATAGCGCCTAAAAGTGTGTTACGATACATGGCGAGACTCCGCGCGACTGGAGCTGATTTGGGGACTTGTCACAAGAGTAATATTCGATGGATGACAGTTGTAACTTCCGTTTGATGAATACTAGAAAAATCAGCACATAAATGTCTTGTGTTATACCTTTCTTATATGAAATGTCCGATTTAATATTGAGTTTACCACACAATCATAGACATAGCGATTTATGTAGTGCAGATAATAGACATTCCCCACAACTTTAGGTATTATATGTCTTTAACGGGATTTGCATTTTAGATAGCTGTACGTTGTGGTTTCGATAAGCACTTATATCTGACAAGTTGTCTAAATGCACATAATCATAACACATGTATACGTTTGCCCCAAACAGGTTGTACTGCGCGAAAATGGCACTTTTCTTTATTAGTCAAGATCGCCAAACACAAGAACAAGCCGGCGATGCTAGAGCAACCACCATAACAATCGATTAAAATTCATGATTTCCGTGAGCATTGTCACCGGCATAGTGTTCCACTGCTTCTGCTTGTAATAATCCTTCGGACAGTATAACTGAAATAGTTAGACTGGAACAGTTCGATTATTACAACCAAAAACAAAACGAAGTCCTATACGTTAACCTGGAGAATATGGACTTCCTGCCCCCAACAGTCACCAGCACCGTTTTCGCGCGCGAGACTTGCACGCACTATAATATCCATATAATGTTCATAAACACAGTCTGTGATAAAAGATCCCTTATTTCGTAATGACCGTATAATCAACAGTCCGACGTTTTCAGGATTACGCGAGGACAAGGCATCAAGTGCCACCAAGATGACTGGTCGTAGATTGTTAATATTTACGTCGTTACATTCGGCAGTCTTGATTAAGCGCCGACGGGGGTGACCATTAGTTCGTACAGTCCGGACTGAGCGGCAATTACTACCCTTTGAGTGCGGCGAGAGGTCCGCAGTGATTGACGTAAATACGGCCGACACGGGTGAAAGTCCGTCATTGGATTGCATGTAAAATGGCCATATTGCTGTATGAATTCCCGGCAGTAGGAAAGCAACGATTCCCTCGTCACCACCATTCAGGACGAAATTCGTTGTGGTGTGACGAACGTGAAGAAGGGCGACCGTCACGTTCGGAAAGTCACCACCAAAATCACGATACTATTTATATATATATATATGCGAATAATATTGTCATATTATCTGGCATTGCGAGGTATTTCGTAAAGCTATACATATCATATTAGCACACATTCCGATACAAAACAGCAAATATCAGGTACAAACTACCAGCTCTTCGGGAGCTACTAATCCGTTTTGTTTAGGTAATATCAATCATGGAAGTACATCTTTTTCACCTTACGTTTTGTCCACTCACTTCAGGTATAAATTAAGGTGTGATATGCATTATTGTAAGAAAGTATTAACTGTTTTCATGTGTGCTCAACAATGCAACATATACTTACATCCCATTTTAAATAACAGTTATCCTGGAAGAACAAGTCGATACAATTAGCAATAGTAAGTTGTTTTCCTTAATTCCACGTGCACTGCCTTGATTGATGGGAATAAAAGTGTTAAAACAACCGAAGAGTTTTGTATTCTTTGCTGGTTTGTCTCATGGAAGTTTCCTGGGTGGTTCAGGTAGGCTCTTTTTTATGGAGCGCTTTATTCTGGGGTGCGTATTTACGGCAACAGCCAATTTATTTCATAATTTTTCTTTCTTTTCACCCAGGAATGGATAAAGCAGATTAGCCAGCAGTTGAATAAAACCAATAAATGAACATTCCTGGTTGTCTCTACATTAAATAATTAAAAAAACATTTAACTGGATGACTTACACTATATAATAACTCGAACACAAGCTACTATTTAAACCAGACGTTTGGATTTGCTACAAAAGCTAATGAACAAAACCACAAATCACATTCGTTTTTGGCGTACGTCTCATATTTGAATGTTGTCTCGAATTATTGTGTGCCGATTTATACATACGTGGACTGCACGTGCAATTCTGCAATGGACCAAAAAGGTAAATATCAGTACACAGTACAGTGATTTAATAGGTTGAAATTAAAGATCGCTTTGTTCCAGACCCTTCGAACGAATTCCGAACGAATACTTGCTGCCGATTAATTCAGAAAGAAATACATGTGTTGGTTATTATTACTATTATTGTAAAGGTATGTGTGTGTATTTGCTTGCTGACATGACACGACTTACCAATAGCAGAATACTCGATTGTAAAGCCAATTCGTGTGGACGAAGAGTCAGTCTTGAAAGTAACAAACAGATAATTGCTCCCGGAAGAGATGTCCGCCGGCACCGAGTCTCCGCTGAATGTGCCCAGCAGCGGCGCCGAGTTGTCCTCCCCGTCGTACACCTTGACGTGGTCATAGCCGCTCTCAGTGTGGAACGTGAGAAACTTTAGTTTCACAATCTGAAACCGTGAACACAAGCAACATGCTTGAACATATTCACAGTCACCGCCTAGTCAATTGTTTGGTGGAATATGATAGAAACAATCATAACAAGGCGAGTTAATTGTTTGGGAGAAAATCCATGAATACATTATTCTGGCTGTTGAAATGCGTTTAAATATTGATGGCGATAAAACAAAGCATGTCTTGGCGTATTATTGTAGCTGCACCATATTGATTTCTGGAACATTGTAGATTTTTAACATTTTAAAGTCTAGGGTTTTTAAGTTTACATATCGTTTTAAGAGTCTGCGCTAGATGTCATTTCACGGCAAATGTTTACGCGTATTCGTGAATTCACGATGTTTTAGATTTCCGTCTGCACCTGTGTGACACTTAATATAATTATGTGGCCATGCGCAACCATTGTTGCAGGAACGTTGTACACGTCACGCTTGACCACATTCACGGCAGAATGTTTACATCGCTTACGCCCCTGTAGAGATATTCGTCTGTACTATACTGCCTAGAGAGCAGCGTATGATGCATGGGTGACACTCCACCGACCCACCCACCGGGCTGCCGTACAGGTGCCCACAAACAACAGAATATATCACTCATTACAACTTCTCGTCCGACAACGTTGACCAAGCCGCCAATTACTTCCCGGGGCAACAACATAACGATAACAACGTATCCGGCAACAACAACAACAGCAGCACCGGTGCTAACAACAGTGGCACCGATAACAACAATGGCATCGGCGACAACAACAGCAGCACCGCCGACAACAACAGCTGCATCGACGATAACAACAAAGGCACCGGAGGCAACAAAAGCAGCACCGACGACAACAACAGCGCCGCCGACAACAACAACGGCATCGACGGTAACAACAATTGCACCGGCGACAACAACAGCAGCACCGCCGACAACAACAACGGCATCGACGGTAACAACAATAGCACCGGCAGCAACAACAGCAGCAACGGCGAGAACTATGGCAGTGCCGAAGACAACAACGACGACACCGGCAACAAATACTGCAACACCGACGTCAACAACAGCGGCACCGGCGACAACAATAATAGCACCGGCATTATTATGTTAGGGTCCTATCGTTTCTGCCTTGCCGCGTTTGCCGCGGTGGAATTCCACCGGTGGAAGATCAAAGGTCAAGGGTCAAAGGTCAATATCAAGGTCAAAGGTAAAGGTGTGCCCCCTGTCGGAGTGGTCGTGTACTAATGGCGCCCTCTTGTGGAAAGGTCACGAACTAGTACTGTCCAAATTCGTGCGTCTTATTTTTAAAAGAGGGGTCAGAGGTCACGTAGCGCCCCGTCGCAGATAGGTGACGAACTACAAACTAGGTCGAAGAACAAGTGGAGCCATCTGACGGACAAGTCTTCAGCTAGTACCCCATAAATACGTGTGTCTTATGTTTCTTACTTTTAAAAATAGACATGAGGTCAAGAGGCTACCCTGGCGAGCATTTTCATTGATTGTTGCGCACGAAGAAGCGTTTTCATTGGCTGCTGCGGAGAAGGTAGGAAATGGTTTTGTGTGGGTAGTATAGGAGGAGCAATACCTTTAACCAAATAGGGTTTTAACAATGTTTTAATAAAAAGGCTTTATTAAAAAACCGAATACATCTTTGTGTCATGACATGGAGCGGAGCAAGTAAAACGTTATACATTGTTGTATACCAAAACAGTGCTTAACACAGCACCCTATGGTCGACCTGTTGCCGTTTCAACTATAGATTACTAGGTAGCCAGCAGTAAATACTAAAACAATGTAACACATTGTATCTGTCACGTAGTGTCCCTTAATGCAACTGGAGCGGAGTATGCAAGAATGTTATTAGTTATTGTGTCTTTTTAAAACTATACCAAGCAGTAATAAATATATTGTCCATGGCTCCAAGAATGGTTTATTTTAGTATGATTTACTTACTTTGGAGCATTTTTGTCGAAGCGAGTACGATGTTTCGTTCCGTCAGCTACGGACCTTTTTCACGTACCAGTTTTTTGTTCCCGGGAACAAAAAACAGCAATTTCTGCGCAGTTAACCCCAACTTTTTTCTATGTCAAATCCTAGTTAACCTAAAAAAAATGATGTGTCTAACCCTAGTTAGTTGTTGCTTTGTCCGCTAGATGGTGCTGGCGTCTAATATAGTGTTATGGCTATCCGCTAGATGGCGCTAGCGTCTACAATAGTATTAGAATTATCCGCCAGATGGGGTTAGCGACTGTCATCGTGAAGTCGCAACCGAATATTTTGTCGCAAACCAATATTTTTCTAGTTTTGGTTGGGAATTTACGATAATGACTTAGTAAAATACGAATACTTGACATAATTATCACCTCAAAACGTCAAGTTATATTACGGCTGTGTTCGAGACCACCGTTTTCCCGGAAGTTGTGTTTTACACGTGAGAGGAATCACCCTTTTTATGGAAGTTATATTTTTGCACGTGACCGGAATCTTCATTTTTTACGGACATTACGGTTTACACGTGATAGGAGCCCATTTTGGTTGAAGTTATGATACGAATATGGTCTGAAGTGGAAAGATTCCTCTTTCTATCTCGTTAACTCGCTAAATGTTATGAAATTACCACGTTGACTTTAGTAAAATACGAATATTTGCCTAGGTTATGGCATTGAAACACACAAAAAGGTATGTCATGACCGTGATCGGCAGTGTAAAGTCGAAGTTCACTACCATCAACGCAGGCGTGCCACAAGGAACAGTCTTCGGTCCCATCGGTTTTGTGCATCATATATACGACTTGCGAACAACCTGTGATCACGTCAAATATGTAGACGACTGCACAATTTGGGAATCATGTGCACCTTCGTGTGTTAACAGTTCACTCCAAACAGCGGCAGACGAAGTGGCACAATGGACTACCACCAACAATATGGCACTGAACTATGACAAAACAAAAGAAATGCGCATTTGCTTCAAAAAAGAAACGCCAGACATCCCGCCGATAACTATTAACGACATCCAGATCGAACAAGTTCACAGCACTCGACTACTAGGTTGCACCATTTCACAAGATCTTACCTGGCAACTCCATATCGACGATATTACAACAAAAGCTTCACAACGACTATACTTCATCATTCTACTAAAACGTGCTGGAATAGAACCGCATTATCTCGTCAAAATATACACCACAATCATCCGTTCTGTCATCGAATATGCCTGCCAAGTGTGGCATACCAGTCTGACATTAAGAAAAACAAACCTGCTCGAAAGCATTCAGAAAAAGGCCATGCGCATTATATTTTGTGGAATGCGTTGTAACGACGCCATCGCTACTGCGGGAATACCAACGCTGGCAAACCGGAGAGAGGCGCTGTGCAGATCCTTGTTCGCCAGGATGCAGCAAACCAACCACAAGCTGCACCATCTCCTGCCGCCCCTCAGGACATGTAACTACTCTCTTAGTAACGCTCGCGCGTACGGTGTTCCTCACTGTAAGACCAATCGCTATCAATCCATATCACTAATCAGATCTTCCAGTTAACTGGCCTAAGTTAAAAACGTATGTGTATATGTTTGGAATGTCATTCTGCACCACTCCCGCTAAAAAGAAGTCATATATATATATATATATATATATATATATATATATATATATATATATATATATATATATATATATATATATATATATATTGTGTTTTAGATCAATTTAATGCCGTTGAGTCGACGTAAGTAAGCCGATGTAATAAGGCGCGAGCAGTTAGCGCAGTCCAGACACATCGGGGCATCAAACCCCGGCTTTGTCAAATGCGTGTACATTGCGAAATCGAAAAAACAATTAGCCATATTTAATAAATGTTTGCTTAAAACAAATATATCTGCATTACATAGAATAACTATTAATAATGTAGTCTAAGTTTTGGATACACATTCGCAAATCACAAGACATCGCCTTTGCTGTCGTGATACGTCTGGATGGCGCTATACAACTGTACATGCATTGCTCACGCCCAGTGACATCGGCTTATTTACGTCGACTAGACGACATTAAATTGATATAAAACACAATTTAAAAAAATATTATATCCGACTTCGTTTTAGCGGGTGTGATACAGAATGACATTCCAAACAAATACACATCGAAAAAACATGGTAAAACCGTTTTGATAAGGCCCTAGTAATTTAGGCCAGGTAACTGGAAAATTACCGTTTTAGTTCACTTCAGCACGTTTAAACTGCATACCGCAAAACAGACTGTGTCATCAAATAATACAAAAAACATTCTCAGCAATTCAACATCTTGAAATCAGAAATACAAGCGATTTCATGGGGTCGAGCTCCATTTCCTGTACTGGTTTTCATAATCGACATGCGCCTGCCACGCGCCCCGTTCCCACCCGTTGAACCACCTGCCGCAGTTTAGAGAACAACAAATTTACCAGCGCACTATCTATTATACGCGCTACAATAAACTAATCGGTGGTTTTGTTTGTTCGTTTCGAATCGATTTACTTAGTCACTAACAGTAAACTATTATTATATTGTGCTGTAGTTTTGTGACGCATACAAGGACATAATGTGGTTAAAAATAATGTCTCCATAAATTTAGTTAAAATCCGTATCAAAATGGAGTACGGCCGTGTATCACTTTAAAAAATGCCAAAATCCGTATCGGATACGGGTAATCCGTATCATGTGGCAAGCATGGTCTGTCAATGCACATTACATTAATATGCGTCCTAACAAAAGCGTACTTAAACATGCATCCATGATAAGTATGGAGTTTGTTGTACGGCCTGCGAACGGTTTTGGCATACCGTTTGATATGATCAAGGATCTTAACAGTTTGACTAGGATGTCTCACTCCTGCTTTCGCCACTGCGCAAATTAGCGCGCAGCGCCATCTATCCGCCGAAGTGTAACGGCCGTAGCCAGAGTCGCAGCAGTGCACTGAAAGTGGCGAAGCGAGGATCAGTTTTGTGCAGCTAATAACTACAACAATTCAAGATGGAAATGTCCTGGGTTAAGTTTATTCCGATTCCAATAATATAGAACTTTTTATTCTCATTACAGTGATGCAAATGTCATCTATGTGGCTTGAACAGAAGAAAAGGTATGATTTTTTAAACATTCACTATTTTCCGGCCTTTTACACCCTCGGCTTAAATCGATGAAATTGAATTTCGGAGCAGGTCACAGATAAAACCCAGTATTGATTTAACATTAGTTTCTCTAATAACAATTAAGTATATACTATTTACTTTAAGGTTATTTTTTGCAAAGTAACTACTTGCTAGTAACTACCTCCAAAAATATGAACTTGAAAATGGCCAATTATAATTATTATGCCATTATTTTCCAACACGCCATTTCAAAAATATTAAAAAGAATATATCTATGCTCCTAGTTTAGCTAGAAAGGTGAATCACATATCATTGGAATCAGAGAAAGGAGCTCTTTCCATTATTTGAAACATGTAACAGGTATAAGTAACATGAATATTTACAGTTTTACTCAGGAAGGTTTATTGATGCGGTCATAGACTTTGACAATGTCCTTTACCGACGGGAAATATTAAAAAAATTGAATTATTACTAAAATTGTGGTGAACTTAAAAACCATACTTGGTAGCTAGTTTCCACTACACATGTCTTAAGTATAAACCTTTCCCACAAACTGAAACAAATATCAGGCACTAGTATTGACTACTTTTGTAAAACCTAAAATAAAAAATAATCAGAATATTCATTTGAAGGGTATGATTTATAGAGCCTAGCAATAGATAGAATAACTCAACAGTATTTTACTATGATCTAGTTTGTCGCTACATGGGTAAGTATTAATTTATTTTATTAACTTTTAAGCAGGGTCAGGAAGAACCATGTTTGCCTTTTCTTCCCCCATCTCAATTCGAAGATGAAGCTTCAATTATTCAGTTCCAGAAAACATGAGCTTGAGAATGGAGAAGCACATTTTTGCAAGCATAAATAATCCTCGATTTAATATTTGAGACCACAATTATTGTTCAAATTAATGCCATTCTAATTAGACTAGCTGTGTTTGCCGTGCTGGTCGAGAGCGTACCATTCACTCTTAATTGACACGAATCAACCACGCTTGTCGCCGGCTCAGAGCGTTTACTCGGGTCATGTGACCACACAAAACGGTGTTATCATCAAATACATTTCTTGCACATATATATATATATATATATATATATATATATATATATATATATATATATATATATATATATATATATATATATATATATATATATATATATATATATATATATATATATATATATCCACCGTAATGTATTTCCTTTCAGATCATTTTCACAGTTAAATCATACATAGCGGAAATAATAATAAGTAAAATTGATGTAGTCTGACGGGACCGTAACCAAGTAGGCTTTAGTCAGTTTAGACTTTAGTAGCGATTGTTTATTTTTACCTCGCTCATCTAATTTCAATATTTCTCGCTATACTAAACCTATTTCTGCACAAAACACGTATTGACAGTGAAGATATATAATAAACTTTATTGGCGAGATACTTCTTCCACAGTGGAAATGTATATTCTGCCGAACTTTACGAATTTTCTTCGCCGGGCCGGTTCGGCGGCGCACGGACTGTGTACAATATGGGCATGGTTACACTTTGGCGGACAGGTGGCGCTGATGGTTGATTTGCACGCACGGCCTTTCTAGATCTACAGAGTGAGACATCCTAGTAACACTATAAAGATCTTTGATATGATAATGTTGATTTTCCCAATGGCATTTGAAATATAAAACTGGCCTTTCATTAGTAAAAAGTGGTTATTAAAAAATTATATATAGCAGACAGTTTGTAAAGCCAGTCACCTAGTTAGTATGATAAATATAAGTTTCTAAAATAGGCCTCCCATACTTGATACATTACTGTTACAGTTAGATAAGATTACTTTTGTACAGGTATTGTTTTATATAAAATGAAAATATACATTATTCCTCAGGAATTGTAATGTGCTGACATATTCTGTCTTCATGACTACAACTTATCCTATTGTATCCAGGTTTTGTTAACTTGGCGCTTTGCTACTACGTAGAAACGGTATTGTATGGATATGAACAAGTCTACTCCATACTTGCACTGCGCCAACCTTTACTCTGGTTGAAATATTTACGGTATGCTGCCGAAGTTCGTTCATGGTCCCAACACGCCCACTCTCAACATAATTATTTTAAATGTTTACACTGGATAGTATATACTCTTGAAATGCATCATAGCTTGGCATTTGATATACGAACGACAAATGCGGCAGCTAAAGAGAAAATGGTGTCCAGAAATAGCACAAATACAGTGATTACCACCGCGACTTAGTTACGTAAATTCTACACCTATTCAGACTATTGAGTTACGCGAATGCTAAATTGGTATGAAACCGGCCGTAAGCGACATCGCTTAAATATACGCGGTTTTATGAAACCGGCCCCTTGTCAGTTTTATTTGATATTCTTCAAATGTTGCGGCGTAAACAATGTGAACAGCTTAATATTATATTTGAAAGTATGTGTATTTTTTTTCTTGTTATTAAAATTGCAATACTTTCACCCCATAATGTAGCATTGTTTTTAAACATTTATCTCATTAGGTAGCTAACATGTTTATGTTCATGTAACAAGGACCTGGGCTTTTGATATAATTTGTATTAGCTAAAACAATTACAACAATAACAATATATATTTTCATTTCTGTTACAACTTATCTGGCAGCCTCAAATTAGTTGATTTTACCCCAACATTTAATGCACACTCTGATACAACCTTCCTTCCTGAAACAAATTTACTTACTTCATTGATTTTGGAAAACGTAAAGAAATCTCGTAAAACTATATATCTTATATGTAGCGCTTTGTACAGTATTGTTCTTCATTTCTTATATAATAATGGCATTCTAAGTCGTTATTCTAGTTATTTATCGTTATATCTCCCAGTCTACGTCATCGAAAAGTGGCTGTCCCCATCACCTGGTCCTCAACTTGCACGTTATTATAAAGCTGTAATAATTACACATTACATAATAAATATATTGCGCAAGGTTCTCAGTGCAATGTCTCTCTTCGTATTTGTCCAAAAAAACAGTATTATTTATTAAATATTTTGAGTAGTCGATGTTTTCCAACATAAGAAAACGATGTCCCCTGGTTCCATGTCATCTACGTCACGACAACTTTGATGCCACGCCTGTCTAGAGTTGGAAGAACTTCCACATCCACGTGGAAACACAATTACGTTACCGCCATATGTGCATATTGGAAACAACACTAAAACCGTTTTTGCTGCGATTTACGCGAGATATTCGACATTTCAGGGCAGGAGTCAGGTGAGTAGGTGTATTACATGTCATCTACGAACGGTCCGCTCCGCGTGCTATACAGGTCAGACAAACATAATTATTTATAATCACGTGTTAAGTGATGTCAATCATCTCAATCAGAAATAGCATACGCCAGTTAAGCTCACGACAGACATGATATTGGCCATGACTCGCAAGGCACGTCATCTACGTCACAGTCATCTACGTCTCATATTTGTCGTGACGGAGATGACATGGAGCGTAACGTAGATGACAAACGTAGTTGTAATTAAGATAAAACGGTGACAGGGTTAGCTGAAATTGGATAATTATCATCTTTGAGAAATAAAGTTACTATCTGATGATATTTTCCATTTTCAGAGATTGACATAACTGCTGATGAACGGTGCAGAAAGAATCTAAACAAGCGAACCAGGCTGGCCATGAAGAATTTCTTTAGAAAGAAAGAAAATGCCGAAGAAACCACTAGGCCTATATACACATACGTTGCAGATAACAAGCAAACATGCGTGCAACATCAAATTAGGTGCAGTTGGAGAGGCAACCAAATGTCTTCGCATAGTCATCAAGCGAAATTCCTTCGATCACCAAGCAGTTTCATTGAACAGCCTCAACCCCACAACCCCATGAACATGGTCGAAAGAATGCTCTGCAAGACCGAGCACAGGCGTACAAACGGATTGTCAAACAGACATAAAGTTTAGCCGCCTGAAGGAGACCACCTCAACGCTACAAGAAACGCTATACGGGGTTGACATGGAAGCTACTTGGCAACGGCATTTATCAGACAAAGAACAACTGATTCATGAATGGCATCATCGCGAAACACGAACATTTCTTCAGAAGCTTCCGTTTCATAATGCCCTTACAATGGAGCTGAGGTCGAAATATCATAGTAACTGCTACTATACTAATCAGTTCATCAATAGACTGACTACGGGAAAGACATTGCAGAAACATCAACTGCTGGATTACAGACGCCTCGAATTCGCCTCCTAATCGGGAAGAGGGCACGAAGTAAACGCCATTTTAAAGAATGACAGGTGATCAACAAGTAGGCAGGCGTATGTTAACCGTAGATTCTACTAGCGTAACAACTACAGTTGCATCACACATAGCAAGCAAGACACCGTCACATAAATGAAATAAGTTGAGGAAAAAGAAAAGTTTACTCTCGGACACCATGATGATATAATATGCAAAATTGCGTTAGGCCCCCGATGAGCACACTGACATTGACACGGGCTACACGCGGTGTTCTGCAAACACAGAAGAAGACCGGAACACGTATACGTACAATGACACAGTATCGTGGAGCTGATGGAAGAGACACTTTACTGAGAACATGTAATCATCATCAGTGGTCCATCAAAACGAGAATTATGTCTTTTAAACGTCTGTCAATCTGCAAATTTTGTTGCATTTCTCTTCTGCTGTTTCTCGTTTCCATAGGATACAAAGAATCTCTCTGATACACTTTGGTGGAATTTCCTCATGGTCTTCAGATGACATGGATGTGTAACCCACCCCTGGCTCCTATAGAGTGGTAATACAAACGGCTTTATATGTCATCGGTTTTGTCTCTTCCAAGAGGTTGTGGGTATCGTTACGGTTACGCAGACCCTGAAGGATATATTACGATGATGAATTTCTGCTACGATAGAGGCCTTCTGTGATAGATGGCTCCCCAAGTAAGGGAAATGTTCAACAATTTCTAAGGTTGTTCCATATGTTTTAATATCATGTGGTTCTTCATTGTTGCTAGGAACGTGTTGGTAGATGGTCTTGGTTTTCTTATGTTGATGGAAAGTCATATACATTGATAAGCTAGTCTGAAATTCTTCTGCTATGTGGGCGAGAAAGGCACAGTCACCAGCATACTGAAGGTCTGTAATGACAGTCGTCATCTCTTTTTTCTGGGCATTGAGACGACTCAGGTTAAAAGTCTCCCAATGGTCCGGTATAAAATATGGATATCGTCTGTCAAATCAGTATGAGCATGAATAAGAATTATTGTATGGGAAGAGACGAGACTATCGCGTACACCGGAAACGAACAACAACAACATAAGCTGTGTCCAGTTGGTAACCTAAGAAAAGGATTCGGTCAAGAAAAATCAGTAAAACGCATGAAGATGCGCATGTGGGATTCTTGCATGACTAAAAGTAAAAACAACTTCTACAAGAAATGTGGAAGCCGAGACCATGCGTAACAACCAATACATTCAACACTAGCCTGCACTACGCCATTCTGCGTGGCATTAAGGAGAATCTCCAGAAAGACAATGTGGGCACTTAAATCGAATTCACAGAAAAGTATATCTGCAGATATTCTACCGAAGTCAAAAGCATCCACTTTGGCGGATTGCACAATCATACGTTTTGCACCCAGGTATCTACGGATAGTTACAGTATCACTTTGTTATTCCCAGTCATCAACGTAGATACGTCATCTACGTCACGGCGTGTCACCTACGTCACGACAAGTCATCTACGTCACGGCGCATATTTTGTTTAATATCTCGAAGCTTAACTAACTGATCTAATGAAGACACACCTGTTCATACAGAAAATCTACTCATGTTCCTTCAGGAATAAACCAACCGCAACATGAAGTATATATAAGTCTCAAAATAATAACTAACTACTCGTAATTTCCATCCATGTCAAATATATGAGACACTAGGCGCTTCGAGGTGTTCAATGGTATTTGGCTGTGTCACAAGAGCCGACTAAACAGTGAATACAGGTTTTGCAAAAGTACGCCAATAAAGTGGGCCACAAATTATTAGAAAATATGTTTGGAAAAGGAGCAATAAATGGACATAAATCTGGAAATATTTTTGTGACGTAGATGACATTCATTCATGACGTCATACTAATAACACAAACAAGAAATCGGAAACGATGCAAAAGTTCACTGCTGTTCATTGGATTATTCACACACAATATTAAGCTACCTAACTAACGCCGAAAATGCAATAAATATGATGGTCGAAAATATGTTTTTACTCTGGACGAAATAGCCCGGTTACCGTGAAATGACCCTTTTACCTATATACAATAGAAGATATCTTCGATTGTTGCCACACCTGAATAAAATAACTTTGAGTACAACACCATAACACATCTAAAGGATTATTTTATGTTCAAAATATACAACGACCTGTGATATTATAGATATATATGAACATTCGAACGCAATTATTTCAATCGTATTACATTTGGTTAATTGAATGAACTAAACTAACAAACTAAATAGCAAATGGCCATCGGCATCGCTGTTGATCTACATGGCAAGACGGTATATCTATATGCAAAGCGATGCCGATATAAGGGATAGCAGCGATGTTGTCACTCATCGTTTTAGTACTTCTGTACAGAGGAGAGCGTATCGCTGCCAAACTCGGTTGAAGACAGAGGTATTAGATGGGGGATGAGGTACCGCCGCCCCTTGATGGGACCAAACGCGCACAGATTATGCTCAAAAAGGTTTTTGCCGTCTCCATCAGATCCGCCTGAGATGCGCCCACATAGTGACAGTACAAATTTCCTAGGTCTAGGAAATATTCAGCAGTCGAGTGTTTAGCCCATTTATCTTAGCTTTGGAGTATCGATACGAGGTCATGTCACAATTGCTGAAGGTGTGCTTGCCCTGCTACTGTAGAACCTAGGACAGTGCAGGTGGCGTAGTCGTTGATAGCCAGCACTGTCCTTTGCCACCACTCTACCTGCATCTTGCACCCATCTCCTCCCGACTCACCCTATAAACCAGCAGGACAAACATGTCTGTGGCGTTGCTAAATACATAGACCAGACGTTTGCCAGAGTTGGCAACATCAATGATGGTGATGTCATCACGAAAATGCTCCATCATTTCGAGTCTATCGTCGAGTTTATCCTGTATTGAACGTAGATACACGTGCGCTAGGTTCGGCGCATAATTCTATACATATTATTTGTTTCTCTTACAACAAATGCTTTCCCAGGAAATATCATCAAGTATTGAGCTAATTAGTATTAGTGGTGATACTTGTCTGCTTCATAGGTCACATAAATAATTATATTACAACAGAGCAGATCTTCAACCTTAGGATACTGTGAATGAAGTACTTCCAACACCAGAAAGACCTCTATCACGTCTTCATTGACTTCAAGAAGACATTCGACAGGGTATGGCATGCAGCACTATGGGCCACAATGAGGCAGTACAACATCAAGGCCAACCTGATTGGAATGATACAGAACCTCTATGACAAGGCCTCCAGCGCAGTCTACCTTAATAACAGCATAGGGGACTGGTTCAGAACCACAGTCGGAGTAAGACAAGGCTGTGTGCTCTCCCCCACCCTCTTCAACATCTTCTTGGAGAAATTATGACTGACGCGCTGAATGACCATGAAGGGACAGTTATCATTGGTGGCAGGAATATTACAAACTTGCGGTTTGCCGACGACATAGACGACCTGGCAGGAAAGGAAGAGGAGCTAGCTGACTTGGTGGAGCGCCTTGACAAAACTTCTACAGCCTTCGGCATGCAGATCAATGCAGAGAAGACCAAACTGATGACCAACAACACCAATGGCTTCAGCACTGATATCAGCGTCAACGGCGAGAAAGTATATTGCGTCCACAGGTTCAAATATATTGGAGCAATCGTCGCAGATGAAGGATCTAAACCTGAAATTCTCACCAGGATCGCCCAGGCCACAGCAGCATCCGTCAAACTCAAGACCATCTGGAATGACAGGAATATAGCACTCAGCTCAAAGATCAGACTGATGCGCTCCCTGGTCATGTCCATATTCCTATACGCCTGTGAGTCTTGGTCATCTACAGAGATCACATCTCCAACGAAGAGGTGCGAAACAGAACTCGGCAAGTCATTGGGCCCCACGAAGACCTCTTGACCACAGCAAAGAGACGCAAACTGAAATGGTACCGGCATGTAGCAAGATCTACAGGGCTTGCCAATGACAATCTGCAAGGAGGGAGAAGTAGAGGCAGAAAGAAAAAGAGATGGGAGGACAACATCCCGGAATGGACTGGCATGACGCTGCGCGCCGCCATGAGAAAGGTTGAGAGACGAGAGGAATGGAGGGAGCTGGTTGCCCCAACGGTCCACAAGAATACGGCATAGGTGAGGTGAACATATCCACAATTACTTTCACACAACATTACTTAATGTACACATTTCAATCACACAGGAATCTGAATGTCAATGTTAGAACGATACTTGCATTATACATGCACTACGTATAATATGTGTGACTACATGATTCAAATAATTTACTTCTTGTGTCATGAAAAATGTGTCAAATATTATACAATTATCTATTTATGTTCATGAATTGGGCAGTCAAGCTGAATTTGTTATAGGAACCACATGAGGGTGGCCAGAGAAAAGGAGATTTGAAATCAACTACGCATACGGGCCAAAACGATGAGGTTGGGTGAGAAAACAACTGTGTTAACATTTCAGAGAAAACAATTGAGAAGAAAAGACATCTCAACGCACCCAAATATTTTGTTAACTCGAAACATACTGATAAATATAAGAACTTGTGTATTTGTTACAAGTGTCCAACAGTCAACGCGTTGGTTGATTTGGACTCATCGGGTCCTCGAACAAACGCAGCTTGACCGCCCAAACAGTAACTTTGAATAACTCTGGTAATTTGTCTAAATCCAATGTAGCTACTGGTCATATCTTAAAAATATATTAGAACCCAATGTCTTAGAATTAAGTGTAATATCTGTTAGGGGTATTTTGTTATGTGATATCCATTTATGATGTTAACATTTCAGTTCAAACTCAAGATCAGATGCTGAAGGGCAGGTGAAGGTCAAAGTTGACCTATCTGTGGACAATAAAAGGACACTTCTATGAAAGTATATTATAGAGAGTATAAATTATTTATGAACATAAATGAATAATCTTACAGTACTTGACACACGAAGTCGTATAAGTTACTCGTAGTGTGTAGTGCAAGTATCGTTCGCTATTTGCACTGGCATTCAAATGTTTTTATGGTGGGAATGCTTGCATTAAGAAATTATGTGTGAAAGTTATTATAGGTGTTATAAGGTATGAACTTATTTTATTAAAAGTAGTATTGTGAATTATCACACGGAATAGTATCACTCCCAATAACAATCAGCCCAATACATACTTTTTTATTGAAACAAATTGATTGCACTCCAGGATCAGGAGCTGATATTTCTTGGCAGAACATTTGTAATAAGAGAAATATATACACAATATGTATATCATGAAGAGCAAGAACTTGGCTCACGTGTGTCTATGTTCAATGCGGCGCAATGACGACAGAGAGTACCGTTCTTGCATACTACGACCTGCTCATTGAGTTAGTCGTAGAATGTGAAACCCATTGGGTATGCAATTCGTGTGCTCACCAGCATAACACTCGACATGCGCATATCGAGACAGAATGTCTCGCCACTGTGTTTGCGTTTGAACGTTTCCATCTGTATACATTCGGAAGAGGCACAATCGTAGACAGTGATCACAGGCCACTTGAAAGTATCGTCAAGAAACCGCTAGACAAAACACCAAGGAGACTGCAAGGAATACCCCTTCGCATGCTGCAGCTGCAGAGAAAGACATGTATATTGCAGATACACTCTGAATGTCACACCTGCCGCACAGTGGAAGTGAACATTTCGGTGCTGTGAATGCAGTGAATCGTCTACTAATCAGGACAGAACACATGCAAATGCCCAAGACTTGCACGGACAGGGTTGACACACCGCAGATATATTGACACATGTGATACAGCAAGGTTGTCCAGTGTCGAGGCATGGGCTGCCAGCCATTGTTCATGCATGTTTCAGCGTGAGAAATGGCGTCGCTGTTACCAAAGGAGTGATATTCCGCAGAGAAAGAGTTATTATTCCTGAGAGAATGCGAAAAATCACGAAAGAATGTCTCCACAGATCACACGTGGCAGTGGAAAGGGAGCTACTTTTATTTTCTAGTTCAATTTGTTATTATTAAAAGGCGCTCTCATGTTAGCGACATGTTCCTAAATGGGAATCTGCTTGACCAACACATAAACAATTTTTGATTATATATCAATATGTACATTTGTGGTAAACAAAAAATATCTGTCTCTATGTCTGTCTGTCTGTCTGTCTGTCTGTCTGTCTGTCTGTCTGTCTGTCTGTCGGTCTGTCTGTCTGTCTGTCTGTATGTCTGTCTGTCTGTCTGTCTGTCTGTCTGTCTGTCAGTCAGTCAGTCAGTCAGTCAGTCAGTCAGTCAGTCAGTCTCTCTGTCTGTCTGTCTGTCTGTCTGTCTGTCTGTCTGTCTGTATGTATGTATGTATGTATGTATGTATGTATGTATGTATGTATGTATGTATGTATGTATGTATGTCTGTCTGTCTGTCTGTCTGTCTGTCTGTCTATCTGACAGAATCCGCATCAAAGATTTACAACGTAAACATACTGCCAAAGATTTGCCCATTTTGGAAAGAGGGGATGTGGTTCGAATTAAGCAATTTCGTCATGAGCAAAGGTAACTGGAAAAGGCTGTTTTGCATAGGCGACTGGGTGAGCGATCGTACGATGACGGCACACCTGTGAACAAGCGAAATCGGATGTATCTACGAAAACATACGAGACAGTGACGACAGTACCCCCGTTCCAGTCGTCCTGTCACATGACCTGCACAATAGGCAGCTGTTCCTGTCGCGACAACTAACACCACCATGAACGAAACGGTGATAAACTCTGAACCGCTGGTCATCAGGCGATCAACCAGACAGATGTAAATACCTACATAAGTGATTGGATTGCATTGCACAGTGCAAACGTGAAAATACGTACAGTGAAAACACTGATCGTAAGTTCGACTGTGCAAGAGTAACTGAACTATAATTTCGACTTAATTGGACAGATTACCTGATGATGTTGACGGTATAGTTCATGAGTATTATTAGTCGTCCAGATGATTGAAAACATTCGATATTAAAATTCATAATTATTCATAGTCGTATTATGGCGTCGACTAACTGTGGGTATGTGTTTTTACATGTCTATGCACGGCACACTACGTATAATTTGCGATGAATAGATTACGAGGTAGAACACTCATAATTTAAAACAACATTGATTTCTTTTAGATCAGAAGGGATGTGTCAAGATGTGACTTATACAAAACATTATAACTAATCGAGCATGGGCGCTAATCACGCTCTCCTGGAAATATGGTGTGAATGCTGGAGTTGTACGTTGTAATAAACAATAAAACTTAATATTGAAACATTATGTTTCTGGCGTATTGAACACGTCAGTCTGCTTCCGAAACAGCAACCAAGTGAGCACACCGAAACGGACTTCGGGTCAATCTCCGTAATTGTTGCATTCTCCAAAGATATTGAAGCGATCTTAGTGAGATGAGTCTGGGAGAATGTAATGGACGAAGATGACCCAAATTAAAATGGCTCTATTAAGAAACCATCTACTGCACATGTCCCTGTTGAAACATTGCACCAGTGTTATACACGCACGTATGCATCCAAATAGTTTGCCATAATGCTATTATTTGGCTGTTCACGTGCATTTGACTTTAGCAATCATAGCATTCTACTTCAAACAAGTGCTAGTTTGGAACTCCAGAATATACTAATGAAGAGGAGTTCTAGTTTTCTAACAGAATAACACAAGTTTGGCCGTGTAACATAGCCTTCAGTACTAATGATATCCATGGAGGAGTTCCTCAAAGCACTAAACTAGTCCCGTACATATTTTCCTCATTGGGGCCGTTTATCTGAAAACACCACGCGTTTCTTACCGATACGTGGATAATGCAAAATTACACGAAAACCAACCTAAATAAGACCGTGGAGTTCATCTTTGATTTTCTACATCAAGGAGAGTCCCATCCAAACAAATAAATGAAGATAAAAATAATCGATTAATACAGACGAAGGTATTTGGCATCACCATCACCAGCCACCTAACATGGGACGTACACATTGATACATTTACACACAAAACAAGCTTTACTCCAAACCAAACGATCAGATGTTCCCGTCGAAGACTTTCTAACAGAACAGGTCAATCTCACCCACTCTGGATCAGCAAAGTGGTGTTTTACAACGAGTAAGAACCAACTCTGAACTGTATTTGTCCGGACACGTCCTATATTGAGGAATTAGTAAATGCGCAGCTGGTTCCACAGAACGAAGTATGCTGGAGTGAGAAGTTGCGCGGATGTTTGCTTTGTTGTCACGGGTTCCGCCTTTTCCGGCCAGGGGTTATGTACGTAGAAATCATATGTGGCTTTTTAGTGAGACATAACTCAACCAGTTTCATTTGCATACAAACTAGATTTTTAAATACGTCAAAAGCATTTGATCGTATTAACAATAGTCATTTGTTAAAAAAAATAGGCACGATAGACATAGATAGATGTTTAGTGTTACCTCTGAAGGAGATCATGTATTTAATGGAATAAGACATGGTATAATTGCGACCCCTTATCTTTTTTGTATATGTATGGTTGGACGTAGTTAAGATCTGAATAGTATACCAGTAGGCTGTATCTAAAATTAATCACTTCATGTATGCCGATGACCAATTATTACGTTCAGCGTCTGCAAAACGTTTTCTTGCACTGTTGTAAATATGTGACAACTATTTGATGATTATGATATAAAGTATAATACTAAGAAAAGTTCAATATTAATATTTATATGTCTAAAATTAGTATTAGTCAAACTTGTGTGCTTAACGGTGATAATTATAACAATCGTTAATCAATATAATTATTTTGGTCTCATCCTGTGCATTTTATGAAAGATACTATTAATATATAAACAGTCAGCATAGAGTGGTGTATGCACAGAGTAATTGAATACTATGTAAATTTGGTACGTGTTGCGAAAAAGTCAAAATGTTGCTTTTCAACACATTCTGTACATCACTGTATGCAAACCATCTATGGTGGAAACACAAAAACATGTCTTAGTAAGTTGCATGTTGCTTATAATAACATCTTTCGAATGATATGTGACGAGCCCAAAAGGTGTAGTGCGATGTTTTTTTTACCAGACGTTGCCAGTGTGCCAGATGTTAATCCGCAAATATTAATATTAAATGGCATTGCCAGAATACAAAGATATAATAATGTAATTATTAGGAACATAGCACGTTTGATACATCATTTACGCCCAATATTGAGAGATATTGGCATATAATGATAAGATTGAAACAAAAATTCCTTGTGTATTACATGTACGTATATATATATATATATATATATATATATATATATATATATATATATATATATATATATATATATATATATATATATATATATATATATATATATATATATATATAAGGCTCACACTCTTGTATATTGGATGTTTATTTCTTCAATAAAGTGATTCATTCATTCATTCATTCATATTGATCGTAGTTGGCGTAATCTATGTGCGCTAAGATCCGGAACTGAGCATATAGAGGAATAGCGTAGGTTTTTATTCGTTTTTATTTATGTATGCAAACGTTTCACATAA
>OZ024854.1:15506180-15701180 GCA_964017155.1 Oasisia sp. SBJ-2009
CAGTGTTAACGTACACTGGCTATTCACGAGGAAATTCAACATGAAGCTTAGTATCGTCGGTATATTTGTTATAATAAAACTGATGACGTTTGAATACGGAACAGAGCCCAACACAGTAGACAGTAAAAAGCGGTACAACAGAGATCAACACTACTAGGGATCATGTTACCGATTGTCACGGCTTATTTTTGCTGGAAAAGAAACAACTCTAGCCAGTAAAATAACGCCAATCGTAGCTAACTGGAAGTCACACAATGGCTTTCTGTGAAGTGTACGACAAACCATTCTGCCAAAGAATCAGGATCGTCATTGTATTTTGGCAGCACAGTGCAGCTAGAGATAAGCCATAACTTGTTTGTTATGGCTTAGTGGTGAACAGTTCACCACTAAGCCGATGTGTATTGTCACATCTCTGACTAAAGGTGATTAAGCAACAGGTGATGATCGACAGTGTCGAAGGCAGCCCTGAGGTCAAGCAGCATCAATATCACGGTCATCCAGTGAATGATTATCCACTGAATGAAGAATATCGTCTGGTGTACGAGGGCAGTTTCACATCTGTGTGCCGTGCGTGTTACAACTGATAATGTAATGATCGCCTATTAATTAATTAACTACCTGTTAATATAATAAACACGCCTGATAATGTAATAACTGCCTGATAATATAGTAAAATCACTTGATAATATAAATAATGTAGTTTAACATCTTACATGATATGTGTTATATTTTACACGTATTATGCGTTACATGATTACATGTTACATGATTTATGTTACGTTTTACATGTTACATATTATAAAAGTAAGTTCTTATGTTGCGCAGTATCCAATCCTTACTTTCTGACAGAACGTTCAATCAGACACCATCTCAACTTCTCTGGGAATCATCCAGCCATATGCTACAATTAATGCACGAAGGCTGCTCATACACATATCCACCACTGTCTATAGCCAGGTACTCGTTTATACAGCTGAGCGAACTGGAGCAATGTAGAGTGAAAAAAACTTGCCCAAGATGTTAATACCGTAGCACAGGATTCGAACCCGGGTCTTCTTAGTCGATAGTCCAAAGCTCTACCTCTGAACCACTGTGCTCAGTATGCTATATTTCATAAGTTACATGTTATGTGGTACACGTTACGTATTACATCTTACTAGTTACTTGTTACATTTTACATGTTACACATTACTTCTTACATATGATATATTATATATGAAAAAATTATATTACATGTTGCATATTATATAATAGATATTATTTATTTCATATTATATAGTACATGTGCTGTTCACATAACTTCTCATTTACTTAAAACCAAACTCTAGCTGAGTTATCCAGCCATGCAAAAGGCAGTCACCCGCGATAAAATCATTTGAAAATTGCGATCCTTTCACCTCTTCGGAAATCGGTTTAATTACGCTATACGCAAAGTATCCTAAGTAGATGGACTTTCATCTACATAGCGCAAAATTAAAATTAACCAAACAGAACCAAGAATAAGTGCTAATAAATTAAAGTATGTTTGATATGCCACAAACAAGACACAGCACATTAAATAAATAGGCGGTCCAATCAAAATGCAAACAAATAAAGTTTGTAATATTGTTACATGTTATATCTGTTTGCGCAGTCTGATGCGGACTAATTCGGCTTTTCATTGTCTCGCTGGCCTTCCTCTCGATAGCTCCTCAGATTGCTATCTAACATAAATATGGGTACACAGGCAGAGAAACACTGTTTTGTAATACGTATATGTATGCATATGTATGACATTATATATATATATATATATATATATATATATATATATATATATATATATATATATATATATATATATATATATATATATATATATATATATACATATATATATATATACAATTGGATCGTCGTAATAAAACCTTAAAAAATTAAACTTTGTTAATAAACCATTTCTTCATCTGGCTTTCACATCTGGTAGAACCAGTAGATACCCTGCCATTATAGCTTGGAAAGGGAATACTTGTGAAAGTCATCAATACAACGATTTGCACGGACAGGTTCTATACCAATGACGCCCACAGTCGTCAAGTTGGATATTATCACTAACCCGCCTTACACAAATGGAGCGAGAATGTATTACTCATGGTGTGAGACTTTATCACTCACCATTCCCACCTGCTGGGACAAATCTAACTGCAGATTTGGAACCAGCCTACTGGTTTGACTCTGAAACGATCCCACTAGCAAAAATTGGAGTATTGCGAAATAGACGAAATAGACAAACTGAAAATGAAAATGAAAGCCACGAAAACGACTAAGTCCTGTGTGAGATATGCACGTTATTACATAATGAAGCGAAAATTATTACAATAACAGGCAAGTGGAGTTTATTGAATTATCAGAAAAAAATTATTACATTTTAGGCAGCCAGTTTATTACATTATCAGGTGATGTTATTACATTACATTATATTATATTATTACACGATTTGTTTAATCTATGCCATCCACCTGTTACAACCAATAATGTAATAACCGCCTGATAGTTGCCGTCTTGCCCCAGGTTACCCCTACTCCCCTTTGAGTGCGGCGAGAGGTCCGCAGTGATTGACGTAAATACGGCCGACACGGGTGAAAGTCCGTCAATGGATTGCATGTAGAATGCCATGTTACACAATAGGAATTCCTGGCTGTAGGAAAGCAACGATTCCCTCGTCACAACCATTCAGGACGAAATTCGTTGTGGTTATTATTACTATTATTGTAATGCTATATGTGTGTATTTGTTTGCTGACATGACACGACTTACCAAGAGCCGAATACTCGATCCTAAAGCCATCATATGTAATCGAAGAGTCAGTCTTGAAAGTAACAAACAGATAATTGCTCCCGGAAGAGATGTCCGCCGGCACCGAGTCTCCGCTGAATGTGCCCAGCAGCGGCGCCGAGTTGTCCTCCCCGTCGTACACCTTGACGTGGTCACAGCAGCTCTCAGTGTGGAACGTGCGAAACTTCAGTTTCACTATCTGAAACCGTGAACAGAAGCAACATACTTGAACATATTCACAGTCACCGCCTCGTCAATTGTTTGGTGGAATATGATAGAAACAATCATAGCAAGGCAAGTTAATTGTTTAGGAGAAAATCCGTAAATATATTATTCTGGCTGTAGAAATGCGTTTAAAAATTAATGGCGATAAAACAAAGCATGTCTTGGCGTATTATTGTAGCTGCACCATACTGATTTCTGGAACATTGTAGATTTTACCAGTCTACGGTTTTAAAATTTACATATCATTTTATGAGAGTCTGCGCTAGACGTCATCTCACGGCAATTGTTTACGCGTATTCGTGAATTCACGATGTTTTAAATTTCCGTCTTCACCTGAGTGACACTTGATATAATTACGCGGCATTGCGCAACCATTGTTGCAGAAACGTTGTACACGTCAGGCTTGATCACATTCATGGCAGAATAGTTATACTATTCTGCCATGAATGTGATCAAGCGTGACGTTATTATACTATTATAATATATATATATATATATATATATATATATATATATATATATATATATATATATATATATATATATATATATATATTACATCGCTTACGCCTCTGTAGAGATATTCGTCTGTACTCTACTGCCTGGAGAGCAGCGTATGATGCATGGGTGACACTCCACCGACCCACCCACCGGGGTGCCGTACAGGTGCCCACAAACAACGGAATATACCATTCATTACAACTTCTCGTCCGGCAACGTTGACCAAGCCGCCGGTTACTTCCCGGGGCAATAACATAACGATAACAACGGCTCCGGCAACAACAACAACAGCACCGGTGCTAACAACAGTGGCATCGTTGATAACAACAATGGCATCGGCGACAACAACAGCAGCATCGACGATAACAACAAAGGCACCGGAGGCAACAACAGCTGCACCGGTGACAACAACAGCGGCATCGACGGTAACAACTATAACACCGGCGACAAAAACAGCAGCACCAGCGACAACAACAGCGGCATCGACTGCCATCCTTTCCAACCACTCACTCTGCCAGCTTGGGTCGGGGATCACTCATATGGATGGCCATACATTCGACTTGGTTATCACCAAATCAACGGACAATTTGGTATCGAATACTACTGCCTCTGACTTCCTGACAGATCATGGCGCTGTTCATGTTTGTCAACATTTGCGGAAACCTCAAACCCTCCGCCACTCAATCCAATATAGAAATGATGCAGCCATAAAGAAGTATATGCTTCGCGGCGATATAGTGACATCTACTTTGTGCCTTGACCCTACAACTTCAGCAGCCAATCTTCTCGAACAATATAACACTACCTTGACAACTCTGTTAGACAAGCATAGCCCAGTTCTGACACGAACAATCACGATCTAACCCATAATTCCCTGGTTCAGTGGTGATATCAAGATGGTTAATCAGAAGAGAACGCAACTGGAGAGAAGATAGAGACCGTCACGGCTCACAATTCACCGTGACCTCTTCAAAGAGCAGAGACGTCACGTCAATCAGCTCATCGTCTCAGCTAAGTATGAATATAACACTACACAATCACAGAAGCTGCATGTGACATTAGACAGTTATCCAATATTGTAAACACCCTGTTGATCAGACCAGCCTGTCTGATTTTGGTTCATAGGACCAACTTGCCAACAAATTTAGTGGATTCTTCCAGAATAAAGTTCAACAGATCCATGAGCATTTAACGCTCAAGGCCGTGGCAGAGGATAATCCAGACGCAGTGGACAACTAACTGGTCTTTTTCGTACCTGCAACAGAAGACGAGGTAAGACGACTGGTCAATAAGAGTCCTTTAAAATCGTGCTCACTTGATCCAGTGCCGACTTGGCTACTGACAAAAAAATTTAACTTGTCTCTTACAAACATTATCAAATTGTTTGTCAACAGGAATTGTGCCGATAACAACGAAAACTGCGCTCGTAACCCCTTTGCTGAAGTTGCCTTCCCTGGACAAGGATGTGATGAATAATTTTCATCCTATCTCCAATCTGTCCCTTATTTCAGGGTTGACAGAAAGGGTTGCGCTAAGTAAGCTTATCGACCACGTCTCGTCAAGCAATTTGCATGGAAAATTCCAGTCAGCCTACACGTCGAAATAAACTACGGAAACTGCACTGACGAGAATCAAGAATGATATCCTGATGGCGTTGGACAACAAGAGAGGTGTCTTTCTGGTCCTACTGGAAATGTCAGGACCCTTTGACAGTGTAGGCCATACACTCCTGTTGGTTTGCATAAAGATCACCGGTATCACTGACGTTGCGCATCAGTGGTTTGAATCATATTTATCTTCAATAACTCAGACTGTCTGCCTAGGCCAGACCCAGATAAACCCATTGAATTTGCTCCATGGATCACCACAGGGGTCTGTTCTTGAGCTAGGTTTGTTCGTACTCTACATGGGACCCATCGGCGGCACCATCTTGACTTCCATCTCTTTGCTGACGATTCTCAATTGTATGTTTCATTTAAGATCAAGGAGGGAGGGGAGGGAGGGAGGGAGGGAGGTAGGTAGGTAGGTAGGTAGGTATGTAGGTAGGTAGGTAGGTAGGTAGGTAGGTAGGTAGGTAGGTAGGTAGGTAGGTAGGTAGACAGGTAGACAGGTAGACAGGTAGACAGGTAGACAGGTAGACAGGTAGACAGGTAGACAGTCAGACAGAAAGACAGACAGACAGACAGACAGACAGACAGACAGACAGATAGATAGATATATAGATAGATAGATAGATAGATAGATAGATAGATAGATAGATATATAGATAGATATATAGATAGATAGATAGATAGATAGACAGATAAGGCGCGGTTGCCAAGTGGTTAGAGTACCGGACTCCCGACTAGAACAAAGTCGATGGTTCGGTACTGATGCAACCACCAGTACCGAACCATCGACTTTGTTCTAGTCGGGAGTCCGGTACTCTAACCACTTGGCAACCGCGCCTTATCTTGTCGACACTTGCGCAATTTCGTTCACCCTATAGAACCTGCTCCTTCCAACCCGCTCAGGTAACTTGCAATTACGGCGCTATATAAATTTATATATAATTATTATATATATAATATATAATATACGTATATATATAATATCAGCATCGTCATGCTGTCGGTCGAAACACTGCTTCCATCACTTGACTGTTGCTCTCCATTTATATCTCTGCTGTGAGAGTGATGTCCATGAGTCGATCTTTATGTCTCTCAGCTTCAGGTTTCTCTTGATGGTATCTTTGAACCGGAGACGAGGGCGTCCTCTCTTTGTGTGACCAGACGACAGTTGGGAGTAGAGAACCTGCTTTGGTAGCCTGTCTGGTGACATCCTCGTGAGGTGTCCAGTCCATGGCATGCAGCTTTTTAACCTGTCGTCTGTACACTGTCCAGGCCTCAACTTCGCATAGGAGGGTGGACAGCACGATTGCACGGTATATCTTGCCTTTAACCCGCATGGACACATGGTGGTTGTTCCAGAGTGTCTGGCGTAGTCGGCCGAAAGATGCACTAGCCTTGGCCATCCTCCTCTGTATTTCATCGTCAATGCATCCATTACTTGATATAGTGCTTCCGAGGTAGGTGAATTCCGGAACGGAGTTCAGCTTGTTTCCATCAACCATGATATCCTACTCTCGGGTTCTTGTAGAGTTGAGTTGGTACAGCACCTCGGTCATCTTGATGTTAATCTTCAGGCCGAACTTCTTTGACGCATTCGAGAAAGTATCCACTATTTAGCAGATTCACTATTATTACACAGGTTCTGCTTGTTTCCATCAACCATGATATCCTCCTCTCGTTTTCTTGTAGAGTTGGATTGGTACAGTACCTCGGTCTTCTTGATGTTAATCTTCAGGCCGAACTTCTTTGACGCATCGGAGAAAGCATCTACTATTTTCTGCATCCCTTCAGCAGAGTGTGCAACCAGTGCACTGTCATCTGCGAATAGCAGCTCTCTCATCAGTATCCGGGTAGTCTTGGTCTTCGCTCTGAAGTGTGCGACGTTGAATAGGTCAGCGCTCTGTCTGGACTGTATGTAGACGCCATCCCGCGTGTCTCTGAAAGCATCGTCGAGCATTGCTGATAGGAAGTTGGAAAAGAGCGTGGGGGCCAGTACACAACCTTGCTTGATCCCATTTGTGACCCTAAACAATTCCGAGACTTCCCCATCAACACTAACATTCGCCATCATTCCGGTATGTAGTGCCTCGATCATTGTTGTGAACTTATCTGGGCAGCCATACTTCCTCAGTAGCTGCCATAGTCCGGTCCTCCCAACTGTATCGAACGCCTTACTGAATATATATATATATATATATATATATGTGTGTGTGTGTGTGTGTGTGTGTGTGTGTGTGTGTGTGTGTGTGTGTGTGTGTGTGTGTGTGTGTGTGTGTGTGTGTGTGTGTGTGTGTGTGTGTCGGGGACAAAATAGCATATCTACGGTGCTCCGGTTACCTCTGAAGCCACATTGTGTCTCCGGAACTACCTCCGGTGTTATGTGGGTAGATAGTCTGTTTAGGAGGATCCTGGCGAAGATCTTGCCTGCTATGGAAAGAAGAGAGATTCCTCTATAGTTCCCACAGTCTGTTCGATCACCTTTCTTGTAGATGGTTATAATGCTGGCATCCTTCCATGCTTGTGGTACAGAACCCACCTCCCAGGCATATCCATATAATATATAATATATATATATATATATATATATATATATATATATATATATATATATATATATATATATATATATATATATATATATATATATATATATATTCCAACCCGCACTGTCCAACGTGGGAGGGTTCCCCAACTACACCAGCATGCACACAGTACTATACAGTCTTGGCCAAACCACCACACGACAGTGATGGGAGACGTCAATCCTCAAATAACGAACAGAACAAACCCTATGGAAATGGCAACTGGCAAATTTGGGGTCGAATTGAGAAACGAAAGAGGCGAAACCTTGGTAGAATGGATGGGCAGCATCAAGAAAGAACAAAACATGAATACCATGTTTCAGAAGAAAGCATGGGGAGATGGACGTGAAAAAGCTCATACGGTGTAACAATGACCGAACTACATCCTAAAAAACAGGCCAAACATCATCACAGACGTAACAATAATCATCCAAGTCAGCATTGGAAGTGGCCACAGACTGGCTATGTGCAACATCATACTGCATATTGAGGTGGAAAGGAAAATACTGATGACCAAGAGGCCACAAAGAGTAGATGCCACACGAATAGAATAAAAGAAGATCGATTTCCAACTCGAAATGAGAAACCGATTCGAGACATTACATGAACTAGATGACATCGACACCATAAGCGAAAACATCACAGACATGATCCACAGACATGATCCAACAAAGCGCGTCAAGATTAGCAAAGGCAATAATCAAGCCAAATAAATCTAGAATATCATCACCAACACGAGCTCTGATGACGAAACGACGATAAATGGCGGAAAACGGCGACAATAAACAACGAATAGAGTAAGCAGAAATATACAAGACCATCAAAGAGAAAGCAAGGTAGGACATCATGAAATATTGGATGAGAAAACAACTGTGTTAACATTTCAGAGAAAACAATTGAGAAGAAAAGACATCTCAACGCACCCAAATATTTTGTTAACTCGAAACATACCGATAAATATAAGAACTTGTGTATTTGTTACAAGTGTCCAGTAGTCAACGTGTTGGTTGATTTGGACTCATCGGGTCCTCGAACAAACGCAGCTTGACCGCCCAAACAGTAACTTTGAATAACTCTGGTAATTTGTCTAAATCCAATGTAGCTACTGGTCATATCTTAAAAAATACATTAGAACCAAAGTCTTAGAATTGAGTATAATACCTTTGAGGGGTATTTTGTTATGTGAAATCCATTTATGATGTTAACATTTCTGTTCAAACTCAAGATCAGATGCTGAAGAGCAGGTGAAGATCAACGTCGACCTACCTGTGGATAATACATGGACACTTCTATGAAAGACGCTATATCTATATGCAATGCGATGCCGATATATAGGATAGCAGCGATGTTGTCACTCATCATTTTGGTACTTCTGTAAGGAGGAGAGCGTATCGCTGCCAAACTCGGTTTAGGTCAGAGGTATGAGATGGGGGATGGAGCACCCCCCCCCCCCGCCCCCTGATGGGACCAAACGCGGACAGATTATGCTCAATCTCGGACGCGTCTCGTCGGTTAGTACGGTATCTGTTTAGGTTTTGATCCAATCCGTGTGAGGGCGCTGTATGTTGAAGAGCCCAAGCTCGGGTTTAGGTTTTGATTTTCGCGACCGGCCCACGTGCAAAAACATGTTGGCGGCACAGCTTTGACCTTGGGATTTTTCTTCTTCTTCTTGATGCAATCTACACGGATGTGCCCGGTGGCTGACTATAGTGCGATGAAATAAATGTTTTTGCCGTCTCCATCAGATCCGCCTGCTTTGCGCCCACTTTCCCCAGTACAAATGTCCTAGGAAATATTCATCAGTCAGGTGTTTAGCCCATTGGTCTTAGCTTTGGAGTATCGATACGAGGTAATGTCGCAATTGCTGAGTGGGTGCATGCCCTACTACTGTAGACCCTAGGACAGTGCAGGTGGCGTTGATATCCAGCAGTGTCCTAACCCACCGCGCCACCTGCACCTTGCACCCATTTATACTATGACTGATTACTTTTTGTGTCATGAAAATGTCATTATCTATTTATGTTCATGAATAAACTATAACATAATTGTATAGAACTTTCCGTGTATTTTCCACCGATAGTTGCTCAAAGTTGTCGCTTGGGCAGTCAAGCTGAATCTCTTTTAGGAACCACATGAGGATAGCCAGAGAAAGAGAGATTGGAAATCAACTACGCACACGGGCTAAAACGACGAGGTTGGGTGAGAAAACAACTGTGTTAACATTTCAGAGAAAATAATTGAAAAGAAAAGACATCTCAACGCACCTAAATATTTTGTTAACTCGAAACATACCGATAAATATAAGAACTTATGTATTTGTTACAAGTGTCCAGTAGTCAACGTGTTGGTTGATTTGGACTCATCGGGTCCTCGAACAAACGCAGCTTGACCGCCCAAACAGTAACTTTGAATAACTCTGGTAATTTGCATAAATCCAATGTAACTGCTGGTCACATGTTAAACAATACATTAGAACCCAATGTCTTAGAATGAAGTGTAATACTTTTAGGTGTGTATTTTTTTTATGTGAAATCCATTTATGATGTTAAAGTTTCAGTTCAAACTCAAGATCAGATGCCGAAGGGCAGGTGAAGGTCTGTTTTATTGAAGCAAATTGAATGCACTCCAGGATAAGCATCTGATATTTCTTGGCAGAACATTTGTAATAAGATAAATATATACACAATATGTATATCATGAAGAGCAAGAACATGGCTGAACTGTGCAAGAGTAATTGAACAATACTTTTTATTTAATTGGAAAGATTATTTGATGATTTTCACTGTATAGTTCATGATTATTACTAGTCGTCCAGGTGATTGAGAACATTCGACATTATAATTCATAATTATTCATTGTCGTAGATAGAACAATGCTACGGCGACGACTAACTATGGGTATATGTTTTACATGTTTATGCATCGCACGCTACCTATAATTTGCTATGAATAGATTACGAGATAGAACACTCATAATTTAAAACGACATTGATTTCTTTTAGAACAGAAGGGGTGTGGCAAGATGTGACGTATACAAAATGTTATAGCTAATCGATCATGCGCACTAATCACGCTCTCCTGGAGACATGGCGTGAATGCTGGAGTTATACGTTGTAATAAACAATAACACTTAATATTGAAACATCACGTTTATTGCCTACTGAATACGCCAGTCTCTTTCCGAAACAGCAACCAAGTGAGCACACCGAAACAGACCTCGGATCAATCTCCTTAATTGTTGCGTTCTCCAAAGATATTGAAGCGATCTTAGTGAGATGGGTTTGGGAGAGTATAAAGGACAAATATGACCCAAATTAGCATAACACCATTAAGAAATCATCTACTGCACATGTTCCTGTTGAATTGTTGCACCAGTGTTATATAAGCACATATGCAACCATGAACTTTGCTAGAATGTTAGCTTGGAACTCCAGAATATACTAATGAAGTGGATTGTCAGTTTTCTAACAGAATAACATAAATCGGACTGTGTGACACAGCATGATATCCATGGAGGAGTTACTCAAGGCACTAAACTAGTCCCGTACATGTTGTCCTCACTCTGGCCGTTTGTCCGAAAACACCATACGTTTCTTACAGATATATGGATAATGCACAAATCTCATGAAAACCAACCCAAATAAGGCCATCGACTTCACCATTGATTGTCTACATCAAGGAGAGTCCCATCCATAGAAATAAATGGAGAAAACAAATCACCGATTAATACAGACGAAGGTATTTGGCATCACCATCACCAGCCACCTAACATGGGACGTACACTTTGGTACATTTACACACAAAACAAGCTTTACTCCAAACCAAACGATCAGATGTTCCCGTCGAAGACTTTCTAACAGAACAGGTCAAACTTACCCACTCTGGATCAGCAAATGGGTGTTTTAGAACGAGTAAAAAAACCTACTGTGAACTGTATTTGTCCGGACGCGTCTTATATTGAGGAAGTATTAATGCGCAGCTGGTTCCACAGAAAGACGCTCAACTTCGGGCTGGAGCCCGAAGTTGAGCAGATGTTTGCTTTGTTCTCACGGGTTCCACCTATTCCGTAGGTGTCGGCCGGGGGTAATGTACATAGTCATAATATGTGGCTAGGTAGGATGAAATAGATTGACCAGTTTCCTTTGTACACAAACTTGATTTTAGATGCCTAAAAAGCATTTGATCGTATTAACCGTAGTCATGTGTTAAAAAAATGGGCTCGATAGATATGTACTTATTTTCATAATTATAATATTAATATATTGCTATGCTCTTCCGTTGGGATAGTATTACCTCTGAAGGATATCATTATTTTATATATTTACATATTTTTTATAATATGTTTTCCGGTAAAATGATTTTTGTATACATCATTGGTTAAGAAAACAGTTGGTAAGGACACCTAACAGTAATTGTTGGTATAAAACGAATTAACACCGGTTTATTAGTGTATTTGCATATTTGTTTTCTGATAAGCATATGTTTTAATTTTGCCACTTACGCATACAATGCCGACTTGAATAATCGTTTGATTCCGTATTTACTGATATGAAACACTGATTACCGTGTTTGTTGCGGTATGTATCTTCCAAGCACAGTTCATGTTGTCCACGTACTCGTAGCTATATATGTGAAACGTCCCTGATGAGCCTGTCAGTGTCACTCCAGAACTGCTACACGTCGCAGCTGCAACACATGTACATGTCATTTAAATCTTCGTTCGACAACTTCGGCCCCCGCAACTATTTCATCCGGCCCATCCCATTTCATCCGGTAAAAAAAAAACTACGTTTCACAACAAAATATTGACAGCTGTAATTGAAAATTCCATGTTCTGAATATCTTATGTGTCATCAACCAAGAAAGCTTGAATTATGTGCAAATTAAAATGGAGAACATCGTGAAGACCATGTACTACCGTTTCTATCTTGGTACTAAACACCAGTGTTTGTAACGTATTCATGCCGACATTACTGAGCAATATCTAGAAACAAATAATCTGGTAGTTTGTATGTACTTATTTCATTATCAAAGAACATCAAGTAACTACACAACGTGCGTTGTGCTTTACATTCTAAACATATTTGTGAACAATTTGAAATCGATTTCTGTCGATATTGTGAGTTTATTTGGTAAAACATTATAATACATATAAATATAATATTTACCGAAGATAGACACATTAAAGCACACAATAACACACTTGTTTCCAATGTTGTCCTCCAAAAGATACTAAGAATGAATTTAAGAAAATATAAAAATAAATACAGGAATAAATAAACACAGTAATACAATAATTAAAATGTAAATATTTTCAAAGACATGTAAACAAATGTCATCAATAAGACAATGTGCTAACATAAAAGGTGCTCTATTAAAATATAATAACAAGATAGTACGTAGTAAGATTAAATTAACAAAAAAGTATTTAAAATGCCACTTTAAGGTGATAATTCGTCAGCCATCAATCTGCTGTATAATAGGGTCGTTACCTTTTTTTATAAAACTGATTTTAACTTTACATTGCTTTATTTCAGTAGGCAGTTTGTTCCAGTGGCATATGCTGGAATACAAAAGGAAGTTTGCCCAGAACCCTTCATTCTTGGAATGACACATGCCAAGTTGCTGGCTCTTGTAGGGTAACTATGGTGTACCATTTCGACATTTGTTCTTAAATATTCTGGTGCCTTTAGATTTATAATGTTGAACATGTGACCCAATTTTAACTGTGCTACTCGACATTCAACAGGTAACAAACCAACAGTCTTAAATTCATTATCACCGATATGGAATCTCGATGGAGCATTTAAAATAAATCGGACAATCTTGTTCTAACTACGCTGCATTCTGCACTTCATTATTTTCGACAATCCCGACATACCATGCCGAACAAGTGTAATCGAAATTACATTGAATCAAAGATGATACAAGTAATTTTTTGGTTTTCATATTAGACTTTCTGGCGTTCCTATACAAAAACGTAAGTTTGTTTGACGTTTTAAAAAGGACATCAGAAGCTATAACATCACCAGAAAGAGACTGATCTAAAGTTACGTCTAAATAGGTGACAGTTGACTTTGATTCAATGACATTTCCATTACATACAATATTAATAGTGTTATATTTGCATAAATTTTTCCATGTTCCAAACACAATGAATTGTGTTTTGCCCAGATGGAGCGATAACTTGTTGTCGATTAACCAGTCATTAACAGATTCTAGTTCACAACTTAAAGTTGCCTCGATTTCTACCAAATCCTTGCCTGAGGCAAGCAAGACGGAATCGTCCGCGAACAACAATAGCTTGCATTTAGCTGCAGCAGATATGTCATTTATGTATAAAAGAAATAAAGAGGCCCAAGTATAGAACCTAGCTTGTGGCACGCCGCAAGTGATACCTTTAGCCATAGACATTGTTCCATCGACATCGGTAACCTGTACTCTACCCGTCAAATACGATCAAAACCAACATATAGAGAGTTCGTCAACACCTACACTACTAAGTTTCTTCAAAACAATGGCATGATCCACACTATCAAAAGCTTTTTTGCAAATCCAATAATACCATACCTATATAATTGCCATTATCACACTCTTGTTTAATGTAATCAGTTAGGTGGATCAAACATGTATCAGTGGAGTACGACGACCGAAAACCAGACTGAAATATATATTGTAGTTTATGTTCCTTTAAACAATTGTTCAGTTGATTTATCACTACTTTTTCAAATACTTTAGATATTATACTTAGCACAGAAATTGGTCTGTAGTTATCAACTTACCCTTCTTTTTGTACAATGGAACAACCCTAGTCGCCTTAAGAACATCAGGGATATTTCCAGTCGTTTTAGAAAAGTTTACAATGTGAGTAAAAGGTTTTGCAATGACAGAAGAACTATCTTTAATAAATCTTGCAGGGAGTTCATCTAAGCCTGTAGCCTTGCTAGCGCTAATACAATTTAATATACTGGAGACTTGATCCACAGTTACACTGACTAGACCAAACATATTATCTGAAACATTTAGGTTTTGATAAAAATCAATAACATGAGCATCCCCAAATCGCCCTGAACATGGCGGAAGCTTCTCGACAAGTGATGAAGCAATGGATGTAAAATAATCATTAAAATATTCAGCTATACCTTCTGTTTATCAAAACATAACTCATTTTCAACGTTAAGACTAATACCTTTTGGTGCTGTTTTACCTTTTAATGATGCACCAATCTCTTTCAGAATTTGCCATCGCTTTTTTTGACGGTTTTGGTTTTCATTTACAGCATGTACACAATACTGAGATTTAGCGTTTTCTTTTTTATATTTGACTTGATTTCTATGATAAACAAAAACAATTTGTAGTCCGATTGATCTTTTGACCTTATAAATTTTCGTAGATATTTATCCCTTTGCCTGATCAAGTTTAGTATTTCGCTGGACATCCAAGGTTTGTCCTTTGTTTAACTCGTACCTCCTTATACGGTGCCACTTTAACAAGAATTGATAACAATGTTGATTTAAATTTCCCCCACGCAATATCAACATTTTGACAACTAAATATGTCTGACCAGTCGATGTCATCTAGATTGTGTATGAACAGATCTTTGCTGTAATGTTTAGTACAGCGCATTCGAACGGTATTATGTTTGTTAACAGGAGCTTTGATTACCTTCTTCGTACAATAGGTTATTAAAGGACAACAAAAGGTTACGGTTTCGTGTCATACACCTAATACGGGTTATACAAAGTAACAATTTCCACATATACTCAATTTTTTAACGTCAGCGGTTTACTCAGGATGTGACTTTAAAGTCAAACATTCTAACGAAATCCACGATGGTGTAGACGCCGCCATAGGTGAAGGGTTAACTTGGCTTGGCCATTCAGCGCGCGGCATTCTATATCTCGGTCAGCTTCCTGCGACGTTGTTAAAGGTCAACAACTTCGAGTCTTCGACAGTTCGTTCAGTTGGCGTGACATCTAGCAGCTGCTTATAGACGTATATCTAAATATGTGGTTAAATCTATGGTAAACTTTAGTAATTATGCCTTCGTGTTCGGCATACGGTTGCAATAATAGTTGAAACAACCGGTAGTATTGAAGCAATGTATTCACATTGGTGATTTGCGGGCGTATTGTTTGGAATCCCTCCAGTCTAAGTACAGTTCACTTTGCTCGGTCCATTTTGAGGAGAAATGCTTTGATGTAGACATGTATCATCAGTTGATGGGATGATTTCAGCGATAACAATAATAGACAACTTTATATTTACCGTCATCAGCATGTTACGCGCGTTGCCGAGTTGCATCCATTTCATGACAACAGCCAAACCCCGTGCAGGGAATCTGCGTGGAGAGCGCCTCGATCACCGTCGTGACGTCATTCTTCGTCTAAGATGGGGTAGCGCATAGTATTTGGATGGCTGGGTGTTAAAAAATATTTTTCTGGTAAACCGCTGGCTTTAAAAAATTGAGTATATGTGGAAATTGTTACTTTATATTAACTCTATTAGGTGTATGCCACGAAACAGTTAACTTTTTTTTTAAATTATCACTAATACCAACATTTAGTACACCTGACTTACACACTTTCTGATGGTCAGTTACTAAGATAAGATCAATAGCAGATCCACTATTATTACACAGGTTCTGCTTGTTTCCATCAACCATGATATCCTCCTCTCGTTTTCTTGTAGAGTTGGATTGGTACAGCACCTCGGTCTTCTTGATGTTAATCTTCAGGCCGAACTTCTTTGACGCATCGGAGAAAGCATCTACTATTTTCTGCATCTCTTCAGCAGAGTGTGCAATCAGTGGACTGTCATCTGCGAATAGCAGCTCTCTCATCAGTATCCGAGTAGTCTTGGTCTTTGCTCTGAAGTGGGCGACGTTGAATAGGTCAGCGCTCTGTCTGGAATGAATGTCTCGGAAAGCCTCGTCAAGCATTGCTGATAGGTGCTGAATTAGGTGGTGAAATTGCTGATAGATGGAGAAGAGCGTGGAGGCCAGTACACAACTTTGCTTGACCCCATTTGTGACACTGAACGATTCCGAGACTTCCCCTCCAACACTAACATTCGCCATCATTCCAGTATGTAGTGCCTCGATCATTGTTGTGAACTTCTCTGGGCAGCCATACGTCCTCAGTAGCTGCCATAGCCCGGTCCTCCCAACTGTATCGAACGCCTTGCTGAAGTCGACAAATACCATGTACAGTGGTCGGTCCTGTTCAATGCACTTTTCTTGTAGTTGTCGGAGACAAAATATCATATCCACGGTGCTCCGGTTACCTCTGAAGCCACATTGTGTCTCTGGAACTACCTCTGGTGTTATGTGGGTAGATAGTCTGTTGAGGAGGATCCTGGGGAAGATCTTGCCTGCTATGGAAAGAAGAGAGATTCCTCTATAGTTCCCACAGTCTGTTCTATCACCTTTCTTGTAGATGGTTACAATGCTGGCATCCTTCCATGCTTGTGGTACAGAACCCACCTCCCAGGCATTGGTGATTAGTTGATGCAGAGACAGAGAGACAGAGAGACAGACAGACAGACAGACAGACAGACAAATAGACAGACAGACAGACAGAAGGACAGACAGACAGAGACGGGGGGAGGGGTTTGGGTTCTATAGCAGCTCTGCATCAAGCGTCTAGCACCATACTTTTTCATCGCTGGACACTACAACTATGCAAGGTACCTCTCGTGGCACTGCCTCGAGATGTCAGTGCTCCTGCCTACCGAGGCCAGGGACAATCTTCTCTTCGGTGCATTTGTCTGCAGACACACGACAGGCAGCTGGAACGCTGTCTCTTGCTGAACAGTTCGGGGAGCGGACGGCAATAAAGATGGAAAAGGGAGCCTGAATGGTATCACACTATCCTCAACACAAGTAGCAGAATGGATTGACTCGTTCCCCATATCTGCATATGTTTAACAATATTTAACAAGATTTAAAAAGATTGCCAACTAGAGTTTCAACTCTAGATGGCAGGTGGACAAGGAAGCCGTTTGGCTTATCGAGAGGCCAACCTGTCTATCTAAGTATACCCCGCCCGTCTTAGGTATACGCCGATTTTATTTTTAAATATATTAACACTACTAGCACCTACACAATCAGCTGATAATCTGTTCCGTTCGTTTACTATTCTTTGTGAAAATGAAAATGTTCTAATATCTGGTCTACACTGTTTCTTTGCTAATGTAACTCCATGTCCTCTAGTCCTTCTCTCTTCCATAACCGTGAATAAAATATTTCTGTCAATATTTTAATACCCATTCAATATTTTTTTAAACCTCAATCTGATCTCCTCTTAATCTTCTGGTTTATTGTGTTGTTAGACCACATTCTCTTAGACGCATTTCGTAACTAATATTCCTGAGTTTTTGTATCATTTTAGTTGCTCTCCTTTGTACTCTTTCTAGCATAGCAATATCCTTCTTGCGATATGGCCTCCTGCTTGTATACAATATTCTAGATGAGGCCTAACTATTTTTTTATACAGCGGTGTTATTCGTTTTTTTTATATACTATGTTTCGCCAAATTAATCCAAGAACTTGGTTTCCCTTCGCTGCTGCAATTCCACACTGCTCTGATACCTTCATGTCAGCACTAATAGTTAACCCTATGTCTGTTTCCTTTACAGTAGTATTTAGTACAGTACCACCCATTGTATATTGTGCATTAAACAGCATTTGCCATTTCCCAGACCATTCTATAAACTTAATAAGATCATCTTGTAAATGCTGTCTATCTGCATCACTTTTAATTTTCCTAAAAACTTTTGTGTCGTCCGCAATCTTCAACACATTGCTTGTTATGTCATCATCCAAATCATTGATATATATTAAGAATAAATTAGGTCCCAATACTGAACCATGCGGTACTCCACTCAAAACCGATTTCCAATTTGAAACCTCCCCATCAACTAGTACTCTTTGTCTTCTATCAATAAGCAATTTTTCTATCCAGTTAATCATACTATTTCTTATGCCATGGGCATTTTAAGTAGTAATCTTTGCTGTGGCACTTTGTCAAAGGCTTTTTAAAAATCTAAGTAGATTATATCTACTGGTGATCCCTCGTCTACCCACTTTGTGACATCTTCCGAAAAACATTACATATTTGTTAAGCATGACATCGCTTTTAAAAGACCAAGTTGAGATGGGTTTATCAATTTATTTTTAACAAGAAAATCAACCAATTGATCTTTAATTAGTTTTTCTAATAGTTTGCAAATCACCGATGTTAAACTCACTGGTCTATAGTTCTCTGACTTGTTTCTTGAACCTTTTCTAAATAATGGTATAATGTTTCTTTCTTTCCATTCTAACGGAACTATTCCCTCCTCTAATGACACATTGAACACTGTCGCAAGCGGTATGCTGATTTATTCTACAATTTCCAACAGTAATTTTGGAGGAATCCAATCCACTCCTGGTGATTTATTATCCCTCATATCTCTTATTTTCATAGCTACCATTTTTGGGGTTACAATTAGATGCCCTAAATAGTCAGACTCTCTCCCTTCGAAATTAGTCTCTAGTACTGGTAATGTACTAAAATCTTCCCTGGTAAACACCGAACTAAAGTACTCATTTAGGTTTTCTGCCATTATGAATCCCTCTGTTATTATGTTTCCATCACTACTTTTAGAGGACCAACATTATCCTGAACTTTCTGTTTACTTCGAACATACGCATAAAAACTCTTGCTGTCGTGTTTTATATTAAAAGCTATTTTATTCATAGCTTCTCTTTGCATTTCTTATTTCAGCTGTAGCTTGATTTAGTGCTTCTTTATAAATCGCATAGTCTTCTTCCCTTACAGTATGTCTATATGTCTTCCACATCATTTGCTTGTACTTGCTTTTTCTAATGGATTCCTTCGATAAGTATTTCTTCCTTGACCGTTTCCCTTGTTTTTTTCAAGCGGACAAATTTGTCAACGACAAGGTCAATTTCACTCTTTATGATATTCCAGCATTCTGCTGCTGTCTTATTCTTCAGTGTGTTTTTCCAGTCTATCTTTGCTAAATATTCCCTCATGTCCTGATATCTTCCTTTGTGACAATTTTTCCTGTACCTTATTTTTCTGTTCCGTTCTCCTTTTACTTTGATGATAAAATGTATCTGGTTGTGATCACTACATCCCAGTGGCTCACATGACATTATCAACAAATTCCGTCTGTGTCCAGCACGTTCTTGCCCCTGGTTGGTTCTAACGCATGTTGAGAAAGGAAACTACCTTGTACTAAATAAAAAAATTCTTGATCCCAGTATTCTGTAGAGATGTCCACTGTATATGCCCATGGTTAAAATGCCCCATTAAAATACAGTCCCGTTTACTCACTTCTTTTATAGCGTTATGTATTTTTTCATTCTCTTCTATGCTTATGTTTGGACTACGATAAACTAACCCAACAGGAAAGGGTTAGTTTCCTGTAACTATGTTACACCACACAGCTTTTTCACATTCTGCTTCTTTATCTAATTTTATTTCATAAGCCTGGGTGGATTTTTTAATATATAAAATAACTCCGCCTCCCCTTCCTCCTAATCTATCTTTCCTAAACATTACATATTCTGTCATTCCTAATTCGGCATCTGATATATCGGGGGTGGCCCAAGATTCAGTTATACCTATTATGTGAGGGTCAGTATCTTCTACCATAAATGTTTAGTTCATTTGTTTTGTTTATTATGCTCCTTGCATTTAAACAAACACATTTATAACCAAATTTCGTAGGGCTTTCCAGGCTGTTCTTTGCTGATTTCTTTTTGTTGTCTTTAGCTATGCCTCTAGTATTTGGCTTCTGTGCGTTTCCCCCTGCGAAACTAGTTTAAATAGTTGTAACCTGTCCATAGATCGAACGAAGCAAGTTCTCGGACAACACTGCTGCGCCCTTTCCGCTTAGATGGACGCCATCTCTCATATACATGGCTTCTTTCCCAACAAAGTATCCTCACAAATCTACAAATCCAACTCCTTCTTCTTCACACATCTGCTCTAATAGTGCGTTAATTGCCACATTCTTGCAGTTTCTATATTTTGCTCCCCTTCCCCTCATCACTGGCAATATTCCTGAGAGAATCATATTTTCAACTCTTGTCTTCTTCAATTTCTCTACCAACTCTCTGTATCTCTGTATTATCCTGGTTGTTCCAACCCTGTCTGCATTGTTCGTCCCTACATGTACTAATATAGATCCTCCCTGGCCATGCCCTAATACGTTCTCTACCCGTTCAGTCACATGTTCTATTCTAGCCCCCGGAAGACAAACAACAACGTATTCTCCTTTGATTAATGTCTTGTCCGTCTTACGCAAAAATGGAATCTCCCATAAATACCCTTTCTGTTCTCAATGCCCCCTCGATCACTTTCAGACACGCTTTACCGTTGCTACTCTCATTCTACTGCCAAGCACTTCCAGCGAGACGCCGCACAAAGAGGATGTTGTGCATAGATGTAACGTTGATGAAGATGACCGCCAGCGTATCAGTATAGAACTTGGGAAGTGTTCCCATCCCCTCGATACCGAGAGGGATGTCCTCTATAACATCCATGATGGATAAGTGGCTCCAACGATGGTTAATGGCCCTTGATGGGACGACGACAACTGCATTCCGCAACTCACTCCCAACCGGATTTAATGCAAAACTCAGTTCGCCAGTGAATACTATGGTACATCTGAAACGAGGTGTAAAAATTGGTGACATGGTCGTGTTCGACCGAGAGTCCATATTTCTCCGTCTTCTGGTAGTCGGTCAACAGCGCGAGATGGAACTCTTGCCAATAGTTGGGTATGAGCTATGTGCTGTGCCTCCATCACTTATGGATGAGTATGGTGCATCAAAGCATCGACGCCCTGACTTCATCATCGTGGATGACCAGTAGCCCTTGTATCACGTGGTCTGGCCCTGTGGGGAAAGTGTGGGTGTCACTGAAAGCGCGGCTTGCATTGTGTGCAGCTACAGAGAAAATCCTTGTTTATGACCGTTACACTGAAATGTCGGCTAAGGACCATGTGAGGCAGCGGCGAGCCGGTGTTGGCTCCACCACATTCAACCGGGACCTCAACAGCCCTCTGCCAAGTCGCGAGGAAGTGATGAGGAACAAACACAACAAGCATGGCCTGTCACGTTTTCTCAACATGTTCAACCTGGGGTGTGAAGTGTCAGTTGAAAGCAAGGATGATGGCGTCTTCTTGCACGATGAACCAGACATCACCATCATCAGCTATCTGTTTCAAGCCGCCGATGCTGGTCATTAGGTGGTCAGAATTATCAACAATGACAGCGACATTTTCGTGCGGCTGGACTACTGGACGTGGCGTTACGATCTACAGGTTCGTGTTGCTGTGCAGTTGGAGAAGTAGGATGGTGTTGTCCTTGATATCAACGCCACACGTGCCAACTTATGGGACACAGTGTGCTCACAGCTACTTGGAGCCCATGCACTAAGGGGCTGTGATACTGTTTACTACCCTTTCGGCAAAGGCAAGGCCTCTGTTCTGAAGACACTGAAAGCAGGCAGCTGTCCAGGTCTGTTCGATGTGCTGGATTAGGAGAGTGCCACTCACGCAGACCTCATGGCAGTTGGACAGCATATCTTTGATAAATGCTGCAACCTATTTACGAAGAAAGAGGAGATGGAGGAGAACGATGGCCATGAATATGATGATGATTATGTAGATCGTGATGCGATATGAGAACAATACTCAGCATAATATGTTATTATCTATGCTAATTTGGTTTTATTATGAATGTTTACATTTGGTTATATTAGCCATAGGCTAGTGATTCTCTGTTTAGTACCATTAACTATAAATAAAACATTGCTTGTCTGTTTGATTGTCAGTTACACGAAGTGGGGAAGTTAATTAAATGTCAACAATTTTGAGCCAGAATTGACCTTAACTTCGATTATATACATTGACCTTAACCCTTAGTCATGACAAAAATATCATAAATGAATTCCTCGAGTCAAACTTGTATAGAAAGGTAACGTTACAGGTGATTCTAGACCTTTTAGTTCAAACGTTTTGCTTGGATCAAACTTAATTAGCGTTAATAATGCTAATTAGCTAATTACAAATGTTCCCCAAAAATTGGCCCAGTGCCAATAAAGCTCAAAATCCTCCAGATACTCAAGTGAATACACATCAATCAAAAAAACCTTAGAGTAATTACAATTTCGAGATTCACCGTTGACAGGATACTGCTGGCAAGTGATTACCATTTCTAGGTTCACCATTGACATGATACAGCTGACAACTAGAACATTAAATTTTACTCTTCTAGCATATCAATATCTTGTTTTGGTGATATGGCCTCCATGCTTGTATACGATATTATAAATAAGGCCTAACTATTGTTTTGTACAACGGTATTGTTAGTTGTTTCCGTGTATATTATATTTCGCCTAATTAATCCAAGAATTTGGTTTCCCTTCCATACTGCAATTCCACACTGCTCTGAGACCTTCATATCAGCATTAAGAGTTAACCCTAACTCCTTTTCTTTTACGATAGTATTTAGTACAGCACCACCCATTGTATATTGTACATCTTCGTTCCCATGTTCTGTGTGGAGGCACTTACACTTCCCAATATTTAACAACATTTGCTACTTCTCAGACCATTCGGTAAAGTTATAAAGATCATCTTGTAAATGCTGTCTATCTACATCACTTTTAATATTTCAAAATACTTTTGTATCGTCGGTAAACTTCAACCCTTTGCTTGTTATATCATCATCCAAATCATTGATATATAAAGAATAAAATGCGTATCAATACTGATCTCCGTAGTTTTCCACTCAAAACAGATTTCTTATTTGAAACCTCCCCATCAACTACTACTCTTTGTCTTCTATCAATATCCATTTTTCTATCCAGTTAATCACACCATTTCTTATGTCATGGGCCTTTAGTTTAAGTAGTAATCTGCTGTGGTACTGGTTATTCGAACTGTTGATATGTAGGCCAAACAAATTGTGAATATTATAGCGTGAAATATACAAACCTTAATGCTACTTATTTTAAAATAATAACATAGTCATAACAAACACGATAGTTTATTCTCAAAACCTGCATGAAAACATACTACGATGTATTTTCAAATAAAGCAAAATGGATGCAACACACATGTTCATTATTTAACACATCTTGAGACAACTCTCCGTTGTGGGTCTCCACTAACTCTGTCTCGACTTTAAGTAATGTTTTTATAAAGAATGTGTTAGTACTCGAATCAATTAAACATAGTTTGCCAATGCTTAGTTACATAATATACTTTTAAAGAGTGGGTGCTAGAATGGATTAAATATCTGGTTAGATGAATTGCACTCATGCTCTGCGGGGTTAGGGGGCCACCGGGCAGACAGTTGCCCACTGGCCTGGGAACAATTGCCATTTCGCAGTGAGCCCTATATTAATACCATGTGTGAACAGGAATGCTGATACACGCTTAAAAAGTCTGTGATATGTGAATTGTTTGCGTTGATCCAATCCAATAATTATGACTTCCCAGTTGCATCAAACCTATTTGTTAACCATTATCTAGCAATTCAACAGTGCACAATTTGGAAGGCAGTGAGATAAGAACTAGACGAGTACTGGAAGGGTACCATCTGGTAGAGGATAGCGAAAGATAGGCAGATATGGAAGCAGCATGATGAGACCTTCGCCCAACCACGGGACGCTATGGCTGCAGATTAATGATGATTATGACATACACACATACATACATACATACATACATACATACATACATACATACATACATACATACACACATACATACATGCATGCATGCATGCATGCATGTGTACATACATACATACATACATGCATGCATGCATTCATGCATACATACATACATACATACATACATACATACATACATATACATACATACGTACATACGTACGTACATACATACATACATACATACATACATACATACATACATACATACATACATACATACATACATACATACATACATACATACATACATACATACATACATACATACATACATACATACATACATACATACATACACACATACATATATACATACATACATACATACACACACATACATTCAGACATACATACATACATACATACACACATACATACATACATACATACATACATACATACATACATACATACATACATACATACATACATACATACATACATACATACATACATACATACATACATACATACATACATACACACAAGTATTATCTCGTATTACTGTTTACCAAAACACATCGTGACGTGGGCTTTCGTGAAGAAATTTAGAATTCCAAAACGCGAGTTTTATTAATGTGTCGTGCTATTTCACTAGTTGATTTCAGAATATATATCAAAGTTAATAATACTAGCTAAAATAATACTAGCTAAATTGGTTCCCAATCATTGTGATCAGCATCGTATGGTTCGTCACATGCCAGTAGATACGAACGTTATCGGGAACTAAAGTGAAACTTCACCTGTCGACTGCAGCAGCCAAACGACGACGAGCGCCACCGCCAGCCTCATGACGGCGTCTCGGGCTGTCTCGCTGCCTCGAGTTTGTCCTCGCTCGCACCTCGGGTGGACCGGTCTTCGCCTGGCGTCTAGCGTTCACAGAAATAAATACAATCTGAATAAACGTATATTTGTATAAAATTGTCATGTTGTGATCATGCAGTAACAACGCCTTTCTTTCCCACAAGTCTTTGATGTCAACACATTCAAATAAAACACTCCCATAGTTCCAGCACAGCCAACACATTGATTGGCTGTTACCAGAGACCGCTGTCCGGTTTATGTTATAATATTGCTTTCAATTAAAAAGCTACTCAAATTAAAAAAATCCTGCCTACTAACTATATGCAGCTTTCAGTTATTTGAAACTAAGGGTTTTTCCCCTCTTATTTGTTTTATGCTAGAATCAAACAAACAAATAACAGTAATACTCTCGTATCAAAACCCTTGTAGGACATTATATCATCATCATGGAAGACAACGAAGGTAACGTGATATTTCGTAGTGCGCTTTCTTTGGAGCGAATTGTTGTAGAATAGCATCATAAATGCATGTGTATTTCTAGGATGTGTGCCACACAAACCTAAGCCTATATCATTGTGTTAATGTATGTTAAAGAACTGACCAGGAGCCAAGAGGTAAATGACGAATTTGCAATGCGACTATTATTCCTGGGCTGGATGTGTTCCTCGTCACAGTCGAGTGCGTAATCATAGGAAACAATCAGACGAATAAAGAAATAAATAATAGGTAATAACAATATAATCGTTCGTTTAAGTTAAATTTATTAGTGCATGGTCTACATAGTTCAGATCAGGATCAGCTAGGATTAGGATCAGCAACTGGCAATAGTTCGGGTTTGTCTTGGCTATGACTATGACTACGCAGTCGATCACCGCCTTCTACTCTACGGAGATTAAGTCGTGCGGCAGGAAAACAAAACAGCAACGCAAAATAGAAACACAAGGTCTAACGTTGGGCAGACGTATTGATAGTATCTTTGATCGAATTACAATTACTGTATATGCAACTTACACGTATGTTGCCGATCAACACTAAGTAGCATTGAAACAACTTACCGAGATATTCGCAAAGCTGTAGTTTTTGATGAAAAACAACTGCCTCTGTTAAGCACAACTGCTCCACTGGTTGCACCAAGCACACCAACGGACACGCTTGAATATTAGGCCTGACTACAGAACTATAATCACGTTGTCATTGTTGAGTCTGTAAGAACCGTCCACGGATGAACGGTCTTGACAACAGCCACGTCGTGCTAGAGCTGTCAGTGATAATGCCGCTAATTGATGGTTCTCGGTTCGAATTAACTACTGTGTCGTGTTTAGCTGGACACCAGCAACAAAATGTCAGTGGTTACTTTGCGGCATTACCAACTACTAATGGGTCAGACCACCGTTAATTAACTGGGGGAGTTCACGATGCCAACCTTTGACCAACCGTCGTATACAATTCAACAAACACGCCACGTCGCGACACACCAACGATAAACGTGCATAACTACAGACATATAATAGTGACCAGGTAAGTTGTTAATAGCGCAATGCACTAAGACCCAATGGTCACATTACTTCACAATCAAACACGATCTGGACATTTATTAATGCATATTTTATTTTAACCACTCTATGCAGCCAATATAAATTATATATATATATATATATATATATATATATATATATATATATATATATATATATATATATATATATATTACAGTTTATACAACTGAGTGTACTGATGCAACGTGACGCTAACGAAATTGTCCGTAACGACAGCAAACCGATATGCAAGACGAGGCACACGATATAATTAAATGTTCAGTGGCATTGTTAAATTTGTAATCATTGATCAGTCAAACATAATAACATGCGAGTTGTTGGCTTTGTTGATAATAATTAGGCCCTACTCCTTATATATTGATTAATAATATTACATTGTGTTACTAACCACTTAATAAGCATGACGTATTTCTCTACGGTCGCGACGATGGACCTACCGCTACAAGCAGTAATTATGTCGCCGTATAGACATTTGTAGACGCGATGCCCACGTGAGACAATACGCCCATGTCATTATTCCAACGAAGGTCTAACGCACTATACCACATATTATGTTTTCAAATGTTGCTATATATTGCTTTCTTCCGACAATAGCATTAACGCGTATGTTCAAAACCAAGTGTGGCAATCGACATCTTTTGTTTGTCTTTGTTTTTAAGTGAAAATGAACGTATACCTGTGTATCAATAAAGTCATCGTAATTAAAGGTAGAGTGTTGCTACTAGTCATGTTTCATCTTAATTAACTTGTATTAGCAGCATTAATTGTGTGTGATAATAAGCTCGCTTACTGGACGTCACCTACTAATCAAAATAGCCATAGTGGAGCGAGACGCATGTCAGCCAAGGGGGCAATACGCCTACATAGGCGTGTTACCCCTCAGCTGTTTTGGCAAACTTGACTATATATTATAATATAATATAAACAAACATGTTATAAGGTACATAAACATATAGTATGATGACAATAAATATAATGAAAATTACACAAGTAACAATACCAATCTCACGATTTCCATTTCTACGTATCACTTAAATATATCGAAGCAGGCACTAGGTGGGCAGGATTAATTTCTTAATTATATCAGTTTTATTACTGTGTGTTCTCATTTGGAAAGTTCAAAAGTAAAAAAAATTTAACATCGCTATCCAAGCAGTGAAACTAAAAAAAATTGATGATGGGGTAAAGTGCCGTCCCTGGGCGAATTGCCCCTTTTGGTTGGCGTATTGCCCCAACCAAGGGGCCATACACCTACACACATAACTTGTGCCGACCTCCATCCCAGACGTCTGCCTTCCGTCAGTCGCAGTAGCCGGTGTGTTTTCGCCAGGATTCCATCGCTAGACGATCGTTTATGTTTTCACTTCGACTTCGTATTTTCTATATACCGTGTCTAGTGCCACTCGTTGACTGTGTCTACGAACTGAGAATACCCTACCCCGAAAGTGGCCAGGGCGACGGTGTTGAAGAAATGATAAGTAGAGTGATTCGTCTAGGTAAGTAAGACGTTACCCTGGAAGCTACGCATATTTCAATAAAACTGTGTTGAGTTGTCAGATACAAAGCCTGTGTTTCAAGTCGTGTCGATCCGGTAGTGAATATTTGGACATGTACGTTACACATATAAATACAGGTGGGTAGAAAGCTCATTTCAATGGGTGCGGGCGTACACAATGAGTTTTCTCGGTGCACAGAAACCTAGCCTTAAATTCCACACTACGTGAGAATGCACAGTAAATGATTGCAACATTCAGTCTTACAGTTGGACACCACCAATGTATGTGCACGCGTTATTGCGCTGAAATTGTTCATGAATGCGCACTTCCACCAAAAAAACACCCAAGTGTGAGTTAACGGTCCAATTTGACGTAATTACTCTGCCGGTTTGCTGTAGCCCGGATGCGATGTAGTGTGGTAGTAACTGTAGCCAGGTCGTTGTCCTAACCGCACCCCGTCAATAAACGCACTACGTATCGTGTGACATCAGAACGTAAAAGGCATCGTTACGTGTGCTCGTGTCACCGCCGTTATTACGTCACTATACACACATATACACATTATTCACACGCACACGCATAGAAGTACACACACTTACGCATGCACGCACGCACGCACGAACGCACGCACGCACGCACACACGCGCGCGCGCACACACACACACACACACACACACACACACACACACACACACACACACAACTAACATGTCAGGAATCAGGACCTGGGGCATCAGACCGCCAACAAATGATAGTTACAACACTCTCCGGAAATATGTTTGAAACGTTGCCTGGTATTTCTCTAGTGGTTAGATACATCTTTGACCGTCTGGAAGCATGCATGCATTTATGGAATATGGAATGAACGTGTGCTTTTCCACCTACGCAGGTATATATATATATATATATATATATATATATATATATATATATATATATATATATATATATATATATATGCGATGTGTTTTTGCAGTGTTGTATATCTGCTATGTATATGTTAGCTTTCTATGTTTTTTTGCGCATTGGCGAAATCACCAAGCGTCCAGGTGGACATGTCGAAGATCTCATACAGTTGCAGGATCTTAAGTTTCTATCTGGACAAGGAAAAAATTCCATGCAACTTTCCATATTATGTCATTACAAACATCAACAGGGCAACATGCCATTCCTTCTGGAAATTACCGCAAAGTCTCGCCATTGTCCTATCCTTGTCATGAAACGATACCTTTTCATCTTCGCCGATCACTCACCAATATCAGCCTCCTATTTCGCCAGACAGCTGGCGACTTGTCTGTCACATTGTGGATATAACACCACCATGTACACCGGACACTCCTTCCGCATTGGGGCGGCGACAACGGCTGCTGAAAGGGGTTGTACTGACATTCAGATCCAAACTATGGGTAGATGGAAATCCAACGCTTTCCGACGCTATATTCGCATCCCGATGATGCATTCATCATAACAGGATCTGTTCTGAATCATGGAAATATCATTTCATGGCTAGCCTAGTCCACCTGGCAGCATGCTCAGCCGGTGCTGAGTGTCAGGTGGAATAGATGACAGCAATGACAGTTATGCTTCGAACTTTTGCGTACATTCGTTTGTTTCTAATGCTACAGCGGCTTTACAAGTTTCTACTCTTGATTAGTCCTGCCTGCCTTGCTCAGCCGGTGCTGAGTACAGATGGGGGTCGTATATTTCGCACATTGTTCATACGCCTATGAAATATCCCAGAGGATTACTTCGCATATGGTCATTTATTCCTGTCTATTTACACAGGTGCAAAATAGCCTTTCTTTAAGCTAGTACTCATCGTCATGCTCAGCCGGTGCTGAGTGTCACGTGGGGGTGTCTTTTTTTAACCTGTCACATATTCATCTCATTACACGGTTATTCCTACTGTTGCATAACGCCATATGTTCCCAACTATGTACACAGGCGCACAAATATGACTCATTCTATAAGCGGGACCTCCCTGACATGCTCAGCCGGTGCTGAGTGTCCCATGGGTGGCTTTTGTCTTGGAGCTGGCAGATATTCTTCAAATATTCATCACATTGCCAGGATATTTCTACTTGCATTAGTTCCGTTCCTTATATCTGTATCAAAGATGCGACATTTCTTCCTCCTTGTTATGCTTAGCCGGTGCTGAGTGTCTCATGGGTCAAGTTTGCCTATAATTTTGCATATTTCTTCAGGTATATGTGGTTGCGATCTGTTCTAGGCCTTGGGTGGGGGACACTGTTCACAAGGAACCGTGTCTATGGCGGTTGACCCCTCACCTTTGTTGCTTCCAAATACTAGTAGAAGATTAGCAGTGCTGGGAATTTTACATATCATGTATGTAGGATAGGATATGGTAATAAAATTTGCCCTTTTACACACTTAATATCTGTTGTCAAGTGTTTATATTGTTGCACCAAACGAGCTACGGCCTCATTGCTTTCTGGTAGGATACATAAATGCGAAATTCTAGCATTAGAATAATATTTATGTAGCTGCTAGAAAGTACCCCATCTACCCTCGGAGAAAATGGACTGGTCCCTCACAAGATCACGCGGGAGCTGGCCTCCGCCATCACTTCGAATGCTCCCGCCAGCGCGAAGACAACAAAGAGTTTCAGATTTATTTGAAAACCTCCACCTCCTCTCCGCCTCCTCTTTAGACACACAATGTGCATACCATGTATTGCATAATTGTATGTGGGTCCATGTTAGGACCGTACAGTTGCGTGTTACTTATTCTATAATGTGTCTTTCATGCCAGTTCGCGTAGTACTACACATAACTTGCACTGTACGTTCATGTTGTGTTATATTTATAGTAATTTCTACACCTGTTTACATGCCATCGCTACAATTCATTAGTCTTGTTGCTACGAACTTTTATTGTATTTAGGGTGATCGGCAGGTGGCGACACCAACATGTACTAAGATGTCACAATGATTGCGTTTTTGCTGCCATCGCTCTATTTCGGTAGTCTTGTTGCTACGAACTTTTATTGTATTTATGGTGATCGGTAGATGGCGACACCAATATGTACTAAGATGTTACAATGATTACGCTTTTACTGCCATCGCTGTATTTCGTTAGTCTTGTTGCTACGAACTTTTATTGTATTTGTGGTGATCGTTAGATGGCGACACCAATATGTACTAAGACGCATGAATTCCGTTTCGACTGCCATCGCTACATTTCGTTAGTCTTGTTCCTACGATGCGGTTGACCCTCACCTTTGTTGCTTCCAAATACTAATGGAAGATTAGCAGTGCTGGGAGTTTTACATATCATGTATGTAGGATAGGATATGGTAATAAAATTTGCCCTTTTACACACTTAATATCTGTTGTCAAGTGTTTATATTGTTGCACCAAACGAGCTACGGCCTCATTGCTTTCTGGTAGGATACATAAATATATATATATGTCAAGGATGGACACGGAGCGCTGGATCATCGTTTCCCAATTCTTTATTTACACATGACAAGACAAGACCCTGTCCACAGCCTGACGTCAGTGCTAACCTCCAGCGACCATCTGGGTGACTACTTCTGCTCTCACTCGTTGGCTCAATGCCGCCCTCTAGCGGGTATCAATCTTTCCAGATAATTTGTCACATCTACCCGCAACTCGTTACGTATATGCGGTAACTCGACTTCGTTCGTAGCAAGTCTCGAGTCCCGTCTTCCTCCCGCGCGACTCCCAAATCCCACTGGACAAACTGCAGTGCCACCTGTTGTCACTGCTTAATTAATACTGACCATTAATCCCCAGGTGGCGTCACCGATTAAACGTTTTCATGGCCTGTCCATGACACACACACATATATATATATATATATATATATACATATATATATATATATATATACTTATATATATATATATATATATATATATATATATATATATATATATATATATATATATATATATATAATTATAACATATATTATATATATATATATATATATATATATATATATATATATATATATATATATATATATATATATATATATATATATATATATATAGTATTGTACATCGTGACGCAGCAGTGAGAAACGTTTGTATAAACACACACATATAACCAATGCAGCATTACATAAAGGGCAAAGACCCATGTTTAGATGTGTTATTAATTATTACGTAAAATTAATATTGCTCCAAAGAAAGGTACGTTTTTATATAGCGGAATGCAGACTTTGCCGAAGGCGCTGATCTCTTCACAGACCTTTTTAATCAAACACGATCTCAATGGTTCATCAAGTCAATGACATATATTTGTGTGTAACTATATATTCTTATTTATATACATTAGTGAACTGAGGCAACGTGACGTGACCAAATTGTCCTACCTTCATAATGGCAGCGCGAGGAAAGGTGAAGTAAATACACGGTGTAAAGACATGCTCAGTAGCATTATCAAATTCATAATTACTGATCTGCCAAATATGCGAGTTATTGGCTTTGTGGATAATAGTTAATCATTGTGCTGGTTAATGATCTTGTGCTACCAACAACCTAACAGCCGCGGCGACCGTATCATATTTGTTACCGCCGTGATGAAACACCTACCGCTAGAACCAATCATTACGTCGCCGTGTAAGCCTTTGTAGCGCCATGACGGTTTGTGCCGCCACTGCACCTGTTCATACTCGTTTCTTGTGATCGAGGTTTGGTCTATCGTGATAATATCGATAGTGACCCACACGAAGTCACAACCATAATAGTTGATTCGGGAACGTCAATTATGTTCTGTGTACACTTGTACGACAGATACTCGGCTATGATACTTTGCGTAATTAGTGCTGTGACCAGCCGAAGTATCAAGTGCCGCGTGGACTTTGACGATCGACTTCTCTCGGAGTAGATTAAACAGACGACCAGTGACTAATAATTACGTCGTGTAGTCGTGTACTCGTAATAGTAATCATGCTATATACCAACCAATGACCCTGATTGTGGTCTGTAAGGATGATTTTGTATCCCAAGTTTGTAATATTCCAAAATACGTGAGTTATTGCGCGGTGTGGATTGTGTGTCACCACGAATCTCAGGGAAATAAACTGTAACTGTGGCGCCTTTATGCAAGTTAGACATATTTAAAGGACAAAAAAAGTTAACTGTTTCGTGGCATACACCTAATAGAGTTAATATAAAGTAACAATTTCTACATATACTCAATTTTTTAACGCCAGCGATTTATAAAAGACCCGAAATTAATCATATTGCACCAAACGCATCCATTGTTTGGGCCAGCGGAAATGTTCCACCCAAAAAAATCCATAGTGCCGTTTGTTACAACCGATAATGTAATAATCGCCCGTTAATGTAATAACTACCCGATAATGTAATAAAATCAACCGATAATGTAATAACCACCCGTTAATGTAATAAAATCAACCGATAATGTAATAAACTTGCTACCCGATAATGTAATAATTTTCGCCCGTTAATGTAATAAACTCCTCTTGCCTGATAATGTAATAACTTTCGCCCGTTAATGTAATAACGTACATATTTCACGTAGGACTTAGTCGTTTTCGTGGATTTCCTGTTGATTTCTTGCACTTAGTCCATTTTTCTGTCGCATATTTCGCAATACTGCCATGTTTACTAATAGGTAGTAGTACTCTTTTTAGATTAAATTCAATATGTTGATTCCAAACCTGAAATTAGATTCGTCGCAGCAGGTCAGATTGTTGGATTATACATTTTCGCACCACCTTATACATTCTCGCACCATTTACGAATGACGGTTTCCCTTTCCATGCTATAATGTTAGGGTATCTAATGCCGCAGGCTTGGTGTTTGCCTGTTCAATGCTATTTTGAAAGCCAGATTAAGAAATGGTTGATTAAAGAATGTTTTATTATGCAATTTGTTGACTTTCATGTCTGTAAAAAAAAAAAATATATATATATATATATATATATATATATATATATATATATATATATATATATATATATATATATATATATATATATATATATATACATTACCAAAAGACATCGCCTCTCTGCCTGTGGACCCACATCTATACTAAATTTGCATGTATCGCCTGATATTGTGCATGTGATATAATGGGTCCATGTGGATGGTTCGTAGAGTTATACATTTTTATATAAGACTACAATGAACAAGCTAACAGCCCCACAAATAACGATGGAAAGAAGTATGTAAAACATAGCATACCGGGATAGAAAGGAAACATATTGGTAACACACCTCTGGTCAGTCTCAATTAGTAATCGTAACCTGAGGAACAATTGAGAGGTAAACCGGCGAAACCATGGAATACCGAACCAGTCGGCAAAGGATTGCGCAAACAAATGTAAAATGTAACCGAGTATTGCAAAATATATTTGTTTGCATTGTGGATGGACTGCCGAGTTATTTAATGTAACTCTGTCTGCCTGTGCCATATCACTCACTTTGATTTCGTCACAGTTATTCTTGGCACAGTTTGGTTAAATTAGGTTTCGCGCTATGTAAATGAGGGGATATCTATGTAGCTTTGTGCATAGCATAAATGAACCGATCCCGAACAGATTAATGGGATTGAAATTTACAAACGGTGTTATTGCGGAAGACTGCTTTTTGTCCCCAAGCACGGCTGGGTAATTCGGCTATTGTATGTAAATATCTATCTATCTATCTATCTATCTATCTATCTATATATATATATATATCTATATATATATATATATATATATATATATATATATATATATATATATATATATATATATATATATATATGTTTATATATGTAAATAACATATATAGTATGTCATAATCTTTATATTATGAAGTACTATGTATCTGATATATTATTGACACTATCAATAATACCGTTACCTACGATATTACTGGAGGAGTAAATGTTACTGGCTGTTTTAGAAACCAAGTATTTTGTTTTGGCTAAGTTAACAGACACAGTGTTAAGTTTTAGTAATTCATTAAGTTCTGTATTTAATGCATCGTCTACGTTTCGATATTGTTCATTACGTTGCAAATGAATCAAGAGTACCTAACCGTACAGAAAATAATTTGTTCACTGGCCTTGGCAAAGTCAATAATGTATATAATAAACAACAGTGGGCCTAACATCGAGCCTTGAGGTACGCCGGTTGAACTATCATGTATTTCAGATTTTTCGTTCTCTACTTCAACATACCTCTTTTTGTTAGTTAAATAATTTCTAATTAAACTTAATACTACTCCACTAACGCCATACTATGTTTTCTAGTAATATCATATAACCCAAAGTAGCAAAGGCTTTTGAAAAGTCCAGCTAATATTTGTGGGAATTCCATGTCTATCCATGTGTTATTACTATCACATCAATGAATTGAAGGCCAGCGAATTCAGTGCTATTCGGGATGCTAGATTTTACATCCTAGACGCATGGAAACGTACACATAATAGCGTTTATTATGGTCTAGTTACCACTTTTTTAAGTGATGTATAATATGTATCCAAAAATGCACAGTAACGTATATGCAATTCTAGCCAATATTGTGTTTATGTACCGCATCATATTTAGATTATAAATTTATTTGGGAATAACCCATCTCTAAATAGTGTTACTAATTGTATAGAGTTTGTGTATGCACAGCATCTAGATACTGTGCACACGTATCTTGATATGGTATTTATAAATTCACCATATATATATATATATATATATATATATATATATATATATATATATATATATATATATTCGTTGTGTCCAACGAGACGTGTGCGTTTCAGTAACATATTGCCTTTAACCTGGTTGTTTATTTCCGAATCAGTTCATTTGATATTTTTGTGTCGAAGCAAGCGATAGCATAGAGCGGTGAAAGATTTGATAGACATAATTTTTGAGTTTATGTTGCATCGTTCAGGGGATATACATCGTGTAATATTTGAGAGGGTTTCCCTTTAGCGTCATATTATTCAAATTAGACAACTGTCCTACGGTCAATCAATTTGCTTGCTATGTTCACAATGCGTGCGAACTTTATTTGTATTGGTCATATTGCCGTGCCATGTAAATAAGTATTTAAATATCGAAATGTTTTCTATCAAATCTCAGTAGATAAGATCAATGAAATTGCTGACTGACGTATGTCAAAGCTTTGATCTAATCAAGCAGGGCAGACAGGGGATAGTTGTCATACTTTTTCGAATTTTCCCTATTTTATTCTTTATAATAAATGTTACCTTGAGCATTATTGTTATTAAGATTAATTGCAATATATAATTCATGTACGAATATTAATATTGATGTACCCTTATTAAAAATAGTATATTTCTTTATTCAAAAAGGTTCTCTTTTGTGAGTCTACGCGACACCCTGTTTGGTTGTCTCACACAATGTGGGTGTGTTTGTCACAAAATGTTATAAGCTAAGCTAAATTTTTATTAAGTAACTAAACGCTATATAAAAAAGTGTCACTTTAAGCGTAATAAATCAATTTTACTCACACGCTACGTCAACAAAATGTTTGTTGGAATCGTAGATCATTTCAGAACGACATATTTGGACATGAATAGGATAGGTACCCATTGTATGAATCTAACCAAAACGGTTTTACACAAAACGAAAGACGTCGCGAGCGCTTCAATATTCAGTTGCGGAAACAAAAATTACAAATGGGGATTCATATTTACTAAACGATCATTGCAGTGTTCTCGCTTTCTAGGAGATGCACTACTTGCTTTGTGACAACCAATCCGTGTGATAACCAACCCAGGGTGCACTTATCCAGGTACTTGAAGCTAACGAGTATTCCGACTTAACTGACAAGTTAGAAATAAGTTTGCTAGCAATACTAAGAAAGTGATATTTCGTTCGTATAAATCGAGAAACAAACTAGAGAAATAACTCATCCTTGCGAAGCTCCGGAATGATTCCGTCCGATAGCACGGGTCTTTTCACAGACAGGCGATAAGTCCTACATAGACAATCACATAGAAACTGCCTACTCCATAGAAGATTTACATCAACATTCAATATGAACGACACATTTGCAAGACGCGTTGCGCCATTTTACTCACCTTCGAATGGAAATTGTTCTTCTCTTTGTTTCTTTCGTGTAACTTGCTCTCATTCCTACATCGCTGACGTGAAGATACCTTAGGTATGGAGTAGCTCGCCAATACTGGTATTGCCCGCCAACATCTTTATATACTCATGTTTTCCCGCCTCCCAAAACCACGACCACGTGTTCCCGTTCCCGCGGTCTTTTTTGGTGTCTTTCCATTATCACGTCTGCGTGCCGAAAGCGTTCGCACATTTTTCTGCGTACTCTACGTCCACTCTTTATGGTAGACTACTCATATTCGGCATTGTTAAGATAGATCGGACGTTGGGGTAGACTACCATAAAGCGCGGACTTGTGGGTACAAGGGTATTACTCGGACGCCATAGTAGGCTACTCATCGCAAAATGGGAATTCTTCTCCTCACTGCTAGTTTCTCTTTTCATATACCAAGACATAAACTTTATATATATATATATATATATATATATATATATATATATATATATATATATATATATATATATATATAAATATATATATATATATATATATGCATAAATAAATACCCGGACCGACAAATACATTCGAGTAATTGAAATGACAAAGGTCATAGAAGTGATATCTTGTGCAGTTTGGCCATTTGGCCTATTTCATCTATTTTTCATCTATTATATATATATATATATATATATATATATATATATATATATATATATATATGTATATATATATATATATATATATATATATATATATATATATATATATTCTCGATCCAATTATATATGCACATATATTTGGCTTATTTCGTCTACTTTTCATCTATTTTATATATATATATATATATATATATATATATATATATATATATATATATATATAATAGATGAAAAATAGACGAAATAGGCCAATTATGTGTGTGCATATATAATTTGATCGAGAATACATCATACGAGAATATGTGGACACGAAAGTTTCAACAAACTACGTAATAAAACCTTAATAAAACATTCTTTAATCAACCATTTCTTAACCTGGCTTTCAAACTAGCATCGAACCGGCGAACACCAAGCCTGCGGCATTAAATACCCTAACATTATAGCAAACCGTCATTCGTAAATGGTGCGAGAATGTATAAGGTGGTGCGAAAATGTATAACTCAAAATCCTGACCTGACAAATCTAACTTCAGGTTTGGAATCAACATATTGGATTTAATCTAAAAAGATTACTACTACACATTAGTAAACATGGCAGTATTGCGAAATAGGTGACAGAAAAAATGGACTAAGTGCAAGAAATCAACAGGAAATCCACGAAAACGACTAAGTCCTACGTGAAATATGTACGTTATTACATTAACGGGCGAAAGTTATTACATTATCAGGCAAGAGGAGTTTATTACATTAACGGGCGAAAATTATTACATTATCGGGTAGCAAGTTTATTACATTAACGGTTGATTTTATTACATTAACGGGCGGTTATTACATTATCGGTTGATTTTATTACATTATCGGGTAGTTATTACATAAACGGGCGATTATTACATTATCGGTTGTAACACCGTTTGTTAGCATTCAGCGCACAGAGACTATAGCTGGTTGTCTGAACAGTCAAATTACTACGACATTTAAGAGTTGGATTTGCCTTCCACGTCCTATCGATGGATAGCTTTACGTAGCTTGGAATACTCGGAGGAAACATGGCGTTTCTAACAATCGTCCAAAGCACTTCGTGATTACTGTGAGTGTATCGCACACAAGCGTACGACACACGTGCAAAAAAGTCATGCATACACACGATTACTGCGGGATATACCGTTCATACCCTACCACACCCCACCGTACGGGCTTGCAATTGAAATATTACATCATGTCGTGACCTCCATAGACCTCTGTGCGAGTAGACCTCTTCCTTCTAGCCGGATCCGCCGCTGCAAATAGCCGTTAATAATGTGACGGCTGACAGCACGAGACGTCCCGATACAGCGGGCCCTGTGCAGTACTCTAGTGTGGAGCACAGCTGTCGATGGCGGTCACTCACCTGCGCAGTGGCTGGTGTTAGTAAACAGGGCGGACACAGTTGTGAACCTTTGTTAACGCAGCTGGTAGGCCTAGTTAGTGAGGTCGCTACATGTGAACCTATCCCAGTATTACCAACACACAAAGGAATAATTCAGGCAACTGCTCAGTTAGCTATGCATGTATGCATATGTATTTATGTATGTATGTATGTATGTATATATATATATATATATATATATATATATATATATATATATATATATTTACAGTGTATGTGTGGTGTGTGTGTGTGTGTGTGTGTGTGTGTGTGTGTGTGTGTGTGTGTGTGTGTGTGTGTGTGTGTGTGTGTGTGTGTGTGTGTGTGTGTGTGTGTGTGTGTGTGTGTGTGTGTGTGTGTGTGTGTGTGTGTGCATATATGCTAGTATATAAATGTATGTATGTATGAATTAATGAATATACAGACAGTCTATATATATCCCATAAAATAGATTCTATAATTATGGTATTTTCTTTAGATATATTTTACTGTTGCTATGAGTTTCCTCTATCTATTATATATATATATATATATATATATATATATATATATATATATATATATATATATATACCATTGAAATGTGTACGCCATTAAAAAAAAAATATATATATATATATATATATATATATATATATATATATATATATATATATATATATATATATATATATATATATATAGTACCAAGTGGCTGAGTTGAACATTACGAATTTTGCTTACTCCTGTTTGACTTTGCCGCCAGTGAGAAATAAATACTGTTCTGACTGTGAAGTGATCGGGTTACCGACTACTGACTCCCCGAGCCATGGCACTCAGCCCACACACATAAACTGCGCCGCACCTCCGTCCCAGACGTCTGCCTTCCGTCAGTCGCAGTAGCCGGTGTGTTTTCGCCAGGATTCTATCGCTAGACGATCGTTTATGTTTTCACTTCGACTTCGTATTTTCTATATACCGTGTCTAGTGCCACTCGTTGACTGTGTCTACGAACTGGTATTACCTAACCCCGAAACTGGCGAGGGCGAGTGTTGAAGAAACGATAACTAGAGTGATTCGTCTAGGTAAGTAAGACGTTACCCTGGAAGCTATGCATATTTCAAGAAAACTGTGTTGTAGTTGTTAGATCCAAGGCCAGTGTTTCAAGTCATGTTGATCCGGTAATGAATATGTGGACACTTTATACAATATACCTATAATTATAATAGGGTAGAAAGCTCGTTTCGGTGGATGCGGGCGTACACAATAAATGTTCTCGTTGCCCGGAAACCTCGCCCCAAATTCCGCACTAGGTGTCAATGTACAGTAAATTATTGCAACGTTCAGTTTTACAGATGAAAACCACCAACATATGGGCACGCTTTGTTGCGCTGAAATTGTTCATGAATGCGCACTTCCACACAAAAAAAACACCCACGTGTGAGTTAACGGTCCAAATTGACGTAATTATTCTGCCGGCTTGCTGTAGCCCGGATGCGAAGTAGAGATGTAGTAACCGTAGCCAGGTCGTTGTCCTAGCCGCACCCCGGCCTAGCAGCAGCGCGTCGCGTGGTTAGTGCAACGTCAATAAACGCACTACGTATCGTGTGACATCAGAACGTAAAAGGCATCGGTACGTGTGCTAGTGTCACCGCCGTTATTACGTCACTATACACACATACACATTATTCATACGCACACGTACAGATATACACACACGTACGCATGCATACATTCACACGCACAGAAACATCCAGAAACACACATACACACACGCACGCACGCACGCACGCACGCACGCACGCACGCACGCACGCACGCACACACACACACACACACACACACACACACACCTCTACCATGTTAGGAATCAGGACCTGAGTCCACTTCGACCCCCGTGCGCCCCGGAAATCTGTTTGAAACATTGCCTGGTATTTCTCTGCTGGCCCAGTACTGGGAACGTTTTATTGGTTTAGCATACTTCTTCGCCCGTTGTGAAGCATGCAATATTGCATAGAGCGCAAAGGGGGTGCCTTTATGGAATGAACTTGTATTTGGTATACATTGTGTTGTTACGCAAACAACTCTTCATTTTTGCAAACCTATTTGCACTATTGCCTTTTCAGTGACATGTCTCAGTCTAATTTTCCTCGTGTACCCTCTATATAGCTTCTCATTAAACACGTTATTCTCGACCATGGCCTGGCGATAGTTGCGCTGGCAAGTTGTACTCATTTTTACAGATGCTTCTGGTCACAAGTGACATGTTGGCTACAATGTCATACACGGGATTCTTATTATGTTATTCTTGTCTTCCAATGGAAACGTAATTCTATGAAGCTGTGTCAGCGGCTGGTCATACTTCCACTCGCATAGTCTCCAGACAAAACACGTCCCTCTAGAACATAGCTTGGCTTTAGTCGTGTAGGTAATTTGTACTCATTTGTTTAGAACCTGCAAATGACCCGCTGGGCCCGGTGCGTAGGGCCGTTACTGCCAAGCACATGGGTTCCGTCGTAGTACTTCCACCTCGCAGGCTGTCTGCGTCACCGGGCATTTTTCTTCTGGTACGAGTGATCGGTCTCTATTAGAAAGTCGTTGATTAGTCCAGCAATGGGCGTCGTTCGACAGGTTAACCGATCGCCTTCGCTGAGGAACTGCTGCTAAGGAAACTCACAAATAGAGTGTAGTCGTCAATTACCCGAATGCAATGATGGTTTCCTTATTCGTCGTTCTGTGAAGTCGTGTACCTCCCTCTCTGTCTCTCAACACTATCCCACTGCCCTACGCTCTCACTAAGTCCCAGTAATGTACTCCTCCACGCATAGAGCAAGGACACATTGTCTCCCTACTGGGTGAAACGGCAACACACACATAAACATGCACCTGGTCACCCCACACAGACACTGGCACTCGGACAACAGAGCGTGTGCACTGGTCCTGTAGCTCGCTTTGTGACTGGTGATTACCGCAGCAACCCAAGCGTGACGTCTGCGTGCGCTAACCTGACGTGAACCTCGTCATACGCAAGACGCCGGATAATATATGCTACCGTGTATTGTTAGTGTAGAGCGCTATGGCTCAGGGGTAGAGCTTCGGACTCTCGACTGCGAGAACCGGGTTCGAACCCTGTGCTGCGGTGTTAAAACCTTGGGCAACTTTTTTCACTCTACATTGCTTCAGTTCACTCAGCTGTATAAATTAGTATCTGGCTATAGACAGTGGTGGATATGTGTACGAGCAGCCTGCGCGCATTAATTGTAGCATATGGCTGGATGCTTCCGAGAGAAGCCAAGATGGTGTCTGAGTGAACAGGGAAGTCAGGGAAGTAAAGTGTAAAGCGCTTTGAACGGTCCTGAGGACTTGATTCTGCGCTATGTAAGAACTTGCCTTTTAGTCTTGCACGACCTGTCAGCACCCATACTGCGTACGTTCCATCCCGGTGATTAACTCACACAGTGCTGCGGAGATATTCCAGAGAGAATCCATTCATTCAGCCAGCATTGACATTATAACAGCACGTTTTTGTGTAATCAAGGACTGGGTGTTTTTATTTAGTTAGTTTTATGTATTACATTTTATTTATTTATTTTATTAAATTATGTATTTATTGTTTTATCCCGCAATAAGAAAAGATACACTTTATGAAACTAAAAAGGTGATTATTTAGTGTTTTATCCCGCAATAAGATAAGGTATACTTTATGAATCCCAAAAAGGTGTTTATTTAGTGTTAAGTATGTTAGTATTAACTTATTTAAATGTAACCAAATCATTGTCATGACCTGGTGAAATACGTTAGCGGGCGTTAGCATAATAAAACAAATTGCTTTGCTATAAGTTGGAAGCCATTGTACAATGTCCCATAGTGTTTTGGGTATGTAGGCGTGCGTGCGTGCGTGCGTGCGTGCGTGCGTGCGTGCGTGCGTGCGTGCGTGCGTGTGTGTGTGTGTGTGTGTGTGTGTGTGTGTGTGTGTGTGTGTGTGTGTGTGTGTGTGTGTGTGTGTGTGTGTGTGTGTGATATGGGTCTGTTTTGGAGAGCAGATGGGACGAGCGTGAAATGCGTGGAGAGAAGTACTTGAATGTTAAAAAGAGCATCCGAATTGTTGACGCCACAGCGCAGAAAATGTGTTATTCATAGAACGTGTTGGGTGTGAACGAATCTTACGTGTGTGTAACATATTATTGACTGAAGTGTATGAGTCAATGAAGAAGTGTGATTCAGACTCGACATAATGTCCATACACGGTGATCAGTCTGTAGAGCCAGGGGACCGCATTACTACGATAAGCTCCTAAAGAAAAGTCCCAATTACTTTATTTTAAAGTGCAACAATGGCTTTAAGAGCTTTAAGAGCACTTCACGGCGTTAGTGACAGTGTCTGCCATGAAAGGTGTGTATTGGGAGGGCGTCAACGGTACACGTCCAACCCGCGTGGTGTGCTCCAGACGGGGATAATTGGGAGAGGCAGCGACGGCGGTTGCCCTAGAAACACAAGACCGCGACACCCGTGGCAGTGGCACCTGGGGCGGGCTGACGTCAGGTGACACGTGAGTTGGAGCGGCAGGAAATGGGAGATGGGAAGTTATTGTGGGAGACGAAAGGTTGGCCTGAAGAAGAGATGGAGTTTATATAGGCGTGGATACTGCAGAAATACGTATGCCAATACCAGAGGCCGAATTTACGAAGCTTCCTTAAAGTTACGTCATATCTGAAGAACACAATTGCTCGAATTACAAACTCGAATACAAACACATGAAATATACATACAGATCAGGATAGACAATCAATAATAAGCAGGAAACAAGCAAACTGCTTATAAATCCTTTTTTCAATTAATAACAAAACATGTATGACACCTTGGTGCAATTGTGCTGATGCGAACATACCACAGTTAATCAAAAAAATGTCATAAAAACATGATGATACATTTTGTCAATTAGCTATTAGCTATGCTATTCAAAATTATTCATACATACACTTATATTAAATTATACCAATGTATCCTAAGTGTGCAGTGTTTCTTGTTAATATGTTCTCCAGATGTATTGTTTCATTGCCTTTTTGAATATACTAATAGACGTACAATTATTAATATGATTCTTCATAATAACAGTATTCCACAGTTTTGGACCAACATAAGTGAGTGTATGTTGTTTGATATTAGTTTTGCAATGTGGTATTTTATAAGCTGTATGTTGTCTCATATTGTAGTTGTGTGAGGGTGTGTGCATCATGAACATGTCATCAAATATATTTGGTAATATACCCCTGTTATGTTTGTACATTAATATACAAGTTACATATTTGTTCAGTTGATAAATGGTCATTATTTGATGTGCTTTAAATAAAACATATGTATGACTTCTGAATTTAGCATGACTTATTATGCGAATGATTTGTTTCTGCAATATATGAATTTTAGATAAATATATTTTTGGGGCTCTTCCCCATACTATATTACAATAGATAATAAAAGGGTATATGAAGGTATAGTATAAGTTAATCAAAGTTTTTTGTTCACTTTGTTCTTGATTTTCCAGAAAATGCCTACACTCTTAGATATTTTTACTTGTATATTTTATATGTTCATTCCAATTGATTTTATTATCTGTTATCACTCCCAGAAATTGGGTATGGCTAACAGTGTCTATTTGAGTCCCATCTATATAAATGTTGTTGATTCTGTTTCTTACACTAGGAATATTGCTAAATGTCATTGTACATGTTTTCTTGATATTTAGCGAAAGTTCATTAGCCTTAAGCCACAGTGAAATATTTTGTATTTCAATATTTAAATCGTGTTCCATTTTTTGCAAGTCTTTCCCTCGGATAAAAATATTAGTGTCATCTGCATACATTATCGGAAAGGTGATTTGTGACACAGCACATATGTTTACATAAACTCCAAAGTTAGCTTGTCTTATTGCAAAAAGCCGCATCAGTTACCAAGACATTCGTTTTAACGTTAAAACGTTCTTGTGCGCTGTATGAAATAGGCCCATAGATTTCGTCAAAGTAACTGCAAAGTGGTTTGACACATGCTGCTGGAAAGTCTGTCTGTATGCATTGGAAAATGGACGAACACCTGTGAAAGATGTCAGCGCTACTGAAGGATCAGATTTATGAGTGTTCGACCTAAAGCAAACAAAATGGTACATGAATGAATCAACTGTGTGTGATATGCTAATTATGTAAATTGTGTGTGTGTGTGTGTGTGTGGTGCGTGCGTGCGTGCGTGCGTGCGTGCGTGCGTGCGTGCGTGCGTGTGTGAGTCCTTTTCATATTCGTCCATTCTCCCTATCAAGCCCCGGTTGACAGTTGCGAAACCACCCACCTACGTCTGGACCTCGCGCTTCAAGTTCATCTTGTTTACTGCATCTCAAACACTGCTTCAGTCATAAATCATACTTCGTTGTTGTGAGTAGTGCGTTGAATATGTGAAGTAAATACCCACGCATAGTGAGTCGCCACCTAGAAATGCTCGTTGTGTTCTTGACACATCGAATGGGTAGTCCATTTGTGGCTGTTTGTGTGTATTTATGTAATAACTAGTGAATCACAAAGTACAGGATTACTATTAGTCACATATACGTATATAAACACATATATACACATAGTACACAACTCCACACCATACATACAAACACCACACACAAACAAAACACATACCACACATGATTAACCAACCAACCCATCCACCCACACACGCACGCACGCACGCACGCACGCACGCACGCACGCACTCACTCACTCACTCACTCACTCACTCACACACACACACATTCGACACACACACACACACACACACACACACACACACACACACACACACACACACACACACACACACACACACACAAACAAACACACACACACACACACACACACACACACACACAACCCCTAACCCCCACATATATCACAAGTGCAGGCGCAGTCTACACTCATACCAGAAGTTCAGTCATATAAATTATGATTTTTACACGCGCAAGAAAAATGATAACTGCAAAATAACGTCTGGTATTCTTTGTAGGTACTGACAGCGCAAGTTAAGATGGCGAGTAGAAAACTCCCGTAAGTACAGACTACTTTACGCTCTTTGAAAATTTATAGATTTTAAGCAAGAAGACACGACTAAAAGCCCAACACGGGAACGCATTACGCGGGCATGCAGAAATAATATGACTCTGGTACTACATATTTAGTAATTCGTGAGTGTGTGTGCTCTTGTGTGTGTGCTTGTGTACGTGCTTGTGTGTCTGCTTGTGTGTGTGTGCCTGCTTGTGTGTGTGCGTGTGTGTTTGTGTGTGTGCTTGTGTATGTGCTTGTGTGTGTGCGTGCTTGTGTGTTTGTGCTTGTGTGTGTGTGGGGGTGTATGTGCGTGTGTGTGTGCGTGCGCGTGCGCGCGTGTGTGTGTGTTATACGAAATGCTAAATTTAGTATAATAAATAATGATTTGTTGTCTGGTTTTCAATTAATGTTGTTGTAGAAAATGTTAGTGTTTCAGTTAATCGTGTCTTTTTATGTTTTGTTTCTAAACATCGTCGGTCGACATGCCAATGTCCACCACCTCGAGGAACTTTGAAATGAATTGGTCTGTGGAAATTCTTGAAACATTCAGACATCTGTGTAGAGGACTTCTGTGGCACTCCAGTCGTCATAACGCTCAACGCGAGAGTTTCGTATCATGTATCAACAGAACGTCAAAGGAAATAATGACAGTATTGCGTATGCACGTGTCACGGGTGTCATTGTGTTGTGCCAAATTACATGCGTTGCCAAATTACTCGTAGTCTAGAGATACATTCAAAGTTACTGCACGAATATGTATACATATATGTGTGGAATGTCCTTGAAATTAAATTTAACACAATTTGTTAACATGGTGTTTTGGCAGACTCGTGAGAATGTGTAGTAACCAACAAACATATAGAAGGTTTGACGGTTTGTCTTGTATCCCGAGAAATTGTGAGCTCGTTTAGATCACTCGACAGTAGGTTAGTATTTGTGTTGGTAACTAAAAAATTCATAAGTCTAACAAAAGCACAAATCAATGTATCATCAAATGGAGGAAAGGTTACTTTCCATGTATACACAATAACACATACTGTTGCAATCACTTTGAATTGTTCTTGGACTGCTGGTAATTTGGCAATGAGAGTTATTTGTCACGACAACATAACTACGACGACAACTAGTGGGGTGGCAATACTGCAGTAGTAACTACATATACATCATCACAACATTCCTGACTTCCATATCGCTCACACACACAACAAAACTACGGCGACAACTAATAATAATAATAATAATAATACAGTTTTTATATAGCGCTAATTCCCGCATGGCGGATCGATGCGCTGCACAAGAAAAATACTAGTGGGGTGACTGTACTATATCACAACATTCCTGACTTCCATATCGCTCACACACACGACAACTTAACTACGGCGACAACTAGTGGGGTGCCTGTACTATATCACGACATTATTGACTTCCACGCGTCCAAACACGACGTTTTGCTGACGTGCACACGCATACACAAAACATCAAATATTATCTCCTAAACACCCCACGAAACTGGGTCCCTTAATGTAGGTAGATTGTTATGAACATAGACCCTCCCCGTAACGTGTGTGTAGCTTAGTCATTGCACCGTTGCGAGTATGAAGTTACTTTAATATTTCTCTCCGAAATTGACGCTGCATCAAATACGGCACCAGGTTTGATGTATGAGCGGCCACATAACAGGTGTTGTATTTCAAACGTCGTTAGAGTTATCCATTAAATAGTAGATGCTAGCGGGTGAGCGGCTGTATTTATGCCTTATCTGATCGTGTTAGTCATAACATCACGTATGACTATCATTTCTCGGAATCGGTGATTTCGTGAACCCCCAAGGCGAGGTGCCGTCGCCACGGGAGAACATTCCCGGACGTCGAGGGAAGCGTGGGCTAGGGAAATAAAATCCTTATTGCTGTGTCGAGTGAAAACGTGATCGTGACTCGAGCGATTGGGTGCAGCTACAGAAACAGTCCTCGTTCCAACATTAGTATAGACGCTAGGGAAAACGTAAATTAAAACCAGACGATAGAAGCCGAATCCACGTTCTCCACCCCCACCTGCCAGGCAGGCAGGCACGCAGGCAGGCAGGCAGGCAGGCAGGCAGGCAGGCAGGCAGGCAGGCAGGCAGGCAGGCAGGCAGGCAGGCAGGCAGGCAGGCAGGCAGGCAGGCACGCAGGCACGCAGGCAGGCAGGCAGGCAGGCAGGCAGGCAGGCAGGCAGGCAGGCACGCAGGCACGCAGGCACGCACGCACGCACGCACGCACGCAGACACACAGACACACACACACACACACACACACACACACACACACAGAGAGAGAGAGAGAGAGAGAGAGAGAGAGAGAGAGAGAGAGAGAGAGAGAGAGAGAGAAACATTGTTTTATATCACAGGCAGTCTATAGCGCTTATATATATGCTCAAGAATCAGATGCAATAATTATTAAGTGTGGTTGTGAAAGGATGCAGACCTATGTCAGTGTTGTAGCATGGATTCGCCCGTAGTGTTCAGTGGGAATGTGTGGGAATCGCCGGTAGTCTTGATGGAAATGTGTGTGAATCGCCGGTAGTGTTGAGTGGGAATGTGTGTGAATCGCCGGTAGTGTTGAGTGGGAATGTGTGTGAATCGCTGGTAGTGTTGAGTGGGAAATTGTGGGAATCTCCGATAGTATTAAGTTGGAATGTGTGCGAATCGCCGGTAGTGTTGCGTGGGAATGTGTGTGAATCGCCGGTAGTCTTGATGGAAATGTGTGTGAATCGCCGGTAGTGTTGAGTGGGAATGTGTGTGAATCGCCGGTAGTGTTGAGTGGGAATGTGTGTGAATCGCTGGTAGTGTTGAGTGGGAAATTGTGGGAATCTCCGATAGTATTAAGTGGGAATGTGTGCGAATCGCCGGTAGTGTTGAGTGGGAATGTGTGTGAATCGCCGGTAGTGTTGAGTGGGAATGTGTGTGAATAACCGGTAGTGTTAAGTGGGAATGTGTGTGAATCGCCCGTAGTGTTGAGTGTGAATGCCATTTTAAACCAACAGTGGCTCAGTGGATTGAGCTTCGGACGCTCAACTAAGAAAATCCATGTTCGAGTCCTGTGCCAAACCTTGGGCAAGTTCGTTCACTCTACATGCTACTCTGCTCCACTTTAGGCAGTTGTGTATCTGGCTATGCACTGTGGTGAATATTTGTGTACGAACATTATTCGCGCATTAATTGCACCATGGCTGAACACTTTCCAAAGAAGTCACTGATGGCGTTCGAATGAACATATTGCCAAGGAGTAGTGTGTAAAGCCCTTTGAGCAGATTAAGGACAGGGTATGCGCTATATAAGACCTTACGTTCAACTTCTATCTTTACCAATATGGTTTTATGTTTCGAAGTAGTAGTCGTAGTTTCACGTAGACTGTTGTGTTGTGACGTCCGGTGTGTCGGCAGGAAGGAGGTGCAGAGGATGTTTGACCAGTACGTCCACAACAACGTGCGGCGACTGAAGCGAGCCGACGCCCTCGTCATGTTTGAGAAGGAGTTCGAGATGACGCCGGAACAAGCGGCACAGATCTTCGACTCGTTCGACAAGGACCGCAACGGCGTCATGAGCATCTGGGAGTTTGAACAGTTCTACCACTGCGTCGGCAACGGGTGAGTGACTCGCTCCAATACATGTCTCACCGGGGCACATTCACACACACGCACGTGTATTTCTTAATAAATGATTTGGTTGTATACTAATACTCTCTCCACTAATAAACGCTACTACTCTCCACTAATAAACGTTTACCATTATACAATAAAATTGACTGTTTTTCAGATAACATTTTAACGAATTGTGTCGATTACGTATTAGTGTTACTTACAGCAAATGAGCGTGACGACAATCCCCATCATTATCGCACAATGCCAGCACAGGTCCGTGCATTCATGTTACCGATAATTACAGCGCGCGTGTCCCGTGTGCTACACGCAAGTTGGCATGGGTTGTAACTGATGCTGGTTGGGGCAGGCGATATAGGGTGAACGAAATTGCCCAAGTTTCGACACGGTTGCTACCGAGCTACTGGCTTACCGAAACCGGGATTTGAACCACGGTCCCTCTAGTCGGGAGTCCGGCACTCTAACCACTCGGCCACCGCGCCCTATATATATATATATATATATATATATATATATATATATATATATAATTTCTTAAGCATTTCCCGTGACGACGAGATTTCCCTAGATTCCATGCAGGTTTTATATGCGATTGTGAAAGGGCTGGATGCGGATATAAGCATATGGTGTTATAGAATTGTTAATAGTAATAATTATAGTACTAAGTAAAATACAAACCCTTAGTAAGACGCGTCCTCCTGGTGTTGCAGAGCCCAGGCGATGGTGGAGAGCTTCCAGAAGATGGACACGGATAACTCGGGCAAGTTGGACATGGACGAGGCGCGAGAGGGACTCAAGAAGATCAACTTCGGCGAGAGACAACTGACGGACAAAGAGATCGAGTTCTTCCTGAAGAACTCCCTCGACGAAAACAACCTCATCGATCTTGGCCACTTCGCCAACCTCCTCTTTAGGTTGAAGGTGTACGAGAAGAAGACATCAGCCAAGAACTGAACAACGTCGTCAAGCGAAGCAACGTCGTAAAACCAAACCAGTGTTGCACAACTAATCTCGCAAATACGATGGCTTGAATGATATGGGTCGGAGGGGTAGAACGCACTTTGGAAGGTTATATCGGAACATCCCGTGATGGGTGGTAATTGGGGCAGAGCGAAAGTTGAAGGATCTAATTAACGCATTTTCTTTTGAAAAAATATGTTCAAATACAGCGTATGTATATCTTTTGATGCAAAACTATCAAAAAAAGTGACTGTCTACTGTGCCCTTGCATGGAGTAGATTGCTACTTTCACAATAATTGGAACATCAGTTGCAAAAGAAAACGCCTCTTGTTTCTATTAATGCTTTCTGTGGTTTCAGTCATCATACTTATATTGCAACGATTAAAGTGTAAAATGGCCACTCGGGAACCGAAGAAATACAACTAGTTGAACTATGGTGGAGTCATTACAGCGCTATTACGCTGATTCCAGTTACATATTTTTCAAAGACAACTGGCGTATGCTATTTATTTAATGTGTACTATATGTTAAAAATTATATTGTATTTATGCTAGCTAATTAGGTTTTCTATATGCGTATTTTAATATTTCAATACTTTTCTATATGGATAGTTGATGCAACTGTAAATTGAGTGTTGAACGTAACGTATGCATGATTTTGACATCTTGCCATGTTATTTTCATCATGTTCATGTGCCATACTTGTTTCTATGTATTACTCAGCCTTACATTCAACATTAAATTATTTACTGCTTTCTGTATTCGTTCGCAAAAGTTCCTAAATTACGAATGGTATACACCATTATATAACTGTGCGTGGAATTTAGCAGGTGCTTTTAAATGCAGCGGAAATCGAATGATTCCATCTCGTCCTTTTGATTGAACTAAGTGATGCCGTGCGATGTTAATCGGTGTCCATGGCAGTCATTTAGTAAGCATATTATGAGGACCGTATCGGAACTTAACATGGCAATGTGTGTAGATGGACTATACCATTGACTTAGACATCATTTTAAGGCCCTGGTATACTATCACGCAATGTCGTACTGCAATGACCTATCGGGTGCGTTGCTATGGGAATGTGCACATGTTTACGTCACCACCCGACACTGTCTGATGGCGATCCAACATGCGCTATTATTATCCGACACGGGGGTCCGATAGCCAATGAAAACAGCGCATTGTATTCCCCCAGTCAGTTATGCCTTAGAAGTGAGTTTAAATGGTGTCACGTGTATGTTTGTAGCCCAGTTCAGGTCATCACACCTATTTTTAAGTTGGCCCGGTAGTTTACATAAGAGGACACCAAAACGTCAACAGACCTTTCAGGTTCCTTGATACCTTAAGGAACATACTGAAAGTACATACTGGGTGAGATCAGCACCAACACCAGATTCCATCTGTTAACAAAATAACAAATACCGTTCCCTCTCCTCCTGTAAAAGACAGTGTGTCTACATGAGCAGTGACCTACCGGCGGACACAGGGCAAGTCTGGGCGTCATGGGGAAACAGAAAGGGACACACCAGCACGTACAGCATGGCAAATGAATATTGACAAGAGGCTACTGGGCTGACGTGGACCCAGCGGCAAGGCGAGCCCGGGGCTGAACCTGAGGGAACTGTCGAGAACACGAGGCCGTTGTGTTGCATCAGCAGCGTCTTCAAACTCAATACCACCATTTATATATAATAATGTAGTATCTACGTAGATGTCCATGCGATTGGTAAAATAATCTTCCAACATTAGTGTATGGCAAACGTGCTATACCACTAATTCTATGGTGGCTACGTAGTTCGTACACACAGTGACAATACGCACATTACGCATTGTACTACATGTTGTCGGTAAATTACCACTATTTTTGTACTCTGACTATAGACGGTTAGTAGACGTATATTACCGTTACGGCTATGCCGAGGCCAAACCGCTCTGTTGTAAGTAGGTATATATAATATGGTAAACATAACTTACGAGTTGCATGACGCGTCAACTTAGGGACCTACAATACCGATATACTACTATTCGGATGTATTGGCCGACCCTTCCAAGTTCTTTGCACATGTTCCTCTGCTGCCCGTTGCACTGCACAGTGAGTTCGGCGTCTAACGACAGTTTTGGTTAATTGACGTAACATCCTTGGTAACATAACGAAGGACGCAGTTTGAACACGGCCTAGACTGGTAATGGGGCGATCACGTCACTGGTCCGAATGAGCTTCCGTTTGTTTTCCGTATACGAAAGTGGTGGGATTTTTTTAACTGGCCGAATGTGTTTTCCCCAATGTATCACCGAATACTTTCCGTTTGTTTTCTGAATGTTTTCAGTATGGTTTCAGAATAGACCGAATACCTACTTCCCACATGTTGACTTCGAAAGGTTTCCTTTCCGAACGCTAACAACTTTTTATGCCCCAATATCCTCGCAGATCAAGCTAAGTGGCGCGGCAAAACCAATGGATTAGGGAATCTCTTAATCGTGAAACAGTGCCCAAGTTGTTGAAGGATGGATCTGCTAGGAAGGTAAGCCTAAGGAGGATAGGCAGCATTAAAGAGATAGATTTTTAGACGTCGGCGGAATGAAACTATAATTATTTCGTTCTAATATAACACTGGTATGGAGCTAATTCCCCACAGTTAGTGCAGCAACAGAGAAAGCTCGGGTTCCAGCTTTAGTTTTCACCCGAGGAATGTAAAGAGAGTTTCTACTTACGAAATGATTAATTAACCTGATTAATGGCCAATGCAATCAACATGAGTCATATATGCTATGTGGCAGATGTTTGAAACATTTATTCAGTTAACCAAGACAAACTTGGTACATTCTATAAAAAGTTTCCACTAATCACTTAGTGTATACAAAAGTGGTAGGCTCTTCAAGTCTATTGGTATTCTGCTTGCAGAAACATTACACTTGCCTACATTTGCCTAGCAACATTACACCGGCCTTGCAATGTAATACTTGCTTAGCAATAGCCTAGCATCGGAATGCTTGCCTAGCTGATATGCTTCCACTTCCAAGAATACGTCACTGAGAGATGATAAACCATCACCATAAACTGTATGCTCTGTGCACCTATACATACGCACAATCACACGTACATTCACATACACACACTACACACAATCACACATACACAACACTTACACCTAAAACTTTCTTTAGAAGTAAATATAAATACATTTTCTATAAATATCGCAGTTTGTGAGAAACAGTTAAATTAGGCAATTTCTCCAAGAAATCAAGAATGGTCACTTACTGTAGACACACAACTAAACTCTTGCATAGATTTTTCCTTTCACAAGGAAACCAGATGGTTCCACCAACTACAGGACATCAAATGCCAACCATGGTCTCAGGTGGTTACCTCCAAACAGTCCAAACTTGGGTTAACGCAGGAGTTGTTCTGATACAACAATACACTAAGAATGTTCTTATTGCTAAGGTGATTGTCTTAAATAAATTACGTGATTTTTTTTCAATAAACGAACATAGGAATATATAGGAGTTTACATAAACATGTGCTGCTAAATATTTGTGTAACTTCAAGTACACTTCATGAAACCGGCCCCACGTGGGTAAATAAATGTGTAGATTTGGTCCTAACAATAACTCACTGTAAATAAGACGCTAGTCGAGTGAATGCAGTGTCTATCTACACAAACACTTCCACTTCTGTCTTTTGATCTGACCTTTGGTCATCTGTGTCCAGTGACTGGTCAGTCAGATGGTTCTGTGCCCCACCCTGTGTGAGGTTGACAGCTTGGGGTGGTTGTGGAATAGGGGGGTAGAAAGCAAGTGGAGCCGGCCCCAGGGGTGGGACCGGCTGCCGGGAGCAATCTGACAGTCCAACAAGGATTGGGAACTGAGCCCCGCGTAACTTCCTGTGACGGGGTAGTTGAGACAGCTGGGGTAGCCGGGCAGCTTCTCTCACAGTGTCACCAGCGTCACAACCCTTTTCACTGCCTGTCACTGAACCGTTTTCGAGGTTGTTCACTGTTGTCGTCTTCACCTCAGAACACTCCACAACATCGCCATCTACGTCATCAACACCACTGGCGCCATCTACACAACTTTCGCACGACTTGTGACCATTTTCGACCTGACTTGAGTGTACTAACGATGAACCACTACCTGTGTGCGTTTGCGTGCAGGTTTCCCTCTGTGAGCCCTGTGATAGGTTAACACTTACAGGCGCTGCATGCTGGGAACTGTCAACGCCACCAACTGCTAACGCCACTTGTTCCAACTGAGCAGTTGTTTCCGCATTCAGATCCTTTGTCAAACCAGAGCACACTTGACCACAAGCACTCTCCGTACGTTGGTCAACTTTTTCGCTTTCAGAAATATCTTTTATGCTGGCACTTTCCAGTCTGTGCTCCACTGAAGCCTTGTCTGCTGAACTATACCCGTTCTGTGAGATGATGTCACATGACGTTCCAACCCCAGGGGTCCTTGAGGCAACACTGCAGCCACTGGGCGTGCGACTGACACGACTGCCCAGGGAGACAGAGTCGTCGTCAAGGTATATCCCACTCGACGTCTCGGATATGATATCTGTAACAAGACATACACAGTTGCAAAGACATTGTAATTAGACATACATCATTGCAAAGACTAATACAAACAAGGCATCCACAGTTGTAATGACACTGTAACATGACATACATGATTACTACCATTAACATTTACTTAACATTAACACTGTTACAATGACTATAACACAAAGATGTACAATGCAGTTGCAATGACACTCTATAAAACATACACAGTAGCAATGACATTTATTGCAGTTACACCAACAGCTGCAACACACTATAAGGCGTTTCAAACATGCGGAGATATCATTTGGGGCGGAGATATCATCACAGAGTGATTCCACAAACTGCATTTTACATATGCATCAGAATATTCATGCAGTTGTTTCCCCAGTTTGATAGAAGAAAAATCACTGCAACCAGCACGGCCTTACCTAGGTTGATGGAGGGTAGATCGGAGGTGTCGCTTGACTGGCTGTATATACTTTCCGCCCCCACTCCAGGGGTACGCAGGGGCAGATGTGATGATGCCTTCACCCTCCGCTTCTCATGAATGCTTTCTGAGATAGACTCAAGAGACTGGAGTGTCGCTTTGTACTTTTGTTTCGCCAGTGACAGCGCCCTCTGGAGGTCTTCTACATTCTGACGTTCTTGCTGAAACACAATCACTATAAACTTAGACACTGCTAAAGATGGGGCAGAAAGATACACCACACATCCTGTCTCATGTGAATTACTCTCACTATGCGAATTACTCTCAGTCAATATGAGTCGTCGGAAGACTCCATGCGCAATAGGAGATATCTGTAACTAAACAGGAGATATCTAGACTCAACAGGAGGCATATGGACACTCAACAGGAGGCATATGGACACTCAACAGGAGGCATATGAACCATCAACAGGAGGCATATGAACCCTCAGCAGGAGGCATATGAACTCTCAACAGGAGGCATATGAACCCTCAGCAGGAGGCATATGAACATTCAACAGAAGGCATATGAACTCTGAGCAAGAGGCATATGAACTCTCAACAGGAGGCATATGAACCCTCAGCAGGAGGCATGTGAACTCTCAGCAGGAGGCATATGAACATTCAACAGGAGGCATATGAACTCTCAACAGGAGGCATATGAACCCTCAACAGGAGGCATATGAATCCTCAACAGGAGGCATATGAACCCTCAACAGGAGGCATATGAATCCTCAACAGGAGGCATATGAACCCTCAACAGGAGGCATATGAATCCTCAACAGGAGGCATATGAACCCTCAGCAGGAGGCATATGAACATTCAACAGGAGGCATATGAACTCTCAACAGGAGGCATATGAACCCTCAGCAGGAGGCATATGAACATTCAACATGAGGCATATGAACTCTCAGCAGGAGGCATATGAACACTCAGTCAGAGGCTTACAAACACTCAGAAGTAGGCCTACAAACACACAATAGGAGGCATTTAGACACTCACTAGGAGGCATATAACAATACTTCAGATAACAAGATAACCAGCACAACCATTTCTGATCACTGCAGCCTCACATGTGTAGAGTAGAAAAGCCTCACCTTCAAAGCATATTCAAGTCGATCTTTCAAATCAAAGTAAGGTCTGAAACAGCAAGTAACAGACAATGAACATGTTATCAAACATAACAAGTAACGTTGGGGCTGTTATAAATAGAACCATTCTTGAAATCAACCAGCAATGTTTGATTCCAACATGTATTACATTCTGTGCTCATGGCAATACTGGTATCATAAATACAGCTATGAACCTTCCCAACATTCACAATCAGTTTAATCTTTCGTGTGACATACTTCCACAGTGGTAAATTTTGTAGTTCAATAAAAGTGTTAACGTTGCCAAATAACTGCTACAAATGAATGAATGAAACCTTGTGTAGCACATACAACCAATGTGAACATCTATAGCCAACTTAATAATAATAATAATGACTTCTTATGCAAATGTGTATATATCCTCGAAGATCAAGCTCAGTGGCGCAATAAAACCAAGGGATTAATCAAGCTTATAATCGTATATAACAATGAGCGAGGCGCCAACGGATGGATGAAGGAGCTTGGAGTCTAAGAATGATAGGCAGCTTTAAAGAGATAGGTTTTTAAACACGGGGTACACCTATAGCCAATATGACCACTGTGTACACCTTTTGTAGCCAATATGACCACTGTGTACACATTCTATAGCCAATATAACCACTGTGTGGTCTGTGTGGACCCTCTATAGCCAATACAACCACAGTGGTCTGTGTGGACCCTCTATAGCCAATACAACCACAGTGGTCTGTGTGAACCCTCTATAGCCAATACAACCACAGTGGTCTGTGTGGACCCTCTATAGTTCATACAACCACAGTGGTCTGTGTGGACCCTCTACAGCTCATACAACCACAGTGGTCTGTGTGGACCCTCTACAGCTCATACAACCACAGTGGTCTGTGTGGACCCTCTACAGCTCATACAACCACAGTGGTCTGTGTGGACCCTCTACAGCTCATACAACCACAGTGGTCTGTGTGGACCCTCTACAGCTCATACAACCACAGTGGTTTGTGTGGACCCTCTACAGCAAATACAACCACAGTGGTCTGTGTGGACCCCCTGTGGTGCTCCACTTACTTGGCCTTGGCTATGGTCTTTGGCATGTCCTTCTCGAGGGCATCCAGCTTCTGTTTGATGTTGCCGTAGGTCATTGCTTTTGCCATGTGCAACTCCTCACTGTGAGCTTTCTCCTCCTCAGACTCAGCGAACTGTAACAGGTCATGTGATAAGTAACAGGACACTTAATGTCACATTTACCAGTGGAGTTGCTAAGGTTTAAGTCATACAATAAAAGAAAACTTGCTATGTAATTATATAATCAATTATTGTCATTCATTAAACACTACCTAAGTTGCATAAAAAGGGACGGGAATTACAACTGTCCAGAGAAGCTGAGAGGGTGTTTGATTGAACATGTCCGTCACGGAGTAAAGTGTAAAGCATTTTGAGCAATACTGCAGGTTGGATACTGTGCAATATAAGACTTTATTTAATATACGATAAATTGTTACATTTAAAAGAAAGGTAATGGTAGTTACGACTGTAAAATGCTCTATAATGGTTTTGAATAATCAATAAATTGTGTAATTAAAATACAAAATTAACTGTTATAAATTTGGTACAATTACTTCATATTTGTTTCTATACATGGTGGACTCAAAAGTTTAAAAGTATCCCTACTTCCCCACAGGTAAATTGGTCATATATGGATCTCCTATGGGTCATTATAGATTCAAATATAACACATGTAAGTAAGAGGGTCATGTATGAACAACTCAAGGATTATGTAGCCTTCTGTAATGTAGCCAGCATTCAAGATGAGTGAGTGAGTGCGTGAGTGAGTGAGTGAGTGAGTGAGTGAGTGAGTGAGTGAGTGAGTGAGTGAATGAGTGAATGAGAGTAATGGTGACTCACTCGTTGTGTCGCATGGTTCAGCATCTCCTGCCAGGCGGTGTCGAAGTCTTTCCTCGCCCCGTCTCTAGTGACCCTCTCCTCCGCCAGGGCGACGGTGTCCTTGGCCACCTGGTAGACACTGTTGGCCCGCTGGAACTGCACCGCCGCCTTGTGGGCCTCCGCCTGGGCCTGACGACACAAACAGCACTCACAGTCTTTAAGACTGCCAGATGACAGGTAATGAAATCTGGTAAGACTGGTAGAATGTACAGGGGTCAGCTGACGGCAATACTAATTACCAGATCCTAGACTCCTGTGTCAATACTATTGATTGTTGATGGTAAAAGCAAGTCTGATAGACCTGCATTCATTACACCAATAGTTCAAATGACACTGGTTTGTCACTGAAAAATTAACAGAAATCATATGTAATTGATGAAAATACTCCATACGAACGGTTAATGTATCAAAAGGCTCACTTTTGACTAATTCAAAACAGAGATAAAATATATTTCTTTCCTATCAGACAGTATATCACATATGGGAGAATATGACAGGGGTCACCTATCAGTATATCACATATGGGAGAATATGACAGGGGTCACCTATCAGTATATCACATATGGGAGTATATGACAGGGTCACCTATCAGTATATCACATATGGGAGAATATGACAGGGTCACCTATCAGTATATCACATATGGGAGAATATGACAGGGTCACCTATCAGTATATCACATATGGGAGAATATGACAGGGGTCACCTATCAGTATATCACATATGGGAGAATATGACAGGGTCACCTATCAGTATATCACATATGGGAGAATATGACAGGGTCACCTATCAGTATATCACATATGGGAGAATATGACAGGGTCACCTATCAGTATATCACATATGGGAGAATATGACAGGGGTCACCTATCAGTATATCACATATGGGAGTATATGACAGGGTCACCTATCAGTATATCACATATGGGAGGATATGACAGCAGATAACATATTGAGATGATGGGAGAATGAGATCTGGCTGTAATACTGTACCTCTTTTGAGTCTGTCAGCAGAACATAATATTGTCGGGCTTTTGGCACACATTTTCCTAGCTTTTCATAGGACGCATTCAACTTCTGGGTTGATTTACCAAGTAAATTACGAAACTGATTACGAGCCCGCTGAAACAGAAATGAGATGTTTTATAGTATACATCAGACTTACATAACAGCAAAGCCTTTGTTACTCCCCCCCCCAAAAAAAACATACATACGATACATATGCATGTATAAGCCTAAAGGCAGCAAACAACACTTTTGGTGCACATAATTATTGATATGATTATTTGTCTGGGCAATACACACATCAACAGGTCAAGACTTTAAATAACATACACTACACATGCAACCTTTGGTCTGCTTCGAGATGGTGGTCTGCCCATGATGGATCCTCATGCATATCTCTGGTCAATGAATGTTGCTGTGAGGAGTACATATACCTACACATATCACACACACACAAAAAAGACTCTGAGTGACTTATTTATATTTCTCTTCCTCCCAAAATCTAAAAAAATCCACAAGCACCTCCTAATATTAAAAATAATATTGGTTGACCAAAGTAAGAATTTCATTATAAAAAAACATTCATATTCAAGGTTGACTGTACTTTTTTTTTATAAATTAATCATGTTTACACCATATAAAGAAAATCACAGTGAATTGGTTGATTACAAAAATTTCAATGGTGCAACAGAATTATTATATAAGTACAATATTATTTATTGTTGCACAAAAATTGTGACACATAAAGTATAACCTACATCCAATTCGCTTTCAAGCAAATTGATCTCTTGTGAAGTGTTGTTCAAGATCTCCAAGTAGTCCTTCAAAACAAAAACATTCAAGTATAACGTGGCAGTTTATTCAAAGCCCTTTAAGAAATAGGGGTCAATATTACCACTAGACTGCTGGCCGGGCGCCTCTTTTAATCTGTCAAATAAGTTTGTAGTGTTTGTAGGATGCGGTATGTGGAGGACGCAGGGTGTGTTAGATGGACATGAATGGACCATTATACTGGGATTCCACCAGTCATGCTATCATGTTCAAATTGAAGCAGATATTTGTGCTGTTCCAATAAACAGCTGACGCAGTAGTTACAACTGTATAGTTCAATTTAGCCCACTCCCCAGTATTATGGAGACCAGGGGTATGTAGCTTAGTGCAATGAGTAATTTTCTAGTTAACTGATCAAGATTATTAGACCTTTTCAAAATAGTTTTACCACATTTTTTCAATGTGTATATATATATATGGAATGTCATTCTACATCATATTAATTGAGTTTTAGAGCAATTTCATGCCGTCGAATCGACATAAATAAGCCGATGTCACAGGGTATGAGCAGTCAGTGCACCCCAGACGCATCACGACGGCAAAGGCGATGTCTTGCGACTTGCAAATATGTCCCCAAAACTAATGCTACATCATTCATTTTTATTCTCCATAATGCAGATTTATTAGTTTTAAGCTTAAATTTATTTAAAATATTGCTAATTGTTTTTATTTCGACTTTGCCATGCACACGCAAGACATCGCCTTTTTGCAATTCTGATGCGTCTGTCATGCGCCAACTGCTCGCACACTGTGACATCGGCTTATTTACATCCACTTAAGTCTTTACTGCATTAAATTGATATAAAACATAATTAAAAAAATTACTTGACTTCTTTGTACCGGAAATGATGTAGAATTACGTTCTGAACATATACACATTGAAAACATTTGGTAAAGTAATTTTGAAAAGGCCCTAATAATTTAGGCCAGTTAACTAGAAGATTACTGCACAATGACAATTGGTTTGCATGGATGCATACTACTAAATTACCATTATCCATCATCGCAGGCCAGGGATCGTTGCGCTACAGAAAAGTAATAATATTCAGGGTTAGAATTTAGCCTAAAACAGACATGCCACATGATAGAGATTACCCGTATTCAATACGGATTTTGGCGGTTGTTTAAGTGATACGGCCGTACTCCGTTTTGATACAGATCAATGGCTCGGGTTGTTAATTTTCCTCTGAATCAGAGCTGGTTGAAACCTGTAGATCTTCCTCTTTGGGCTGCCTGGATTTAATTGTAGATAGAACACAAGGTCCCCTGTTCCTGCCCCCTCCACACACACCTATACCAGCTTAAGCGACTTTGGGTGTTCCCGTTCCTTCACCCCTTCATGTTATTTTATTTCTGGTTATGTCAAGAAGCAGTATTTGTGTAATTCCTGAATCAATCTGGCTTTAACTGGAACAAAAGCAAGTATAACTTAGTGTTTTATTGATTTACTAAATAAGTACTTTTTAGGTTCCGGTGTTGCAAACAGTAGAGTATTTGTTTACATTGAATATTAAGCCCGAAAGTAACACTGAATTTTACCACCAGTTGGAAGTAATGCATGTATCTAGCTTCCATTCACTATCAGCTCATGAAATGTAACACAATATTATAGTTCTCTTACTATTTCTCTTTTTAACCACGTTTACTAATTTTTATATTGAATAACTCTTTACACTGTGTTGTCTCTTACGTGAGGTGACTTACACATTAAAAATAGGTTGTGGACTGTCGAAGCCCAAAGCTGGGCTAGCTACATGAATACTTACTGACAATCCTGGCTAGACTCTCCAGGCTGTTTTGACTGTGTTTTATTGTCTTCTTCATTCATCATTTAAATTTTTACCGCCATTCATGTACTTTAAAACAGTATTGGCCATAATTTTTTTAAACCAAGGCTTGATGCGTATGCTACAGCATTATGAAGGATGACAGTTTACTGACATCGTAGGACTTCATAGTAGATTATGTCTAAGACCTAGGTCAATCCTAGTTCATTAATTCTTTTTCCCTGGCCTAGTTGACAGGTTTGTCCACCTTGGCAATCAATTTAAACCCTGACGATGGGCAGCAACCTTCTGCCCCCCACCCACCCACACAGCCATCCCAACCCCAGGCAGCAGCCAGCATCATTTACTGATATAGTGAATAATGACATGTTCTGGGATAGGAAGTTGTCAGGCTTTATTTATAAATAATTGTTTGCAGTCGGATGTGTTTGATCTGGAGGCCAGTCGGGCCCATGGGAGTTGGAAATCTGGTGACCCGACAGTAAATGTGGGGGCCGGTGGGCCCCCGATAAATTCGAACCATGATATTACTAAAATAATAGTCATTCATAGTTTTATACTACTTCTTATATCTATAACTATAGTATATGTGCAATCACGAGAAAAACAACACTCAGTTCAATCATACTGCGACTGTAAATGTATGTAGTGTTTCCGACTGTCAGAATGTGCTACAGTATCGGACAGAAATGGCATAGCCAAGCATAGAAGAAATACTTCATTACTTGAACCCTTACACAGTACTTGAGTCTTGAAAATGAAATGGATATCATTATCAATCATTTCCGTTTCCGAAATGTAATTAACTTTAAGTCCGCGCGTTTACCTCGATTCGTGGGTCTAATTCCTCCTCTTCTTCAATTTCAAACACACATACATCACAACATTCATCTTCCGACGCCATGGCCAGGTACAATGTCCTGTTATATCGGTCTATTTCGACAATGTCAACGCCAAACACGATCGAACGGGCACAAAGCGGCCATGTTTATTCATGTGACCTATTTACGAGCCGAGCCGACTTCCCGTTTGTTTACAAACAAGCCGGGCATGACCTGCTACACAAGGCATGACCACCAGAACAGCGGCGCATGACCAATGGAACTGTGACGTGTGGTATATGTTTAATGGTACATAGTGAAACGAAACTAATTTCATGTTGGGAGATTGGAGGGTGCTGTCCATGATTCCATACAGTATTATATGAATTATATAATTATAGAAAATTTACGGAAATGCATAGAATTTTATTAAATTCCAAAAAGAAAAACACAATTCTATAGCTATATTTAAAGATCAAATGTATATGTACATATACTACATATGCAATATTGACTGGTCACATATACTTGATCAAATTGATTATATTCTATAACTACAATTCTATATATAATCGATACATTTTAACAAATTTTAAATAACAAATTTGTGTATTTATTTATATTAAATTATTTAATTGTGATTACTAATTATGATTATACGTACGTACTATAATTCGATTTGTTATTAATCATAGCTGCCTGCCGGCTACATGTTAATTGATAGAAAGCGAATTGCTGACGATCGACGAAGTCTAGGAGAAGCAGATATATCACGTCTCTATTGTTGCCTAGCTGTGATGAACCTAGCTCAGAACTGCTAGGAAGCCGAGCGAGGTGCGCTTGCAGCAGATGTGTTTTCTTTAGTCGGCCTCTTCCCCGCGACCCCTTTGCACCCATCCCTTTCGCCTTTCTGTTTGCTCTCATTCTACACGGTCTGAATTATACACAGGGTTAAATTCTTCGAAGAAAGGTTGATACGAGAGTCGAGCACTTAATTTGCGGACTGCTACGCTAATTTCTTCGAGGGTCGCCTTCGTGCCTTTCGTCAGGTCATGATGGAGTAGAATTCGGAGTAGAATTGTCGCTCTATATGGATCATGGTCCGTAGTAGCGCAAGATCACATCGATGCATATGAAGAGAAAAAACAGTTTCGGGTGATATACGCCACCGTATTCCCGTCTTATAGTTTTTAACGTACAAGTAGTGCGCGCGCGTCTTGATGACCCTCTGTGAAGTTTGCATTGTCACGTAGGACCTTCGAGACATGGGTGAGCTTCTGCATGAAGCAGCTATACCCAACAAACAAAATGACGTTGTAATGACGTTGCCACGACGTCACATTTTGGTCATGATGACGTTGTGAAGTGACGTCGTTACGACGTCATTGTGTAGACTCCCAATGACGTCGCGACGACGTTGCGAAATTACGTTGTGAAATTACCTTCCCACAAACAACACGCAACCATTATGCAACTTTCTTACTTACTTACTTTCCCACAACCTGTTTAGAATCTTCCAGTAACCATTATAAAATCTATAGATTACCTTCCCACAACCTTATTGGAACATGCCAGCAACCATTACACAACTTTTATGAATCTTCCAACCTCTTTTGCATGACCACCCACCCGCTATTTCCGACATCTATTCCCTTTTAGTATTTTAATATGAGAATGTGAATTACATTAAACATGTGCCATTTGAAAATAAGTTTTATTTTACTGAAATTATGCATAAATCGATTAATGTCTTCTTCGTCTCCTGTGGGCAAGTCTGTGATTCATTGATCTTCACCTGCTTCGTCTGACGACGATGATAATCGTGACGCTGCTGGCACTATTGAAGCACAATTCTGCAAATGAAACATTATGATTAGTTTATTATATTAACAAGTAATTGTCATTTAAAACGAGTAGGCCACACATCTGAGGAATATCAAAACATGTCATATAATATTTGTTTACATTTCAGATGACCTCAAGAAAACTATTGGAATAAGATAGTCAATAGTGTCGAGCTGAATAGTGTTGTCCGATATTGCTAGTTATGTTATAGTTATAGTATTTAGAATAACTAAATTCTTTGAACGCACGCCAACTGGATTTAGTAAGTGGTGTCATATTGCTCTGTTTCCCGAATTCGTAGAGAAGTGACGTTGTCGCGTTTACATTTTTCCGGTCGTTAAAAACGTTCCGATTGACGTGTCTGCGCATGCGCAATAAATAAAAAATCTTCAATGTCCAGCGAAACAACAAAGCATTTTCGGTATAAATGCCACGAGTTATTCGTTAACTCTCCTGTGATGATTACTGTGAAGAGTTTATTAAAATGTCGTTCAAAGCAATAAATTATTACGTTTTTTAAATAACTGTCACGGATTATGGCGCACTAGAGTCACGCGATTTACGCTTGCTATCAAAATATGCTTCAAAACTTGTTTGCCTCGTGTTAATTTGCGACTTTGCTGAGAGGTTATATACATCCTAACGAACAACCCGTAGTATTTATGCCATAAATGCGTTGTCTTTTCGCTGCACATTGATGAGTTTACATATATCGCGCATGCGCAGAAACGTCAATCGGAACGTTTATAACGGCGGTAAAAATGTAAGCGCTACAGCGTCTCTGCCTTGCGAATAGTGGCATGTGTGTGTCCTTATTTCCAGAGCTGCTTGACGAATAATCTCGTCCTTTAAGTGTTGGCCGATAGGTGGCGCTTTTGTGGAAAGGACGTAGACTTTTAGCCGAGTTTCAAGTTCTATTTTACTTTGCTATGTCTTTTTTATGAATAGGGAGGCCATTTAAAATGGTGTTATTGAGTCAGACACTATTTACAGGGAAAAGTGTAAGTCGGAATACATTTTATTGGTGCCCGTGGTTTGTTTGGACCGTTTGTTTCTTGCAGTACTCATTTATCGCCCAAGCCATGCTCCCTGTCACCTAGCCTCCCTAGGGCCGACTTCGATTGAGCTACGCGAGTTACTCGCATAACCCCAACGTGGTATCCGGTTTATGATAATTTACACTGCGCGCGCAGTACTACGCGCGTAATCAACTGAACACCGATGATCGTGATCACGGACATAAACCCCTTATGTAAATAAATAAAATAAAGTAATCTGTTGTTTAGTGTGTAAATTGTGACGTTCATCGTCTTGGACTTTAATTATAATTCATAGAATGTGTTGACTTTAATCCATATTTAAGTCCTTAAATGGTTGTGTCATGTAATGTTTAATTAATTTCTTATGCAGTAGGGGGCCTAAGTAAGTTACTCGAGTGAATCCTGTAAAACTCGCGATTGCCTCGAGTAGCTAATCTAGGTCAAAAATGGTCACATGCTCGAGTGATCTCGGCTGTTCGATTGGGACTCGGGTAGCCCTCGGGTTACGTGAGTTGTCAATCGAAGTCGGCCTAGGCTATGCCTAGTCTCGCTTAACCGACTGTCGGTCGGCTGCGGAACTACGCCGAGAAGACAGTCTGGTACCATTTATGGCTTTTGTTTGGTATCCGCGTGATCTATACAATGCTGCCACCTCACGGACACTGCCGTAATATATATTTTTATAAACAACTGCAAATTTGTATTTCTATTTATTTTGTGTTAATATAAGTTTAATTCTGAATAGTTTTTATAATACAGCATTATTTGATAAAAAGGTATCCTTATTTAATCGGTATGCTATCCATGTGGGGCTAGACAATGCTGCCATCTCACGGATACTGGTTAATCCTGTCGTAATTCTTATTTTATTATTTATAAACAACTGTAAATTTGAATTTTTACTTACTTTTGTGTTAATATAAGTTCAATGTTAAATACTTTTCATATGATATTATTATCTTGTAAAAGTATATCGTTACTTTTATTTCCTAGTTGGCCTGAGAGCCAATCAGCATCTCTACCCTAATCTGGGGTAAGGCTACCCGGATGTAGAAACTTAAGCCCATTAATGTCCCAGGCGGAGTTGAAGGGCTGAAAAGTGCTGCCACCTCACGGAGTCTGGGTAACCGAGGCTAGGCTATGCCATGGCTATGCCTATGTTATTGGAAGTGGCTACTTGCTATAGTCACACACATACAAATGCATGTAAAACACCTAATGTCAATCTTGTCAAAAGTATCTTCAACCTAGCCCTTACAGTTACACTAAACGTAACCCTAAACCTTATTCCACATAAGAAAAAAAATTGGCGTATTATAATTATAGTTATATGTGAGTGGTTAGCAAGTAGTTATTTCAAAAGGAAAGCATAACAAACTCCAGCGGGTGATATTGTCCAGCCTTGGCTTAGGACCCACGCTGGGCAACTTAGAGCCGTCTAATTATTACTTAGAAATGTTTGAGATTTCCACCAAGCATTGATTGCATCTAAGTTCCATGGGGAAGGTGTGTCCATGGCTTAGGACTGTCCTGTTCACAGTGTCCTCGCAGCTCCTCTGATCAGATATTTGAGATCTAGTATTATTATATTATAAGATTGTGATTTTGTTGGTGCAGTATTTAATATTAATCAAGTTTCATAGGGAATATAAAATTATAATTATAATGTTTCTCCCTGATTGTTCTCCAGGGGTAGACCTAGAACTCTCACACTAAATTGTAGTAATATACTCAGACAATTTGATACAAATATGTAATTGTAGCATTTTGATGCAAACACGTCATAATTGGTGTTAATTCAGAGGGTAAAGTCTGATTGTAAAGTATTATTGTGATGATAATCTAGCAATTTGATGCCAGGCATGTAGGATGTTAGAGACTATATGATACATATTTCTGTGGTTAGATTCACAACTGTGTGTAATTGTTGCTGATTATTTTTACAGAAAGTGAAATCTTTCCTGGACAACATCCGCATATATGTGCGTGGTGGCGGAGGCGGACAAGGATTGCCCCGCTATGGGGGGCGTGGTGGCCGTGGGGGTCATGTCTACGTTGTTGGTAGTAAGAATATGAGTTTGAAGAAACTTGTTCAGCAGAATCCAACAAAACGATTTGTAGCCAAGTCAGGCGAGAATAGTCGGTAAGTAACTAACACAATATTAACAACAGTACCAACACTGTTGCATGATGAGGGCCTTATGTGAACATTTGCTTAGTGGGGCTTTATATGAACAGTTGAACACTGTTGCAGGATGAGGGCCTTATATGAACACTGTTGTTGGATGAGGGCCTTATGTGAACACTGTTGTTGGATGAGGGCCTTATGTGAACACTGTTCTAGGATGGGGGCTTTATATGAACAGTTGAACGCTGTTGTTGGATGAGGGCCTTATGTGAACACTGTTCCAAGATGGGGGCTTTATATGAACAGTTGAACGCTGTTGTTGGATGAGGGCCTTATGTGAACACTGTTCCAGGATGGGGGCTTTATATGAACAGTTGAATGATTAGGGCCTTATGTGAGCATTGTTGCAGGATGAGGGTCTTATGTGAACACTGTTGCAGGATTAAGGTCTTATGTGAACATTTTTGCAGGATTAGGGTCTTATGTGAACACTGTTGCAGGATTAGGGTCTTATGTGAACACTGTTGCAGGATGAGGGCCTTATGTGAGCATTGTTGCAGGATTAGGGTCTTTTGTGAACACTGTTGCAGGATTAGGGTCTTATTATCTTATGTGAACACTGTTGCAGGATTAGGGTCTTATGTGAACACTGTTGCAGGATGATGGCCTTATGCGAGCATTGTTGCAGGATTAGGGTCTTTTGTGAACACTGTTGCAGGATTAGGGTCTTATGTGAACACTGTTGCAGGATGAGGGCCTTATGTGAACACTGTTGCAGGATTAGGGTCTTATGTGAGCATTGTTGCAGGATTAAGGTCTTTTGTGAACACTGTTGCAGGATTAGGGTCTTTTGTGAACACTGTTGCAGGATTAGGGTCTTATGTGAACCAGACATGGGGTCAAATACATTTGTATTTGAAAGTATTTAAATACTTTTTTTTTAAAGTATTTGTATTTGACATTTAGGAATTGAAAGTATTTGTATTTAAATACTTTCCTAAAGTATTTGATATTTCAAATACTTTTCAAATACTTTTTTTAAATCCTGGGCACCAGCTAGCTAGCCAATTCCCTTTGTGTGATAGAGGAAGAAGCCTGGCACTGGTTTATCAAGCCCTTTGTTCAAGCCACAATTAAATAAGCCACAGTGGACTTTGTTCAAACATCACTGAGCCCAGTGTGCAGGGCAGCCTAATTGATACCAATGATAAATGGAGAACCCAATTCAAGTCAGATCTTGTTAAGTGATCCTCAGTGAATGAATGGAAAGCTTGGCTCTGGGTTCTGTCCACATTGCCATGATTGTGTGAAAAGGGTGTGGAGGAATGATTATAAGGAACATTGCATTCAATTAGCTTGCAGCAGGACTTTGCACTATCCCATATACTACCAGGCAGTAGCCAGATAGATACTAGACCACTGAATGTAACCAGACAACTTAGACAATAGCAATGAACTGCTTGATATATCGTTTTGTTTCTTTTACCTATATAGTAATATATCCTGAAAATGAAAAGTATTTGAAAAAGTATTTGAAATACTTTTCAAAAGTATTTGTATTTAAATACATTTGCATTTAAAAGTATTTGTATTTGAATCCCATAAAAGTATTTGTATTTGTATTTAAATACATTTCAATGTATTTGACCCCATGTCTGATGTGAACACTGTTGCAGGTCGAGGGCCCTACTTGGAGAGCCAGGCAAGGACATTGAGATCCCCGTGCCATGTGGAGTGTGCGTGAACACAGACTCTGGTCGGACACTGGGTCAGTGGCAGCATGCAGCCTGTACATGTGCACAAGGCGACCAATGTCAAGTTTTGAGAACAGTAAACTGTTTCTGTGCCCATCTTGTAAAGTAGCTGAGTAAAATATATTGATATATATTCTGTCCACCACTATTTACAGTACATCACAACATAACTAAAAATGTTATAGTGATCTAGCTTCTATTGTTGTAGTATTGTGGATAGTCACCACAAACCATATAACAAGATTTAAAATTGTTGTAATATTTATATTTTGTTTTGAATTTAAAAAATAAACCTAACATGTGTTTTGTGGGGAATATGCAGGAAAAGGAGAATCAGTCTTAGTTCTGGAATGTACGTTTATGTTGCTAAACGTGGTTTTCTTTAAATGTCCATCAAAGATTGAATAATAGCATTGATTGCATGAAAGAACCACTTTTTATTCATGAATAAAAGTGATTTACACAAAAGTAATTGTTATGAAAGGTATATTATTGATAATAACCATATGCAGCTATTGGGATATGGGAAAAACACAGTTTGAGTGTGTTTGTTAAAAATATCCTAGCTGCCATACCACCCCTTAAAGGCGATGTGTAACATGCGCCTTCACATAACATACAGTTGTGTGCAGAAAAACAATTTGAATAGCAGATGTTGTCAATGCCGCAATAGCGGACTGTCATACTGAAATGTTTAAACTAGGAAGTAAATTGTGAAAAGACGTTTATGACAACTTTTGTGTAAAGAGGCAAATCACGATTTTGTTTTCATATAACAGGTGAAATCAACACTCCAGAAGACCGAGTGCTCGTGGCGCGGGGTGGGACGGGAGGGTGTCAGGAGAATGACTTCCAGGGAACAAAAGGGGCGCCAGTGTCTGTACGACTTGACCTCAAACTCATTGCAGACATTGGCTTGGTTGGGTAAGTGGAGTCACAACCCTGCAATGGTTTTTCTTTTAGGTTCTTACTGCCACATAATGTTGGTACTCTGACTCAGTCAGTTAGATTAGTTCATAATTTTCTAAATTATTATACATTGTCATGACAATTTTAGGTGGAAAATGAAATATAAGACAAGCCACATTTTTGGGATGGCAAATCCGTATTTTTGAAAAACAAAATTCTGTAAGAATCCGTATCAATTCCGTATCACTAATCAGATCTTCCAGTCAACTGTTTTAAGTTTATTGAGGCCTTTTCAAAATGTATGTGTACGTGTCAGAAGTGTCATTCTGCACCACTCCCTCTAAAAAGAAGTCAGATATATATTTTCAATTGGGTTTTAGATGAATTTAATGCTATCGAGTCAACATAAATAAGCCGATGTCACAAGGAGCGAGTGGTTAGCGCAGCCCAGACGCATCGGGGCCTCAAACCCCGGCTTTGTCAAAGGCGATGTCTAGCGTGTGCATTGCGAAGTCGAAAAAACAATTAGCCATATTTTATAAATTTATGTAAATTTAAATCAAATATATCTGCATTATATAGAATAACAAATTTAAGGTTTTGGGACATATTCGCAAATTGCAAGACATCACCTTTGGCATGGCTTTGGCTTTGCGGTCGTGATGCATCTGGGAAGCGCTATGTATTGCTGACGCCCAGTGACATCGGCTTATTTATCGACTCGACGACATTAAATTGGTATAATGCACAATTAAAAAAAATTATATCTGACTTCGTTTTAGCGGGTGTGATGCAGAATGACATTCCAAACACATACATATCGAAAAAACGTGGTAAATCCATTTTGTAAAAGCCCTAAATAATTTAGGCCAGTTAACTGGAAAATTACAGACATTTTAGTTCACTTCAGCTCTTTTAAACTGCGTACCGCAAAACAGACAGTGTCATCAAATAATAACAATTTATTTCAGCAGTTCGCGCATATATCAAAGTTTCACTGGCAAGCATCAACATCTTGAAATCAGAATAGCAGGCGATTTCGCGGCGACGAGCTCCATTGAGCCACCTGCCGCAGTTTTCAGAACAACACATTTACCAGTGCGCCATCTATTATGCGCTACCATAAACTAATCAGAGATTTAGTTCGTTTGTTTTGAATCGATTTACTTAGTCACCAACAGTAAACGATTATTCCATTGTGCTGTAGTTGTGTGACGTGTACATAATGTGGTTAAAAATAATGTCTCCATAAATTTTAGTTAAAATCTGTATCAAAATGAAGTATGGATGTATCACTTACAAAAACGCCAACATCCGTATCGGATACGGGTAATCCATGTCATGTGGCAAGTCTGAAATATGTTTCTTTACAGAACTCTCTTGTTGTGTTTCAGTTTTCCAAATGCTGGCAAATCTACATTATTGTCAGCCATTTCAAGAGCTGCCCCAAAGATTGCTGCATATCCTTGTAAGAGACACAACGTACATGGCAAAACATGTGTGTCACATGGCTCTACTGTAACACTTAGAGGTGTAACAACTGACATGGCTCTACTGTAACACTTAGAGGTGTAACAACTGACATGGCTCTACTGTAACACTTAGAGGTGTAACAACTGACATGGCTCTACTGTAACACTTAGAGGTGTAACAACTGACATGGCTCTACTGTAACACTTAGAGGTGTAACAACTGACATGGCTCTACTGTAACACTTAGATGTGTAACAACTGACATGGCTCTACTGTAACACTTAGAGGTGTAACAACTGACATGGCTCTACTGTAACACTTAGATGTGTAACAACTGACATGGCTCTACTGTAACACTTAGAGGTGTAACAACTGACATGGCTCTACTGTAACACTTAGATGTGTAACAACTGACATGGCTCTACTGTAACACTTAGAGGTGTAACAACTGACATGGCCTTACTGTAACAGTTGTATGACACTATTAATGACTATTATTAACTAGTAAATTTAGTTCTTCTTAATGTACATTTGTTGATGGGCAGTTACAAATATACAGTTGCTCATGAATTGCACTTACTCCCTGGCAGACCTGTTCAATCGAACACCATCTCAGCTTCTCGGGGAAGCTTTCAGCCATGCCGCAATAAATGCACGCAGACTACTTGCACACAAATATTCACCACTGTCTATAGCCAGGTACTCATTCATACAGTTGAGTGAACTGGATCAATGTAGAGTGACAAAACTTGCCCAAGGTTTTACTTGACAATACATGATTTGAACCCAAGTCCTTTCAGTCGCGAGTCCGATGCTCTACCCCTGAGCCACTGCGCTACTACTTAGTGATGACTAGTTTAACTCTTACAGTTACTCAGTTGCAATATTTAAAAGAGTGTCTTTATAAGGACTAACCAGTAACAGCCCAATGAAATATGATATTTCAAAATGAACAGTTCCATTAAGAATTTGTATCTAAGTTTAAAATTAATGTGAAGTTGTTTTATTGTGAGTTTTTATTTAGTATTTTTTTCTGTTTCAGTTACAACAATTACCCCCCAGCTGGGAGTGATGGTTTACCCTGATCGCAGACAGGTTAGTGACTGTGTTATCACACAGTTAACAGTCAGAGGATCCAGACGACACCAAGTTGGTGACCTTATAGAAGATTCATGAGTTGAATGATAAACAGATCATTGATGGTCCATAAGATATATGTACGATAGATCATTCATGATCAGAAGAACAATAACAGATCATTGATGATGTAATGGTCGTATAACAGATCATTTATGACCCATGGGACATCTAACATATCATTCATAGTCCAAACAACATCTGTCAGATCATTCATGATGCAATGAATGTATAACAGATAATTTCATCATGAATTAAGTCAGTTGACTTCCTTTCAATATTTTTTTTATTGTAATTTAAACAGTGACACAGGCTTAAATTGTAGTCAGACTCTTGTCTCCAAAATCTAGATCTCAATGGCAGACCTTCCCGGGCTGATCGAAGGAGCACACTTAAACGTGGGCATGGGCCACAACTTCCTGAAGCACGTGGAACGCACCAAGTTACTGCTGTTCCTTGTTGACATTCACGGCTTCCGTTTGAACACGAAGCACCCTGAGAGGACCGCGCTGGAGACCATTCTCCTTCTCAACAAGGTATGTTTAAAAACCTCGCCAATTGTATACTACTGGAGACCATTCTCCTTCTCAACAAGGTCTGTTTAAAACCCTCGGCAATTGTATACTACTGGAGACCATTCTTCTTCTCAACAAGGTCTGTTTAGAAACCTCGCCAATTGTATACTACTGGAGACCATTCTCCTTCTCAACAAGGTCTGTTTGAAAACCTCACCAATTGTATAGCACTGGAGACCATTCTCCTTCTCAACAAGGTCTGTTTAAAAACCTCGCCAATTGTATAGCACTGGAGACCATTCTTCTTCTCAACAAGGTCTGTTTAAAAACCTCACCAATTGTATAGTACTAGAGACCATTCTCCTTCTCAACAAGGTCTGTTTCAAAACTTCACCAATTGTATAGTACTGGAGACCATTCTCCTTCTCAACAAGGTCTGTTTAAAAACCTCGCCAATTGTATAGCACTGGAGACCATTCTTCTTCTCAACAAGGTCTGTTTGAAAACCTCACCAATTGTATAGTACTAGAGACCATTCTCCTTCTCAACAAGGTCTGTTTAAAAACCTCACCAATTGTATAGTACTAGAGATTCTTTCTAAAAATCTGGTGTTTGAATTAAGAGAACTGGTGAACTAACCTGTATTTGTTGTCAGGAGTTGGAACTGTACAAGGAGGACCTGATGAACAAGCCCGCGGTTCTCGCCCTCAACAAGGTTGACATTGAAGGCAGTGACGAGACATTGGAGGAGATAATGCAGAAAGTGAACCACCTCGAGGGTAAGTGATCACATAACACAGTCACATCTGACAGAGAACCTAGCTCATCAGGCTAACGCTTTCTGTAAAAATGACTTCACTCCTGAACGGTAATCTTGCATACTGTAAACTGTCAACACGCGGCTGTGTCACTGGACATTGTCGTAAGTCTGTCAACGAACTGGTGTCAACACACGGCTGTGTCACTGGACACTGTCATAAGTCTGTCAACGAACTGGTGTCAACACGCGGCTGTGTCACTGGACATTGTCGTAAGTCTGTCAACGAACTGGTGTCAACACACGGCTGTGTCACTGGACACTGTCATAAGTCTGTCAACGAACTGGTGTCAACACACGGCTGTGTCACTGGACACTGTCAGTCATAAGTTTGTCAACGAACTGGTGTCAGTCTTTCGCATTTTGAAATATGATTGTTATTTTAATACTAGCCAGTAACAGAAATAATTGTATATTTAATAATATATAAAAGAAATTGTAATAAAATTCATTCATCAGTGCTCCTCAGAACAAATCTGGAAGTGAGTGTGATGATGAACAGTTGCTTATGTTCATAATACATCTGGTGGCAGCCACACGGAAATTTGTTTTTGAATATGTTGACAGAATTTTGTTTCTTCCACAGCTTCGTAGATTAATCCTGAAAGGTTTGATGCTTGAGTTGCAAATGAACTAGGAAGAAAGCATTAATATCCCCGTATCCCACACACACTCGTCCTACCCCACCCCCACGTATAGACTAGCCCTAAACCCCCACACAACACACTTGCCCTAACCCTACCCAGCACTGACAGTGACATACTCATGGTTTGTTACAGATCACGTGCAGGAAGTGCACGCAGACTTGCGGCCAAAACAACTCATCAAATTTGATGAAGTCATAGCAATATCGGCAAAGCGGAGAATATCGACAGAGAAACTGAAAACGAGGCTGCGTGAACTGTTAGACGTATATGCAGACTTGGAGATATTGAGAGATGAAACAGGTGCTAAGTCCCTGGAGATTGTGCACAGTCAAGTGACAGAACAGTGCGGCCACAAGACATTGGTGTGATGTCACACTCAGAGTGAGCATGTGTGTGTGTGTGTGTGTGTGTGTGTGTGTGTGTGTGTGTGTGTGTGTGTGTGTGTGTGTGTGTGTGTGTGTGTGTGTGTGTGTGTGTGTGTGTGTGTGTGTGTGCATGTTGTGTGCAAACAGAGAGTGTATATGTGTATGTGCATGAATGCTAGTGAATGTTTAACAATAATATTTTTATTATATTTAATGTTTGACAAAGAACTGTAACCAGTCATTACTGGGCATCAGTCAGCCAAAGAATAGCTTTTTTGTAATCTAATTGAATAAAAGGAATAAGATGAGACATTTGTTTTGTAGAACCCTGCAATGTACATTTGCCATTAAACAAGCCTTGCCATAACAAAAAGCTTTTAAATTTGTTAAAGGGATAACTGTACATAATTTTTGTTTAATGTTTGTTAAATATGCATTCACTACATTACAGTGAATAAAGAAAACTATGACTCCATTAATTCTACACACACTGCCACTCCTTTGGTTCTACCACACATTGCCACTGCTCTAGAGATTCTCAGGTTTCTAAGATATGGCAACTAACGGTTCATGGTGCACACATGGTGGTACCATAAGTCCACTGGACCTTTGGTCCGAAGGAAAAAATCACTTCATTGGTTTTTTTTCTCATTATTTATGACCAGAAACACAGCCATATGATGTGAATGCAGCAACTAGGGGTCTCACTCCACAAGTTGTCTTTCACTGTACATTTGTCCAGAATATTAACCTTCTCTGTGTTTGTCACATACAGGTGACACAATATGTTTAAACAATAAACATCATGGTAAAAGTTGAGGAGTAAAAACCTTGCAATCTGAACCTCAATCAGACGGCATGTGTGGACTGTAATCATAATATCTCAGCATATGTGTAATAGCTGTAATCACAATTACTTTAGTTGTGTTACTGATTGTAATATAAAACATGAATACTTCCAACAGTGTGACTGTTTATTTACAGTTGCAACATTACGCACCTATATTTGATTATGCTCCACATAAGGCATTGCAGCTGCATGTTTATTACATGGTACCTACTTCAGCACAAAATACCATCGCTTCCCCAAGAAGTCCAACATCAGTTCAACTTGGCAATTAATTTCTCCTAGCTTTAAATGAATACACAAAGGCTGCTTGTGTTTTATAGTAACACCAGCTGCCTAACTGCTCATTTGATTTACAACTAAGGCAATCAGCTTACCAAACAAGGAAATCCTTATACTCTGTCATATATAATACCTTTATATAACCAGGTCATTATAAACTATGGCTGGACATCTAACTTAACTCAAAGACAATTATGTTGTAATGTGCCAATGCTTTTTTTAATGTGATCATGTATACATTCCACACACGTCCATTTAAATTGAATGCTGAATAAGGTCAATATTCATAACAAGATAGCTGTCAAATCTTATTTAAATTGGGGGTTGATTAAACATATTTGAGTGTTCCTAATAGTAGATAAATAATAGATTATATGTGCAACAGTTCCACTCTACTTCACCAATGAAGTCATCTTTTCAACGAAGCATGATTTTTTAGCATCATGTTCTTAAATATGATATTGGCATGTCTTTTATTATTTATGTGTGCAATGGATATCGAATATGACCAATATATGGTTGGTCTATTTTCTACTTGGTAGTGAGCCATATTTGTCAGTTCAGCCCACCAACCTGGGACATGAGCAAATAGATATGTGATTTGCTCATACAAGACAATTATCAGATAAACAAAAACGACAATCACAGTAGCATTGTGGGCATTTATTACCCTAACACAAGTAGTTAAGTTTCCTTGGACATGTATCATTCACCTGAGGTGATTCCGGCAACACCCGGGGTGATCCAAGCATCACCCCGGGTTATTCCTGCATAACCCGGGGTGAGTCCAGCATCATCCGGGGTGATCCAAGCATCACTCGGGGTGAGTCAAGCATCACCCGGGATGATCCAAGCTGCTGACCAAGCATCACTCGGGGTGAGTCCAGCATCACCCGGGATGATCCAAGCATCACTCAGGGTGATTCCAGCATCACCCGGGATGATCCAAGCATCACTCGGGGTGATTCCAGCACCTCCCAGCATCATCTGTTACAAAAGACTTGCAATACAAATTATGCTTCACGAGTTAGTGGTATTATAACATGATAATTCTAATTGTAAATTTATACAACTCAGTGATGACATAACTCAGTGATGACATTGAGACTCGTGAGATAACTATACATGTTTGTGCGACTACCATAAGTATAAGACAGAATCGAAAACATTAACAAATGAATACTATGCTATGGTGTGATATACAAGTCAAGAATAACCAATGGCCAGCAACAATTTAGCACACTATGTGTACAAATATCCTGCAATGTCTACAGCCATGTAACTCAGTCGTACACCAGAGTGATGGAACCAGTGAGATGTGAACAAACTGGGGCATGCTTTAAAATGCAATTGAACCCCGAATTTCAGGGCCTTGCAGTAATGTTCTCAAGGGTCTGTTATCACAACTGCTACAATTATACAGTTCATCATCATCACATGTATAAATATATATATATATATAGATAGATAGATATATGATCAACTGTATAATTAGCAGTCTTGATTTATTGCTGTTAGTATAAATACAAATGTTTTGTGTGGGTTTGAGCAAAATAAAAAATTCACATTTTGTTCTGAAACCTTATATATGTATGTAATATATATGTATATACTTCTACCTTTATATATACATATATTTATATGTATAATTATATGCCTAGGTGAAGGGTTACATCAGGACAAAATGGGACAAATAAACTTTTTTTAATTTTGCTAAAAATGGTGCACACATTTGTTTAAACGCATTGCTATGATATCACAATTTTAATTTATATAACGTGATAAATCCCACATTAAACAACATGTACAAAACCAAGTGTTTCTTCTCAGAATCGTCATCCACTTTTTTCAAAATGTGACAAAACACCACCTAGCTGTATATGCAGCAGAGCAGAGACATACCGGTATGTACCATATTTTGATAACAAAATAATTTAATATCATTATGTAAAACAAATCTGCAACCAATATTTCAGATTTTTTGTTTACCATTTTCTGTTTGTGTGTTCTTAAGAAACATCAACATGCTTTACAAGTTTTCATGTAAACTTTGAGGATGAAACACAAACGCAATTTTTTCTCAAGATAAATAAATTGGATATATTATCGGGTTTTTGCCCTGAAATCTTCCACAAATACTATACATTCACAACGTTGGTATATAACCACGTACTGAACAAACTTACACTCATCTACGCACAAAATTGCCAGTGTAGTCAGGTTTGCCTAACAACTGTTGTTTTCTAGTGACAACTGTTGCCTAGGAATGAAACACTGTAGAGTGTGGATCTTGTTGCCTAGAAACTAAGGATAGTGCGGATCTTGTTGCCTAGGAACCAAGGAGAGTTTGGATCTTGTTGCCTAGAAACTAAGGTGAGTGTGGATCTTGTTGCCTAGAAACTAAGGATAGTGTGGATCTTGTTGCCTAGGAACCAAGGAGAGTTTGGATCTTGTTGCCTAGAAACCGAGGAGAGCGTGGATCTTGTTGCCTAGGAACCGAGGAGAGCGTGGATCTTGTTACATCTCACTTGTTGGTAAGTTGTCAGACTTGTCTGCTCGGTGTGCCCCATGTAGTCTGTTGTTAGTGTGGCCCTGAAACAATCCCACTTATTGTTGACATTATGCTGACACATGACTGACACATAATATAGGTGACAGATGTAATGTGACTGGTCAGTGGTCACTAGTCTCTTGCTGGCTTCTCACTAAAGTGTTGGGATTGAATGTGTTACATGGATATTTGTTTATATCATATCTGTCAACTTGGAGCAACTTAAATACTGTGTGTATTTATTTATGTATTATGTATGTCACAATGAAGAATTTGTTTTTTATTCGACCATTATTTCAAACACCCACATACAACACACCTATGTCAAACAATTCAGAACAATACAAATATATAAAATCACAACAAACATGGTAATAATGTATATATTTGATAATACAACATTCAGTTCTCTAAGACCGTGCTAACCACTTTCTAGGAGCCACCTTCTGAGAAACTTAACTTACAAATGTTACTGTACAATATACAGTATACACACAATTCTGTGCAGGGTCTGTGTCAGGACCTGACGACACATCGACAGGCGATATCTGTGTCACGACCTGACGACACATCGACTGGCGATATCTGTGTCAGGACCTGACGACACATCGACTGGTGATAATTATAAACAATTAAAAGCAACGACCCAATACTTACTGAAATGGCATGAGTAACTCACGCACAAACATTGATGAGCTCTGACCACAGTAAGTTCTGCAACAAAACGCAAGCTCTGTGTGGCATGACTCTATGTATTATGAGGCTGTGTGCGGCATGACTCTATGTATTATGAGGCTGTGTGTTGCATGATTCTATGTATTATGAAGCTGTGAGTGGCATGACTCTGTATCATGAGGCTGTGTGTAGCATAACTCTATGTATTATGAGGCTGTGTGTGGCATGACTCTATGTATTATGAGGCTGTATGTGGGATGACTATGTATTATGAGGCTGTGTAGCATGACTCTATGTATTATGAGGCTGTGTCACGTGTGTGGCATGACTCTATGTATTATGAGGCTGTGTGTGGCATGACTCTATGTATTATGAGGCTGTGTCACGTGTGTGGCATGACTCTATGTATTATGAGGCTGTGTGTGGCATGACTCTATGTATTATGAGGCTGTGTGTGGCATGACTCTATGTATTATGAGGCTGTGTTTGGCATGACTATGTATTATGAGGCTGTGTGTGGCACGACTATGTATTATGAGGCTGTGTGTGGCATGACTCTATGTGTTACGAGGTTGTGAGTGGCATGACTCTATGTATTATGAGGCTGTAAGTGGCATGACTATATATTATGAGGCTGTGTGTGGCATGACTCTATGTATAATGAGGCCATGTGTGGCATGACTCTATGTATTATGAGGTTGTGTGTGGCATGACTATGTATTATGAGGCTGTGTGTGGCATGACTATGTATTATGAGGCTGTGTGTGGCATGACTCTATGTATAATGAGGCTGTGAGTGGCATGACTATGTATTATGAGGCTGTGTGTGGCTTGACTCTATGTATTATGAGGCTGTGAATGGCATGACTATGTATCATGAGGCTGTGAGTTTAACAAGATTTAACAAGATTTAACAAGATTGCCACCTAGAGAATCAACTCAAGATGGCAGGTGGACAAGGAAGCCCTTTGGCTTATCGAGAGTCCAACCTATCTATCTAAATGTACCCCGCCCTTCTTAGGTACATGTCAATTTTATTTTTAAACATATTAACACTACTAGCACCTACACAATCAGCCGATAATCTGTTCCATTCATTTACTGTTCTTTGTGAAAATGAAAATTTTCTAATATCTAATCTACACTGCTTCTTTGCTAATGTAACTCCATGTCCTCTAGTCCTTCTCTCTTCCTTAACTGAGAAAAAAATATTTCTGTCAATATTTTCATACCCATTCAATATTTTAAAAACTTCTATCTGATCTCCTCGCAGTCTCCTGGTTTCTAGTGTTGTTAATCCACATTCTTTTAGACGCATTTCATAACTAATATTCCTGAGTTTTTGTATCATTTTGGTTGCTCTTCTTTGTACTCTTTCTAGCATATCAATATCCTTCTTGCGATAAGGCCTCCATGCCTGTATGCAATATTCTAAATGAGGCCTAACTATTGTTTTGTACAGTGGTATTATTAGTTCTTTTTCCTTGTACACTATATTTCGCCTAATTAATCCAAGAATTTGGTTTCCCTTCGCTGCTGCAATTGCACACTGTTCTGATACCTTCATATCAGCACTAATAGTTAACCCTAAGTCCTTTTCCTTTATGGTAGTATTTAGTACAGTATCACCCATTGTATATTGTGCATCTTCATTCCCATGTCCTGTGTGGAGGCACTTACACTTCCCATAATTAAACAGCATTTGCCACTTCTCAGACCATTCGGTCAACTTATTTAGATCATCTTGTAATTGCTGTCTATCTGCATCACTTTTTATTTTTCTGAACACTTTTGTATCATCCGTCCGAGTTGCATGACTATGTATTATGAGGCTGTGAGTGGCATGACTATGTATTATGAGGCTGCGTGTGGCATGACTCTATGTATTATGAGGCTGTGTGTGGCATGACTCTATGTATTACGAGGCTGTGAGTGGCATGACTCTATATATTATGAGGCTGTGTGTGGCATAACTCTATGTATTACGAGGTTGTGAGTGGCATGACTCTATGTATTATGAGGCTGTGAGTGGCATGACTATATATTATGAGGCTGTGTGTGGCATAACTCTATGTATTATGAGCCTGTGTGTGGCATGACTCTATGTATTATGAGGCTGTGTGTGGCATGACTCTATGTATTATGAGGCTGTGTTTGGCATGACTCTATGTATTATGAGGCTGTGTGTGGCACGACTATGTATTATGAGGCTGTGTGTGGCATGACTCTATGTATTACGATGTTGTGAGTGGCATGACTCTATGTATTATGAGGCTGTAAGTGGCATGACTATATATTATGAGGCTATGTGTGGCATGACTCTATGTATTATGAGGTTGTGTGTGGCATGACTCTGTATTATAAGGCTGCGTGTGGCATGACTCTATGTATTATGAGGCTGTGTGTGGCATGACTCTATGTATTATGAGGCTGTGTGTGGCATGACTCTATGTATTATGAGGCTGTATGTGGCATGACTATGTATTATGAGGCTGTGTGTAGCATGACTCTATGTATTATGAGGCTGTGTCACGTGTGTGGCATGACTCTATGTATTATGAGGCTGTGTGTGGCATGACTCTATGTATTATGAGGCTGTGTTTGGCATGACTCTATGTATTATGAGGCTGTGTGTGGCACGACTATGTATTATGAGGCTGTGTGTGGCATGACTCTATGTATTACGATGTTGTGAGTGGCATGACTCTATATATTATGAGGCTGTAAGTGGCATGACTATATATTATGAGGCTGTGTGTGGCATGACTCTATGTATTATGAGGCCGTGTGTGGCATGACTCTATGTATTATGAGGTTGTGTGTGGCATGACTCTGTATTATAAGGCTGTGTGTGGCATGACTCTATGTATTATGAGGCTGTGTGTGGCATGACTCTATGTATTATGAGGCTGTGTGTGGCATGACTCTATGTATTATGAGGCTGTATGTGGCATGACTATGTATTATGAGGCTGTGTGTAGCATGACTCTATGTATTATGAGGCTGTGTCACGTGTGTGGCATGACTCTATGTATTATGAGGCTGTGTGTGGCATGACTCTATGTATTATGAGGCTGTGTGTGGCATGACTCTATGTATTATGAGGCCATGTGTGGCATGACTCCATGTATTATGAGGCTGTGTGTGGCATGGCTCTAACACTATTTTTTATCCAGTATATGAGCAATTTGGCACTTAAATAGACTGTCATTTCACTTGCACATAATATGTCCTTATAATGCGCAAAACACAAATGACAACCAAGCAAAAATGTACAACTCAAAACACCTAATAAAACTGCCCAATTCAACCATCATTAACACTATTATACCTCATCTAATATTAATATCCTTTGAATGCTTAGACCTTATGTTATTCTACAATAGGGTTCACACATTTTCATGTTTCAAATTCCATGACTTTCACTGACATAAAAATGTGTCTTTCTATGACGTTTTTGCACAAAGAATTTCCCAGTTATCATGAAATTGAATTACTAAAATGTGGCAAACTAATTATGATACATATATTTATAATGAACAATCAAATTTGTTGGTAAATACAACTAACTGAGATGTAAAATATTCAATAAATATTTTACTTTTTTCCACCTCTAAAATACTTCCATGGTTTCCCTGGCCTGGAACCTATCTTATATATTTCCATGGCTTTCCAAAATTGTCAAGCAACTGTACAAACACTGTACAATCAGAATAGTTTCCCAAATAAACAATAACAAAAACACATTAACCTTCCAGCAATCATGTCATTGACAGTTGTTACAACCGATAATGTAATAATCGCCCGGTAATGTAATAACTACCCGATAATGTAATAAAATCACCCGATAATGTAATAACCACCCTATAATGTAATAACATCAACCGATAATGCCCAGGATTTGGGCCGACAATTTCGTTATCAATGAAGCCCACAGTTGTATTACACCAAACCGTCATTAATAAATGGACAGAGAATGTATAACTCAAAATCCTGACCTGCTGGGATAAATATGACTTCCGAATTGGAACCAGCATATTGGATTTAATCTAAATTGATTCCGCTAGCAAAGTTGTGGTATTGCGAAATAGAAGAAATCGACGAAATCGACTAAGTACAAGAAACCAACATGAAATCCACGAAAACGACTAAGTCCTACGAGAAATGTGTACGTTATTACATTATCAGGCGAAAGTTATTACATTATCAGGCAAGAGGAGTTTATTACATTATCGGTTGAAAATTATTACATTATCGGTTAGCAAGTTTATTACATTATCGGTTAGCAAGTTTATTACATTATCGGTTGATGTTATTACATTATAGGGTGGTTATTACATTATCGGTTGATTTTATTACATTATCGGGTAGTTATTACATTACCGGGCGATTATTACATTATCGGTTGTAACAACAGTGTTTATACACTGCATACTACGTTGCTTTCTCAATCCACTTCACCCATACACCACTAGGGGACCTAGTAGCAGACTGGTGCAGTCACGTAGACACACAGCCATTGGGCACTAACTTGACTGTCAAAATGTGGAGCAGAAAGTCAAGAGACAGGTGGAGTAGAAAGACAAGAGACAGATGGAGTAGAAAGACAAGAGACAGATGGAGCAGAAAGACAAGAGACAGGTGGAGTAGAAAGACAAGAGACAGATGGAGTAGAAAGACAAGAGACAGATGGAGCAGAAAGACAAGAGACAGGTGGAGTAGAAAGACAAGAGACAGGTGGAGTAGAAAGACAAGAGACAGGTGGAGTAGAAAGACAAGAGACAGGTGGAGTAGAAAGACAAGAGACAGGTAGAGTAGAAAGACAAGAGACAGGTGGAGTAGAAAGACAAGAGACAGGTGGAGTAGAAAGACAAGAGACAGATGGAGTAGAAAGACAAGAGACAGATGGAGTAGAAAGACAAGAGACAGGTGGAGTAGAAAGACAAGAGACAGATGGAGTAGAAAGTCAAGAGACAGGTGGAGTAGAAAGACAAGAGACAGATGGAGTAGAAAGACAAGAGACAGATGGAGTAGAAAGACAAGAGACAGATGGAGTAGAAAGACAAGAGACAGATGGAGTAGAAAGACAAGAGACAGATGGAGTAGAAAGACAAGAGACAGGTGGAGTAGAAAGACAAGAGACAGATGGAGTAGAAAGACAAGAGACAGATGGAGTAGAAAGACAAGAGACAGGTGGAGTAGAAAGACAAGAGACAGATGGAGTAGAAAGACAAGAGACAGGTTGAGTAGAAAGACAAGAGACAGGTGGAGTAGAAAGACAAGAGACAGGTGGAGTAGAAAGACAAGAGACAGGTAGAGTAGAAAGACAAGAGACAGGTGGAGTAGAAAGACAAGAGACAGGTGGAGTAGAAAGACAAGAGACAGGTGGAGTAGAAAGACAAGGAACAGGTGGAGTAGAAAGACAAGGGACAGGTGGAGTAGAAAGACAAGGGACAGGTGGAGTAGAAAGACAAGAGACAGGTGGAGTAGAAAGACAAGAGACAGGTGGAGTAGAAAGACAAGAGACAGGTGGAGTAGAAAGACAAGAGACAGATGGAGTAGAAAGACAAGAGACAGGTGGAGTAGAAAGACAAGAGACAGGTGGAGTAGAAAGACAAGGGACAGGTGGAGTAGAAAGACAAGGGACAGGTGGAGTAGAAAGACAAGGGACAGGTGGAGTAGAAAGACAAGGGACAGGTGGAGTAGAAAGACAAGAGACAGGTTGAGTAGAAAGACAAGAGACATGTGGAGCAGAAAGACAAGAGACAGGTGGAGTAGAAAGACAAGAGACAGGTGGAGCAGAAAGACAAGAGACAGGTGGAGCAGAAAGACAAGAGACAGGTGGAGTAGAAAGACAAGAGACAGGTGGAGCAGAAAGACAAGAGACAGGTGGAGTAGAAAGACAAGGGACAGGTGGAGTAGAAAGACAAGGGACAGGTGGAGTAGAAAGACAAGAGACAGGTGGAGTAGAAAGACAAGAGATAGGTGGAGTAGAAAGACAAGAGACAGATGGAGCAGAAAGACAAGAGACAGGTGGAGTAGAAAGACAAGAGACAGGTGGAGTAGAAAGACAAGAGACAGGTGGAGTAGAAAGACAAGGGACAGGTGGAGTAGAAAGACAAGAGACAGGTGGAGTAGAAAGACAAGAGACAGGTGGAGTAGAAAGACAAGAGACAGGTGGAGTAGAAAGACAAGAGACAGGTGGAGTAGAAAGACAAGAGACAGGTGGAGTAGAAAGACAAGAGACAGGTGGAGTAGAAAGACAAGAGACAGGTGGAGTAGAAAGACAAGAGACAGGTGGAGTAGAAAGACAAGAGACAGGTGGAGTAGAAAGACAAGAGACAGGTGGAGTAGAAAGACAAGAGACAGATGGAGTAGAAAGACAAGAGACAGATGGAGTAGAAAGACAAGAGACAGATGGAGTAGAAAGACAAGAGACAGATGGAGTAGAAAGACAAGAGACAGGTGGAGTAGAAAGACAAGAGACAGATGGAGTAGAAAGACAAGTGACAGATGGAGCAGAAAGACAAGAGACAGGTGGAGTAGAAAGACAAGAGACAGATGGAGTAGAAAGACAAGAGACAGGTGGAGCAGAAAGACAAGAGACAGATGGAGCAGAAAGACAAGAGACAGGTGGAGTAGAAAGACAAGAGACAGTTGGAGTAGAAAGACAAGAGACAGGTGGAGTAGAAAGACAAGAGACAGATGGAGTAGAAAGACAAGAGACAGGTGGAGCAGAAAGACAAGAGACAGGTGGAGTAGAAAGACAAGAGACAGGTGGAGTAGAAAGACAAGAGACAGATGGAGTAGAAAGACAAGAGACAGATGGAGCAGAAAGACAAGAGACAGGTGGAGTAGAAAGACAAGAGACAGATGGAGTAGAAAGACAAGAGACAGGTGGAGCAGAAAGACAAGAGACAGGTGGAGTAGAAAGACAAGAGACAGATGGAGCAGAAAGACAAGAGACAGATGGAGCAGAAAGACAAGAGACAGGTGGAGTAGAAAGACAAGAGACAGATGGAGTAGAAAGACAAGAGACAGATGGAGCAGAAAGACAAGAGACAGGTGGAGTAGAAAGACAAGAGACAGATGGAGTAGAAAGACAAGAGACAGGTGGAGTAGAAAGACAAGAGACAGATGGAGTAGAAAGACAAGAGACAGATGGAGCAGAAAGACAAGAGACAGGTGGAGTAGAAAGACAAGAGACAGATGGAGTAGAAAGACAAGAGACAGGTGGAGTAGAAAGACAAGAGACAGATGGAGTAGAAAGACAAGAGACAGATGGAGCAGAAAGACAAGAGACAGGTGGAGCAGAAAGACAAGAGACAGGTGGAGTGGAAAGACAAGAGACAGATGGAGTAGAAAGACAAGAGACAGGTGGAGCAGAAAGACAAGAGACAGGTGGAGCAGAAAGACAAGAGACAGGTGGAGCAGAAAGACAAGAGACAGATGGAGCAGAAAGACAAGAGACAGATGGAGCAGAAAGACAAGAGACAGTTGGAGCAGAAAGACAAGAGACAGGTGGAGTAGAAAGACAAGAGACAGGTGGAGTAGAAAGACAAGAGACAGGTGGAGCAGAAAGACAAGAGACAGGTGGAGTAGAAAGACAAGAGACAGGTGGAGCAGAAAGACAAGAGACAGATGGAGCAGAAAGACAAGAGACAGGTGGAGCAGAAAGACAAGAGACAGGTGGAGTAGAAAGACAAGAGACAGGTGGAGTAGAAAGACAAGAGATAGGTGGAGTAGAAAGACAAGAGACAGATGGAGCAGAAAGACAAGAGACAGATGGAGCAGAAAGACAAGAGACAGGTGGAGCAGAAAGACAAGAGACAGATGGAGCAGAAAGACAAGAGACAGGTGGAGTAGAAAGACAAGAGACAGATGGAGTAGAAAGACAAGAGACAGATGGAGTAGAAAGACAAGAGACAGATGGAGTAGAAAGACAAGAGACAGGTGGAGCAGAAAGACAAGAGACAGGTGGAGTAGAAAGACAAGAGACAGGTGGAGCAGAAAGACAAGAGACAGGTGGAGTAGAAAGACAAGAGACAGGTGGAGTAGAAAGACAAGGGACAGGTGGAGTAGAAAGACAAGAGACAGGTGGAGCAGAAAGACAAGAGACAGATGGAGCAGAAAGACAAGAGACAGGTGGAGTGGAAAGACAAGAGACAGATGGAGTAGAAAGACAAGAGACAGGTGGAGCAGAAAGACAAGAGACAGGTGGAGCAGAAAGACAAGAGACAGGTGGAGCAGAAAGACAAGAGACAGATGGAGCAGAAAGACAAGAGACAGATGGAGCAGAAAGACAAGAGACAGATGGAGCAGAAAGACAAGAGACAGGTGGAGTAGAAAGACAAGAGACAGGTGGAGTAGAAAGACAAGAGACAGGTGGAGCAGAAAGACAAGAGACAGGTGGAGTAGAAAGACAAGAGACAGGTGGAGCAGAAAGACAAGAGACAGATGGAGCAGAAAGACAAGAGACAGGTGGAGCAGAAAGACAAGAGACAGGTGGAGTAGAAAGACAAGAGACAGGTGGAGTAGAAAGACAAGAGATAGGTGGAGTAGAAAGACAAGAGACAGATGGAGCAGAAAGACAAGAGACAGATGGAGCAGAAAGACAAGAGACAGGTTGAGTAGAAAGACAAGAGACAGGTGGAGTAGAAAGACAAGAGACAGATGGAGTAGAAAGACAAGAGACAGGTGGAGTAGAAAGACAAGAGACAGGTGGAGTAGAAAGACAAGAGATAGGTGGAGTAGAAAGACAAGAGACAGATGGAGCAGAAAGACAAGAGACAGATGGAGCAGAAAGACAAGAGACAGATGGAGCAGAAAGACAAGAGACAGGTGGAGTAGAAAGACAAGAGACAGATGGAGTAGAAAGACAAGAGACAGGTGGAGCAGAAAGACAAGAGACATGTGGAGCAGAAAGACAAGACACAGGTGGAGTAGAAAGACAAGAGACAGATGGAGCAGAAAGACAAGAGACAGATGGAGCAGAAAGACAAGAGACAGGTGGAGTAGAAAGACAAGAGACAGATGGAGCAGAAAGACAAGAGACAGATGGAGCAGAAAGACAAGAGACAGATGGAGCAGAAAGACAAGAGACAGATGGAGTAGAAAGACAAGAGACAGATGGAGCAGAAAGACAAGAGACAGATGGAGCAGAAAGACAAGAGACAGATGGAGCAGAAAGACAAGAGACAGATGGAGTAGAAAGACAAGAGACAGATGGAGTAGAAAGACAAGAGACAGATGGAGTAGAAAGACAAGAGACAGATGGAGTAGAAAGACAAGAGACAGGTGGAGTAGAAAGACAAGAGACAGATGGAGCAGAAAGACAAGAGACAGATGGAGCAGAAAGACAAGAGACAGATGGAGTAGAAAGACAAGAGACAGGTGGAGTAGAAAGACAAGAGACAGATGGAGCAGAAAGACAAGAGACAGATGGAGTAGAAAGACAAGAGACAGGTGGAGTAGAAAGACAAGAGACAGGTGGAGCAGAAAGACAAGAGACAGGTGGAGCAGAAAGACAAGAGACAGGTGGAGCAGAAAGACAAGAGACAGGTGGAGCAGAAAGACAAGGGACAGGTGGAGCAGACTGACAAGAGACAGGTGGAGCAGAAAGACAAGGGACAGGTGGAGTAGAAAGACAAGAGACAGGTGGAGCAGAAAGACAAGAGACAGGTGGAGTAGAAAGACAAGAGACAGGTGGAGCAGAAAGACAAGAGACAGGTGGAGCAGAAAGACAAGGGACAGGTGGAGCAGAAAGACAAGAGACAGGTGGAGCAGAAAGACAAGAGACAGGTGGAGCAGAAAGACAAGAGACAGGTGGAGTAGAAAGACAAGAGACAGGTGGAGCAGACTGACAAGAGACAGGTGGAGCAGAAAGACAAGAGACAGGTGGAGCAGAAAGACAAGGGACAGGTGGAGCAGACTGACAAGAGACAGGTGGAGCAGAAAGACAAGAGACAGGTGGAGTAGAAAGACAAGAGACAGGTGGAGCAGAAAGACAAGAGACAGGTGGAGCAGAAAGACAAGAGACAGGTGGAGTAGAAAGACAAGAGACAGGTGGAGCAGAAAGACAAGAGACAGGTGGAGCAGACTGACAAGAGACAGGTGGAGCAGAAAGACAAGAGACAGGTGGAGCAGAAAGACAAGAGACAGGTGGAGCAGAAAGACAAGGGACAGGTGGAGCAGACTGACAAGAGACAGGTGGAGCAGAAAGACAAGAGACAGGTGGAGCAGTTAGATGACTTACATTATGTATTTCTGGGCATCAGTATTCAGGGTCATATTGATGGCGACATAATGAGTCCTGGTCGACCTCAAGGGCACACTTAATACCGTCACATTGGTTGCCGCGGCAATGGTTTGCTGAAACAGTACTGCAGTGACCTGCAGCTTGACTGCATCAATCGTGACGTAGTTCTGATTGCTTATGTTGTATCGGTTCTGAAAAGAAAACAATATAACACTTTTTAAGATGTCACAACTTTATGAAGAATGTTTTCTTTATAAAGTATGCTGATTATTTCTAGTACAGCTGCAACAGAAGAAAAACAAGCAAAGACATTTTTCTTCAAGATACATTTTTCTCTTCCTCCTGAAAACAACAATATATTACAAAGTAGACCGTGTGTGCAGACTCTGTGATGTGTAGGGGTAAAGACAGACTCACTGTGACTGACATAAAGAGGAGGTTCTGTGACGTGTTGATGTAGAGACTCACCATGACCATCATAAAGAGGAGGTTCTGTGACGTGTTGATGTAGAGACTCACCATGACCACCACAAAGAGGAGGTTCTGTGACGTGTTGATGTAGAGACTCACCATGACCGTCATAAAGAGGAGGTTCTGTGACGTGTTGATGTAGAGACTCACCATGACCGTCATAAAGAGGAGGTTCTGTGACGTGTTGATGTAGAGACTCACAGTGACTCTCATAAAGAGGAGATTCTGTGACGTGTTGATGTAGAGACTCACCGTGACCACCACAAAGAGGAGGTTATGTGACGTGTTGATGTAGAGACTCACAGTGACTCTCATAAAGTGGAGGTTCTGTGACGTGTTGATGTAGAGACTCACTGTGACCATCATAAAGAGGAGATTCTGTGACGTGTTGATGTAGAGACTCACCGTGGCCATCATAAAGAGGAGGTTCTGTGACGTGTTGATGTAGAGACTCACCGTGACTGTCACAAAGAGGAGGTTCTGTGACGTGTTGATGTAGAGACTCACCGTGACCGTCATAAAGAGGAGGTTCTGTGATGTGTTGATGTAGAGACTCACCGTGACCGTCATAAAGAGGAGGTTCCGTGACGTGTTGATGTAGAGACTCACCGTGACCATCATAAAGAGAAGGTTCTGTGACGTGTTGATGTAGAGACTCACCGTGACGGTCATAAAGAGGAGGTTCTGTGACGTGTTGATGTAGAGACTCATCGTGACCGTCATAAAGAGGAGGTTCTGTGACGTGTTGATGTAGAGACTCACCGTGACTGTCACAAAGAGGAGGTTCTGTGACGTGTTGATGTAGAGACTCACCGTGACTGTCATAAAGAGGAGGTTCTGTGACGTGTTGATGTAGAGACTCACCGTGACACTCATAAAGAGGAGGTTCTGTGACGTGTTGATGTAGAGACTCACCGTGACACTCATAAAGAGGAGGTTCTGTGACGTGTTGATGTAAAGACTCACTGTGACACTCATAAAGAGGAGGTTCTGTGACGTGTTGATGTAGAGACTCACCGTGACCGTCATATAGAGGAGGTTCTGTGACGTGTTGATGTAGAGACTCACTGTGACCGTCATAAAGACGAGATTCTGTGTCGTTTTGATGTAGAGACTCACCGTGACCGTCATAAAGAGGAGGTTCTGTGACGTGTTGACATAGAGACTCACCGTGACCGTCATAAAGAGGAGGTTCTGTGACGTGTTGACATAGAGACTCACCGTGACCGTCATAAAGAGGAGGTTCTGTGACGTGTTGACATAGAGACTCACCGTGACTGTCATAAAGAGGAGGTTCTGTGACGTGTTGACATAGAGACTCACCGTGACTGTCATAAAGAGGAGGTTCTGTGACGTGTTGACATAGAGACTCACCGTGACTGTCATAAAGAGGAGGTTCTGTGACGTGTTGACATAGAGACTCACCGTGACTGTCATAAAGAGGAGGTTCTGTGACGTGTTGATGTAGAGGTAGTCTGGCGTCAGGTTGGGCATGGTGCTGTTGAGTTTGATGGTGCGGGGATAGAGGAAGAAGAGCAGGAGACCTCCGACCACCAGACAGATGCCCACTGCCAGGATCACATACAGCTTCCTGTGAGAAACAACCAAATAGACCCATATAGCTACAGACCCACATACAGCTACAGTCCCACTATAGCTACAGACCCACATACAGCTACAGACCCACTATAGCTACAGACCCACATACAGCTACAGTCCCACTATAGCTACAGACCCACATACAGCTACAGTCCCACTATAGCTACAGACCCACATACAGCTACAGTCCCACTATAGCTACAGACCCACATACAGCTACAGTCCCACTATAGCTACAGACCCACATACAGCTACAGACCCACTATAGCTACAGACCCACATACAGCTACAGTCCCACTATAGCTACAGACCCACATACAGCTACAGACCCACCATAGCTATAGACACACATATAGCTACACACCCATATATACAGTTTCCTGTACCAACCCAGGAGGATGGCCATGGCGTCCTGGGACAATGGCCATGGCGTCCTGGGACAATGGCCATGGCGTCCTGGGACAATGGCCATGGCGTCCTGGGACAATGGCCATGGCATCCTGTGACAATGGCCATGGCGTCCTGGGACAATGGCCATGGCGTCCTGGGACAATGGCCATGGCATCCCAGGACAATGGCCATGGCATCCTGGGACAATGGCCATGATGTCCTGGGACAACAGCCATGGTGTCCAGGGACAATGGCCATGGGCATGGCCACGGTGTCCTGGGACAATGGCAACGGTGTCCAGGGACAATGGCCACAGTGTCCTGGGACAATGGCCACAGTGTCCTGGGACAATGGCCATGGCATCCTGGGACAATGGCCAGGGTGTCCTGGGACAATGGCCACGGTGTCCTGAGACAATGGCCACAGTGTCCTGGGACAATGGCCACGGTGTCCTGGGACAATGGCCACGGTGTCCTGGGACAATGGCCACGGTGTCCTGGGACAATGGCCACAGTGTCCTGGGACAATGGCCATGGTGTCCAGGGACAATGGCATATCATGACAATTACAGTATAAGCAGGATTACTTGTAAAATATAAAACTATAAAATGTTCCACTGATGTAATTGCCACAAAATAATCTTGCAGTTAACCTGCACTAACTCACGTTCTACTTGGCTTCAGTCGGTCATCGTTGAGTGGGATGAGTGCAACCAGTTTGTGCTCTTGTTCTGAAACGTGCAATACCATATATATATATATATATATATATTTATATATATATATATATATATATATATATATATATAATGTATATATATATATATATAATATATTATACATATATTATATATTCAATAACATACATATTTAATAAAATCACTTAAATGAATTGAATATATATGTGTGTGTGTATAAATTTGAAATATAAAGCTAAAACATACTTATACATTTATTATATATATATATATATATATATATATATATATATATATATATATATATATAAAGTTTAAACATTATATTTCTTTTGCTTGGCTGACAGAGAGTTTACGTGCACTGTATCAGTTGGTGACACAGGTGACTGGTTCTATTTATAGCACAGGTTGTGGCCTTGCTCTGTCAGCACTACCACCACATGACAATGAGTGTCAGCACTACCACCACATGACAATGAGTGTCAGCACTACCACCACATGACAATGAGTGTCAAGCACTACCACCACATGACAATGAGTGTCAAGCACTACCACCACATGACAATGAGTGTCAGGCACTACCACCACATGACAATGAGTGTCAGGCACTACCACCACATGACAATGAGTGTCAAGCACTACCACCACATGACAATGAGTGTCAGGCACTACCACCACATGACAATGAGTGTCAGGCATACATGGAGTATTGTCAACAACCAGAACTGGACCCAGTTATACAAAACAAAATCAGTTACTTTTCAGATTTTATTTGAACTGCATCACAAATGATGTACATGATTACATGATACTTTTGTGAGTAATTGGCATAAGATTGGTGAGCCGGTCACTTATCTAGCTGGATAAAAAAAAGAGAAGCAGATTTTTTTTTAACTCAAAACATGTCTCGAATTAGCCATTTTTAACGGTCATAGTAAAGTCACTGCTCATCCAATCTCCAAAATCTTGGTACTGTTTGAAAGATTCCACCTTTTTTATTCTTACACATTATTATATGTGGTTTCCTGATAATAATTTGTAAAAGAACCATATCTATTTTTTGCCTATAATGATCGAGTTTCCAGTTCAGCTTAATTAACATTCTAAAAGTCGACTGTTTTGACATTTGAACACTTGAATATGCTGCAGAATATGTGTGTACGTTGATTTACCATCCAGCCGAAAAGTTGTCACAATCATTTGCAAGTGATAATGCTTCTTTGCAGGATAATTAAAACTGCAAACCTTGATCTGAAAGAAGAATGTTTCGTTATTCGCTTGATGATTTATATGTAGCTATGTGTAAATACCCGGTCAACTGGCTTATCACAGTGGCCTCGATCTGCGGATTGCATGCCTGATATAACTACCACCATTGGCGGAGATCGGTCAAAATACCGTACCTTGCGGAGTGTTGTGTTGCTTTGTGTTCTAAGAAAGCTACGTGCTTTTGTTTTGATGATGTAGTTCACATCTTCCTCTGCAGCCTCGCAGTTTTATTTTGTAAATCGGGAACCGATAAGTTTATGAATTTTGCATGCGGAAATTGTTTCCATTTTTTACAAAGAAAATTGAATAAAACCATCAAAGATCACATTGAATGTACACATACTTATTTGTGAAACCTATATCTTTTTGTTCAGTCTATTTACGATGTATATGCTGAATTTGGAGGAAATTTATCGATCCTCTCATCATGTTTTTCCCCGCACAAAAGTACACATAGGCTCTGGAAAGGCCCCATGTAAACAGATTTTTGGGTGAAAATAACTTGAAACTGTACTGTTATTTTTCACTTTGCTATAAAATACTGTGGTCGTGTGGATTATCGATAGTGTTAAAGTCCTGAGAATTGATATTTACTAAGGTAAGTGATAATTGTAGTTTGTATACACCGATGATTGATGATTTTGATGCATGCATTCTACTCTAAATTGTAGGCTGGTTTGATGAGAGGAGGTCACGTTACCACATTCCAGCAATCTGATTCGGCAATATTGTTTGTTTACAAATAGTGACACCACATGCTAGTGTCCATTGTATTAGGCATTTTTGTCAATATATTTCAGAATCAGGGCAGGAACACTTTCCGTTTTTTTTTCAGTTTTAGTTTTAGATATTTGTTTTCCCCAGATCATAGGTTGAGGATCCAAATTGGCTGCCTTACATGAACATTAAATATGTACAGTAATACATTAAGTACTATAATATGAGGATATATAATTTACATTATGTATGGCGATATAATACAATGATCTTGAATGATGGCAATATGATAATAAATAAAATACACATAACATTTATTTAAATAAATTATAATTTTAAAATAAAAATTTAAACAGTTGATTAGGTTATAATTAGTTATAGATTATAATCATAGATGAATTAGATTTAAAATGGTTTATTCTTATTTCTAATTTCATAGGCTTTCCAATGGTACCAAGATTTTGAAAATCAAACAAGAATTAAGAAAGTTATGGCATGAAACCATAAGAAAACTCAGAAACGGGTCACAATGAACTTATTAAATTACATCAGCTAACTGACAAAGGCCAAAAAAGAGCCTAATTTATCTTCTTCTTCTTCTTCTTCTTCTTCTTCTTCTTCTTCTTCTTCTTCTTCTTCTTCTTCTTCCGAGTACCGCCTAGCTTCAACATGCTGAAGATACAGGCGGGCGAACAGGAAAAATCAGAAATATATATATATATATGTATATATATTTTTTTCGTTTTGGGTGCATTGCAGTGTATCAGAACCGTAATTTGTGCATGTAAAAGTAATGCGTGCCAAAAAAAATATATATATATGAGATATAGAACACCATAACTTGTTTAATACTTGTCACATAAGGGTGATCTTAGTACCATTTGAAAGGTATGTTCAAGCCCTTTCCAATGATACCAATTAAGTTGGGAAGGGTTAACCTTTAATTTTTTTCCACATAGTCATAGCTATATTATATGTAACTTGCGATATTTCTGTGCAGGCTGTGAGTGTGGAGTACCTGCCAAAACTAAAGACAATATTTATATTTGTGTGGTGTCTTTTACGACGCCGACTGCCAACAAAATATGTAAAGAGATAAACAAGACAGACGCCAAGGCAAATTAACCCATGTCGATGCCGCTCGCAATGACCAATGGCAATGCCTACCTCTGGGGATTCTGCCGACGCCTCGACAAGACGGGCACGGGATAGTTCCACCGAAAAACTCCTCGTAGCCATTATTTTGTTGACTCGTGTCCATTGTTAGTGGGTTCTCGATGCCGTCGTCGATGTGTTCTGTCGAAGTCATATCTCAAATAAATGTGCTGTTTCTATGAGGGGGTGACTAATTATGTCAATAATGTTTGTGTACGGAAGCATCAACTTCGCAAAATCATGTGACGAACAAAATGAACGCCTTGGTGGTATTTATAGACGTCCTTGACCTTAGATTTGTAGCCTCCGTTTCGTTTGTTATCGGGGGATTCCGAGCGCCCATGTTGATAATGTTTGATAAATACCGGTAACGGCGTTTTTCACGTTTTTGTCACGAACTAAGCCATGTCAGACAGAGAGTTCGTAAATACATTTCCAGACTACGCTGGGGAAAAACTTCTGAACGCGCAAGGAAAGGTTAGTGCAACGACGCGAGTGGAAATGCATCAACATTTTATTATTCAGGCAACCAAATGTTGCAAATGTCAATATTAATGTCCATATTAATAAGACGATCCTCGGGCGCCAGGGGTCGCTGCGGCTGATTATGTCAGTAACAGTCCTTTTCTACCCCTGGCACGTCCCTTTAAAAACTGGGCTTTTAACGTCACCCAATAAAACCGACCACGAAGAACATGCCTCGGCTCAGTCAGTGGTGATATAATTTTGGGTGATTTCAGCCATACGTACGCTACTCGCATTACATGCAGACGCAGTGACCCAGTGTTTAGCCTTAGCCTAGGAATAGGATGTGATTGTGAATCTGAATGGGTCATATTTATTTGGATTCCCACAAGTCATGTATCCGTCTTCACATTGTCATTGGGGTGGGTGTTTGTGTTGTTTCCATGGCTGATGCTGTAGTGACTGGTGATCATGATGTCAGTTGCTATAATTTTATATTTTGACTTAAAATAAATTCCTCAGTTTGCGGAAACGATCAGCCAGCTGCCTGGGTACAGCAGTGGCCAGTGCAGCGCAATGACCCCTGGCTTGCAAAGATGGGTAAGACTAACAAGGCCATTATTTAAGAGTATCTACAAGTGACGGAATTGCTAAAAAAATTACAAGGATATATACAGACACGGTCCAATATTGAAAAGAATGGGTTTAACTAACCCAACAAACAACAACCCGTGATTTCACATGTTCTGTAAGTGAATTCACGAGTTCAACTGGCTCAATTCACGTGTTTCCATGTGAATTCACCGGATTCTGTGAACAAATTTGGTTAACATGAAATCACGAGTTTTTCACGTGATGACATGTACCAGTGAAACCATACCAGTTCTGACCCAGTACGACTTGTGTCAAACTCGTTCAATACTCGTGACAACAGGCAGAACACATGTATTCATATGAATACACTTGAAAACACGTACTGGTGGAGCGGTACCAATTATGAACCACGTATGACGCGTGCCAACTGGTTCAGAAATAGTTCCTTGTTTGCTGGGAACCACACATTTATAGGCAAAGACAAAAGAACATAATTTTTCCACACTTTATGTTCACTGTGGAATACCATAACCCTTTTTTCCCAAATTAATTCCAAATGAATCCTCCACATACATACACCCAATTTGTACTGGATTGTTGGAATTTTTTATTTAGGAATCCGCTAAGTATGATAATATATTACCACTACACCCTGTTCACTCTCACAGAGGTGCGATGAAGGTGCGAAGTGTAAAAAAATCTTACAAATAACTTTTAATTTAATAAGTTTTTATTTTAATTAAAATAATTTTTAAAATTATTACTGTTGTTATTATATAGATGTAGGCTGAATTACGTAATATTTTTGCCCAGCTATACCATGTTTAGAAGACGACAAAAAAAATCCCAAAAGAGGTTGTTACTACGCCTATATGTGATGACGTAAATAACTTAAGCAAAAACATAATTAATATTATTTATAAATGCAACAGAACCTTTTTTTTAACCACTAGTGTTTTGTCCAAAATTGCTATTACATATCTGGAGTCGGAAATATAATTCATTAGTAGAATAATAACTTGAATAATACATTTTTCTTGCATAATGTGTGTGTGTGTGTGTGTGTGTGTGTGCGTGGGTGCGTGCGTGCGTGTGTGTGTAAATAATGAAAACTTATCATTACCTGCAGGATGCAGATCATAGTGATGATACTAATTAATGATGAACCTACAGAACTAATAAACCAGGAGGTGGCGTTACCCAAGTCTAGTGTCGTGCTGTCAACCACCAGTCCCAGCACCTCATTGCACACATGTCAAGAGCACGATTCCCTCACAGACACGAGCTGTAATCCTGTGGATTCCCAATTCTCATTATATTATATGTAATTAATTAATCTATTTTTACAGCACATTACTACACAACAGCACAAGTTTGCAGAGGTTTTGGTGGTGGAATGACACCAATTCAATTTGAAATGTGAGCTAAAATTAATTCAAGCCTAATCTTGCTGAAGACATGTTCATCATGGGGTGTATTTACAAGAAGCAGTGGTGGTTCTTAAGAAGTAGGGGGTGTGTTTACAAGAAACAGTGTTGGTTCTTAAGAAGTAGGGTGTGTGTTTACTGTTTACAAGAAGCAGTGGTGGTTCTTAAGAAGTAGGGGGTGTATTTACAAGAAGCAGTGTTGGTTCTTAAGAAGCAGGTTGTGTGTTTACAAGAAGCAGTGGTGGTTCTTAAGAAGCAGGGTGTGTGTTTACAAGAAGCAGTGGTGGTTCTTAAGAAGTAGGGGGTGTGTTTACAAGAAGCAGTGGTGGTTATTAAGAAGCAGGGTGTGTGTTTACAAGAAGCAGTGGTGGTTCTTAAGAAGCAGGTTGTGTGTTTACAAGAAGCAGTGATGGTTATTAAGAAGCAGGGTGTGTGTTTACAAGAAGCAGTGGTGGTTCTTAAGAAGTAGGGGGTGTGTTTACAAGAAGCAGTGGTGGTTATTAAGAAGCAGGGTGTGTGTTTACAAGAAGCAGTGGTGGTTCTTAAGAAGCAGGTTGTGTGCTTACAAGAAGCAGTGATGGTTATTAAGAAGCAGGGTGTGTGTTTACAAGAAGCAGTGGTGGTTCTTAAGAAGTAGGGGGTGTGTTTACAAGAAGCAGTGGTGGTTCTTAAGAAGCAGGGTGTGTGTTTACAAGAAGCAGTGGTGGTTATTAAGAAGCAGGGTGTGTGTTTACAAGAAGCAGTGGTGGTTCTTAAGAAGCAGGGTGTGTGTTTACAAGAAGCAGTGGTGGTTATTAAGAAGCAGGGTGTGTGTTTACAAGAAGCAGTGGTGGTTCTTAAGAAGCAGGGTGTGTGTTTACAAGAAGCAGTGGTGGTTATTAAGAAGCAGGGTGTGTGTTTACAAGAAGCAGTGGTGGTTATTAAGAAGCAGGGTGTGTGTTTACAAGAAGCAATGGTGGTTATTAAGAAGCAGGGTGTGTGTTTACAAGAAGCAGTGGTGGTTATTAAGAAGTAGGGGGTGTGTTTACAAGAAGCAGTGGTGGTTCTTAAGAAGCAGGGTGTGTGTTTACAAGAAGCAGTGGTGGTTATTAAGAAGCAGGGTGTGTGTTTACAAGAAGCAGTGGTGGTTCTTAAGAAGTAGGGGGTGTGTTTACAAGAAGCAGTGGTGGTTCTTAAGAAGCAGGGTGTGTGTTTACAAGAAGCAGTGATGGTTATTAAGAAGCAGGGTGTGTGTTTACAAGAAGCAGTGGTGGTTCTTAAGAAGTAGGGGGTGTGTTTACAAGAAGCAGTGTTGGTTCTTAAGAAGCAGGTTGTGTGTTTACAAGAAGCAGTGATGGTTATTAAGAAGCAGGGTGTGTGTTTACAAGAAGCAGTGGTGGTTATTAAGAAGCAGGGTGTGTGTTTACAAGAAGCAGTGGTGGTTCTTAAGAAGTAGGGGGTGTGTTTACAAGAAGCAGTGTTGGTTCTTAAGAAGCAGGTTGTGTGTTTACAAGAAGCAGTGATGGTTATTAAGAAGCAGGGTGTGTGTTTACAAGAAGCAGTGGTGGTTATTAAGAAGCAGGGTGTGTGTTTACAAGAAGCAGTGGTGGTTATTAAGAAGCAGGGTGTGTGTTTACAAGAAGCAGTGGTGGTTCTTAAGAAGTAGGGGGTGTGTTTACAAGAAGCAGTGTTGGTTCTTAAGAAGCAGGTTGTGTGTTTACAAGAAGCAGTGATGGTTATTAAGAAGCAGGGTGTGTGTTTACAAGAAGCAGTGGTGGTTATTAAGAAGCAGGGTGTGTGTTTACAAGAAGCAGTGGTGGTTATTAAGAAGCAGGGTGTGTGTTTACAAGAAGCAGTGGTGGTTCTTAAGAAGCAGGACCACCGGTAGTCAAAGTGAAGATCTCTGATCATTTCTTCATTTTCATGTCCAGATCGCAGATGACTTACGGAAGCAACTGCAGAGTCAAATTGACCGCCAGTTGAAGAGACTCTATGAAGGGCTAGCCAGCACGGACCCGTCGGACTATTCCATTTACACAGGGAGCACAGGTAAGATAGTACTGACCATTCAGAGTCAGACTAGTCCTTTACTTGAGCTTGGATATAAGAAATCCTTTGCATATCTGAGCACTGTTACAAGTTGTCCGCCATTTTACTTGCGAAACAACCAAATATAACATAGATTGTTGGCTATTGGAATGTGTACATTGAAAATGTGTCTTTTCAGATGGTTATTTTGGGAATATAACTTTCCCTTAGCGGGTTCCTCACACAGGGAATAAGGTGACCACTTCTTCCTGTGGTTCGCAATAAGTCTGTTTTATGAAAACAAAGCCTGGGAATATTCCAAGCAAGTACAATAATTTACAAAATGAGAATTTACCATATGCACACATGTCAACACATAATGTACATATGTGTTGTCATGGCGACATGTATAGCTGTTCTGATGTACGTCTGTGTTGTCATGGCGACAGGTATAGCTGTTCTGATGTATGTCTGTGTTGTCGTGGCGACAGGTATAGCTGTTCTGATGTACGTCTGTGTTATCATGGCGACAGGTATAGCTGTTCTGATGTACGTCTGTGTTGTCATGGCAACAGGTATAGCTGTTCTGATGTACGTCTGTGTTGTCATGGCGACAGGTATAGCTGTTCTGATGTACCGCTCATGTACGTCTGTGTTGTCATGGCGACAGGTATAGCTGTTCTGATGTACCGCTCATGTACGTCTGTGTTGCGACAGGTTTAGCTGTTCTGGTGTACGTCTGTGTTGTCATGGTGACAGGTATAGCTGTCCTGATGTATGTCTGTGTTGTCATGGCGACAGGTATAGCTGTTCTGATGTACCGCTCATGTACGTCTGTGTTGTCAGGGTGACAGGTATAGCTGTTCTCATGTACCGCTCATGTATGTCTGTGTTGTCATGGCGACAGGTATAGCTGTTCTCATGTACGTCTGTGTTGTCATGGCGACAGGTATAGCTGTTCTGATGTACCGCTCATGTACATCTGTGTTGTCATGGCGACAGGTATAGCTGTTCTGATGTACCGCTCATGTACGTCTGTGTTGCGACAGGTTTAGCTGTTCTGATGTACGTCTGTGTTGTCGTGGCGACAGGTATACCTGTTCTGATGTACATCTGTGTTGTCATGGCGACAGGTATAGCTGTTCTGATGTACATCTGTGTTGTCATGGCGATAGGTATAGCTGTTCTGATGTACATCTGTGTTGTCGTGGCGACAGGTATAGCTGTTCTGATGTACGTCTGTGTTATCATGGCGACAGGTATAGCTGTTCTGATGTACGTCTGTGTTGTCATGGCAACAGGTATAGCTGTTCTGATGTACGTCTGTGTTGTCATGGCGACAGGTATAGCTGTTCTGATGTACCGCTCATGTACGTCTGTGTTGTCATGGCGACAGGTATAGCTGTTCTGATGTACCGCTCATGTACGTCTGTGTTGCGACAGGTTTAGCTGTTCTGGTGTACGTCTGTGTTGTCATGGTGACAGGTATAGCTGTCCTGATGTATGTCTGTGTTGTCATGGCGACAGGTATAGCTGTTCTGATGTACCGCTCATGTACGTCTGTGTTGTCAGGGTGACAGGTATAGCTGTTCTCATGTACCGCTCATGTATGTCTGTGTTGTCATGGCGACAGGTATAGCTGTTCTCATGTACGTCTGTGTTGTCATGGCGACAGGTATAGCTGTTCTGATGTACCGCTCATGTACATCTGTGTTGTCATGGCGACAGGTATAGCTGTTCTGATGTACCGCTCATGTACGTCTGTGTTGCGACAGGTTTAGCTGTTCTGGTGTACGTCTGTGTTGTCATGGTGACAGGTATAGCTGTCCTGATGTATGTCTGTGTTGTCATGGCAACAGGTATCGCCCTTCTCCACTTTCACCTCAGTAACATTTTCGACCATGATGAGAATCCTCGATACCTGAAGAGTGCGTTGAGCTACGTTGAACACCCCTTGCGCCACCTCAAGCGGAAGAAGGCGACCTTCCTGTGTGGTGACGCGGGCCCGCTGGCTCTCGGAGCTGTCCTGTACCACCGCATAGGGCACCAGGACAAGTGTGAGGACTGTCTTCATCGGTATGACTCGGTACATTTCTTTTACAAGTCCTTGTTAAATGTCAGCGTGCCAGCAACATGGTGACTTACACCTATTTGGGCATGGGGCTGTAATGTTACGACATCTTTAAATTTATCAATTATACCATGTAATCCGGGTCCTGTTAAAACATCTAATATAACTGAAATGGTAATATAAACTTTATAAAATTACACATTTATTTGCTAGTAAAGCATTGAATATTGTTTTCATTTTGCAAAATACTAAACTTTACATTGAAGACTTTAGAGGTTGACTTAAAATAATATCAGATAATGTTATAGGAAAACAACCATTGTCTCATTTCTGTCGTCATCGTAATTATTTGGTGTTCGTAACAAAATTCATATCACCATCACTAAATTATTGATAAACATTGTGTGGCATGCCTACTCTTAATACTCATGATGAACATTAATGTAAATGGAGAAGAAAATAGTTGCAAATATATCATCATAGCAAAATATAAGATCATAAAACATGATTTTAGACAGACTTCAGGTAGAGAAGTGGCACAGAGTGAGACAACAGAGAGCTCTAGTCACATCCCTTGCTAAGTAATTCTGAATATTGTGATTTACATCCTTAAATGCAATGTTGTAAAATAGGGAATTACAATTTAGTCCAATCTAGGCTACTAGTAACAAGTGCAGTTACAATAGTTTTTGCAACAGAAAGAGGCAACTACATCATAAAGGACTGATGTGATTTGTTTAGGTTATTCTCTCGACACAAAGACGTCAGCTCAGATCATGTTGACTTGCCTGATGAGTTTCTCTTTGGTCGAGTTGGCTACCTGTTTGCACTGTTGTTTGTGCAGCGACATCTGGGCAAAGAATATGTCAACCCCGACTTGATTAGTGAGGTGAGAACATTCCTCTAGTGTTGCATGTACATCACTTACCTGGATACTTGATACAGTATAATAAATTATAGTTACATGTTCCGTTTGCGTCTGCGCGTGTGTGAACAAGTTCCGTTTGCATGTGTGTGTGCATGCGTGCGTGCATGCGTGTACCACTAAATGTAGCTTATGCAGGCTTTACCTTTATGAGTGGTAGGTATGCGACCTCCAAAAATAGTGCTTTAGAAATCACAAAAAATGATGTTATTTTGGTACAAATAAATCTTTTATATCATTATATTTATGGTTAGTAACAGTTCAAATTTAAAAAGAAAACTTATTATTTATGCAAGCAGAGATGAAACACGTTATTCAGACTGGCTTTGGTGTGCGTAAAAACAGCTGTCTACATACGGCAACACTACATGTTTAACTGGTATCCATATTCCATAAGCTGCATTTAGGTGTGTGTATATATATATATATATATATATATATATATATATATATACACACTGTATATTATATTACATATTATACATACATACATTGTATAAATAATACAAGTTTTCAGGTGCACTTGAATGTATTCTCTCTTCACAATTTATTGTTAATAATTTATAGCATGCTGGCAGTATCTGTGGGTTGTTTTAGGTGGTTTCTGGGCCCCACATGTATTTCGCTTAGATAGTTAATTACAGCCATGTATTGGCATTCCCCATCAACAGCTATGTATGATTCATCATAATTTACCTTTTGCTATCTAGATTGACGGCAATGCCCATTGTCTTGTCATTACTATTACATTATAGCTATTTAGTACATATGTTATTTAAAGGCATTGCCATTTTCCGCACACAATCAGTAACTCTCTTTCGTATTTAATGTAAAAAAAATTGTATTTAATAAGCCCATTGTAATTTTCCTTGACCAGGGTTTTAAATGTTTGGCTACAAAAACAGCTAAGTCTTGGATATACCAGTCGGTAGGTGTAGGTTTACTTTCTGACGTAACCAACTGGGCTGGGAATGAACTGTTGGGAGTACAGTCGGATTAGATCTTTTGGAAATTCAACCAAAAGCACAGCACATAAGAAATAGTTATGACAAGACTTTTTTTTAGGTATTCCGCACTATTATTTCATCTGGTAAGAAGATGGCGCAGCAAGAGAGAAGTGACAGTCCCCTCATGTACGCCTGGCATGACAAGGAATACCTCGGAGCAGCTCACGGCCTCGTTGGCATCTTCTACACCCTCATGCTGGTGAGGTCACCTTCTACACCCTCATGCTGGTGAGGTCACCTTCTACACCCTCATGCTGGTGAGGTCACCTTCTACACCCTCATGCTAATGAGGTCACCTTCTACACCCTCATGCTGGTGAGGTCACCTTCTACATCCTCATGCTGGTGAGGTCACCTTCTACACCCTCATGCTGGTGAGGTCACCTTCTACACCCTCATGCTGGTGAGGGCACCTTCTACACCCTCATGCTGGTGAGGTCACCTTCTACACCCTCATGCTGGTGAGGTCACCTTCTACACCCTCATGCTGGTGAGGTCACCTTCTACACCCTCATGCTGGTGAGGTCACCTTCTACACCCTCATGCTAATGAGGTCACCTTCTACACCCTCATACTGGTGAGGTCACCTTCTACACCCTTGTACTGGTGGGGTCAACTTATACAACCTTCATGCTAGTGAGGTCACCTTCTACACCCTCATGCTAGTGAGGTCACCTTCTACACTCTCATGCTGGTGAGGTCACCTTCTACACCCTCATACTGGTGAGGTCACCTTCTACACCCTCACACTGGTGAGGTCACCTTCTACACCCTCATGCTGGTGAGGTCACCTTCTACACCCTCATGCTGGTGATGTCACCTTCTACACCCTCATGCTAGTGAGGTCACCTTCTACACCCTCATTCTGGTGAGGTCACCTTCTACATCCTCATGCTGGTGAGGGCACCTTCTACATCCTCATGCTGGTGAGGGCACCTTCTACATCCTCATGCTGGTGATGTCACCTTCTACACCCTCATGCTAGTGAGGTCACCTTCTACACCCTCATTCTGGTGAGGTCACCTTCTACACCCTCATGCTGGTGAGGGCACCTTCTACATCCTCATGCTGGTGAGGGCACCTTCTACACCCTCATGCTGGTGAGGGCACCTTCTACATCCTCATGCTGGTGAGGGCACCTTCTACACCCTCATGCTGGTGAGGGCACCTTCTACATCCTCATGCTGGTGAGGGCACCTTCTACACCCTCATGCTGGTGAGGGCACCTTCTACATCCTCATGCTGGTGAGGTCACCTTCTACACCCTTATACTGGTGAGGGCACCTTCTACAGCCTTGTACTGGTGAGGTCACCTTATACACCCTTATACTGGTGAGGTCACCTTCGACATCCTTCATGCTGGTGAGGTCACCTTATACACCCTTATACTGGTGAGGTCACCTACAACAGTGGAGCAAATTTGATTAAAAGTAAACTTGATGTGACGGGTGTCAGTCGATGAGCCTACTTGCTCTTGCTAATAATATTAATAAACTTTATTTACATCCCATCAGATGCTGGGCAAGGCCAGTGGCTCCATGTGTACTTCGTGTGACAGTCTGAAGCCCCTTCACAGCAAGTTGTTCGGATTAACTAATCTGAACATTTTTTTTCACAGAACAAAGTTATTTTGGATTTGAGGAATAGCCACCAGATTTAGGAACAAGGTTTTGTGCATGGTATGTTTTTCATAATTTGACTGACTTAAATTTTGCCCAACTTTCTTGATTCAGGTGGATGATCCTGTATATAAAAATGTGCTTCGGGAACTTGTCAAGCCAAGCATTGATTGGCTGATGACGCTGCGATACCAATCAGGAAATTACCCATCATCCATTGGGAGCACCACTGACAAGCTGGTCCATTGGTGCCATGGCGCACCTGGATGGGTGCACATGTTTGCACAGGCTTACAAGGTCTGTCTGTCATTACCTACAATGTGCTTACAAGGTCCGCCAAACATTACATATAATGTGCTTACAAGGTCCGCCAAACATTACACACAATGTGCTTACAAGGTCTGCCCAACAATACACATTATGTGCTCACAAGGTTTGGCAAACATTACGCACAATATGCTCACAAGGTCTGTCAAATATTACACATAATGTGCTCACAAGGTCCGCCAAACACTACACACAATGTGATTACAAGGTCTGCCACACATTACACATAATGTGCTCACAAGGTGCACCAAACATTACACATAATGTGCTTACAAAGTCTGCCTGCCAAATATTACACATAATGTGCTTACAAAGTCTGTCCGCCAAATATTACACATAATGTGCTCAAAAGGTCCACCAACATTACACAACGCTTACAAGGTCCGCCAAACCATTCACACAATGTGCCATTAAATAATTGTTTCTACTTATGCATTATGCAGCCGGAAATATTTAAAAAAATAAAACTTTTTATTTGAAATTACACACTAGTATTTAAAAGTAAAATAACAAAAACAATGCATATGTTGAGGTGTACTGGCCACCAGCCAGTTAGTGAAAGAGATTGTTGGAATAAGCTTGTAGTGCTGGTTGTGGCATTTGAAAGGACACAGATGAAATATGGGTCACTTTCAGACATTTGGTGTCACTTTCAGACATTTGATGTCACTTTCAGACATTTGATGTCATTTTCAGACATTTGATGTAGCTTTCAGACATTTGGTGTCACTTTCAGACATTTGATGTCACTTTCAGACATTTTATGTCACTTTCAGACATTTGGTGTCACTTTCAGACATTTGGTGTCTCTTTCAGACATTTGGTGTCTCTTTCAGACATTTGATGTCTCTCAGACATTTGATGTTATTTTCAGACATTTGATGTCACTTTCAGACATTTGATGTCACTTTCAGACATTTGGTGTCACTTTCAGACATTTGGTGTCACTTTCAGACATTTGATGTCACTTTCAGACATTTGATGTCACTTTCAGACATTTGATGTCACTTTCAGACATTTGATGTCACTTTCAGACATTTGATGTCACTTTCAGACATTTGGTGTCGCTTTCAGACATTTGGTGTCGCTTTCAGACATTTGGTGTCGCTTTCAGACATTTGGTGTCGCTTTCAGACATTTGGTGTCGCTTTCAGACATTTGGTGTCTCTTTCAGACATTTGGTGACGTCAAGTACCTGGAGGCAGCCCGGGGGTGTGGGGAGGTGGTGTGGAGGAGGGGCCTCCTCCGCAAGGGCTATGGCATCTGTCACGGAGTCGCGGGAAACGCCTACACCTTCCTCACTGTCTACAGACTCACAGGGGATGAGAAGTATCTGTACCGAGCTTACAAGGTCAGTGAGATCAGGGGTCATTGTAGTATTGGTTGGGGTCATTAGTGGCTGGGTAGTGTAATGTATTCTGTGTTTCTGACACAAGAAGGTGAAATACGACATATTCAGTAGACATGCTGCGTCAGATCAGAAAAGTGATTTGTAACTTTCCATTATCTGTAATAATTTTTTATTTTAGTTTGCCGAGTGGTGCTTTGATTATGGCAAACATGGCTGTAGGACACCTGACCGACCACTCTCCCTGTTTGAAGGTAGGAACCTGTCTTTGTGTACCTTTAGTAACATCAGTTGCAGTGTAGACTGCAAATGATGAAGACATGCATGCTATCTTGCAGTAATTCGCAACTCCATTCAGACAGTAGAGTTATACTGCATACAAAATATTCATTATTTTTTCATGATGAACATTATTTTATTCTTTTTTATATTTCAATATTTTTATTCTTAAAATTAATGTTTTTGTGTGGTATGAAATAGTGTTTCTCTGTCTGTCCATCTGTGGGCTCAGATCTCTTTTATTTTATGTGTATCGAGCTGATAGCATGCAGTTTAGCGAGCCCACCAGTTTGGTTTGTAGAATTAGACTTCGCCAAATTTTGAAAGAGGGTTGGAGAACATGGGGGTTCAATATTTCATAAGTCTGTGTGCTAGGCATCGATTCTGCCACAAGTTAACAGTTTGTTGCGTCATGACGTGACCGCACAACAGAATTCTGGGACACACTGAAACAATATAACGCAATTTTCAAATGTTTTAACATGGAAGACAATCCTTTTCTAGAAGCAACATTTAACTCTGCTAGCATTTGTATTTATATTAGTATATAGTTTCAGGCGGTGTAGATGACACATGTCTAGTAGGTGAGACAGGTAACTGGCCAGTGAGCTCTCTTGCAGGTCTCGCTGGCACTATCTACTTCTTGGCTGACTTACTGCACCCGGCTGATGCCAAGTTCCCTGCCTTTCAACTCTAGCCTGTGGAGACTGACACAGCTGTGAGCCTGGCCCAGCTGGGTGGGGTTAGAACACTTGTTTGTCTTAACTGTGAACACTTGCAAGACATCGCTACAGAGACTTGTATGACTTAACTGTGGAGACTTGTATGACGTCGCTATAGAGACTTGTATGGCTTGACTGTGGAGACTTGTGTGGCCAAGTTATGAAGATGCATGGCCAAGCTATGAAACTGGTGTGACTCGAGCTGTAGCTGCAAGTCAATGTACATAACAATGTACATGACATGTTTTGTGCATAAGCATTACTTATTGTGCCATATTACCAACTGCTATTTTTCTCAAATGTTGTGTTTGTACATTATTAAAGACATGTTCAGATGATTCTCTTTGAAGTCTGTTTTGAACTTATCATCATTATTTAAAACACATAAGACCAATGTCAAAGCCATAATGATGACCTTGAGCATCCACAAGAGGGGCAAGTGCCACCCTGAATCCCAACCTGAATCTGTTAGATATGTATGCCACAGTCAAACTATATATACACCTGTATGTAATGTGTACATATATATATATATAAACATACATATATTATGTGTAAATGTTTGATTTATGTAGGACCATATTTGCACGATACTATACAGTGCTGTACAATACACAAAAAGGCACAGTGGAAGTTGATCTAAAAATGCAATGTAATACACATATATTGAGATAATATAAGCATGAAATAAACACATAGATTATTTAGTTAATAATAATAATTATGTTAGCTTTACCTTTCATATATTTTATATTTATATCACTGTCCTCAATCGGTATGAAATCAGAAATGCATCTATGCCACAGTTGAACACAAATGTATCACGTATCATAAGCTGTCTGATCATCCACTTGGAGCAAGATTATCTTCAGGAGACTTCAGAGCAAACAGACTCGACGGTGTATCGTATATGTAGGCTGCAGCTTGCTAACACTAAGCAGTCAGGAGCAGAGCTGTGATATGCAAATTACTTGACACGATGAATTGCAATAGTCTCTGGAAAATTATGACCAGGTCGGGTTGTCCTGACAAATTCATCAGCATGTTCAGACAATCTCTCAAGGGATTGCCAGCTCAGGGTTTGGACAACAATGATAACCATAATATTTATTGACCCCAAGATATGTTGTAAGTATATCAATTTCATTAGTATTATACAAGCATACATATTATATCATGTTCACTTACTAACTATTATTAGCCTATACAATAGAACAACAATACATACAAACATGTGTATTTATAGTATTATAGTTGAACCAAAAAAAAACTATCATTACTTTTATAAACTGGAGTTAGTAGCTCCTATTAAGACAATAATGTCGCTGTCACAGGAGCCACCATAATTTCATGGTGAAAAGTAACATGATCCTCATACAACGTGTCTTTCTCATGTTTATTTGGAAGTGTTTGAAGTGAGAAAGTGTGTGGTGATGTGGATGTGTGCTAAACATAAAATGTATAACAGTTTGATAAAGTACATTTATCACTGCTGTTATTTAACATATTTTTGTATAACATATAAAGCCATGCAAACTGTGTTTATTTTCTTTTTGATTATATCAGATGTGTCATTTATAGTACCCAGTATGTGGAAGGATGTATCTAAGATATTCATTTCAAATTCATGCTTAGTTCTAAAAGTATGTATATTATCTTTTACACGAGTATTATAATTGTGTATATTAATACTTGGTATAATTTGCCAGTTTAGTAAATATGGAGGTAATTGTTCATGGAATTATATTTAAAATAAAATAAATTATTCTTGTAACTTTTAATACATCTTCTACTTTGAGTAGTTTATTTAAGGTTATTATTTGCACCTTTTTTATGCTTGTAATTATATTTCTTTCATATCCCCTCCTCTGCTACTCTCCCAGTTAATAACAGCATAAAACAAAGGTGTATGCTGGAGGGGAACAAAGCTGTTCAGCATATTTACAACAATGCTGTTTGATGGCTTCAGAGGGTGATGATGGTATGTATATCAACTACCACACTTGGGAGGGACATTCACCTGGTGAAGATTTCATCACAATTTCATCTTTAGCGACAACTGCGCTCTCAACAGTGGATCTGTGCAACTGTTGCAGAATAAAATGGACATATTCATGTGACAACTTAGGCCTTATCATTAAGACAAAGAAATTTGTCATGTGTCCACTGGCAAACAGTTTGTAGAACCAGAATACAATGTGAATGGACTGAAACTAAAAATGGTGGATAAGTTCACTTCAGAGAAATTAGCTTGATTGAAGGGATCTGCAATTGTGCTGCCTAAACTATGCCTCCATGTAAATATAGTTTGCTCCCATCTGGAAGTTTACCTGCGGACACCCCTGATGACTTCTAGACAAGGTGCTCACAAATGTTCAAGTTGGTCAATGTTCCAAAATGTTATGTATAAAAAAAGTAAAGGCAAGTTCTTATATAGCACAGTATCCAGTCCTCAGGACTGTTCAATGCGCTTTACACTTTACTTCCCTGACAGACCTGTTCACTCAGACACCATCTCGGCTTCACTGGGAAGCATCCAGCCATATACTACAATTAATGCGCGAAGGCTGCTCGTACACATATCCACCACTGTCTATAGTCAGGTACTCATTTAAACAGCTGAGTGAACTGGAGCAATGTAGAGTGAAAAACCTTGCCCAAGGTTTTAACACCGCAGCCAGGATTCGAACCCGGGTTCTCGTAGTCGAGAGTCCAAAGCGCTACCCCTGAGCCATGACGCTCTACGTATAAAGGTAAGATAAAAAGAGCACACACAAAAACTGTTCTCTGAAATATTTAATTCTTGCCACACCTACTACATTGCATATATATATATATAAATAAGACATATGCCTGCGGTTAAATTTGTTTCCTATAATGGCTGCTAAAACATTTAATAAACAATAGGCATTAGAATAACATCTTGCATCGTGTAGATACATATCAGTAGCCGTGTTTTTTGCATGTTTTATACTTCATTTATTAAAAAGATTTATGCTAATTTCATCAAGACATTTCTACTCATCAATTTCTACTCATTCCATAAGAAATCATATCTCTATAATCTGCAACATTTTCCAATGTTCAATGCGACATTCTCGCACAAGAAATTAACAATGCAAACATACACCAAGACCAAGGTGACAATCACACCTCCAGATGGCAGATGTTTGTGACTCATACGATATGTCACAACATCTCAAACCACATTACTTCGACAGCAAGTTTTCTCTTTAGACATTCTACTAATTATTGCTTGTATAATTACAGACAAGTTTCTACAAATGTTAACAAATGTCAGTCACACATTAAACAAATACGATATACGCTAGCATAAGTGCCGCCATCCAGAACAACATGTCCATTTAGACAGTGTACACTGTGGACCTTTGGCTGTACATAATATAGCCTAAAGTGAAAATTTCTATAAAATATGTCAAACTATAGAGATATAGCACTTGGACAATGCCTAGGACACAACATACCACTCCCCAGGATACGGTGTACCATCTGTGGGGCGTGAAGTGATGTCTGTAGACATTAGATGGAGGATGTAAAACAAACATACTCTGTACACTGTCTACACAGTCTGTATATTATACATAGTCTGTAGAGACATTTCTTGGAAGTGACACGCAACAACATAAACAGCGTGCGTGACATTCATAAGTGGACAACAAGACACCTCGCACATTTCATTTTCAAACAACCATGTGAGAAAGTGTCACACAAACTAAACCAATGCCAGTGCTAGGTCACACAGTGACGGTTAACCCCAAGATTCCTGCATTACTACAAAATACCAACACTGTTGATAATACTTTTAGTTTATTACGCAACTAACACACACTTCCACCAGTTAACTAGGCAGTTATTACACCAGGTTCACATGACCTGGTGAATGTTTAGCAGCATTCTGCATGTGAACTTACCGGAATATGATAACAACAATAGACACAGTTCAAGAGAACATATTCTGAGACCTGATGGATTTGCTAAAGCTGCAGTTACAAATAAAATGTCCTCAACAAAATGCTAACTGCCAGAATATTTATAAATTGTTTCCAAATGGGACCTCCTAGAATCACAGATGTGCAACTCTAAAATCAGTTTTTAATTAAAAAAAAAATATTGTGACTACCAGTAACTACGACACCACTGGTCACTCGTCGTCATGGCAACTCAGTGTGTTGGAGGCTGACGTCGCGTGTAGCCGATGATGGGGTTCTCAGGCGTCTGGATCATGGTGGTCTTGTCGATGTTCGGGAAGCGACCATCGACGAGGTGGAACTCGTAGAGTTGGAGGAGAGTAGACATGATGGTCTTCACCTGCACGTAGGCGAACGACTCACCAATGCAGCGGTGACGACCGGCACCAAACGGCACATAGCTGAACTTCTCCTCACTCAACGCACCTGTCGTGTCAAGGAACCTGCAACAACAACATGGGTGTGACAACCTGTCGTGACAAGGAACCTGTAACAGCAACATGGGTGTGACAACCTGTCGTGTCAAGGAACCTGCAACAACAACATGGGTGTGACAACCTGTCGTGTCAAGGAACCTGCAACAACAACATGGGTGTGACAACCTGTCGTGTCAAGGAACCTGCAACAGCAACATGGGTGTGACAACCTGTCGTGTCAAGGAACCTGCAACAACAACATGGGTGTGACAACCTGTCGTGTCAAGGAACCTGCAACAACAACATGGGTGTGACAACCTGTCGTGTCAAGGAACCTGCAACAGCAACATGGGTGTGACAACCTGTCGTGTCAAGGAACATGCAACAACAACATGGGTCTGACAACCTATCATTGGTTGCACCTGTCATTGTGTAACAACAGTGTGACTGCCTGTAAACATAACAGTGCATCATTACAAACACAACCAAATTTGGAGACCCAGATAATGTATTTAGCAGATTCACTCAGAGACAAGCTACACTTAGCGGGTCCACCAAGAGACAGACTGTACTTAGCAGATCCACCAAGAGACAGACTACTTAGTAGGTTCAACAAGAGACAGACTGTACTTAGTGTGTCCACCAAGAGACAGACTGTACTTAGTAGGTCCAACAAGAGACAGACTGTACTTAGTAGGTCCAACAAGAGACAGACTGTACTTAGTAGGTCCAACAAGAGACAGACTGTACTTAGTAGGTCCAACAAGAGACAGACTGTACTTAGTAGGTCCAACAAGAGACAGACTGTACTTAGTAGGTCCAACAAGAGACAGACTGTACTTAGCAGATCCACCTAGAGAGAGACTACTTAGCAGGTCCAACAAGAGACAGACTGTACTTAGTGTGTCCAACAAGAGACAGACTGTACTTAGTGTGTCCACCAAGAGACATACTGTACTTAGCAGATCCACCAAGAGACAGACTGTACTTAGTAGGTCCACCTAGAGACAGACTGTACTTAGTAGGTCCAACAAGAGACAGACTGTACTTAGTAGGTCCACCAAGAGACAGACTGTACTTAGTAGGTCCACCAAGAGACAGACTGTACTTAGCAGGTCCACCAAGAGACAGACTGTACTTAGCAGATCCACCTAGAGAGAGACTACTTAGTAGGTCCAACAAGAGACAGACTGTACTTAGTGTGTCCACCAAGAGACAGACTGTACTTAGTAGGTCCAACAAGAGACAGACTGTACTTAGTAGGTCCACCAAGAGACAGACTGTACTTAGTAGGTCCAACAAGAGACAAACTGTACTTAGCAGGTCCACCAAGAGACATACTGTACTTAGTGTGTCCACCAAGAGACAGACTGTACTTAGTAGGTCCAACAAGAGACAGACTGTACTTAGCAGGTCCAACAAGAGACAGACTGTACTTAGTAGGTCCAACAAGAGACAGGCTGTACTTAGTGTGTCCACCAAGAGACAGACTGTACTTAGTAGGTCCAACAAGAGACAGGCTGTACTTAGTGTGTCCACCAAGAGACAGACTGTACTTAGTAGGTCCAACAAGAGACATACTGTACTTAGTGTGTCCACCAAGAGACAGACTGTACTTAGTAGGTCCACCAAGAGACAGACTGTACTTAGTGTGTCCACCTAGAGACAGACTGTACTTAGTAGGTCCACCAAGAGACAGACTGTACTTAGTGGGTCCACCTAGAGACAGACTGTACTTAGTAGGTCCACCAAGAGACATACTGTACTTAGTAGGTCCACCAAGAGACAGACTGTACTCAGTAGGTCCAACAAGAGACAAACTGTACTTAGTAGGTCCAACAAGAGACAAACTGTACTTAGCAGGTCCACCAAGAGACAGACTGTACTTAGCAGGTCCACCCAGAGACAGACTGTACTTCACAAGTCCCCATAGAGACAGACTGTACTTCACAAGTCCCCATAGAGATAAACTGTACTTCACAAGTCCCCATAGAGACAGACTGTACTTCACAAGTCCCCATAGAGATAAACTGTACTTAACATGTCCCCATAGAGATAGATTGCACTTAACAAATCCCCATAGAGATAGATTGCGCTTAATAAGTGGATGAACCTCCTCCCACTTGTTCTCACCTGTCGGGATCGTAGACGAGGTTTCGCTCCCACACCTCGGGCAGTCTCATGTTGGTCGGGGGAGACACACACACCTGGTGGCCGGGGGGGATGGTGTAGCCCAGCACCTTCTGCAACAACCACAAGCTGCAGTGAGAACACGTACTTGTAAATAGTTTGAAACAGTCATACACCTGACACACAAGACCCACACTAAGTAAACTGTCGTGTCCACATATAGCAGGCAGTGTCTGTTGGTTGAGCCTTGGAGTGTTTCTGGGCTGTTGTAGGATACAGTTGTGAGTTTTCTCCATGGAATAGACTGATAGTTCAGACGGAACAGTTTTATATTTTGCACTCTGACTGTAATTGCAGGGATAGATATAATCTAGGTAGACCATGTTGAAATATATGAAAGCACATACCCATACGTTACCCAAAATGTCTTAATAATTTATTCTGATTAAATATCAATTTAGCATGCCATAACTGGTGAGAGTAGAAACTAAGCGGTCAATTGCAGCAGTTGGTTTATGGCTTCATGAATGAATGCAAGCTGTAGTTGACATTAACTATTAATGGAATTTGTTAATTAAATCAAATGTTTTGAAACAAAACAATTGTATTACTTTTTAATAATTACCTAACGTATAACAGCAAACACATATTTTTGCAAATGTTCTACTGTATTTCCATATCAGCCAATCACTGCTCACTGATTAAGCCAGGATACACTGCACTGTCTTACCCGTGCAATGGGGGCAGTAGCAGTGTCTCACCCGTGCAATGGGCGCAGTAGCAGTGTCTTACCCGTGCAATGGGGGCAGTAGCACTGTCTTACCCGTGCAATGGGGGCAGTAGCACTGTCTTACCCGTGCAATGGGGGCAGTAGCAGTGTCTTACCCGTGCAATGGGGGCAGTAGCAGTGTCTTACCCGTGCAATGGGGGCAGTAGCAGTGTCTTACCCGTGCAATGGGGGCAGTAGCACTGTCTTACCCGTGCAATGGGGGCAGTAGCAGTGTCTTACCCGTGCAATGGGGACAGTAGCAGTGTCTCACCTGTGTAATGGGGGCAGTAGCAGTGTCTTACCCGTGCAATGGGGACAGTAGCAGTGTCTTACCCGTGCAATGGGGGTAGTAGCAGTGTCTTACCCGTGCAATGGGGGCAGTAGCAGTGTCTTACCCGTGCAATGGGGGCAGTAGCAGTGTCTTACCCGTGCAATGGGGGCAGTAGCAGTGTCTTACCCGTGCAATGGGGGCAGTAGCAGTGTCTTACCCATGCAATGGGGGCAGTAGCAGTGTCTTACCCGTGCAATGGGGACAGTAGCAGTGTCTTACCCATGCAATGGGGGCAGTAGCAGTGTCTCACCTGTGTAATGGGGGTAGTAGCGGAGACTTACCTGGGGATTCATGGCGAGGCGCATCATGGTGAAGATGGGAGGGCGGAGGCGCAGAGACTCCTTCATGCAGCGGTCCAGCAACTCACACTGCTTCACACCGTCGTAGTCCACCGCCCCGTCCTTGCCAAACACATTCAGCTGCTCCTCATAGCACTGGTCCTGTAGCACCAAACACAGACAGGTCTCTAATCTACAGCTTGTAGTACTGGTCCTGTAGCACCAAACACAGACAGGTCTCTAATCTACAGCTTGTAACACTGGTCCTGGAGCACCAAACACAGACAGGTCTCTAATCTACAGCTTGTAACACTGGTCCTGGAGCACCAAACACAGACAGGTCTCTAATCTACAGCTTGTAGTACTGGTCCTGTAGCACCAAACACAGACAGGTCTCTAATCTACAGCTTGTAGTACTGGTCCTGGAGCACCAAACACAGACAGGCCTCTAATCTACAGCTTGTAACACTGGTCCTGGAGCACCAAACACAGACAGGTCTCTAATCTACAGCTTGTAGTACTGGTCCTGGAGCACCAAACACAGACAGGTCTCTAATCTACAGCTTGTAGTACTGGTCCTGGAGCACCAAACACAGACAGGTCTCTAATCTACAGCTTGTAACACTGGTCCTGGAGCACCAAACACAGACAGGTCTCTAATCTACAGCTTGTAGTACTGGTCCTGGAGCACCAAACACAGACAGGTCTCTAATCTACAGCTTGTAGTACTGGTCCTGTAGCACCAAACACAGACAGGTCTCTAATCTACAGCTTGTAGTACTGGTCCTGGAGCACCAAACACAGACAGGTCTCTAATCTACAGCTTGTAACACTGGTCCTGGAGCACCAAACACAGACAGGTCTCTAATCTACAGCTTGTAACACTGGTCCTGGAGCACCAAACACAGACAGGTCTCTAATCTACAGCTTGTAGTACTGGTCCTGGAGCACCAAACACAGACAGGTCTCTAATCTACAGCTTGTAACACTGGTCCTGGAGCACCAAACACAGACAGATCTCTAATATATAGCTTGTAGCACTGGTCCTGGAGCAGTAGCACCATACATACACAGTTGGTTGGAGAGTGCGAGTTGAAAGGGGTTGGTGGGTAGGAGGATCAGGAGAGAGCTGGTGTGGAGTATACTAAAGTGGGCTAACCACATGGAATGAATGGATGGGGAACATTTGGCCACAAAAGGTGGAGGGCAGAACAGGAGGATGGCAATGTGAAAGATGGACAAGTGAATACAAATGAATGAGGAAACAAACAAACAAACAACGTTTGGTGTACCTGGATGTCTTTGTTCTTGGCGAGGAAGAAAAGCATCCAGGCAGACGTAGTGGATGACGTGTGCTGACCAGCCAACAGCAGACCAATCAACATGCCAGCGATCTCATCGTCGGTCAGGTGACGTCCAGTCCTGGCACATACACAGTTATGTCATTAAACGTCTAGTGCTTGGAGCAGTCTTGATGACTGCGTGTCAAGGTATACAGGATTTACTCTTTTGTTTATGAAATAGGTCCAGTTTGTTGTCCCAATATTAGAAACAGACACTGGAATGCATAATCATTTTTCACAGAAGGCAAAAACAGCCAGTATCCAAGCATGTCAAACTACTGAAACTAATTTGATATGTTAACTATACTGAATCAAAACATAAAAGTAGACTCAATCTGCGAGTAGTCACAGACAGTAGACAGAGAGGAGACATACTTGTGGACAGCACAAGGAGAGGCACTTGTAGGTAGACAGAGTGACAGAGAGAGGAGACACAGCAAGATTTAGATAGGAGACACACTTGTAAGTAGACAGAGAGAGACAGAACAGAGAGGAGACGTACTTGTAAGTAGACAGAGAGAGACAATACAGAGAGGAGACATAGACAGAGAGAGAGCAGCTCTAGAGAAGACGTACATGTAGGTAGACAGAGAGTGAGAGAGAGAGAACAGAGAGGAGACATACTTGTAGGGAGACAGAGAGTGAGAGAGAACAGAGAGAAGACGTACTTGTAGGTAGACAGAGAGTGAGAGAACAGAGAGGAGACGTACTTGTAGGTAGACAGAGAGTGAGAGAGAGAGAGAGAACAGAGAGGAGACATACTTGTAGGGAGACAGAGAGTGAGAGAGAACAGAGAGAAGACGTACTTGTAGGTAGACAGAGAGTGAGAGAACAGAGAGGAGACGTACTTGTAGGTAGATAGAGAGTGAGAGAGAGAGAGAACAGAGAGGAGACATACTTGTAGGGAGACAGAGAGTGAGAGAGAACAGAGAGAAGACGTACTTGTAGGTAGACAGAGAGTGAGATAGAGAGAGAACAGAGAGGAGACGTACTTGCAGGTAGACAGAGAGTGAGAGAGAACAGAGAGGAGACGTACTTGTAGGTAGACAGAGAGTGAGAGAGAGGGAGGCGACGTACTTGTAGGTAGAAAGAGAGTGAGAGAGAGGCGACGTACTTGTATGTAGACAGAGAGTGAGACAGAGAGGAGACGTACTTGTAGGTAGAGTCGAGCAGTGTCTGCAGCATGTCGTCCTCCACGTCTCCTGATGTCCTCCTCTTCTGTATGGCCGTGTAGAACTGCTGTTTCAGCTTCTTGTGCGCCTCGTCACGGCGTCTGCAAAGTTACATTTACATATTATTGCAGCACATTCTCCATCAAGGCAATATATATTGTCAGACAAAATGTTCAGCTAAAATAACTACATAACACTTTCGGAGAAAGCAGAAAGTGAAACTTGTACTGACAAACCTCACTGTAAACAGCTTTGTCAAACACTCTCTGAGACAGTGAAGCCAAAGGGCAAAGCCAAGGAAAATGTAATTTAACGTTGATCGAAGAATGGAATTTTCACACAGATCTCCTGAGAGAACAGTCATATAAAAGTGATATCAGTGGCTGATGACAACAACAGCATCAGGGGTTGACACAGAACAAGGTGACAGATAGAGCGAGTTTTCGCATGACCTTGGAAGTGAGGGTTGGGTTCTCTAGATATTTAAAAAGTGAAATCTCTCGTGAACTCTGAACTAGGTGAAGGGTTAAGATGTCTCGTGCTGGAATTGTGTACTTACCTGAAGCTGGGCAGGGGCAGCCACCCGGGCAGAAGCCAGGCCATGCTGGAGAAGCCTCCATCCAGATCCCAGTAGTACTTGGCAACCGACTCGTCCAACATGCTACGGATCTCCTTCCCTGGGACACATCACGTAAAACATTGGTCAGATTTCTGTGTGGAATTACATTTTATTTGCATTAAAACAAATTCTTCAAACACTTGTTTCTTTTATGAAATTTTCCTTAGATGACATACACTTGGACTAGTCCAGAGAAATGCCACCAACCAGTTGTGTCAACAATGAGCAGGGCAACTAGTCTTGTCAATCTACCTTTGTACAAAAGCAGTTACAATGTCACTTAGAATGTGTTAGGCTGTACTTATGACAACGTCCAGATTATACGCCAATTACAGCCAATCAGATGACATGTCATACAGACTCATCCACCTACATCAGAACCTGCCTGAACACTTGGTAGTAGGAGGCATCTCACATAGGGTGACATGTGACAGTCACACAGTCAGGTCTGACAGTGTATCTGGGTCTTTAGAGTAAGGCCTGCTTTTAGAATAAGGTATGTTTGGTCATGTGTCAACTTCTGTCAGGCATCCTTACCATGAAGACAGCTGCTGGCTGTCAGAATGATCAACTCAGAGAGTGCCTGAAAGATATCTGCAAAAAATAAAATGGTCACTATTCAGAATTCCATATTACATAAACATCTTTCAGTTAGTACAGGGATAGCAGCATCTGCTTTTAACATATTAATATTTCCTACAGTAACTGCTTAGAAAATAAAAGCATTACAAGATTTGAAAAAGCACATAACCATGAAATAAATCAGAGTTAACTATCAAAAAGTGTTGATAGGAAAAACAATTTATATTCCATTTAGTGATACAAAGAAACAACAGAATTGTTCCGACCCTGAAGATAATTCAACATATGAAGATTCAGTACCTAGAATGTTAGGATTATAGCAACAGAAACACAGTGTGACTTAGTCGGGATACTACCTGCCCTCTTGACTGATTACAGGGACAACTACCCCCTAGCTGTTTACAGGAGCACCTACATCCTGACTGATTGATTATACAGGCATCTACTTCCTGATTGATTATACATGCATCTACTTCCTGACTGATTATATAGGCATCTACTTCCAGACTGACTGATTATACAGGCATCTGACTGATCACAAGGGCATCTACCTCCCGACTGATTTTATAGGCATCTACCTCCTGACTGATCATTGTGGCACCTATTTCCTGACTGATTATACAGGCATCTACTTCCTGACTGATAATTGGGGCAGCGACTTCCTAATTATAGGGGCACCTACCACTCAGACATAGTTATCTATTACGAGAGTTTATTATTATTATGAACTTATGTCAGTTACCAATTTTACCATCATGAGACCAGTGATCTAGATCTACTTAGCAGCTCCACACGTATGGCATGAGTTGACTGACTACAGGAAGCACGTACTTTGCTGGCCGCTCTCTCCCCATCGCTTGAAGTACGTCAAAGTCTCCTCCTGAATCATGGGAATGTGTTGGCGGAACCGGGCAATGTTCAGACCTGTCTTGAACATCTTCTTCTGCTCAAGGAAAACCTGCAACAACACATTTCAATATTACAGTTAAACATCTCAATAAGAAGTAATGTCGGACTATGTCACCTTCAAATATTAAACTAACATAACTTTTATACCCGACTCTGAGTGGTTTAACCATTTCAGTACTACAAGCCCTCAGATGTTGTGATTAACAAATACTGCAATCCCAGTTACATGACATCTGAAAGCATCAATTCAACAAGGAGTATTATAACAAGAGGTATTATAAGAAAGAGCATTGTAAGTCTGTAACACACTCACTGAGTTGGGGCAGTCGTACGCCACACCCTTGCCAAACACTGGCGTGGTGAGGCGGCCATAGACCAACTCAGCATTGAGGTTCTCATTGCGACTGTTGAAGAACAACGCAGACGCATCGGAACCAATCAGGTAGGTGAAGGTCTTGCCAACCATTGTGAAACTGAATACTGGGCCATACTGAAAATGACAACAAACAATAAATTGAGATAATGAAGTTGGACTAGGCTACACATTCAATATTACTTTTACAATATGCTGCTTGAATTAATGACACAACTTGACCCACACAACATAATACTTATTTACACAGGCACCATCTGCTCAACTGATCACCATTCAACTGTATATGTTAGCAGGAAGACCCTCCAGAAAACAATGCATATCGAAGTGTATATCAAAACCACGAATATTTTCAATGTGTTTTCTATGTCACCAATTGCGAGAAATGACTAGGTTCAGTGGAAAGTTACCATAATACAATCTTTGCATATTAGTATATAAGGTATTCCAACAGCAGTTAGTATTGTATTATAAAACATAACTATAAGTGTGGGTGTGTTGTTTCTTGAGCAGTCCTGAAATGACTGGCATTACAGAGGTGGTCTTACCTTGTCATACGCAGCGAGCAGAAACTGAACTGGATCCTGCCCAAAGCTGATTGCCTGACCAAGGAACGGGATGGTCGATGGAATGTGAGGAGGCAGCTTCTGTTGAAGCAAATATCAAGTTAAACACTCACTGTTCCAGTCCATATGTTCGAAAAACTTTATCAAACTAGTCGCTATCATTAACCATAACTCTTAGGTTTATTTTACTACATTTTTATTTCTTTTAATTTAGAATCACGAAATGTTGACAGTATGTGTAAACTGTCGTCAATCTTTTGAAAAATAAAAGAGAATGAGCAAACTCAAATTCATTTTTAGGAGTGTTATCATTTCTTTAAAATCTCATGCAAGTGTAAAATACTTGAACTAGAACACTTTATTTATTAATTCCCTTTAGCATGATTACTTTGGTTTTTAGCTTGTGTCTGACTATACCATTTAACACGTTTTGTTTAGAAGATTTTCACAGAAGGCAAAACTATTCATTTAACTCTAAATATAATTGATCTTTATATTATGAAGTTCTGCCTTAGCTGTCTCTCCCTAGTGTTCACCAAGACTCCCCACACTAAGCCTAAGTGTACACATCATTTATCAGAGTGAAACCATCTGCACAAGTTAGCAAGGCCACTGGCTCTCCCTCGTCTCCCCAGCTTTAAACAACTCAGTGTACTATTTAAGCTAATATATTTTTCCTCAGCACATTCCTTACTTCATTAATTTTCCAACACTATGTATATTTGACTTAGCCTCTCAAGTGTTATGCTTGCAATGCAATGTCTGAGGCAGTGAACATGATTGGAATGACAGGCGAGCTCACGACCATTTATATTTATTTTTTGGTTACTATATGCAAAGCAGTAACTTTTGCATGTTGTGGCAATCTTTCCCATCCATACTTTCATAACTACTTATATCTAAATCTGCAGTTACTCTTAAGCTTAAGTTGCTCCTTGGCGATGGTGTCAACCACAAAGTAAATACTGCTGTGATGGAAACGACATAAAAAATTTACAATATGGAAGATAGTGGGCATGTAGCCAGACATGCAAAAAAAGATTGTGTCTGACTGGCTCACACGTTCGTGTGGTGTCATCTGGCGATAATGTTCATTACTAATTTAAGTGGTGTAATCTATTGATTCATGTTACCACCATGTTGTTTTTGCAAACAGTAAATCATTATTTTGTTGACTATTTGTTACTTACTAATGTGCTTTATGAGGACATTAGAAATAAGTGTACCTTTGTGTGTTTTAATGTGTTTATCCTCGGTGATATCATATAAATTCTTTATTTGCTTTTGCATCTAAACCTTTTAATTGTCATGTATATATTTTTTACCAAATAAATCGATAAATTGATCAATCAGATGTTCATGGAACTCTTTTTCAAGAATATTAAATATCATTCTGAGAAATTCAAGAATGTTCGAGGGTACTTGAATTAAACATTCAAATTTGAGAACATTCATGACTTTTGGCAACCTGTGTGACTACTGCTACCATCACAAAAAGCAGTTCTAGTGCATGCTTACTGATCTGCTCAATGGTTCTGAGTTCTGTAGACCCTCGGAAAACTATTCTGTCTGTGCAGGAGAGAATTACCTAGCTATCTTTGCAACAAATTGAATGTAAATTTGTTTCTGCCAGAGAAACTTGGACAGTTGTCTATACAAACAGTTATCAATGTGTACATCGGTTTTTGCACTCGTCAGAGGGTGCTGCACACATAGACCGCCACATCGAAGAGTTTTACCAGGGCTATAAGTATATAACTAGTATAAGATAGGAACTGGGCCTGGGGCACTCCCACTCCCCCACTGTGGAACCAAACGCACACACATCTCGCTCAATCACGGACGTCTCGTCGTTTAGTACGGTATCTGTTTTAAGTTTTTATACCATCCGCCTGAGGGAGCTGTGTGGGTAACACAGCCCTAGCTCGGATGGATTAACTCTGGCTTACTATAGACTTATTATTGTCTTGGTTATGGAGCAAGGTGGCAAGAAATGAATGAAGGGGCCTATGGACGTTATGTCCCAAGTCACATATGTCCTAGACGATATGTCCTAAATTTATTATTAAGTTTTTATGTTATTTTTTAACTTTAGTCTTAACATAAATCTGTTGATATATTAACACTAATGCTGGCACTCTTTGTAGAACACTTGAAGTCCATTGCATATTTTAACTGTTACTTAGCATCTTGTTTTTGGGACATAACGTCCACAATATTTGGGACATAAGTGACTTGGGACATAAGCGACTTGGGACATAAGGTCTATAAACTCAATGAAGGCATCATGACATGAATGTCAGCGGTTTTCAAGAATGTCAATTATTTAAAAACAACCTATTAATTAACGCTACATAATGCGACAATCTGAACGGACACAGTTACTTACAGATATACTGTTTTGCAACGGAACACGTTTTACATGATACTTACCCCATCCACTTTCTGCTCCGCGAGCAGTTTCGACGCCGCATACGTGATGCCGAGCAGGACGGTGGTGGTGAGCAATGCCAGCGTCGCCACACTCGCTTCCGTTATCTGCTTGGCAGCAGCACCCAAAAATGGGTTGTTAGAACCCAACGTACTCATGTCTGCAGTCAAAGTAAAATATGAACACCGCAACTGCAAATTGTTCAGTTATACCTTACTTTAAGGACTCCGTTACTTTAAACAATGCAACAACCAAACCGTTTCCAGGGCAGGCACGTCGCCTGATGTGCCGCATTACACCGAGGGAATCCCCAAAACAATCCGCGGCGTATTGGCAAGCAACAAAAACACGCTAAATTGGTGTTGTTTTGTAGCATGTATGTGGTATTTACCAATTTCACATTATATGAACGATTATATAAGAAGAACCACGTTTTAACTAAGCAATACTGCAATGATCAAACTTATGGTGCGCATTAATACAGATAATAGGTGATGTATGAGCGAATTTCATTAGCTGTTCGGGATGGCCTCATGTGACGTCTTTTGGGGGATGCCCACTGGCCAAAACTTCGCTCGCAGAATGAATTGGCTCAGTGGTAAGAAGATTTGTTTGCAGAAAATTGTAATCGCTTACTCGTTGTTTCAACATAATTACACTAGATTATTCAGCACAAGCAGCGTAGAGATCCGTATTTTATTGTATGTAGTGTACCGCATGTTTTGTTTGTGTGCAGTTCCTAAAACCAACTTTCCCGATGTTTGTTTCACCGCCCCATCACCCTTGGCTGCACAACAAAGTTAGTTGCATGCCATGCCCATGGAAACCAGCCGGTCACAAGTTGGCTTCGGCTTGACCACCCATAAAACATACCAGACAAATTACAGGGTCCCGCTGTGTTACTGTCGTAATGTCCAAAAGTATGTGAACATTTGTTTTTTATCTCATTTATTGCTGTCGCCATCTTGATGTAATTATAGTGCAAACTGCCATACACAGTGAATAAATGTTGCATTCTCAGACTCAGTCTCAGAGACAGACATAATTCAGTCAACAATACCTGAATGTGATCATTGTAATGGTATATGGAAGGAAGGTATGCTAATTTACTATTTTGAGCTGTAGTATTTACTTTATATCAAACATTTAACCACCTTTGTCAAGTTGTCATTGGAGTTGTCAATTTATTATAGTATTCTTTATATTTGACAAATTAAATACAGAACTTTGTCAGTGAATATGTGTAGGCTATACTACAAAATAAGTCAAACTTCAGAGGAGTTGCAAATTAAGATTATCAGCAGAGCTAACCAGCACAACAAAGAATATTAGCAGACCATCAGAAGGAAGTGTGGCATTCTATTTCATTGTAATTTCTGACCAGTCTAAATTTACAAAAGTCGAGGTGTGTGATTTATTATGTCTATTGTATATTTGTAGTGACTCATCAGTTCCATGATGACACCACTGCTGTGTACATGTCAAGGAGCATGCACTGTATAGATCTGTTATTGGTGTCACTGTCTCGTGATAGGTGCTACATGCTTCCATGCATGACTACACGTTGAACTGTTGATCACATTATGATCCCTTTGTAGCTGTGTGGGCGAGGCTAAATAAAGACCAGGTGTGGTAAATGTAGGCATGTGTGAACAGCTACAGTTGAACAGGTGTAAGAACTAAGAATATAAATGTCATTTTAGGAATTTCTTTGAACAATGGTTTTTATATTTAATAATTAAGAGAGGGATACATGTTAATTAATTAATGCTATCAATGACCAGATTATAATATATTATTGTGTTACTTATTTATTTTTTTATTTTTTATTTCTGAAGATACTGGCACCATAGAAGTTACTTATTTTTTGTTATTATTATAACTCGGTAATAAAGAATTATAATAATAGTGATATTAATATGACCAACATTGTCTTGGACTAGTTACTATATATAGTGTTGCTATGATATACAACATTACATTTTCTGAACAATTAGGCCGGTGATAAGTTACAATTTATTAATGCAGGTAGGCTGGAAACATTTGGGATAGGCTTGGAGTGACTAGTATGACTGTCTTTTTCCATGGGCAATGCTGAATAACTCAGTTAGTAGTAACTACTATAGTAATTTATTTACTGCCAGAAGTTTGTTTTTATAAGTATTGACTAAATGCTCAAATTGAATATCTGAAAAATTATTTCCATGATGTACCCTCAAAAACACATTGATTTCAAAACTTAGCTGGAACACTGTGGAAGGTGCTTGATTATTTGATATGATTATGTCTTGAAGTACTTGTTCCTGCAATGTCCCCTTCTGTCTTCTGTCATCCTGTCACTTGTCACCAGGCTGCTCTCTGTATGTTGACGGTTTCTCTGCCACTGGTCTATGTTATTGGCCAACCTTCCACAACTAGTCACTTGAGTTTATTCTCACTTGAGATTATTCACCCCTTTTGTGTTAACGCACTTCCCAAACTGTGTTGCAGGGGAGATGATGTCTTGGCCACTCAACTTTGTCCAGAGCCAACTGTCGTGGGTCTTCGGCAGCAGTAAGTCATTCAAGTATGCCAACGATCTACCACGTAATCGAGGTGGACCGTACATCACTGATCCAGCCACTGATCTCACCAGGTGGCGCCTCAAGTGTGTCGAAGGCAGACAAACATGGCGGTACATTGGCACAGACGAACCAGTTGACAGAGAACAGACCATGGAAGAGCTGCATGCCCTAGGGGCTGACACGGTAGGGCTCTCTGCTCACTCTTAACACAGTAGGGCTCTGCTCATTCTTAACACAGTAGGGCTCTCTGCTCATTCTTAACACCACGGGGCTCTCTGCTCATTCTTAACACAGTACGGCTCTGCTCATTCTTAACACAGTAGGGCTCTCTGCTCATAGTTAACACCACAGGGCTCTCTGCTCATTCTTAACAGAAGAAGAAGAAGAAGAATTTGTTTTTATTTGACCATTTTGTCAACACAATACATACATACACGTTATCCATGTCATACATATATAATCTGAATAATACAAACATGAAAATTCTAGCAAACATGGTAATAATGCGTATAAATAATAATAAAAGTAGGGTCAGGAGACTCCTCTAAGACCTGGCTGGTCGCTATCGAGGAGCCACCTTTCAGAAAATTTAACTTACAGAATAATTTCTTCATTTAGAACAAATTCTTCAGAAACAGACCAAGATAAAAAGAAAAATCAAGAAAAGAGAAAAATCACCAAACACGCATAATATGAAGATGCTTTTGCGCAGCTGACAAGATTTTTGTATCTCAAGTAAAAGGCTCTGTTTTTAAGTTTTAATACTGAATGAAGTGTTTTAGGTGGTTTCAGATACTTAATTATGCATACATACATAGCAGTTTTGTCTAGTGCATATTACTTCATAACTTTGTAAAAAATACAGTTTAACATAATTTACAAATCCCTGTGTACTATGTGACATAAGTTTTTCTTTCACTATTTCAGGAAGGTTATTTAATAACAGTGGCAAATTATGTCTGAGACATTTCTTTGCAAATTCATGTTTAATTTTATAAGTGTATATTTTATTTTTGTATCTTGTGTCATGACCATGTACCTCACATTTAAACACAAACCTCCAATTTTGTAAATAGCGAGGTAGGTCATTGTGTAGATATTTATAGTAGAATTTTAATTGTTGTAATTTAAGAATGTCATCTACTTTTAATAAGCTAAGTTGTTTGTACAGTGGTTCAGTGTGGGAAATGTAGTTACTCAAAGTAATAATTCTCAGGGCTTTTTTTTGTAATTTTATTATTCTATTTGATTCAAAGCCCCATGCCATGATGCAGTAATTAATGTGTGGCACTATTAATGAATTATATAATATTTTTTTAATATCTAGAGGTAAGATATGTTTCAGTTTGTTTAAGATTCCAATTTTCTTAGAACATGCATTTGATATTTTTTCAGCGTGCTTTTTCCAGTTTAAATTTGTATCTATAATTAAACCCAAGAAATTAAATTCCTTAACTTGATCAATGTTTACATTGTCTATCTTCAGGTTTAATATCTGTATATTTTTCTTTTTCTTTTGAAATATCATAAATTTTGATTTTACTACATTTAGTGATAATTTATTGATTTTGAGCCAATCATTTATCTTAACAAGTTCTTCGTTTATTAAAGATTCAAAATTTTGGTCATGTGTTTTATCACTGAACACATTTAGTGTACTTGACAAAGTTGTGTCGTCTGCATAAATGAGAAAGTTAAACATTTTACTTGCTTGTGCAAAATCATTTATGTATATGATGAATAATAGTGGTCCTAAAATTGAACCTTGAGGTACACCTGTTGTTATTTGTAACATATTTGATTTGATATTGTCAATTTCCGTGTATTGTTTACGATTTTCTAGGTAGCTGCTGAATAAGTTGAGATTAGTTCCATGTACACCGTAATATTTTAATTTATCAATTAATATTATATGATCAATGGTATCAAAAGCCTTGGAGAGATCTAAATATATATTAATTGGTATTTCATCTTTATCCAGTTGTGTTATTATTCTATCTATTAATTCTAATGCCGCATATTCTGTTGAATGTTTCGGTCTGAAACCGTATTGATGATCAAACAAAAGCCTAGAGTCTCTTAAATAAGATGATAATTGTTCAAATATATTTTTTTCAAGTATTTTTGAAATAGCTGGTAGAAGTGATATAGGCCTATAATTACTGAAAACTGTTTTTTCACCTTTTTTATAAACAGGAATTACCTTTGCAATTTTTAGTTTATCGGGGAATATTCCTGTTGTTAATACTTGATTTATTAATAATGTTAAAGATTTGGTTAGTGCTGGTTCAAGAATTTTTAGTAATTTAGTGGAGAGACCATCATATCCACAGCTACTTTTGTTAGGTAAATTTATTATTGTCCGCTTTATAATATCTTCTTCAACGTAGCTAAATGTAAAGTTTCTGTCTACTATTTTATTTAGATAATATGTATGTTCACGAGTGCCTTTATATTTTATATTACTTGCCAGATTACTACCAATATTAGTGAAAAAATCATTAAATTTGTTTACAATTTCTGATTTATCTCTCACAATAGAATCAGAGTCTTTAAAATATTTGGGAAAGGATTTGTTAGTTTTATTTTTAGAAATGATTTCATTTATAGTTTTCCATGTGTTTTTTATATCAAATTTAAAATTATTAAAACATTTATCATAGTAGAGTTGTTTTGCTTTACGAAAACTTGTTTTTAAAATGCTATTGTACGTTTTTAAATTGACCAATAATATGGCATATTTGGAAGATTCAGGATTAGTGAGTTTTATTTGTTTGTAAAGTTTATCTCTGTATCTTATTGAGGTTAGCAGTCCTTGAGTTATCCACGTAGACTTCTTATGCTTGTATTTGTTAAATTTAACTAATTTGCTAGTCATATATTTATCTTTAGCTTGGTTTATTTCATCTATGATAATATTATAATTATAGTTTGGATCAGTATTTGGGTTGGTGTCTAATTTTGTGTATATATCAGAGGAGTGAAGTTCATTTTTTACCTTTAACATAGCCTCTTTATTTTGTACATTAACTTGTATAAATTTTGTAGTATGATCCTCTTTAAGAGTGGTATTCACAAACATAAAGTATGGCTGATGATCAGAAAATTTCTTAATTAGTATTCCTGCTGTACTTTGTAAAATACGTTTTGTTAAATTACAGAAGAAGTTGTCAATAAGAGTACCAGCCCTTGTTGTGAACCTTGTAGGAAGTGTAATTTGGGGGAAGAGACTAAATGAAGTCAACATATCAAAGAAAGTGCTACAGTGTTCTTGCTCATTTATTTGTAACATATTTATGTTGTAATCCCCTGCAAGGATAACACTGTTGTTTTGGTGACATCGCAAAGTTGATAAGACAGTTGAAAATTCATTTATGAATTTGTTATAATTTTCCGTTGAGGGCCTTGGAGGACGGTAAATGTTTCCTATAATGACTGGTTGCGATAATCCTCCTCCAGTTATTTGTATTATTTGACCCTCCCAATGCTCATACGTATTCAAATTCATCTTAACTTCATAATCAAAACGTTTATCTATATATATTAACAATCCACCTTTACTACTGCAGCTTTTCCCTTGTGAAATGCAGTCATATCCAGTTAACTGGATTAATGACAAGTCATCATTTTCAGATAACCAACTCTCCTGGAGGCATATTATGCTGAATTTAAAGTTTGACGAGGATACGTCATTTACATATGCCTCAAGTTCACTAAACTTTGCATTTATGGACTGTATATTTGAACTTAAAATACTTAATTGTTTTCCTTGTTTTTTGGCTAATGAACTAAATGTATCAAAGTCATAATATGATGATCGGCGTATTATTGGCAATTCGTTATTTTCGTCAATAGCATTGCCAATGCTTAAAATATTATTCAGACAATTATTCGAAATACCACCTGTAAACTGGAGAAACGTTTCGTCAGTTACCATTTGTCTGTAATTTAACTTTTTCTAAAGTCAACACATTATCATTGTGCAATAACACTTTGTTTACAGTGTGACAGCAAACCAAAAGAAGAACAAAAAAGCCAACGAGGCTTATAGTAAAAAACATCATGAAATATACTCTACCACCAACAATACAACACAAAAAATCACCATTATATGGTAAAGCATATATAAGAATAATATGTAAAACAAAAAAGTGTAGGGAGCACATATAGAAAGTATAGCCAACTGGCTGGGCTTTCACTTGGTATAACATAATAATTCTCGCATATAGATGATACCATAACGTTTGGCAACGTGCGAGTAATAACAGTAACAATAGATCAAGCATTACGTATATGTCATTAGAAAAAGGAAATACATGTATTTTACCAGTCATCATTTTACGATAAATTAAAGAGCAAAATAATAAAAGAACAAAAAGCATGTGTCCATTTATAGTTTCGCATATTGTCCAGATTGTCTGATTTGTACCTGCGATGTTCTTTAGGCAACGAAGGGACTAAGATCCTCTTCTGCTGTTATCTCTATGGGCGACCCAGATTGCGACTTCTTTAGGAAGACCTTCCCGTTGTACGTCCACGTGCTGTCGATCGTTGCCTGCTTTTTCAGGTCCCTCGCCTTTTTGAAGAGGGCAGCATTCTTTTTCGTGAGCTGCTCGTTTACGTAAATGCGAGAGCCCTTCAACTTCTTTCGCCCCATCATAACGTCTCGCTTTACCGCGTTGTTGATCAGGCTAACGATAACTGGTTTAACCCTTTCTCCCTTTCTGCTTGGTAGTTCGTGGCAAGCAACGATGTCGCTCGTTTGAAGTTGCACTCCCATGGACTTTTTTACAAACTCTGCAACCTTTTGTCTTAGGCCGGTGAATTCTCCGCCACTCTGGTTGCCGGTGCCATTTTCCTCCCCATGGTCGTTCCCGCTCGTCGCTCTCGCGTAGCTGCGGGCTTGGAGGTCCAGCCCGCTGATTATCACGTTGTTCTTTTTTGAGTTCATTTCCAATAGGTCCATGGATCTCACTAATCGATCAATGTGTTCGTCCTTCGATTGTAGTTTAGACTCTAACAGGTCAATTCGCTTGTTCATTGTATCATTGCTTTTTTCATTTCTAGCAAAGCGTCTTTCAGTTGCTTGTTTGATACTTTTATTTCATCAAAACTTTTGCACAGAAATTGTAAAGATGATTTCATTTCTGCAATGTCTTCGCTCACCTTTGAGGGCGGCATCCTTTCAACTTTTTCTGGGAATCAAGCAATACAATGTTTTTGTTTGTACGGCGTTAGTCAATTTTCAGGGTGTGACACCCGTAGTCGCTGGATGTTGCTTAGCGCAAAGTCCAAATTGTTTGAACGGTCAGCGAGGCGGAACGGTCAGCGCGCGGCTCCGGCCAGACCGTCTGGGTGTGGCATGGCGTGGTGTGGGCGATAATGTATGTATCCGACATATGACAAGTCAATATCAATTTACATACAAAATTCCATAAGAGTAGGCTCTTTCTCACCCTTTCCATCCGCTCCCTCGATCACCCATTCACGTCATCCCGCTTCTCCTACCTCAACTACTGTCTACTGCGGATTGTGTGGGTAGTTTTGCCTCAGCCGATAGAGATGCGGTGTCGTACACGTCACTGATATATTAGAATGAAGTTGGCCACACAGTAGGGCTCTCTGCTCGCACTTAATACGATAAGGCTCTGTGCTCATTCTTAACACAGTAGGGCTCTCTGCTCGTACTTAATACCACAGAGCTCTCTGGTCATACTTAACATGGTAGGGCTCTCCTCATACTTTACACCATGGGGCTCTCTGCTCATACTTAACACAGTAGGGGTCTCTGTTCATACTTAACACAATAGGGCTCTGCTCATATTTAATATAGTAGGGCTCTCTGCATACACATGTTCTTAACATGGTTGGGCTCTCTCCTCATACTTGACATAGTAGGGTTCTCTGCGTTTAACACAGAAGGGCTCTCTGCTCATACATATTACTGTTGAAATATTTCTTTTAGTTTATATCAGATGTCAAACTTGTGAGTTATGGGTAGCCATAGGCGACTGAAAAATCACATTAAAAGTAAGCAAAATATGCAGGAGCCAATTCCCGTCTTGAGCAAAATACTTATAAAAACAAAGTAAACATTGGGTCCTATCTGTGCTGTCGCAATATCGCTCTATGACCAGGTTAGACAGAGAACCCATTGTGCAGTATTGTGCTTTCTTCACATTCTGGCTCCGTAACTGTAAAACATCTGGAGCCTGTTGGTTAAAAATACATCTGTTGGCTCCTAAAACATAAATTTAGGAGACAGCTGGCTTCTGAAATTGTTACACAGTTTTGAGCCACTTTATCTCTTATAATATATTTAAGCTTCTAAATTAAATTATCTTGAAAGGAATACATTTTGGCTATCACATTGAGTAGAAAAAAACAGTTTTATGTTCAGTTGTTTTAATCTACTATGCTTACAGAGCAAGCATGCCCCTCCACTGCCAAAGGCAAGAACAGCACAGGAGGCGGCCCACAATGCACTGCAGTTCTACAGCAAGCTACAGTCAGAGGACGGTCACTGGTCAGGCGACTACGGCGGCCCTCTCTTCCTCACCCCAGGTCAAACACTTCTTACCTTACCTCAGCTCTCTCTTCCGCACCCCAGGTCAAACACTTCTTACCTTACCTCAGCTCTCTCTTCCGCACCCTATGTGAAACAGTTCTCATCTTAATCTTAGTCATGTGACTACCTCCCTGGGTAGTTGTCTTCTTTGTGTGGTAGTCATGTGACTAGTTGTCTTCTTTGTGTGGTAGTCATGTGACTAGTTGTCTTCTTTGTGTGGTAGTCATGTGACTAGTTGTCTTCTTTGTGTGGTAGTCATGTGACTAGTTGTCTTCTGCATGTGGTAGTCATGTGACTAGTTTGTTGTCTTCTGCATTTGGTAGTCATGTGACTAGTTTATTGTCTTCTGCATGTTGTAGTCATGTGACTAGTTTGTTGTTGGCTGTATATGATAGTCATGTGACTAGCTTGTTGTCTTCTGCATGTGATAGTCATGTGACTAGTTTGTTGTCTTATTAATGTGACAGTCATGTGACTAGTGTGTTGTTTTATTAATGTGATAGTCATGTGACTAGTTTGTTGTCTTCTGCATGTGATAGTCATGTGACTAGTTTGTTGTTTTGCAGGTCTCGTAGTTGTATGTTACATCACTGACACACCATTCACAAAGGAACAGAAGGCAGAGATGATTCGCTACCTGCGTTCTGTCGAGTGCCCCAATGGTGGCTGGGGACTGTGAGTACACCAGCAAATGATTGATTGGCTATAAATAGTTGTTTTAGCATTTCTACCAAACGTTTTTTATCAAATTAAACAAAGTGCTGATTATTTTAAAGAAGACGCAACAAATGCATGTTATTTCTGGGATATGCTGAAACCAGTAAGGAGGCTAAGTTTATTTTAACAACAATACTAATGTCCAGTTACAATTTATCAATATGGAAACATTTGGTTTGAGTTTGCAGTAGAATTCATTGTTGGGCACTAGTGTATATCACTGTGTCATTCTGTGACTTTTTCATATATATTTTTAATAGTGTGTTTTTTCACTTATATTGACTCTAACGGACTGAAACAAATTGTTTTCTTTTTTTGGCCACTTTTTTGACGGAAAATACATGATGGTCGCCACTGGTCTCCAAAAGTCTTATAATAACTATATCTTTGGCAATAAATGGTATAGAAACTTGAACTAAGAGCTGTTTTATGTTTTGAAGTATGAGGAATGCAATGCAACTATTATTTTGATGAATGAAATTAAAATAAAGCTACACAATCCCCAAATGTGTTTGTTGCCAAAGATAATAGTAATTATACAACTTTCGGTGACCGATGGCTGCCATCTTGAATTTTCAGTTCCTTAGGGTCAAACTGGTAAACACTTTCAGGCTGAAATGCAAATTGGCGGGCAGTATACCTTCAGCGTATGTACTGTAGTGGTACATTATATTAATTAACATAAATAATGAGAAAATTAAAAGTTAACCTTTAATGCAGGATTCTTTGTATCTTTGTTAATGGTATGACTTTTAGTTGGTTGTGTAATAACAAAAAGCCTTCACCTGTTGCCTGGTGTTTGCAGCCACACTGAGGGGCCCCCGACGGTGTACGGGTGTGCCATGAACTATGTGACCCTGCGACTTCTTGGAGTGCCCGCCACTGACCCATGTCTCGTCCGATGTCGCACGCTGCTCCACAAACTTGGTGCGTCAGGTTTGCTTTAGTAAATGGTTTAGGTTGTCTTGGCTGGTGACAGTCTATTCCATAAATTTGGTGCATTGTGTTTGTTTGATTAAACGGTTATAGTTGACCCTATTATGTCTTATTCAAAGACACTGTGCTCTATGACCCTGATATGTTATTTTTGGTTTATAACAGAAATAATACTACATTTAGAAAGCAAGAAAAAGTAATTTCAGGTAGTGTCACCTTGTGGATACTTTCTACATAACAAGTGTTTTTGTACATTAGCCATAGCATATTGTCATATTCACATAAACCTTTCTAATAATGTAGAAGGAATCTAAACTAGTGTAATACACATTTTATAATCAAATATTCCCTACATACATGCAGTTTACTTTGCTCTGTTGCCGTCATGTTAGGTTATTGGCAAAACATACAGTTTTGAATATTTTAGTATATCGTAACAACAGATGGTTTTCTTCTACGTGTGGATCTGTGATAACAACTGCTGCTGTGTTATTGTGACTTGTGTTCCTAAGATAAATGTATATTATAACAGGATGTATGCAACTTATTATGTGAATAATGACATGTTATTTTGTTATTTCATAGACATTGACCAATGATTGTAATTGACGTAAACTTCCATTTCTTCCCTAGGTGGAGCTGCTGCCATCCCATCTTGGGGCAAGTTTGTTCTCGCTCTGCTGAATCTGTATAGCTGGGACGGACTCCACAACCTGTGTCCAGAGATGTGGTCAGTAGCCAGGTGTAACTGTGTCCAGAGATGTGGTCAGTAGCCAGGTGTAACTGTGTCCAGAGATGTGGTCCGTAGACAGGTGTAACTGTGTCCAGAGATGTGGTCAGTAGCCAGGTGTAACGGTGTCTAGAGATGTGGTCAGTAGTCAGGTGTAACTGTGTCCAGAGATGTGGTCAGTAGTCAGGTGTAGCTGTGTCCAGAGATGTGGTCAGTAGCCAGGTGTAACTGTGTCTAGAGATGTGGTCAGTAGTCAGGTGTAACTGTGTCCAGAGATGTGGTCAGTAGTCAGGTGTAGCTGTGTCCAGAGATGTGGTCAGTAGCCAGGTGTAACATGAGGGCATGATGACAGTGCCAAAAGCTGCAGACAAACCACAGATTTACACAGGTAGCTGCAGTTCACTTTTGAAATGTTAACATAGTTCTAAAATCATGTAGAATAGGTCAAACAAATATCAAAAGTAGTCACTGTATAGACCTGACCTATGACCTTGTCCTGGGATAGGTTGACACCGGAGTGGTTGCCATTTCACCCGTCCAAGATGTGGTGTCACTGTCGACAGGTCTACCTCCCAATGGCGTATTGCTATGGTAACCGGGTCACTGCAGAAGAGACTGACCTCATTCGTGACCTCAGAAAGGTTGGTTGACTTTTAAAAATTCAGTTGGAAGGTTGATTGCTTACTGAATATGTAATAGTTTATTTCAGGGAATGACAAATTGTAATTATCTAATTACTTACTATTTACTCAGTAGCTACCTATTTATTTGTTTTGTTAAATAACTGGACACGTGTACATGTGTTAAACTGTTAATCATTCAAGCAGTCAAGAGACATAAATAAATATACTTTACACCAATATTTAGCAATATCAAATATTATATGAAAGTGTGGCATCACAATTAGTAATGTTGATAACAAATCCAAGGTTTATTTGAAACAAGTGATTTCTGCATATAGTTATAATAATTATGTTTCACAATTATATAGTTTATATGGTAGAAAGGGTAAATGGTTTTCACTGAAAAAATCAAGGGTATATTTTTACATATAACATGGTTTACAAGACTCTAACACCTTGACGTTTGTGTCAACCTCTCTGTCACCTTGACGTTTGTGTCAACTTATCTGTCACTTTGATGTTTGTGTCAACCTCTGTGTCACTTTGGTGTTTGTGTCAACCTTTCTGTCACATTGACGTTTGTGTCAACCTTTCTGTCACCTTGACGTTTGTGTCAACCTCTCTGTCACCTTGACGTTCGTGTCAACGTCTCTGTCACTTTGATGTTTGTGTCAACCTCTCTGTCACTTTGGTGTTTGTGTCAACCTTTCTGTCACCTTGACGTTTGTGTCAACCTCTCTGACACTTTGATGTTTGTGTCAACCTCTCTGTCACTTTGGTGTTTGTGTCAACCTTTCTGTCACTTTGATGTTTGTGTCAACGTCTCTGTCACTTTGACATTTGTGTCAACCTCTCTGACACTTAGATGTTTGTGTCAACCTCTGCCACCTTGGTGTTTGTGTCAATGTTTCTGTCACTTTGGTGTTTGTGTCAATGTTTCTGTCATTTTGGTGTTTGTGTCAATGTTTCTGTCGTCACTTTGGTGTTTGTGTCAATGTTTCTGTCACTTTGGTGTTTGTGTCAATGTTTCTGTCACTTTGGTGTTTGTGTCAATGTTTCTGTCGTCACTTTGGTGTTTGTGTCAATGTTTCTGTCACTTTGGTGTTTGTGTCAATATTTCTGTCACTTTGGTGTTTGTGTAAATATTTCTGTCACTTTGGTGTTTGTGTCAATATTTCTGTCACTTTGGTGTTTGTGTCAATGTTTCTGTCACTTTGGTGTTTGTGTCAATATTTCTGTCACTTTGGTGTTTGTGTCAATATTTCTGTCACTTTGGTGTTTGTGTCAATATTTCTGTCACTTTGGTGTTTGTGTCAATGTGTCTGTCACTTTGGTGTTTGTGTCAATGTTTCTGTCACTTTGGTGTTTGTGTCAACCTCTCCGTCACCTTGGTGTTTGTTGTAGGAGATCTATGTGGAGCCGTGGGAAAAGATCCACTGGCCGTCGCAGCGTAACAACGTGTCCTGGGCTGACCTCTACTCACCTCACAGCCTCCTGCTGGACATTGGCTACTGTGAGTCACTTTCACTTTCACCTTCTGTACATGTCTTCACTTTACGTAACTGAAGTGTAGAAGGCCTGGCAGCGCACACACAAGACAGCACCAGGATGTCGCTGCACCTGGTAATTGAACACAACTTGCTCGTACTTCATCGTACTAACATCATCAGAGAGTGGTGCAATTGCCATTCTAATTTTAATATAAAATTTATTATTGTTATTATTATCACTTGTGGATATCTTAACAATATTTGAATTACGCATATATGATGATACTAAATATAGTAATCAACTGTTAAATTAATCATGAGAAACGTTATATGTGAGGTCTGTGTTTGTGTTTAGACTTCCTCGACTGGTACGAGGTGTTTCACGTGAGGTCTGTGTTTGTGTTTAGACTTCCTCGACTGGTACGAGGTGTTTCACGTGAGGTCTGTGTTTGTGTTTGTGTTTAGACTTCCTCGACTGGTACGAGGTGTTTCACGTGAGGTTTGTGTTTGTGTTTGTGTTTAGACTTCCTCGACTGGTACGAGGTGTTTCACGTGAGGTCTGTGTTTGTGTTTGTGTTTAGACTTCCTCGACTGGTACGAGGTGTTTCACGTGAGGTCGTGGAGGAGGAAGGCCATCAGCATGATCTATGAACACGTGTGTGCTGATGATGACTTCACTCATGGCATCAGCATAGGACCGGTGGGTTTACCTTCTACCCTTGGTTTAAGGCTTGGTACCTCTGGATAGTTTTATTTATAAACACCTTGTTACACTGTCAGCATTGGGGCGATGTGTTCATATAAACTTAAACTTGTAACTTTATCAAACAACATATTTCTGTATAAGTCAGAACTTCTACAAACATATACGTATATGAGCTGTTTGCCTTTGAAATATATGAAATGCTGAATAATTTAGAATGACTTCTGATGTAGAAATATTTCTACTTTTTGTTCAAACACTCTATTCATGTAAGTCTATGTAATATTGAAATCACATTTTATATCAATAAAGATTTATTTGCAACATTCAGCCTTACACAAATTATACATTTTCTTTGTCAGACAAATTAATAACAGTTTTGTTGTCAATATGCATGTGCATAAAACACACGTGTTAATCTGTGGCAGATATCCAAGGTCTACCAGATGCTGGTGCGCTGGCACTGGGACGGACCTCATCACCCTAAGTTCAAGGAGCATCAAGACAGAGTACGGGACTATCTCTGGTACGGAGGCTGCTGGGTGTGTGTGATCACGTGTGTGTGCTTGCATTTGCATGTGTGAGTATGTTTGTGTGTGTGTGCTTGCGTGTGTGTGCTTGCATATGTGTGTGTGACTGTATGTGCTTGCATCATGTGTATGTGTGTGTGTGTGTGTGTGTGTGTGTGTGTGTGTGTGTGTGTGTGTGTGTGTGTGTGTGTGTGTGTATGTGTGTGTGAATGTGTGTTAGGCAAACTGTTTATGCAGACTGAAGCCAGTCTATACATTTTTTTTTATCCCTGGTTGCCACGAATAATATTTTTTTTAACAAAATTCCTAATATAACTAACTATATGTGCAGATATATAATTAAATCATTAATTATTTTCATAAAAAATATTCTCATAACAGCAGTATTTATTTAATATATATATATATATATATATATATATATTATAATATATATATATGTTATATATGTAAAACTAATTGTCCATAATCTAGTCACTTCTTATATTTCACACAAAAACATGCTTTAAACTGATGCATTAAAACTAATTTAATGATACAGCTGGTACTTAACACTGCTGGTTAGTAAGTTTAGTTGCAATATTCCTTTTGCTTTCTTCATTCCAGAGTTAATAATTGGAAACATTTGATTTCAGGCTTGGCAAAGATGGCATGAAGATGACAGTAAGTGGTCATGTTATGAAGTGGTCATATTAGAAATTGGTCATGTTACTATGTGGTGAAATTACTAAGATTTGGTAACTGTAGAAATTAAACACTCGGAAATGTTACAAAGCAACATTCACCAGTGACTACATACTTTGGGTGTGGGCAAAACATTCACTGTGACCGTCACATTTACTTTCACTGTCACATTCACTGTCACTACGACATTCACTGTCACTGCCATATTCACTATCACATTCACAGTCACTGTCACATTTACTATCGCTGCCACATTCACTGTCACATTCACTGCCACATTCACCCATTGTGTTCAGTATAAAGACAACTAAGTGAGACCCTTACGCTGGCCTGTTGACATATCAGCGTATGTACTAACTGTGACATGATTTGTTTTTCAGGGGACAAATGGTTCCCAGTTGTGGGACACTGCCCTTGCTATCCAGGCTACACTGGAGGTAGGTGACCGTAGGTCAACTCATCTTGTCAGTGACAGGTCACTTTGTCTATTTAGATCACATATTCTCATTATCAAATATAGACTTGATAGCTCTGTTAACTCTATTTTAAATAACATTAACTTTTAGTTTAAGATTCACTTCCAGGATTCGTAAACACTGGAACAAGTTTGTAATATATATATGAACACTTGAATGAAACAAATGTATACATTTTCTAATATATACAGCATTGTATGTGCCCTGTTGAGTGTGGAATAAAGTTATTGAAATGTCCAGATTTGTTTTCATGGTTTACAACAAAGTATACTTAAAATGTGCAGGCAAATGTTTCTTAAGAACAAGGTCAACGTTGACAGACGCTAATTCAGGCTGGTCTTAATGTACAAAAATGGAACCTGACAAATAATAATACAAGTAGAACTAGAGGAAGATTTTGTAAATAAATTGGTCTACATTTCACTAACATCCTCCCATTTCACAATAAACAAATAAAGAATTACACCCAATTATATTGTGTGTTGTCTTCAGTGCGGAGCTGACAGCATGCGGCGCTACGAGAGCTGTCTGGACCAGGCTCATGCCTGGATGAAGCTCACCCAGATCCCAGACAACCCACCTAACTACACCAAGTACTACCGACAGATGAACAAAGTGGGTACAGCCGGTCATTGTTGTTTACAACTTGTCCCAGCAACAATCTTCTTAACCTATTAAGCCCTGTTCACACTGTTCAACCAATATCGAATTTGATGTTGAAAGCAATCTGGTTGAAAGCAATCGTGTTGAAAGCAACTGTCGTGTTCACACCATGTGACGTAGAAAGTGAGTATATAAAAATATGTATAATGTGATGTGTCACATGGTTTTTAGTTCCTTCTTATGATATGATTCCAGTAAAATATTTCATAAACAGTCGAAATTGTGTAAATATGCCATTGTGTGATCATCGTTTAGCTTCAACGACGCCATCGTGGATTATTTGCTTAGAATTGCGTGATTTTGATTGGTCCATTTAATTCAAAAAGAGGCTGGTTGAAAGCAATCTTGAAAAAGATAGAACATGTCATATTCCTTTCGACATCGAAAGCAGCTGTTGAATTTGACGCCGATTGCTTTCAGTTCTGTGTTCAAACTAGGCAATCTGGTCTCTTCAACCAAATTGCTTTCAACCTTTGACACAGATTGAACAGTGTGAACGCACCTTTAAGCCATGAGTTTCTGAGGGCCTCAACATTATGATTAGACATGGGTTCACGTAATGAACCGTATTGTGAAAACTGTTCATCATAATTATATAAAAGTGTACATTATATTAACCAAAAGGAATTCTCTATTTATAGGTGTATCAATCAGTGTTGTAAGATTAACTGAAACTAATTAGAATATAATTTACATATTTCAGAAATCCAAGATGGCCGACAATAATATAATCAGTTTTGCTTGGTAATTCCTCCACAGTTATAGGCAGTTATCTTATCAGTTATTATATCATTGCAAGATATAAGGTATCTTCTAGGAGTACTGGTTTATATTCACTGTACACAGTCACATATTACTGGTCACGTAGTGGTGTACATTCACTGTACACAGTCACATATTACTGGTGTACATTCACTGTACACAGTCACATATTACTGGTGTACATTCACTGTACACAATCACAGTACTGGTGTACATTCACTGTACATAATCACAGTATTGGTGTACATTCAGCATATACAATCACAATACTTGTGTACATTCAGTATACACAATCACAATACTTGTGTACATTCAGTATACACAATCACAGGACTGGTGTACATTCACTGTACACAGTCACAGGGTACTGGAGGAGATAGTGAGGGAAGGAAAGTAGAGCTGTAAGGAAGGAAGAAAGGTTGTGGGGAGAGAAAAGAGACATGTTGTGTTATTTATCATAGTTGAGGTTTCTTTCTTTGATGTGTTTTCCAAACATGTATTGTCCAACTAGTTCTCTCACTGACACTCCCAGCATCAGTCTGTCTCACCCTCTGTCTCGGTGTAGGGGGCGTTTCCCTTCAGCACGCGGGACTGTGGGTGGATCGTGGCGGACTGCACCGCGGAGGGACTCAAGAGTGTCATGTACCTGCAGGAGAAGTGTCGCTTCCTCCAACAGTACATTCCCACGGAGCGACTCTACGACAGCGTGGATGTGGTAAATATAAAGTTATATAACTACAACTATTATATTCCCACGGAGCGACTTTATGACAGCGTGGATGTGGTAAATATAACATTATATAACTACAACTATTATATTCCCACGGAGCGACTCTACGACAGCGTGGATGTGGTAAATATAACATTATATAACTACAACTATTATATTCTCACGGAGCGACTGTATGACAGCGTGGATGTGGTAAATATAACATTATATAACTACAACTATTATATTCCCACGGAGCGACTCTACAATAGCGTGGATGTGGTAAATATAACATTATATCTTCAGATATTACGTTCCCATGGAGCAACTCTATAACAGTGTTGACCTGGTAAATATAACGTTATATTTTTAAATATTACATTGCCACGGAGCGACTTTATGACAGCGTGGATATTGTAAATATAACATTATATCTTCAAATATTACATTCCCACGGAGCAACTCTACAAGAATGTTGACATGGTAAATATAATATTATATATTCACACATTACATTTTCATGCAGCAACTCTGTAACATCATCAACATGGTAAATTTTTCTTGGATTACAAGTAAATCTATAACATATTTAACTATTTGCTAACTGTAATGCAGTTTACAGTAAGGGTGTTACGCATCTGTTTACAGTTGCTGAGTATGCGTAACGCTGATGGAGGCTTCTCATCCTACGAGACCCAGCGAGGCGGCGTCCTACTGGAACTGTTGAATCCAGCCGAAGTCTTCGGTAGGACACTTGTTGTTTGGTAGGACACTTGTTGTTTGGTAGGACACTTGTTGTTTGGTAGTACACTTGTTGTTTGGTAGTACACTTGTTGTTTGGTAGGACACTTGTTGTTTGGTAGGACACTTGTTGTTTGGTAGGACACTTGTTGTTTGGTAGGACACTTGTTGTTTGGTAGGACACTTGTTGTTTGGTAGGACACTTGTTGTTTGGTAGGACACTTGTTGTTTGGTAGGACACTTGTTCTTTCGTGGGACACTTGTTCTTTCGTGGGACACTTGTTCTTTCGTGGGACACTTGTTCTTTCGTGGGACACTTGTTCTTTCGTAGGACACTTGTTCTTTCGTAGGACACTTGCTCTTTCATAGGATACGTGTTCTTCGGTAGGACACATGTTCTTCGGTAGGACACATGTTCTTCGGTAGGACACATGTTCTTTGGTAGGGCACTTGGTCTTCAGTAGGACATTTGTCCTTCAGTAGGACACGTGTGTTGTGTTGTACAAAGGTGTTTCTTACAGGGTGCATCAATGTCATAAACATTAGTATTAGACTTATGTTGTTGATTGGACTTATGCTGTTGATTGGACTTGTAATTATATTGGAGTTGTGTTATTGATGGGATTATAACATGTTGTGAAGCAAGTCTTTTAGGAATATGTTCAAACTTTTATATTTCTAATTATAAAATGTTATTAATAGTTGCTGTGTTGTGTAAAAATGTATTCTTGTAAATAACTAATAATTAGGTTTGAATTTTGTGTTTAAACAATGATCGTAGTGTGAACTGAATTGTAATGTTGTAATACATTTTACAGGGGACATCATGGTGGATTACACATATGTTGAGTGTACATCGGCTGTGATGCAGGCGCTGAAACACTTCAGTGATAGATACCCTCAGTACCGGGGCACTGAGATCAGGTTGGCTCACTAATATCCCGTTCAGTTTCAAATTTCATTTTCTCTTCAAAAATATTTATTTAATTGCAAAGTATATATGTATTACTAAAATGGTAACTTTGTCTTTAGTTGATAGTGCTTATTTTCTGGAAACGGATGTATCGCATTTTGATGTAAAAAGCAGAGATGGCACCAATTGCGTCATGTATGAAATCTATTATAGAATATGACACCCCAAAGTTTTAAGTTTCTATAAAACATGTACTCTGTGCTATGAATTCTTTATATGACATGTATGAATTCTATATAGAATTATGTACCCTGGGGTAAGTACCCTATATACAATATGTACCATATATTGGATTACTATGCCTGGTTGTCATTTATTTAGTTATTTGCATCAAGTCCAAACAAATTCCTTGTTACTTGATACACCTATATAGTGTTACTATAGCATTTGTAGTAACACTGCACCAAGTAACCAAAGAAACTTTAATTCCCACCATGGATATGAATTCAATGTAGAACATGTTCCTGGGGTGAATATTTTAATAGATACGTTTTAAAACAGACATGTAATGGTGGAATTGAATTCTGCAGATAAATAGAATTGCATGTTATGCCGTTCAAGAATCTCTTGAAATTGCATAAAGGAACAAAAACGAAGTTCAGTGCCTCACAATGTAATTCCAGGAATATAGCCTTCCTTGTTCACTTCCAGACAGTGTCTTCTTGATGGACTTCACTTCGTGAAGCAGAAGCAACGAAAGGACGGATCGTGGTATGGGTAAGTGAAACGTACATAGAATTCCATTAGAAGAACTTGAATTCATGTCTCATGTGTAAGTGTGCATGTTGTGTGTGTGTGTGTATGTGTGTGTGTGTGTGTGTGTGTGTGTGTGTGTGTGTGTGTGTGTGTGTGTGTGTGTGTGTGTGTGTGTGTGTGTGTGTGTGTGTGTGTGTGTGTGACTGTGTGTGTGTGTGTGTGTGTGTGTGTGTGTGTGTGTGAGTGTGTGTGTGTGTGTGTGTGTGTGTGTGTGTGTGTGTGTGTGAGTTTGTAAATTTTTGTCACTGACCACGTTTTGAGATAATGAAATGTTTGCTATGACTGTTAGACCGTGTTTTGCGATAATGAAGTGTGTTTGTTATGATTGTTAGACTGTTATGAGAGGATGAAGTGTGTTTGTTATGACTGACAGTATTATAAGATTGTTGTTGTGTCTGTTAGATGTGTTATGAGAGTCTGAAATGTGTTGTGTCTGTTAGATGTGTTGTGAGATGACACATGTCTCTTGCAGGAGCTGGGGCATCTGTTTCACTTACGGAGCCTGGTTTGGCCTTGAAGCCTTCGCCTGTATGGGATGCCGATACGACACAGGGTGAGATACACAGGTGGTAGGGGAGAGAGGGGTAACTGACAGGTGGTAGGGGAGAGAGGGGTAACTGACAGGTGGTAGGGGAGAGAGGGGTAACTGACAGGTGGTAGGGGAGAGAGGGGTAACTGACAGGTGGTAGGGGAGAGAGGGGTAACTGACAGGTGGTAGGGGAGAGAGGGGTAACTGACAGGTGGTAGGGGAGAGAGGGGTAACTGACAGGTGGTAGGGGAGAGAGGGGTAACTGACAGGTGATGGGATGAGAGGGGTAACTGACAGGTGGTAGGGGAGAGAGGGGTAACTGACAGGTGATGGGATGAGAGGGGTAACTGACAGGTGGTAGGGGAGAGAGGGGTAACTGACAGGTGGTGGGGGAGAGAGGGGTAACTGACAGGTGATGGGATGAGAGGGGTAACTGACAGGTGGTGGGATGAGAGGGGTAACTGACAGGTGGTGGGATGAGAGGGGTAACTGACAGGTGGTAGGAGAGAGAAGGGTAACTAACTGGTGGTAGGGGAGAGAAGGGTAACTAACTGGTGGTAGGGGAGAGAAGGGTAACTAACTGGTGGTAGGGGAGAGAAGGGTACTAACTGCTGGTAGGAGAGAGAGGGGAGTAATTGGCAAGTGGTAGGGGAGAAAGGGTTAACTAACTGGTGGTAGGGGAGAGAAGGGTAACTAACTGGTGGTAGGGGGAGAGGGGTAACTACCTGGTGGTAGGGGAGAGAAGGGTACTAACTGGTGGTAGGGGAGAGAAGGGTAACTAACTGGTGGTAGGGGAGAGAAGGGTACTAACTGGTGGTAGGGAGAGAAGGGTACTAACTGGTGGTAGGGGAGAGAAGGGTAACTAACTGGTGGTAGGGGAGAGAAGGGTACTAACTGGTGGTAGGGAGAGAAGGGTACTAACTGGTGGTAGGGGAGAGAAGGGTAACTAACTGGTGGTAGGGGAGAGAAGGGTACTAACTGCTGGTAGGGGAGAGAAGGGTAACTAACTGGTGGTAGGGGAGAGAAGGGTAACTAACTGGTGGTAGGGGAGAGAGGGGTAACTAACTGGTGGTAGGGGAGAGAAGGGTAACTAACTGGTGGTAGGGGAGAGAGGGGTAACTAACTGGTGGTAGGGGAGAGAGGGGTAACTAACTGGTGGTAGGGGAGAGAAGGGTAACTAACTGGTGGTAGGGGAGAGAGGGGTAACTAACTGGTGGTAGGGGAGAGAAGGGTAACTAACTGGTGGTAGGGGAGAGAAGGGTAACTAACTGGTGGTAGGGGAAAGAAGGGTAACTAACTGGTGGTAGGGGAGAGAGGGGTAACTAACTGGTGGTAGGGGAGAGAAGGGTAACTAACTGGTGGTAGGGGAGAGAAGGGTAACTAACTGGTGGTAGGGGAAAGAAGGGTAACTAACTGGTGGTAGGGGAGAGAGGGGTAACTAACTGGTGGTAGGGGAGAGAAGGGTAACTAACTGGTGGTAGGGGAGAGAAGGGTACTAACTGGTGGTAGGAGAGAGAAGGGTAACTAACTGGTGGTAGGGGAAAGAAGGGTAACTAACTGGTGGTAGGGGAGAGAGGGGTAACTAACTGGTGGTAGGGGAGAGAAGGGTAACTAACTGGTGGTAGGGGAGAGAAGGGTACTAACTGGTGGTAGGAGAGAGAGGGGGGTAACTGGCAAGTGGTAGGGGAGAGAGGGGTTACAGTCATACTTTTACTCTGGTAAGGCCAGTCTCTTGCCATCACACTGTTATAGACACTTGTACTCTATAATTCATGTTGTCCGACAGAAACACGCCCCCGGAGCTGAAGAGGGCATGTCAGTGGCTGGTGGAGCACAGACTGCCAGACGGGGGGTGGGGCGAGAACTTTGAGTCATGTGAACAGAAGGTGTACGTGCCGGCCGACAAGTCTCAGATTGTCAACACTGCCTGGGCCTTGCTTGGACTTCTTGCTGTCAGGTAGGTGGACTGTCAGACAACTGTGGAAGACAAAGTAGGTTCAGTTATTTGAATGAATGTCTCACTTTACTATATTCATCTAGAGAGGTCTGCAATCTAGTTTACAAAGTATGACAGATTCCAAGTTAGGTACTATTTTTTTATTTTATGACATTCAGAATTTCTCCTGGTCCGTATGACAGACACTACTAGCAGTTGTTGTCAGTGTGACAGGTACTACTAGTGATTTTTCTGCATGACAGGTTCCACGAATGACAGGTTGTAGTGACATTTGTCTGTACCACAGATCTAACTACTGGCTGTTATCTGTATGACTGGTCTAACTACTGGCTGTTATCTGTATGACAGGTATAACCACTGGCTGTTATCTGTATGACAGGTATAACCACTGGCTCTTATCTGTATGACAGGTCTACCTACTGGCTGTTATCTGTATGACACGTCTAACTACTGGCTGTTATCTGTATGGCAGATCCAACTACTGGCTGTTATCTGTATAACAGGTCTAACTGCTGGCTGTTATATGTATGACAGGTCCAACTACTGGCTGTTATCTGTATGACAGGTCTAACCACTGGCTGTTATCTGTATGACAGATATAACCACTGGCTGTTATCTGTATGACAGGTATAACTACTGGCTGTTATCTGTGTGACAGGTCTAACTACTGGCTGTTATCTGTGTGACAGGTCTAACTACTGGCTGTTATTTGTGTGACAGGTCTAACTACTGGCTGTTATCTGTGTGACAGGTATCCAGACGTTGAGTTGTTGAAGAAGGGTGTGCGTGTTCTCATGGACAGACAGATGGACAATGGAGACTTCCCAGTGGTGAGTCAGGCTCTAGGGCACATCTCACCATGGCTACTTCAGAGTGGACAATGGCTACACCAGAGCATAATGTGTGCCATAGCTACACCAGAGGGGAACATACATATGCTATGTAAAGTACATACATACATACATATACTATGTCAGACAATATTAGCTGTATCAAGATGTTGTTTTGTTCCCTGCTCTGTGTAGACATCATCCCCTTTTACTGGAAGTGAAACCAATCACGAAAACAGATTTTTAGGTGCACGTTTGAAATTCCAAATAAAACATGGCATGATACATCTGCCACTTTTGTTTTCTCAAAAACAGGCATTATTTTTTAATCACAAACACCATACTCACAGTACAGACAACATCTCTCCACAGGCGTCCTGTCCAATATAGTATCATCTTTAAGGTCTGTGCCATTACTTACCAGGCACTTTCCTGCAAGCAGCCATCGTATTTACATTCTGTGCGTACTCCTGTAAGAAAACCTGTTCAGCTTCGATCATCTGTTTCTGATTTACTTTTTGTCCAATTTTTGTTCAATAAAAATATTGGGACTTGGGCTTTTGCTGAGTGTGAACCTACTCGTTGGAAGAAGCTTCCATCTAGTGTTAAATCAGTTGAACAATATTGCTAAATTCTGCCGTCATTTAGACTTACCTTTACAGCCTCGCTTATCCACCATAGCTCCCTGGCGTATCAATCAATCTGATGATGATGATGGATTTGAGTATTGACTTGATAATTTTTTCAGAGGAAATCAACAATTACATGTTTCTGGAAGCCTAAGGTGCTATGTGTGTCTCTGGCTGGGTTGAGAACAAAGGGTGGGTTTTACATTTTCTGTTTACACTTGATGTGAGGTATGTTGTAATAATTTATGGCAGCATTGACAGGCTAAAGTGTGTTTTTGTTGCAGGAGAATATCACTGGTGTGTTCAACAAGTCATGTGCCATCCATTATGACGCCTACAGGAATGTCTTCCCAATGTGGGCTCTTGGTCGGTTCGTTTCCCAATACCCCAACGAGTCTCTCGCCAAGAAGCAATGAAGCGACTGAACAAGACGCCCCAGTCACCTGCATATTTCAATGTCAACTTCTCCGCGTGGGGACCGAGAAGATACGATGAACCAAATATGACAGACATTGACAGTTTATTGCGAGCTTGTGGCCCGTGTCCTGTGCCAGTGTTTAAGAGTATTAATAAGTTTGTACAGTGTACATAACATCACCTCAATCAGTTAGACATTCACATCATCAACTAATCATTTATGTATTAACATGTCCTCTCTAACTATCACTCACTTGGCATCTAGTCATTGAATCAGTCTTTGTGGTAAATTGCCACTTCATCCAGAGATATGTAATATATATTATATATATGACTGTTTACAAACTTCTCAGGTCATTGCTCTCTCAGATAAAATGCCAGCAGTAATATGTTAATGTTAATCCAAGTTGTTCAGTTAAGATATATATACAGAACTGATATTGCGATACCTTCAAAATAATTTAATCACCAAACCGTTGCTATATGGGAGGGTAAAGGCACAAGTATTTTTGTCCACAGTACGAGAATAGCCATGAAAGGCTATTTGCTGTTTACTCACATCCAAGTACATGTAATGATAAACCAGACTGTGTTCCAGTCACAGTCATATACTTTACCATGTCACGGCAGACTGTGTTATACTCCACCAACAGTGTGTGTGTGTGTGTGTGTGTGTGTGTGTGTGTGTGTGCGTGCGTGTGTGTGTGTGTGTGTGTGTGTTTGTGTGTGTGTGTAGTGTGTGAGTGTAGTGTGTGAGTGCGGGGGTGCGCGGGGGTGTTGTTTGTGTGTGTGTACCAGTGCTTTAATCACCCTCCCATGTAACATTTATGATCACTGCTACATTTTGTAAGGCAGAGTTCACTCATTTCTGATCTGCATAGTACATAGTCAATTCATCCAATCAACAACATGTTATTTGCCCCATTGAAGAACACATTATCTCCTCCAATAAACAACTTTCTACTTCCACCAATCAGCAACATGCTGTGTCCAATCAATAACATGTTACTTCCCCCAATTTAGAACAAACTACCCCGTCCAATCAACAACATACTATCTCTTCCAGTCAACAGTTTTAGTCATGAAGTCACCCAGCTCTGTGGATGTGTTGCATTCTGAGAAGGCTTGAATGAAAAGGACAATTGACAGTCATAGTTCTCATGAGTTGATTTATTAATGTTATTTGTTTTGTATATTAACCTATATCCTCAGTTTCTTGCAATAAATGTATTTTAACAGTCTCGTGATTGTGGTGTTTGGAATAGTTGCCCCATCTGCATTCAAGCAGGTGTGCGAACTTTTTTTTAATAACAAAGCTGTTGATCGTTTACTGAGAAGTAAAATCTGTAATGTGAGATCTGTCGTCAGTAGCTTCTGATAGAAAACACAAGAACACTTGCCACCATGTTCTACTCCTCTCACCCCACGTTCTACGTTCTATTCCTCTCACCCCACGTTCTACTCCTCTCACCCCACGTTCTACTCCTCTCACCCCACGTTCTACTCCTCTCACCCCACGATCTACTCCTCTCACCCCACGTTCTACTCCTCTCATCCCACGATCTACTCCTCTCATCCCACATTCTACTCCTCTCACCCCACGTTCTATTCCTCTCACCCCACGTTCTACTCCTCTCATCCCACGTTCTACTCCTCTCATCCCACGATCTACTCCTCTCGCCCCACGTTCTATTCCTCTCACCCCACGTTCTACTCCTCTCACCCCACGTTCTACTCCTCTCACCCCACGTTCTACTCCTCTCATCCCACGTTCTACTCCTCTCATCCCACATTCTACTCCTCTCATCCCACGATCTACTCCTCTCGCCCCACGTTCTATTCCTCTCACCCCACATTCTACTCCTCTCATCCCACGTTCTACTCCTCTCATCCCACGATCTACTCCTCTCGCCCCACGTTCCACTCCTCTCACCCCACGTTCCACTCCTCTCACCCCACGTTCCACTCCTCTCGCCCCACGTTCCACTCCTCTCACCCCACGTTCCACTCCTCTCACCCCACGTTCCACTCCTCTCGCCTCACGTTCCACTACTTTCGCCCCACGTTCCACTCCTCTAGCCCCATGTTCTACACCTCTCGCCCCACGTTCTACTCCTCTCACCCCACGTTCCACTCCTCTTGCCCCACGTTCTACTCCTCTCACCCAATGTTCCACTCCTCTCGCCCCACGTTCTACTCCTCTCACCCCACGTTCCACTCCTCTTGCCCCACGTTCTACTCCTCTCACCCAATGTTCCACTCCTCTCGCCCCACGTTCTACTCCTCTCACCCCACGTTCCACTCCTCTTGCCCCACGTTCTACTCCTCTCACCCAATGTTCCACTCCTCTCGCCCCACGTTCTACTCCTCTCACCCCACGTTCCACTCCTCTTGCCCCACGTTCTACTCCTCTCACCCAATGTTCCACTCCTCTCGCCCCACGTTCTACTCCTCTCACCCCACGTTCCACTCCTCTTGCCCCACGTTCTACTCCTCTCACCCAACGTTCCACTCCTCTCGCCCCACGTTCTACTCCTCTCATCCCACGTTCTACTCCTCTCACCCAACGTTCCACTCCTCTCACCCAACGTTCCACTCCTCTCACCCAACGTTCCACTCCTCTTGCCCCACGTTCTACTCCTCTCACCCAACGTTCCACTCCTCTCACCCCACGTTCTACTCCTCTCACCCAACGTTCCACTCCTCTCGCCCCACGTTCTACTCCTCTCATCCCACGTTCTACTCCTCTCACCCTACGTTCTATTCCTCTCACCCTACGTTCTACTCCTCTCACCCCACATTCTATTCCTCTCACCCTACGTTCTATTCCTCTCACCCTACGTTCTATTCCTCTCACCCCACGTTCTATTCCTCTCACCCCACGTTCTACTCCTCTCACCCCACATTCTATTCCTCTCACCCTACGTTCTATTCCTCTCACCCTACGTTCTATTCCTCTCACCCTACGTTCTATTCCTCTCACCCTACGTTCTATTCCTCTCACCCTACGTTCTATTCCTCTCACCCTACGTTCTACTCCTCTCACCCCACATTCTATTCCTCTCACCCTACGTTCTATTCCTCTCACCCTACGTTCTATTCCTCTCTCCCTACGTTCTATTCCTCTCACCCTACGTTCTATTCCTCTCACCCTACGTTCTATTCCTCTCTCCCTACGTTCTATTCCTCTCACCCTACGTTCTACTCCTCTCACCCTACGTTCTACTCCTCTCACCCCACGTTCTACTCCTCTCACCCCACATTCTATTCCTCTTGCCCCACGTTCTACTCCTCTCACCCCACGTTCTATTCCTCTCACCCCACATTCTATTCCTCTCACCCTACGTTCTATTCCTCTCACCCTACGTTCTATTCCTCTCACCCTACGTTCTATTCCTCTTACCCTACGTTCTACTCCTCTCACCCCACATTCTATTCCTCTCACCCTACGTTCTATTCCTCTCACCCTACGTTCTATTCCTCTCACCCTACGTTCTATTCCTCTCACCCTACGTTCTACTCCTCTCACCCCACATTCTATTCCTCTCACCCTACGTTCTATTCCTCTCACCCTACGTTCTATTCCTCTCACCCTACGTTCTATTCCTCTCACCCTACGTTCCACTCCTCTTGCCCCACGTTCTACTCCTCTCACCCAACGTTCCACTCCTCTCGCCCCACGTTCTACTCCTCTCACCCCACGTTCCACTCCTCTCACCCAACGTTCCACTCCTCTTGCCCCACGTTCTACTCCTCTGATGCCATGTTCTATTCCTCTTGCTCCACGTTCTACTCCTCTCACCCTACGTTCTAATCCTCTCACCCTACGTTCTAATCCTCTCACCCCACATTCTAATCCTCTCACCCCACATTCTATTCCTCTCACCCCACATTCTAATCCTCTCACCCCACATTCTAATCATCTCACCCCACATTCTAATCCTCTCACCCCACATTCTATTCCTCTCACCCCACATTCTATTCCTCTCACCCCACATTCTATTCCTCTCACCCCACATTCTATTCCTCTCACCCCACATTCTATTCCTCTCACCCCACATTCTACTCCTCTCACCCTACGTTCTATTCCTCTCACCCCACATTCTATTCCTCTCACCCCACATTCTATTCCTCTCACCCCACATTCTATTCCTCTCACCCCACATTCTATTCCTCTCACCCCACATTCTATTCCTCTCACCCCACATTCTATTCCTCTCACCCCACATTCTATTCCTCTCACCCCACATTCTAATCCTCTCACCCCACATTCTATTCCTCTCACACCACATTCTAATCCTCTCACCCCACATTCTATTCCTCTCACACCACAGACAAGAGACCTTAGAAAACGGGAGGAAGAAACAGCTGAAAAAATGAACAAGGAGTACACCTGTGTACACCTGTGTACAGCTCTGACATCTAGCTGATCTAGGCCCATCTTACATACCTGGTAGTCACCAACCATTCTACAACTGTGGTCATTTCAGTACAGTGTGAAGAACATTGTCTGAACAAGAGCATCTGGTGGATTGGTGGGGCATTGATGCCTTGGAACTGAACTTGAATTTGTTAGATTTATATTCGTCAATCAAACCACTGTTACATTAGTTTTATAGTTTATGTTTTATGCAGTATGTGCCATAGTTAGACAACATGTCGATGGCAGAATCCATTACTGTAGCAGAGGAACGGAAAGTAATTAGTCTACTCCCCACTAGCAAATGCCCTTGTAGGTAATCTTTCACAAATCTGGTTGAACGGAAAGCAAAGGTAATATTGCATGCAATGTAAATAATTCACATGCTGACCCGATGAGGAGCTGGGATAACGGCATTTAGCTATTTATGGCTCTACCCTATGTAGTATGTACTGGGGTAGAGCTGTGAATAGAGCTATCAAGGACTGCACAGACACACATAGAATACTGTACACACATCAACTGTGCATACACAGAATATTGCACACACGTCAGTAGTGCACACACTCAGACCACTGCAGTGGTCAGCAGGGCACACAAAGAATATTGCAAATACCAACAGTGCACACATAGAAATTTGTCACACCATACTTGACAAACCATCATTGTAGGGTCATGTTGCCGAAATGGATTACAAGTAGCCTCAAGCTAAATTGTCTAAAAGGTGTGTAGCCCTGTGACACTGACTCAAGTAGGTCAGCAGTCAATAATTATACCTTCTCCGGGGTATCAAGTATGGACTCACAGCAATGCCATACAATCACGAACGGACAGACGTGCGTATACATGGACAAGTGCTCAGTGCGTCATCAAAGAAAGCACAGACATCCAATTCAGCGTAATGAACAGTAACTTTCTGTGTGCCCCTCTCAAACCACCACTCCCTCATCGATCCCCCTCCTGCCTCCTTCCGTCCCTACCTTCCTCCATCCTTCTCCTTCCCTCCATTCCTCTCTTCCTCTCCTTCCCTCCCTCCCTCCCTTTCTCTGTTCCTCCATTCCTTCCATCCACCCATCCATCCTTCATTCCAACCCTCCCTCCTTGCCACCCTTCCTCGCTTCCTACTTCCTTCCCCCTCCTCCAATCCTACTTACCTCCTTTCCACCGTTCTCTCCTGTCTCCCTCTTTCTCTCCTCCCCCTCTCCGTGTTTCCTGACTACATTCCTTCTTCCTTCCTTCCTCTCTCCATCCTTCTCAGCCACTGTTTTTCTGCTTTCTTCTCCTCTTTTCTCCTCCTAGCTCCCTCCCAACCTCCCTCCCTCCCTGCCTGCCTCCCTCCCTCCATCTGTCCCTATGTCTCTCCAGCTGTTCAACAGTATACGTAGTGTCTGTCTACCTGCTATAAAATGACTACAGTTTACCATGATAAACCATGGTAAATCTATAGTATATCATAGTACACCATAGTATGTTATATTTTACCATACTTTCACCATAGTAAATCCACATGTAAATTATAGTAAAACCATAGTAATTCACAGTAAACTACAGTATACTACGTTTTATTATGTTTTACCATAGTAAATCCACATGAAGATGTAGTAAACTATAGTAAATCCATTGTAAATTATAGTAAACCATAGTATGCTGCATTTAATTGAAGATGTAGTCAACCATAGTAAGCTATAGGTAGTATACCCGTAGAAAGGTATAGTCAATAACATAGACAAAGGTAAGAATCCTAGTTTATATTACATAAATGTTTTACAGTAGTATGACACCTTATTACTATACTATTAAAAATGGTCACCTGTTTCACTGTTATGCGATTTCTGTTAGATCTTGATCATGCTAAATTGTTGTTTCATCTTCAAGAATATATTATGTTATATATATATATATATATATATATATATATATTATATTAATCATGTAATTCATCTTACTTTTTTGGTTATAAGTATAATTTATCTTTCTTCTAGGGTTATAACGAAAACTTAAATTTAATATTGTGCAATGTTACCGATCGAGTGTTGTAAATTTGCATTTATTATTGTTGAATTTTATTGGACGTTATAAATGTGTTTGGAGATTAATGTAAATTGAGTGAATTGAATTGAAAAATACCTATTGCATATGTAATTTGAATTATTGACTACGTACATCATGATTTTATTGTCATGATGCAAGTGTATATATTTATATACCTTCACATTTGGATGCTAAGTGCAATAATGTACACGGTAAGAGTTCACTTTTTTGGCATCACTCTTCACAATGAAGTGCCTTATGTATACTGTTATCTTCCTTATTGTGACTTTCTAACATCCAAGGATGCAGCAGGCATCTGCACTATCTTGGTGGCCTCTCCACAAGGACTGCTTAATTGGGGGACCTAATTAATTGGGTGATTACACTAATTACTGCCACCTTTATGACTAGAGGCCAGTTAATTGGTCTGATCCATTATACTCTACTGGCAAGTTCTGATAAACAGAGTTTCAGACATAAGAAATCAAGTTTTTTATTTCACGTTATTATATGGACATGTACATTATGGAATACCACTTGAATTAAGTCATCTATATTGCTGCCATGTTATTCATGAACTTTTACATAATAAAGCGTGATTATACTGAATACGTTGTTTGATTATTTTAGTTTTATGGCATGTGTACAGGATCAAAACCCACTATGCATGATATTCACTGTGGTATCCAGCATAGTAAATCATAATAAAATATAGTATAATATTCACTAATTGTACTAAACCATTGTAAAGCATGACATTCACTGTAGTAAACTGTAGTGTTCACTGTAGTAAATCATAGTAAATTGTGATATTCACCATAGTAAGCTACTGTATTTACTATTGTAAAACACAGTAAAAGGTGATATTTACCATAATAAACCATAGTAAATTATGATATTTACCATAGTAAACCATAGTAAATTATGGTATTTACTATAGTAAACCATAGAAAGATGTGATATTTACCATAGTAAACCACAGTAAAGTATGGCATGTATGTAGTAAACCAGAATAATTATATTATGGTAAACAGTCGTATTTACTGTGGTAAAGCGTAGTAAATATTCCGCAAAAATACTGTTGCTTACTACAATAATTTTACTGTATTAAACCTTGGTAAAATTTACTGTAGTAAACTATAGTAATTTTAACAGGGTGTATCCCCAACATCTCCTCCCTCGTCTGCTCCCTCTGTGCTCCTCTCCCTCTGTGCTCATCTGCTCCCTCTGTGCTCATCTCCTCTACCTCTGAGCTCATCTCCTCCCAACACGCCCGCCCTCCCGCGTGTACGTGCGTGCGCCCGCCGCACTCCTATGCTTGAGTTAGTGGGTATGTACGTTCTTTAGTGTGTGTGAGCATGTGTCCGTGCATATGTGTGCATGGGTACGTCGGTGGGTGGGTGCATGAGTACAAGAGTGCGTGAGTGTGCGTGTATTTGTTTGACGCGTGGGTGTACGTGTATGTTGTTGTACGTGCGTGATTGTTTGCGTGCATACGTGCGTGCGACAGCACGTGTATGTGTGCAGGTGAGTGTACGATCTACCTGCAGTGATGCATTCATTATTATCATTCTGCAATATAGCTACAGTTTTTCCCGAGCCCCTCGACCTATGTCTGATGTCTTTTAGCTAGGCCCTTACTAAGCCTTACTCGACACGTGGCTCTATTTGTGCCATATTAAACCATGCATGCTCTTTTCTCTGTCCTTCAATGTCCAACAAATCTGTCTGGCGAGCAAATTGGAAATCGGTCACATTTGATGAAGCTCGCAAATAACTATAACAAGGGGCTCGTAAGAACAGTATCATGAGTATGAATTTACCCTGGTTTATATCGAACCCCGTTGATATAAGCCTTAAATAGCTTAATTATAGTCTATAAAAAGTATTGTGTCCTATAGCTGGCCTATAGCTACATTATGTTAATCCCAGGCTGTTGGCGTACAACTGTCGATTTGAAATGTGCGTGCTCACACGCTGTTGTGTGGTTTTGTTATTAAGGAGGCTTGTTGCTTTGGGAAATACACGCATTTTTTCATTCATGGCAATATCTTACGCTCGTGTTTAATATGCTGATTGGTGCCGCGTCGTTCATTCACGTTTCTTTGATCGTGAATTATTAAACACCAGCTCAATACACATTGACCGCCATGAAATGATTGGAGACACTAGCGCGGACGAGTTTAACTATTCCATGCGGTGTATGACTAGCACGCAAACACATCCGCACGCAATATGTGGAAATAATAAATAAGCAGCCATAGGGAATACATTAACCGGCACGACGGATAATCTATGAATGAATTACTATGCGGACGAGTGGGTCGGGTAACGCTAGGTGACAGCACCTTCGCTGTGGAGTGAGATCGAGGCGCTTCAGAGCAGCACTGGGCTTGCGCCACCATGGGAACAAGACGAGGGTGAACTGTCACGGAGAGGGGACGATATCGGGGGCAAAATCTTAATAATACAACTGTGGGGACACAATATGAAACCGGCATGAGAACGACGGGCACCGCTGCGACAACGACAGGCATGGAAACGCGACGTTTGGTGGCCGACTACATCAACTTCAGGCTGCAGAAGCAGGGCTTGCGATGGTCGACGTGCCCAGAGCTACCCGCCGTCCCCACTAACGTCGAGCGGGCGATGCGTCTGCTAGGCGAAGAATTCGAAACCCGTTACACGGAAGTGTTCCAGGAAATGTGTAACCAGTTACATATAACGCCGAACAATGCCCAGCCGACGTTTGTGGCGATTGTCAACGAGCTATTCAGCGACGGCATCAAGTGGGGGCGGATCGTGGCGTTGTTTTCTTTCGGCGGAGCACTCGCTGTTCAGTGCGTCGAAAAAGAAATGCCGGTTCTTGTGGATAACGTTGTCGAGTGGGTAGCTAACTACGTGGACTCTAATCTACAATCCTGGATACAAGAAAATGGGGGATGGGTACGTACCATTTTATTATTACTGCTATATTCCAGTTGCATCTTCTGTCTGAGCTGCGCATTTGGATATGCGGCTGTCGGCTGTAAAAACAATCGATACTGGTCCGCATCTCTCAGTCTAGACGCACGCTAGACTGCTACAGTGCGGGCATGTTGGTAGTCTTGCACGCTAGCTTATAGTCAGAAGTCAGAACTGCCCAACATGTTATTCATTCATCCATTCAGTTGTGTATTAATTATTCATGCCGTTGTCAAAACGTGATTATGAATGAACGAAATACACAACGTTATGAAATGTGCACTTGCCACTAGTGACTATCTATCTCTGATAGTGCATCTACTTTTCCGATTGCACAGTCACTGATCTAATTGGACAGCAAGGCCAAGAGGGTACTACGTGTGTTATTTTGGATGATTATGATAACATTCTATTAGGAATATATTATAACGGTTTATATAATATTATATATATATATATATATATATATATATATATATATATATACAGTGTTTCCCATGCTATATGATAAGTGAGGTGGGCCACCTCGCTGTTTTTTGTAGGCCGTTTTTTCTAAGACTATGCCATCTCACTCAAAATAGGCAAACATTGGCCACGTCATACTGGTATGGTAAAAAACTGTTTTCAAAACTATAACTTTTCTCAATATTTTTGCATGGGTGTATCTTAGGATACATAGATAATTAGATATATAGTAGCATTATACTAGCATACAATTTGTTTATTGAATGTTTCGAAGGGAACCTCAGAGACTCCCAAAACAGCTACATGACAACATGTGTAAAGATAATTCTTGTGTATTCGAGACTGCTCCACCAGGCCAACACCCCAACTCTGGAAGCTAGGTGCCCTGCCAGGGACCATGGGTAATTGATTATTGACAGTTCCTGTATATTGGAGACTGCCCATTGCCCAAAGCTGACACAAGGTAGCCTGTCTGACAATCATAACTAATGAACTATTATTGGTATTCCACCTGTGGCAGGCCAGTGGCAGCTGCTACATATTTTAATTAAGCTGTCTTCAAAACTATTGATTTTTTGTAAATGCAAGTTGAGTTTTTTTGCTTATTTAACTATCTTTAAAGTTGTGTGACTGTGATGTATTGTTACCTGTACATGAAAAACACAAAATATGTATTCTGAACTATAGAATGAAACATTTTATTGATATGATTATTATCAACTGCATTCTGATCACTAGGCTGGCTTAGTGGAATAGATGTGATCTTGACTAAAACCACTAATGACCAGTCTTGTCGCTGCATTCATACAATTCGGCTGTTTCTTGTCATCTCATAGGTACCAGCGAAAATGCCAATTATGTGATTATGGTGAAACACCAGGTGGTTACGGGTATCCGTGGTTACTATGAATCACCAAAACACATTTCATTCATAATTACCAATAGTCCAAATTCTTCAGGGCCACTTGGCTCATGTTTACTCTGCACATGGAATGACACTGAAATCTTGAATGCTATGCTAGATTATCATTAATGGTGGTTGCAAAGAAATTATTGTCATTGCGTGCAATTAAATGTGTTATAAAAGTATCATTTAAATAGTTCCATGTAGACACACACATCATTGTAAATATACTATTGTGGTACAAATTATAGATAATTGTGTAACTTAGCAAAATGTAGTGTTATGAATTATTGGAATATTAAATATGAATTCTATTAATTTAAGTCAACCACATATATCGATCTGTCAAACACTGATCAATGTTGGTTTATATACCTAAAGATAGACATGGGTGTACACTAAATGTTTCAGTATGCTGACTGATTAATGTCAGTCTTGGTCAATAATAGTCGAGCTGATCAATACCAAAGTCAATTAACTGCCCTTTTTGTAGACGTACATTTGCAATACACTGGGCAGTCAGGATGTGAATAATAATTATTTTACAATCATTAATATAAAATAGTAGTAGCAAGACAATCTTTTTAATTTTAAATGTGGTAATACACACTGTAGTTATAAAATTTTAATAAATAAAATGAAACTATTAAATAAGTAGAACATGATAGTAAGATGTTACCTTAAAATAAACACAGTACAGTGTAACATGTTGTTAATGAATTATTATGCGTGGAAGTGTGTATAAATGTGTACACTCTAACATCCTGAGATACTGCCCAATAAATGCTCAGTATAGAACTGGCACTAAGTATTGCATACAAACTTTTTTGTGTTAAAAAACTATTCTAAACATTAACAGTGTCACCAGGGCTCCACTGTAACATTTATATCCACTCGTCTGGAGGGCAGTGGATTTCCATGAGCAGTTACCATCCTGCCACCCCCCACCCCAAACCAATACCACATGCACTTGTCTTGACTGAGTAGTTTCAAGAAGAACATCAGGTGATTCAGGTCAGAGGTTGGTTGTAGATTAGCATATTTAGGCTGTTTCAGATTCTGTTTTTTAAATTGTTGCTTAGGAGGTGACAAATTATAGAAATTATAAGAAACAACATTGACCATTTGAATTGAAGCCAGTGCAGTAGCCCTTCGGGTCCGTAAAATATAAAAACTACTGGCCCAAACTGGCCTGACAGCTTAAAAAACATGCTGGGCTAGTGATAATATCAAGTATTGGACATGATAAAAACATGTATTCACATTATAAATAGTGCTTGTACATGTAAAACTGATTTAGTATTAAACTAAAAAATACCTTATTTTAATTGTTATAAATTTGTAATTTATTTACTTTTAAAAGCTGTGTTATACCTTACTTAATATAAATTGTTATGTACTGATCCAGTCTTAACGTATTATATATTGGTTTTATTAAAAAAGTATTCACGATTGTTCATAATATAAATTATCTTAAATACTAGGGTGGTATTATTATTCTGGGTTGACTGTGTGGAACAACCAATGTCTGTTTCCAATGGCCAATCAATATCAGATATATGTCATTGTCACCAGCACATTTGTAACATGTCTTGTAACATGTGCTGTGCTGTGCTGTGCTGTGCTGTGCTGTGCTGTGCTGTGCTGTGCTGTGCTGTGCTGTGCTGTGCTGTGCTGTGCTGTACTGTACTGTACTGTACTGTTGTGACCGTAATGTTCTGTACAACGTGGATTCTATATTAAATTAATTAATGTACCTGAGCTGCCACAGCTGGACAGTTTAAACTGTTGATAAGCTATCACTACCAATCTAGTATGTCACCAGGCTCTGTAGACTCAGTTCTCAACTACCTGTTGTTGTCCTGTGTATGCAATGTAGTGCACACGTATGGGTTTATTTTTCCATTTCATCAGGTCATTCTGTCTGACAACTCTACCATAGTTGTTTGCCAAACATATTGATCCGGTGGATATTTCTGGGGTTGTCTCTTTGTGAATGAAGGATTTGCACTCATTGGCAAACCTAATCAGTATTCAGCGCGACTGAGCGTGTGGAATTAGTGACAGTGCACAATGATCTTGCAAAGTGTCTACTGAATATTTAACTTAGAACTGCTGAATATTTAACTTGTCCATTGAATGTGAACTATGAGTCAGATGGCTGACTGGTTCTAACCATAAACCTGTGTTCACATACGTGGACTGCTTAAATGTCTAACTACAGACCTGTGTTCATACACATGGGTTGCTTCTATGTCTAACAGTCATAAACAAGCGCATACAGTCATAACCAAGTACAGTATACTTACAATCACAAGCAAGCACATTCAGTCACAAGCAAGCACTGACAATCACGCTTCATATAACTGATTGGCTTCTAGACCTTGGCGTGGGAGGACAATGATGGCCAACAGCCTGGAAAATTATCACGTATTGATTCTGTTGGATAATAATAGTTACTGCAAGGCTGTGTACAATGGAACTGTAGGTTTCTTTTTTCACTGCCTCTGTGGCCATATATACCAACACTGACCCACTCCAACCTGATGTACCAACAAATTTATCTATTCCAAGTTTCCAACCTCATATAGCTCCATATTGATCTAGTTAGGACTGACATGGCTCCAAGCTGATCTGTTCCAACCTCATATAGCTCTAGGTTGATCTATTCCAGCCGCATATAGCTCTAGATTGATCTATTACAACCTCATAACTCTAGATCGATTTGTTCCAACCTCATATAGCTCTAGATCGATCTATTCAAACTACATATAGCTCTAGATCCATCTGTCCCAACTTCATATTGTTCATATACTTCAGAATTGATTGATCTATTACAACTTCACATATAGGTCCAGATTCATATATATATTACAACTTCATGGACATAACATACAGGGTGAGTGGTAACTGGTTGGAATGGGGGGTGGGGTGTGGCGGAGGTAGGTAGCAATGGCTTACATTGGCTACTCAGTACTAATCAGTACTACAAACTGACCTGTCATTGAGAAGTGGCAGAGACAGTGAGTCTGGTGATGGCAGTAGGCCCATCTAGATAGATAGTGTAAATGACTAAATGTATTCTCTTGTCTGTTTAGTTGGTAATGTTTTTCTCACAGTCAGTATTAACCTGGCCACTCATCTCTTGATCCATGTATAAAACACTAGTTTAGTAGAGATTTCTTTAAATTTCTTATAGGTAGATTTCTGGGTTTGGCCGATACTAGCTCATAAATGTGCATTAAACAGAATGAACTGAGCCAATCCACCACAATAAGTGGAATTGGTATTGGGAAATGCGATACTGAAAATAATATTTTTTTGATCAAAACGGATACATTTAACATGACCCGGTCCTGCCTGTGACTGATGGACCAGTACCTGTTACACCCGGCTGTCGTTTCAAGGGAATTTATTAGTTTTGCAATAAATACATGTGAGGAGAATGAGATGTACTGATGGCCACCCACAGGGGCCAGAAGTAACTCACTTTTTGTAGTTATAGTTAATGAGTTGTCCATTTGCATGTGGTGTTGCATTATAAATTATAATATTAATGAATATTATAACAAATGTAGTATTATGACTTTGACATTATATTCCAACATAATATTATTATACTACTTTAATGACAGTTGTATACAAATGACAAGGCGGTGTTGGGCACAGCACTAGTCTCACACAGTGGCACTTGCTTGTGTGGGCAGGCATACGAGAGATAGCTGATGGCTACTTTGAAATAGTTGGCTAGTTTGAAATAGCCAGCACACAGATAGATATAGGGCGTGACAGAGAGGAAGACAGAGGGTTGGGAGGCACACACTGCAGGGTGTGCAGCTGGAGGGTTTGCCTCCAGCTTGGCCTGGGAGGTGGGGCTGACCTGCCTCGGTGTTGTAGCTGGAAGGGACTGTGTGGTCAGTGCATGGAGTTTAACTTGTACACAGCATACAAGAAAGAATAAGATTGTGCAGGTAATGTTCATTAGGTGATGAGTGTATTCTGTTTGGTCCCCCCCCCCCCCCCCCCGCCCCCTGGTGTCAGTGTTTCATGTGGCTGGCTGCGTGTCGTAGAGTTCCAGTCTTGTACATGATATGTGGTCATATGTCTGCAATATGTGTGGATTATTAAAACATTTCTGGATAAAACCACATATTTGACTATCTAGACGAACACGGGAGAAGACATTCCCAGAAATGTCCTTCCCATGAATTGTGTACCTTCTTGTCTAAGGGAGATTTCTGTGAAAACTTGTTTTTATGATATCCTGGTAACCTATCTGGACTTGCTATCTAGACCCGAGGGGCTGGATCTTGTTGATACTAATGAGATGAGGCCAGGAGAGAATAGGACCTCAACTGACTGTGTGGCACGAACCAATAGTCGAGAACTTCATATAACAGGGAACTTTCTATATGTAAATAAACCTATTCCTGTGTGGATGCACTGTAGCTATCTACATTTACCAGTGCACATTGATGCTGATTGGAATCTAACCTAGAATATCCCAACCTATAAATAGCTGTAATAGTGAAGACATTAATCATGATGCCACTAATTTGGCTGCATGTGGCATGTTGACTAAGCTACATTACAGCCAAGTAATGTGCCACCAAGGCTGTAGGCCTGGTATCATATCAGGCAAACACATTTGTGTGAATGCCCAGCTTCCATCAATCAAAATAATGTACATACACATGTACACATATATTGAAGTCTCGAATGCACAAATATTGCTTGCAGAAAGTTGAGAATTTAATTACTTTATATGCACGCAGTTTTTACTATTATCTATGCTTAAATTCTGAGTGTAAATGTGTCTTAACTTATTGTATTTTAAGCATTTTAAAAAGAATATTGTTCATTTATGTCTATATTTTTACCTGTTTTGGTAACTAGTTTTAAGCTGTATTTCCCACATTACATTACATTTCTTACTACCCCTGGGTACATATTTTTATGTATTATGTGCATATGTTTGTAGAGCAGAGTTTGTAGATGTCAATGATCATGCTCTATATAAGTATTATCAATCAATCAATCAATCAATATGTTTATTTTCCAACACTGAACATAATACAGAACATAGTAGAAACAACAGTATAACATTATTATAGTGATTGTAGGACAGTCATACAGCTGTCATCCTGACAGTCTCTGTACGTAAGTCACAGCAGGACAATCCAGGAGTATTTCCACCACTGTAACTGTCAGTGTAACTCATAATAAACTGCATATGAAATGAGCCCCACTAATGTGGTCAGTGGGTCACCTCACTTACACTGTGTATTCAGGTCACTTTGGCCCAGTGCATTGGTTACATGATACTTAGTGTAGTGACAACATGCTAGCATTCACACAGACAGCAGGCTGCACAGGACACTGACAACTGAGGTGGTCACACACACTGGCTGGTGCCAGGTCTAGTGACTGAGGCTCAACCCTGGTAGAGTTGTTATTGTGAGCACTGGTCTCTGGTGGGCTGTGACCTGCCTTCACCTCCCACGACCTCACAAAATCCCTCAGCAAATGCGTTCACTGTATTAGCCAACAATTGCATGCAGTAAGTACTGACCACAGGGTGTTGAACTGAATCTGCCCCAGGGCAGAAACACTGACCACCAGTTGGCTGGGGGAGGTCTTATGTAAATGGAAGTTTTTGTCATGGTTTCACCGGTTTTGCTTATTGTATACTTTCAGTTTTTGTTTGACTTAAGTCTCAAATTGGGGGTTGGTTAGACATACCTACTTCAGCCTGTATCTAGCATACTTTGGCTTTGTCATGTCTGAGATTCAGTCAGTATTTCTCCCTTGAGTTGTTGTGAACAGTTACAGCTCTGTCTGTGAATAAATTCTGTAGGTGTTTTAATATTAATGCAAACAAAATTACTTCAGTTCATTGACCTGAGCAGATAAAAGTAATAGGTAAATGAGAAGATCCTTAGTGTAAACGTTAGATGGACATTATAGTTTATAATGCTGCATTACTGTGTGTTTACTGTCATTGTATGTGTTGTATTCTGCTTTCACTTTCTATATTTCTACTTGAATTTTGTTCTGATTTACATATATAATTTGCACATGCGTTGAATTATTAAAATGTTTTTGGGGAATCCCATCTTTCTATAGTGTCTCCATTGACTGGGTGTGTCAAGTCCGATACTTGAATCATATACATGTATATATATATATATATATATATATATACGGTGTGTGTATATATATATATATATATAAAGGTAAAATAAGTTCTTATATAGGCTTTGCGCAGTATCCAATCCTCAGGATTGCTCGAAGTGCTTTACACTTTACTTGTCTGGCAGACCTGTTCAATCTGACACCATCTCAACTTATCTCGGAAGCATCTAGCAATATGCTGCAATTAATGTGCAAAGACTGCTCATACACATATCCACCCCTGTGTATAGCAAGGCACTCATTTATACAACAGAGTGAATTAGAGCAATGTAGAATGAAAAAATATGCCCACGGTTTCAACACCGCAGCACAGAATTCGAACCCGGGTCCTCTTAGTCAAGAGCACAGAGGTTGAGAGTCTGAAGCTCTACCCCTGAGCGACTGCGGTCTACAAATTAGATATTACATTATTATATATATATATATATAATAATATAATTTGTAGAGCATAGAGTATATATATATATATATGCATGTATTTATGTAATTACGTTACAATACAGCTATGCGTGTAGATTCAATTGCGTCACATCAGTGTGACGTGTCATGCAGTGTCACCTGTGTGTGACCATTGACTACACAGAGTCAGTGGCCAGTTGACACATGTAGAGCATCCCAGCTGTCACACTAGCATCTGTGACATATGATGTGACATCTGATGGGGAGGTCATTGAGTGCACATTGCATTCTCACAGTGTGCTGTTTCAGCAAACGTGTCAAGTCTTTAATGTGTGTCACCTGACTCACTGGCATGTGACTGTCATTGCATGTGTTAGTGCTTTATTGGCATTTGATGTTTGTTTCATGTTAAGTATATTCCATGTTTGTAATCAGTTACAGCTTTATCCAGTGGCAAGTCAGGTGTAATAATTTATAACTTAATGTGTGACTGACAGTGTAAATCTAGAACGTTCATGAGATTGTCTTATATGGAATTCAAAGCTTAAATAACCCAACCTTTTTCTAGACGAAAGAAAGACTTTTTTGCATAATTTATTTTCTGATGATTTAATTTTTCGTATTTAGTTGTATACCAAACAGTGACTACCTCAAATAGGACTAATGTGGGTTTTGCAGGGTTCCTTACGTATAATGTGTTGTGTGCAGTGAAGCAGACCTGCACTGGTTTATTGCCGATGTGTGTGTCACATTTAATTTGATTTAATTCTTTGAACTTGCCGTCTATGCTGTCAACACAGTCGTAGTGTAAACTAAAGTGGTAATACACATTCTTTATGCTGACAGTGTTAGTTATGGGTGTGACGTAGCATGGTAATGACGTAATTGGGCAGTTTATACATGACTGCAGTTTCCGCTTAGCAAGCCACGCCTAAGAATTCATAGTCTGTGATGCCTAGGAGAACACAAATATTTACTTAGGATTAATTTTATGAAGATTATGTTAAGTGAATTATTTGCTGATGTTATCGATGTTGACTGTGTTAATATGGGGCTTGCATATTATTGGGAGACTCGCAGGTGGTGTTGACAGGAAACATTCTACACTTGTATGTCTAATAAACATCCCCATTTAGTTATTTAAATATTTCATTGAAACTGTCACCTATATGCACGTTAGTTTGCATTAATTATATGTTTACTAAATTTATAGAGGTTTTCATCAACAAAACTTTATTTTTTAAGAACACAACCATGTTTGCTCATGTTAATCCACGTAGCGGTTTATTGATCAATGAACATCGTGTGGCTCCCTCCAGTGGCTAAATATGTATAATACGTAATGACAGACGCGTTTCCAATTGTAGATTTGGATCCTGAAGTGTTCAACTTGTGTCATATTTCTATTGTTCGATTAGGTGTATTGGACACAACTGTTTGTTCTCTGGAGTTCAGTATTTTACTAGTTAAACCCCATTGTAGACAGATATTATTATATCAGTTATTCTGTAGATCGTCTGGGTATATAGGATGTATCAAGTATTCAGTACCTCTGTAGATATCAATGTATCAAGTATTCAGTACCTCTGTAGATATTAATGTATCAAGTATTCAGTACCTATGTAGATATCAATGTATCAAGTATTCAGTACCTCTGTAGATATTAATGTATCAAGTATTCAGTACCTCTGTAGATATTAATGTATCAAGTATTCAGTACCTCTGTAGATATTAATGTATCAAGTATTCTCCTCTGTAGATATCAAGATATCAAGTAGATTCAGTCTATGTATAGATGTCAAGTATTCAGCACCTCTGTAAACGTTTTCAAAATTCTTCCATAGTGTTGGAGAACTTTGGGCTCAATATTTTTTTTATTAATGTCAAAAGGCTAAACATGAAATTCTATCCGCAGAATTTCATGTTATTCATCATCATGAAGATAATTATGCCAGCTACAGTTATGTCGCTGGATGTCAGAAATATTCTGCATACTTTTTTCAGTTATTGACATTTGAAAATCATCATTCCTCAACACAGGCACCAACTTTACATGCCACACACCAGCATGTTGTTGTGTTGTCTGTGTGAGCATGCATCTAGTTCTGCCTCTGGGACATACTGAAACAATGTAAAGCAATTTTTGAACATAATTATTAATGCGTGTGAATGTCTTCCCCCCAAGCATCACTGAGTAAAGTGGCTAGTATTTCATACAATGAAAATATATTTTCTAAATACATTTGTTTATTCTGTTAGAGTTTAGTATTTGTTGTCATAACATGTGCATAATCGACAGAATTGTGTGGCAGAGTGCCTCTAGGGATTGAATCACGAACCTGATTCATATCAAGTCTGTGAAGTCCATACTAGACCATAGGTGTGTGCCTGTGTCTGTACTTGAGTGTGGGTGTGTCTATGTGTTTGTGTTTGAGAGGGAGTGTGTCTATGTGTCTGTACATGAGTGTGGGTGTGTCTATGTGTCTGTACTTGAGTGTGGGTGTGTCTATGTGTTTGGGTGGGAGTGTGTCTATGTACTGTCTGGCATTCTTTCGCATCTAACAATGGTGGTGCTCCACAAGTGACAATGGTGCAGTGAACTGGCAACCCCACATCTCAGTCATGTTAGTCATCCAGCAAAAAACATGCACATGCAATCAAAATAATAATGACTTTATTCTCTATTTTAATACGTGACGTAAGCTAGGTTATTTTCTGTAAAACTGCTGTTTTTTTGCCAGAACAAATGACTAATTTTTTTCTTGTGATTTTTGACCCGCAAAAACATTTGTTTTTGTCATAAAAACCACCAATCTGGTGTGGTCCGTCTGCTGACTGTTTCACCAGACACTGTGCACTCTCTGTGCCAGTCTGTGGACCTCTGCTTCCACCATGCATGTGTACATGAGTTATATAAATGATCAAACACAACATGACAAGTAACGTATATTGATTTTATGATAGGTAGACATGTTGGACATTGATAGAGTACCTTGTTTCCCAGATGAATTGATAGCAGCAATAACTGACGTCAGTGACCTCCTGCCTGTCTGCCTTATGATTATGGCGTTATTAACTCAATAAGATCAATACTTTGGCACATGCATGATGACAGGTGTGTCAGCACTGACCTGTTGGTGCAGCTAGAAACAGAACCATTGTAGCAGAGACTGTCCCTGGGTGGGTGTCAGTGAGACTGTCACTGGGTGGGTGTCAGTGAGACTGTCCCTGGGTGGGTGTCAGTGAGACTGTCCCTGGGTGGGTGTCAGTGAGACTGTCCCTGGGTGGGTGTCAGTGAGACTGTCCCTGGGTGGGTGTCAGTGAGACTGTCACTGGGTGGGTGTCAGTGAGACTGTCCCTGGGTGGGTGTCAGTGAGACTGTCCCTGGGTGGGTGTCAGTGAGACTGTCCCTGGGTGGGTGTCAGTGAGACTGTCCCTGGGTGGGTGTCAGTGAGACTGTCACTGGGTGGGTGTCAGTGAGACTGTCCCTGGGTGGGTGTCAGTGAGACTGTCCCTGGGTGGGTGTCAGTGAGACTGTCCATGGGTGGGTGTCAGTGAGACTGTCCCTGGGTGGGTGTCAGTGACACTGTCCATGGGTGGGTGTCAGTGAGACTGTCCCTGGGTGGGTGTCAGTGAGACTGTCCCTGGGTGGGTGTCAGTGAGACTGTCACTGGGTGGGTGTCAGTGACACTGTCCCTGGGTGGATGTGAGTGAGATACACTGCAATGTTATAACAAAATTATGGGAAAACATTGGGCAAAAGACAAGTTTTCACTTGTTCCCAGTGTCCACTTTTCATGGCTGCTCTTATACTGTACTGCCAGGCAGCTGTCTATTTTGAGGGGAGAAATACACACATGGACAGTTAATAATCTCCTATACACATTCTATTTATAGGGTTTTACTATGCATTTTCATTTGATTGTCGTCTCACAGAGGACTGCATAAGGCACAGTTAAGTGAGTTAGCAGGGACAACATCATATTGATATTGCCAGACCATCATGCCATGGTTTATGCTTGGCTCTGGTGAATGGACGATTCACCAGCCACCTGCCACCAGGGCAGGAGGGAGCAGGGAGAGGTGCTGAGGCTGGCCTCACTTTGATCAAGAAACATAAATATACAGGAGTAGGTTTTTAATCAGGATATTGGATGATTATAAATGTTTACCTATATTTTTAGATGCTTATTTCTTAGTAATTATTTTTATGTATATGTGCTTATGTTTATAGAGCAATTTCCAATTAATCGGGCGTTATAAGTATTGTTATTGTGAGGGCACCAAGTACTGGTAGTTAAAACATGTGTAGGCAGACAGTATCACAACATCTTACAATAAAAACAAACACATTTCATTCTATACTTTATATAGTAAAAATAATTTTGAGTTAAATTTTAAAGTGAATACCATTGTCCTAATAAAATTAACCTGTGTCTAGACTACCTTTCTAAGTCTTCCTTTGAAGAATTCTTTAAAGTAGGCATTGGTACAGCCTGTTGACACCACAGTGTTCCATTTTCTCAGCAGTACTGAATGAAGTGAATTCTCTGAATGCCAGTGCTCTGAATCAACACATCATGTGATGCCACACAGATGTTTTGTGAACTTAAAAATAAGCACAGCGCCATCATAGCATGAGCCTTGGTGACTCAACCCTTCATGCCATGGCCATGTGACTGACTCGTCTCACTCACAGCTGCTATTCTACTGACTGGACTCACAGCCACTACTATTCTGACTGGACTCACAGCTGCTACTATACTGACTGAACTCACAGCCACTACTATTCTGACTGGACTCACAGCCACTACTATACTGACTGAACTCACACCACTACTATTCTGACAGGACTCACAGCCACTATTATACTGACTGGACTCACAGCCACTACTATTCTGACTGGACTCACAGCCACTACTATGCCAACTGGGCTCACAGCCACTACTATGCCGACTGGACTCACACTCAGTCTCACAGCCATTACTATACCAACTGAGCTTACAGCTGCCACTATACTGACTGGGCCCTCAGCCTCTACTACACCAACTAGGCTCACAGTGGCTACAATATGGACTGGGCTCACAGTGGCTACTATAATGACTGGCTCATAGCCACTACTGTACTGACTGGACTCATAGCCACTACTGTACTGACTGGACTCATAGCCACTACTGTACTGACTGGACTCATAGCCACTACTGTACTGACTGGACTCATAGCCACTGCTGTACTGACTGGACTCATAGCCACTACTAGACACCATTCTGGCCTGACATGGTGCTGGCTGTGACACTGAGTAGGTAGTGTTCTGACGGCCTGTGAGTGGAGCGTGACAGACTGGCACGGGTTCTGTCAGTGCTGTCGTGATGAAAACACGGAAATCGACTTTCGCGTGTCTCGTCTTTTTTCACGTAGTTCAGCGCCTCTAGCGTGGCAAATTATTGTCATCAATTATGCACTGCTGCGAGTGGCTCGTACCTTCGTCTCTTCATGAAGCTACACACTCTGTGCTGTGTTTGTGGGCAGAAGCAGGAGAAAGTAGATGATTAGTTCCACCTACCAGAGGTTGTTAGTGTTACTGGTACATCATCAGAGGATCAGTGCATGCTGTAAGGCCTGGCTACAGATAGCTAGTGAGTCCTGTAGGTAGCTAGTAACTAACGACCCTAGCTGTGTCGCACTGTAAGGCCTGGCTACAGATAGCTAGTGAGTCCTGTAGGTAGCTAGTAACTAACGACCCTAGCTGTGTCACACTGTAAGGCCTGGCTACAGATAGCTAGTGAGTCCTGTAGGTAGCTAGTAACTAACGACCCTAGCTGTGTCACACTGTAAGGCCTGGCTACAGATAGCTAGTGAGTCCTGTAGGTAGCTAGTAACTAACGACCCTAGCTGTGTCACACTGTAAGGCCTGGCTACAGATAGCTAGTGAGTCCTGTAGGTAGCTAGTAAACTAACGACCCTAGCTGTGTCACACTGTAAGGCCTGGCTACAGATAGCTAGTGAGTCCTGTCGGTAGCTAGTAACTAACGACCCTAGCTGTGTCAACACTGCAAATGGTGCTCTTAGGGAGTAAAACTTTCTAAATAAGGGATGGAGCGAGGGAGAGGTTAGAAGCTCCCTTGTGTATCAATCAATCTGTTGACAACTGGAACTGTTGATAGACTCTGTGATCGATGAACTGTATTGATGACCTCCAAGCTTGGTTTCTATGGATTTAGGCACAATTGAAGTTATCTAATCATTATCATTGTAAAGGATGGATGGGAGAGAGGGAGATAGGACGGGAGGGAGAGAGGGAGATAGGACGGGAGGGAGAGAGGGAGATAGGACGGGAGGGAGAGAGGGAGATAGGACGGGAGGGAGAGAGGGAGATAGGACGGGAGGGAGAGAGGGAGATAGGACGGGAGGGAGAGAGGGAGATAGGACGGGAGGGAGAGAGGGAGATAGGACGGGAGGGAGAGAGGGAGATAGGACGGGAGGGAGAGAGGGAGATAGGACGGGAGGGAGAGAGGGAGATAGGACGGGAGGGAGAGAGGGAGATGGAGGGAGACAGCCAAGGAGGGTGGCAGTGAAATATGAAGAGAGGAGGGAGGAAGGGAGGGAGGGGGAGAAGCTGGAAACTCAGAGGATGTGAAGGCTGGGGAGGCAGGGAGATAGAACAGGAGGGAGCCAGACACAGTGGCCTGTTTGATTGAGTGGGGCAGTAATTGGGGATACACTGAGTGGAGGCCCCAGGCCCCGGTTGTGGAGGCCCGAGGCTCCAGCAGCGCTGTCTGCTACATGACTACAGGTAGAGAGGTGTCTGATCTCACAACACTGCCAATACAATCTACATCAAGTGGCTCACAGCTCAGGGGGCCTTCATTGAACATGGCAGATTGATGGATGTCGTTTAGAGTATCAGCCAACTGCTGCTGCTTTATGTGGGCAACCAGGAAGTGAACTACTCAAATGTTACAGATTTTATAGTTGCTCGCTGACACATTTATCAATTCCAAATATTTTATCCTTGTAGATTAATTTGCAGCTGGTTCATTGCCCAGCGTTTAGCATTATACTGTGTACTATAGTTCATCTTTTTGAATCTACACAGCTACTGGCAGGTATTACTACCTTTCAGACCATTTGTGCTGGCCCAATTGAATAGATGCCCATGTTGACAGTGTACTAGCCCAGTAGATGCCCATGTTGACAGTGTACTAGCCCAGTAGATGCCCATGTTGACAGTATACTAGCCCAGTAGATGCCCATGTTGACAGTGTACTTGCCCAGTAGATGCCCAAGTTGACAGTGTTGTACAAGCCCAGTAGATGCCCAAGTTGACAGTGTTGTACTAGCCCAGTAGATGCCCAAGTTGACAGTGTTGTACTAGCCCAGTAGATGCCCAAGTTGACAGTGTTGTACAAGCCCAGTGGATGCCCAAGTTGACAGTGTTGTACTAGCCCAGTAGATGCCCAAGTTGACAGTGTTGTACTAGCCCAGTAGATGCCCATGTTGACAGTGTTGTACTAGCCCAGTGGATGCCCAAGTTGACAGTGTTGTACTAGCCCAGTAGATGCCCATGTTGACAGTGTTGTACTAGCCCAGTGGATGCCCAAGTTGACAGTGTTGTACTAGCCCAGTGGATGCCCAAGTTGACAGTGTTGTACTAGCCCAGTAGATGCCCAAGTTGACAGTGTTGTACTAGCCCAGTAGATGCCCATGTTGACAGTGTTGTACTAGCCCAGTGGATGCCCAAGTTGACAGTGTTGTACTAGCCCAGTAGATGCCCATGTTGACAGTGTTGTACTAGCCCAGTGGATGCCCAAGTTGACAGTGTTGTACTAGCCCAGTGGATGCCCAAGTTGACAGTGTTGTACTAGCCCAGTAGATGCCCATGTTGACAGTGTTGTACTAGCCCAGTAGATGTCCAAGTCAAAGGCAGTGTATAAGAAACCTATGTAGCATGAGACTGGCTCAATTCTTTATCCCATACGTAGTCATACGTGAAGTATTTTACATTGTTTTGTACTGGAAATTGTCACTGTGTACATGCAATAAATATAACATAACATGTTGGTAGAACTAAAAAGAAATTATAAACTGTAACTCTGTGAACATATGTGCACATGTACAAACACATGCACGCAAGCAAGCAAGCACACACAAACACACACGCACGCACGCACGCACGCACGCACACACACACACACACACACACACACACACACACACACACACTGCAGTTATCACATGAATGGTAATTTGTGAGTGTTAGTGTTGTACCATAAAAATGGTCATGTGCCAAGTTTTCGGAAGTGACCCTGCCAGAATGCCAGACATTCCTTCACTGTATGACTAATAGTTGTATGCAACAAGTGTTAGCTGCATTAGTGGTGGCCTATTTTCCCTGTTAGCATGTGTTTTAATGTGCTGTGTCAGTCAGATGTGTATCTTAATGTGCTGTGTCAGTCAGTGGTGTACTGTAATGTGTTGTGTCAGTCAGTGATGTATCTGAATGTGTTGTGTTGTGTCAGTGGTGTATCTTAATGTGTTGTGTCAGTCAGTGGTGTATCTTAATGTGCTGTGTCAGTCAGTGGTGTATCTTAATGTTTTATGTCAGTTAGTGGTGTATCTTAATGTGTTGAATCAGTTAGAGGTGTACCTTAATGTGTTGTGTCAGTCAGTGGTGTATCTTAATGTGCTGTGTCAGTCAGTGGTGTATCTTAATGTGCTGTGTCAGTCAGTGGTGTATCTTAATGTTTTATGTCAGTCAGTGGTGTATCTTAATGTGTTGAATCAGTTAGAGGTGTACCTTAATGTGTTGTGTCAGTCAGTGGTGTATCTTAATGTGTTGTGTCAGTCAGTGGTGTATCTTAATGTGTTGAATCAGTTAGAGGTGTATCTTAATGTGTTGAATCAGTTAGAGGTGTATCTTAATGTGTTGAATCAGTTAGAGGTGTATCTTAATGTGTTGTGTAAGTCAGTCATAGCTTAATGTGTTCTGTTATTCAGTCGTGTATCTTAATGTGTTCTGTTATTCAGTCGTGTATCTCAATGTGTTCTGTTATTCAGTCGTGTATCTTAATGTGTTCTGTTTGTGTCTGCAGGTTGCAGGTTTGTGTGTCCATTTGTCATGAGATGGAATTCTTGAAATGCCTTCTGCATATTGCATAATGTTCTCTTATAATGATTTGGCAACCATTCAATAGGTTGCATGTAATAGCATTCAAATGAGAACATTCTCTGTTGTGATTTATAGGTATTGCTTCTTAGTAATCCTTTGATCAATAACATAGTTTTGGCATAAGCATTATGACAAATACATGGGTGTTTACATGGTAGGATTAATAACACTAACTACCAGCTGTGGCCAGTAATCACAGTAATGGTCATGGAAGCAGACAAGAGCCAAGTGCTCACACTGGCAAACTTCCTAATTACAGTGTAGTATCTGAATCTCTCAATTCATAAGTCTCAGGTGAGTCTCAACTCATAGGTCTCAGTGAGTCTCTCAACTCAGGTCTCAGCTTATAGAAACCCAGCACCTTTTCCACCTTTTTAGCATTGCAGTACAGACTCTAGTTAATTACAAATGGTTCATTTGAGCCTCAACAGGTTGGGTAGTTAGCAGTTTTATTTTGATGAGTATTGACAGTTGAATATAGTTATGTGTGATCATTGTTAGAGACTAGGTACATTGTGGAGATAATACTGGTGACTTAATGTATTTATGTGATCATTGTGGTACTTAAGAATGTGTTAAGTCATGGCCCAACGTCCCTGTCAGTTGCTCTCTATGTTTCTAGAAGTAACTAGACATGTGGCCACATTGGATTAACAAAACATACTCATTTGTGGCCCCGACAGGTAGCACTGAAGCCATTCACATTAATCACAGCCGTTGTAGGCCAGATTAGTTTTCTCAATGACAAAAAGTGTCATTCGGTACACGTAATTAATTCTGAATTTTCGATACTTTCCACATGTCTCAGTATCAGTTGTGCCATGTATCCTCAGTGTGGGCCCCAGGGGTGGAACTGTCACTTTCTCTGCTGGTTCTGTTTAATGTCAGCCAGTCTGATCAGTTGTTATTACCTGTCTGGGCCAGTCACCTGCCAGTCTTGAAGACAGGCTCACACACGTGGCCATGTGGAACACAACAAACAACTCTCAGCCTGAACCTCACTTGACAGTCTCAGTAATACAATTAGCCACCTTTCAATTAAGGCCATCCATTTACTCTTATAAATTATTTTCATAATGACAAATATAAGAAATTTATCTGGACACATTCACCAAATTGTTACAGTTACCTTAATAGATAAGGCAAATGTGGCTTTAATGAGAGGGCATAGATGATCTAAACAGAGAGGGCTTAGATTACCTTAATAGCCAGGGCAAGGTGACCTTGATAGAGGGGGCTTAGATTAACTTACTAGTGAGGGCAAGGTGACCTTAATAGAGAGGGCTTAGATTAACTTAATAGTGAGAGCAAGGTGACCTAAATAGATGGGGCTTAGATTACCTTAATAGCCAAGGCAATGTGACCTTGATAGAGAGGGGTTAGGTTACCATAATAGAGACAGCAAGGTGGTCTTAATAATAGAGAGGCTGCACTGGACAGCTGGGTGGGAACTTGTGACAACAAACAGGACTGCCACTTTTATGATACCAAATTTCATTATCAATGTTTTTCTTAATATTAAAAAACAATTTAAGGCTGAATGTAGCGATTTTAGTTATAAAAGAGATGATCCAATTGAAATGTTGGCACATCACAGAAGTATCTGTGTTATGAAGTTTATATCTCCCATTTGAAGTAGGCTGTCACAAGACCCTAAACATACTTAGATGGTGGTTTTATGATGCTACTTCCGTCCAGATGTGAGTCATCTTCTGGTAAATAGACTCACGTAAACAGACACTCCAATTCACAAACACTAATATTTCTAGAGTAAGTGGAGAGGAGCGTATCTTGGAGTGTTGTGGTGAGGGAGCTGAGGGGAAGGCCGCAGCCAGCCACGGTAGAGCAGCGGGCCCTGCAACCACTTAGAATATTTTCACAGTATTTCCTGTCTGAAGTCACTGGCGAGATGTCATCACTGGTGTTTGGTTACCATGGTGATTGTGTGACCACACCTTTTGCTATCAGTTGCTGTCTGTCACCGTCTGCACCCATCCCCCACTCTCATTCTGTCTGTCTGTCTGTCTGTCTGTCTGTCTGCCTGCCTGCCTGCCTGCCTGCCTGCCTGCCTGCCTGCCTGCCTGCCTGCCTGCCTGCCTGCCTGCCTGCCTGCCTGCCTGCCTGCCTGCCTGCCTGCCTGCCTGCCTGCCTGCCTGCCTGCCTGCCTGCCTGCCTGCCTGCCTGCCTGCCTGCCTGCCTGCCTGCCTGCCTGCCTGCCTGCCTGCCTGCCTGCCTGCCTGTCTGTAGGCCTACGCAATGTTTTAGTCATTAACAATAGTGTTTCTGAAGTGACTAATGCCCTGTCCACACTATACCTCGCCAGGACGTAAATAGGAAGAAATTTGCTCACATTGACGTATACGATACTTGCAATCTGTGGAGGGCGGGTATGGACGGCATCGCAAACCTTATAAGTCAAAGACTTGCGATATTTTGAACATTCTCCTATCGAAACGTAGAAATCGTTAATCGGTAATGTGGACAGGTTCGTCGCAAATCGCAATAAACGTAAGTCGCCTCGAGGAATTACGTGAAACGCTTCAGCCAATCAGCGTGCGAGTATCGAATTACATCTTGACGTATAACGTCACAATTGTTGTAGTTTTCCTTTGGTACACACCAGATGGCATGTATGTTCCCTCGCGATGAAAATGTAAATCTTTGCGGTGTGGACACGAAAATCGTAACTCACTCAGGACGTAGATCGCAGTTGCTTTTATCTGCGATGCGGTGTGGACACCCTTCGTCGTACATCGGATCCAGTGTGGACCGAGCATAATGCATTGTTAAAACGGAACTGACAGGCTAAAAGTTCAGTTTGGGTGAAACTGAAAGTTGAAGCACATACACATATCAACAATTCTGTGACACTGGCAAATTTGACTCGCTAACTGGTACCTATAGTTTAGTAGTTAGTATCTATGCAGACACAGTCTGTGTGGTGCTTTCTGTATAATAGTCAGTGTTAAGTGTTGGCACAAAATATTCTTTGAACTTCTTAAGTTTGAAAGGATCCATACATTTTATCAGCATTTAATCCCAAAAAAATTAAACAGGTTGTCGGCCAACCTGACTGGGGTGTTCCCCCCACCCGATGTGATGATTAATGCACAATTAATGAGAATTTTTTTTCGATTTGCCATTATTGCTGTCGGTGACAGTGCTGACAAACTATGGGATTGTTCACTTCCTGTCACATTTGATGGTTTGTACCAAGGTTGCATGTTGTGTACTGTGCAGACTCTGTGTAAGTCACCATCTTTGTTAGATTAACCACGTTGTAATATTTAAGCAGTTAAAACCCTCAATTTAGCCAGGTCAGGATAGTCACAATTAATGGACTCTCACTCAGCTGCCTAACTTGACTACTAACTTCACTGGAAAGATTGCCTCTTCACTTAACTGCTTTCTGAATGGTATCTAGACACTGCTGCCACATCATGGAGCCTGAGTAATCCACGCATATCTTGCCATAATTCCTGCTACATAAACAATTACAAATATTTATTTGTGTTTATCTGTGTGTGAATATAAGTTTAATGTTAAATATTTTTAATGTATTATCGTATAAAATGTGTCGTTATTTTATTTTTATTTCATTGTTGGCCTGAGAGCCAGTCAACGTGTCTACCCTGTTCTGGGGTAAGGCCGCCCTGGTAGTAACATTGGCAGAGCATACATCTACCAGGCAGATGTGAGGAGCTAAGGAGTGCTGCCACCTGGAGGAGTCTGGGTAATCGAGGCTAGAACAGAACAGCTCCTTAACTCCTACCTCCTACAGGGAGTTATTAGGAGCCCAGCAGTGACTCTGTGGGCCACAGGTCTGAAAGTTAACATTCTGCATGCTAAAGTGCTGCATTACTAAAGTAAATTATTTAGGGGCAAAATATATTTTAGGAGTACACATGCATTGAATAAGTTAAATGCAAACTAAACATGTGACTTTTTAAACACAGTCTGTCACCAACTAAGCAGTACTGTCCAGTCCCTTGCTGTCATGTGTCCGTATTAGCTGTAGTGTGGAGAAAGCAGGGGTCAGATAGGGGCTGAAATAAAATTATGCACAATTTGTCACAATGGCTGATAGCTTTGAACATATCGGCAGAAGCAGCCAAGTGGTCAGTTGCCTGGCAGGACAGTAATTAATGGACATAGTTAAATTCACACTAGTTGCAAGTGTAATATTATACTCGCAGATGTCTTGTACATGTGGCATTGTTTTTGTTGATCTGATAGGTTTATAGTTTATTAATTGTTTATACATAGTGTATACATAGTGTATTCATCTTGTCATTGTAAAAGTACTGGAAGACCATGTTGGTGTCAGTATTGACAGACTATATAATGAAAGTTTACACTCATGATTTCAGTTAACAATGATTACTATGACAAGAGCATGACATCATGTTGTAGCTGTTAGTGGATGAGGGCTGGTGTTGAGGGGGAATTGACACATAGAATAAAACACAGTCCCTGGTTGAATAAGGTCACATTGTGTGTGGGGGGTGGGAGGGTGGGTGGGTGTGAACATGTGTGGGTGTGTGATGTGTCACCTGTCACCACCTGACTGTGTCACCTGTTCCCACCTGTCATGGCTGCGACTTATCTCTCCATGTCATTTGCGTGGGCCAGTTACATATGGGAGGTGTGTTAGTGTAGGTGTGTGCCTGACTGCCTGTGTTGCTGTGGGTGTGTTAGAGTACTCACCTTGCTCCTGTCGTCACTGGACACGTGATGACCGCGGCCCACAGGTGATGTGATACAGTCTCATAAATATGCACCAATGCTGCGTGTCCCATAACCTGCTACACTGCGCTACAGAGAAAAGCTTTTCTGACAAATGTCTGTCACAGAAGTGGCTATAAAGTGCTGGATTAGGTCGCCAGTAGTACAGGTCTGTGGCTTGTCCACACTGTGTGTTGGCAGGTCCGGGGGAGTTTGTGTGGGGTGTGAAGTGTTGAGGTTAGACACACTCAGTGTCCTTGCCTTGCCTATCCCGTAGTCTCAGTGGACCGTTGGGGCACCACAGATGACTTGGCAACCAGCAACTCAGTGTCTGGTGACGTTTATCTCTGGTGTTGTTTCACTGATTGACTCACCTGAGCTGAGCTGTAGCCTGACACAACATTGTTATGAAATTATGTTACAATTGAATGACATGTAACAAGATACGATACAACTGCCTAACATGATGTTCCAATCAAATGTCATTGCTCAGCCATTGCTGTGTAAAAATTGTATTATGTCATTGTGTCGTAATAGTATGTTTTTGTAACACACTACATCATTATGTTATATGGTATTGTGGCAGACATGGCATAGTTAGGGGGTGTCCACACAAGGGCAGCACTGAAGGAGGGAGTTTCCACCAAAGGGCAGGGTTGCTGTAATGTAGTCAGGTGACTAGAAGATTTCCGTACAACTTTATTGGCCGTTTCCTATTAAACTTGCAATAAGAAGTGGCACAGCAGTAATGCTGTATTGTGTCATTGTATTATAACATCATATCATATCATTCTGTTACCTCATCAGGTTGTATTCATTGCATTGGCAACAATTTGTAGTGTCATTGTATTGTAACATTGTTTCGTATTCTTGTATTGCTGCAATGTATCACGTGATTGTGTCTTGTGACTGTGTCATGTGACTGTGTCATGTGACTGTGTCATGTGACTGTGTCATGTGACTGTGTCATGTGACTGTGTCATGTGATTGTGACATGTGATTGTGTCATGTGACTGTGTCATGTGACGGTGTCATGTGACGGTGTCATGTGACGGTGTCATGTGACTGTGTCATGTGACTGTGTCATGTGACTGTGTCATGTGACTGTGTCATGTGACTGTGTCATGTGACTGTGTCATGTGACTGTCATGTGACTGTGTCTTGTGATGGTGTCATGTGACTGTCTTGTGGTGTTGCCTGCACTGACCTGTTGTTCTCTGCTTGCAGGAGGGGTTTGTGTTGTTCTACGAGGGAGGCGCGGACCGCAGTGAGTCGCCGTGGCCCTCAATTCCTAAACTCTTCGGCTACGCACTCGCTGGAGTTGGGGCATTGACACTAGGGGCCATCTTATCCCAGAAGTCCTAGTGAGCGCCGTAACATTCAGTGCCATCTGTCGTGCATTGTTGGAACCAACACTAAGCACCCGCGGTTGTGATATGCCACTGTTTTGTTAGTCGCATAGGTGGCGCCACGCCACGCAAGTGGACCACCGGAATCATGGGTAATGATGGTGAGAGGAGATGCCATCCATCGAGTGATGAAGAAACGCGAGTTGAATTGGCGGAAACTGTCTGTGACTGTCACATGACTTGAAGGAGGTGAGATGGAGTCGCTGAGACAGAGCCACCATGCCCTTTCACACAGCCACGATGTCTTCTAAGTGACACCACCAAATGTAGGCCACTGACGCTGTGTGAGAAGTGTTACCAGTGAGTGAGGGTGAGGGTGGTGCTGGGAGCAGGCAGCAGACGGGAGGCTGTGGGTGGGTCTACACTGCACAGGTGTCACAGGGTCAGCTGCTGGCAGCCATCTTGCAGGTTCGCAGCACTGTGCATGCTGACACATGATTGGTCAGCAGTTTCACTCTTGCCAAAAAAAATCCTGACCAGCTTCAAATCTCATATGTTACAGTCACAAGAATCAAGCAACTGTAGAACAACAAAGCTGTACAAAAACACAGTATATCGAAATTTATGAATCAAAACAACAGGTATGCATACAATAACGTGTGAATGTTTTACACTGTTCTTTGATTTGGTAATGAAATAAGCCGAACTATTGCTGAAGGCTCTGTTAAGACGTGGTTTAGTTATCACTGTGATGTGAAACATCAAAGTTGGTTTAATCTGCTTAGATCTCTGGTTCCTTTGGTCAGCTCCTCAGTTACAGTTAGAATCTCAAAAGCTAAAACGACATCACGATGTGTGTCATAATCGGAAGGTGTCACATGACTGTCCAGCCTGAGTGTGCTGACCATGGATGACCACATGTCAATGGAGTGAATGTGACAAGTAAGACATGATGATGTCATCATAAAGCAGTCTTCCTACAGACTCGCTGATGTGACATGGCTCCCTCTACTGGTAGCAGGAAGAGCCAATCACTTGCGACGCTATGCTTGTGTTACAGCCAACCTACGTTCTGTTGTTAGCACTTGTGGATCCGCTGCATGCAAACACGTTACTACATGTAAACTCATTACAACATGTAAAATCATTACAACACGTAAACACGTTACTACATGTAAACACATTACAACATGTAAACTTGTTACTACATGTAAACACGTTACTACATGTAAACACATTACAACCTGTAAACTCGTTACTACGTGTAAACATATTACAACATGTAAACTCGTTACTACATGTAAACACATTGCAACATGTAAACTCATTACAACATGTAAACTCATTACAACATGTAAACATGTTACAGCATGCAGACACATTACATCATGCAAACACATTACAGCATGCAAACACGTTACAGCATGCAAACACGTTACAGCAAGCAAACTTGAGATGGCATGCACAGTGCAGCACACACAGCAAGTTGATGTCTTGTATAGTTTATGAATTTATATTTTATGTCATTCACCCTCACTACCTGGCATTGCTTACTGCTGGCATCTCAACTTGTCACGGCTACTTCCACAGGCAGTTGGTGGTTGGAGTTTGTGTGGAACTGACATACTGTAAATTGACTGTAAAGATGCGCTTATGTGCATGCAGAATGTACACGTTTAAGTTGGACACATTACCAGCCACTGCGCATTACAACAGTGGGAACTAATCATGAAGTCATGTTTTGTTGAATTATCATAGCTGCGTTTTCTTGTACAAAGGTGATAATTAAACATATAGATTTGTGTATTACCTCCCTGTAACTGCACAACTGTGCGGCTTGCAAGACAGATTTTATCTACATTGTCATACTGTGTGGTTGTTTCGTTTTAAACATTAGTTGTGTGTAAACCATGGCGCCTGTTGTTTTATCAGAAAGTTAGTATAGTCATATATGTATATACATTTACATTGGTTCCATGGAAGGTCGCAGCATTTAGTTTTCTTTTGTTGTCTTCTGTATGAGTCAAATACAAATTGTTTATTTAAAAATACATGTCAACTACTTGACTGTTACTCTGGTTGCAAGTAGTTATTGTTATTAGATTTGTGGGTAGTTTTACTTAACAAAAATAATGTCTGTATACCTGCTGCAGAAAGTTTGAAGTAAAGCACCATATTTGGAAGACAGTTTCAGGTTAGTAATTTACTGATGTCATATTTATATCAATACTTCTCAGTAGATTTGGTCAAATATGTTCAATACAAATTTCACAGCAGTGTTAACAATTTAATGTTGCCAAATTTACAGTTTGTCATTTAAATAGATACTGTAGAGCCCATGTAGTTGGACTAAATGCATTTTTGTTACTTTTTCATACTTTTATTTTAATATTGTTAATTTAATTGTGTTTGTTTTATGTCACCTGTTGTAAGATTACCAAAAGTTGGTTTGTTTTTATTTATCTATTTTCATCAATCCCTGAGGACTGCACAATAGATCTCATCTCCTCGGTATTCTGATCCAGACTTTTTAATTAAAACTGAAAAGATTTGCCTGATCCGTGCACATTCCATCACCCACTGCCTGCATCTGATGGGTAAAGAAACAAATATCAGTCATTGGAACATTTCTCTGGAAAATTGAAATCATAACCCTGTTTTTTTAACTGAACATGAAGTGTGGAAAAATGTTCTCGCGTCACATGCTGCGCCTCATGGCCCATGTGACTGGTATAGACCCTAGAATCTAAATGACTGATAAACACCTCATAACCTGCATTACTGAAATGCACCCCTTAGGCATTTCACTGACAAACAATCTTCCCAACTGTACCAGTTATACTGTTAAAGCTCACAACGTCCTACACCAGTTTACGTTGCAGTTTGTATTCTGCCTGTTTGCCAGTGCTTTGGGTTTTGCTTACGTTCGACTTGAAAAGTGTTGTGGTTGTACTTTCTGACGTTTTAAACATGAAGCACATGTTCTGATCTAACGCTGTGCATTTTGCTGACGTTGTCCTATGGAAGAGAAACAACTTGTCCGGTGTTACCCCCACCCCAACAGTTTGTGTCCCCTCTCCGTAAAACACCCCCTTTCTTGATCCGTTTGTTTTCCTGTCAGCATGGTGCGCACCGCTCACTTCAGAATATGTTATTGTTGTTTTGTTCGTCTCAAGTTGAGGACTGTGTGTGTAATAACGTGTCGCATGCAGCGGACAAATGCAGTTGAAAGTCAACAGGGTCTTCTCTCAACCAGTTTCTGTCTGTTTACGCCGAAATATCAAAACGGTTGTCATGCTACCTTCTGTTAGCTGTGTTCGTTGCTGTCTTGCTCTAATTGCCATAATTATATTTGTTATCAAGTACTAGTCTAGCCGGACGCTGGCTTCATGCACGTCAATGTCGACTAGATGTTCATTTTGTGTTGTTTTTATTGTTTTGTTACTCATCCGTTTCAATGCCGTGCATTGTGAAGGTGGCAGCAGTAATTGAAGATCGATAGTGAAAGTATCACACAACCTGACGTCACTAGGCTACATTTACCAGACAAAATTAGTCAAATGATTAAATGACTGTTTTTATTAAGGCCTCCATTTTATTAAACTTGATGAATTCTCAAAAGAAAAGGCATGGAAGATTACCTCGCTGCTGCCACCTAGTGTTTGCGGCACAAGTCAATGTTGTATACTGCAGGTGGTCACCAGAGGGCATTACTGTGTTTAGTTATATTAGCTGACTATGTTATGTACAGAACAAAATGAAACAACTTCGCTTGATTTCTATGAAGTAGTTAACAAACATTCCATACATAACTGACAGTTTAGTAGTGGCACAAACGCAGTACATTATTATCACATTGTTTCAAATATTACGTGAAAATTAATATCTGCATGTTTGAAAAGACAATATTTAAATGACAATTGTACGTGTGTTTATGGAGTTTTGTAACAGAATTAATAGTACGATGACGGAATCGCAACAAAAGTTATTCACATAAAGCAAAGTGATTATGATAATTCTAACATTTGACTAGGTGTTGAATGTGTCTCTATTCGTTTGGCTATGTCCACTTATTTAAATTGTTGAACACGTGCATAGCCACTGTTCGTTTAAGTACTTACAGCACTCCGGAATTAAACATTATTTTAATACCAGCAATGTGATTTGTCTCGATTGTACTTGCAACTGATCTGCAGTAACTAGTAATAGTGTTCTTTGTCTTCATGGCAGGGTGGGACATGGTAATTTGAAGCAGCATTTAAGGCTCTGGCTCATTTAAGACTCAAGTGTTTGGTGACCACATGTGTGCATGGATTGAGGTTTGAGAAGACCAAGACTGGAATTGGAAGATTTGTGTAAAGAGAAATACATTTGATGGGATTTAGATGAGAGATGATTTGATAGGAGACAGGTTGTGGAGAGATGATTTGATAGGAGACAGGTTGTGGAGATATGATGTGATAGGAGACAGGTTGTGGAGAGATGATTTGATAGGAGACAGGTTGTGGAGATATGATGTGATAGGAGACAGGTTGTGGAGAGATGATTTGATAGGAGACAGGTTGTGGAGAGATGATGTGATAGGAGACAGGTTGTGGAGATATGATGTGATAGGAGACAGGTTGTGGAGAGATGATGTGATAGGAGACAGGTTGTGGAGAGATGATGTGATAGGAGACAGGTTGTGGAGAGATGATGTGATAGGAGACAGGTTGTGGAGAATGAGATATACATATGAGACTCAGGACAAGAGATAACGAAGTGGAGTATGAGAGCCGGAGGAGGTAGAGATGGGTTGCCGATATGTTAGGAAGGAGAGAAGTGGGATACGAGTATGGTTGTCCACCTACCAGTCATCACAGCTGTAAGGTGTAGTCGTCACATTCACACACACCCTCACACACACATGCACACACGCACACCCACATACACACACACCCACTCATACATACGTACACATACACGCACACACATACACACATGCACACACACACACACTCATACACACGTACACATACACACATGCACACACACATCCTAACATAATCTCCACCATCATCACACGTCCTAAACGCCCCTCCTAACATTCACAGTTGTCACACCCCTCTTAAAACTCCAGTCATCACACACATACACACCCCTAACGTAGTCTACCCCAGTCGTCCCCCTACACACCCCTCCTAACATAGTCTACCCCAGTCGTCCCCCTACACACCCCTCCTAACATAGCCTTCCCCAGTCGTCCCCTACACACCCATCCTAACATAGTCTACCCCAGTCGTCCCCTACACACCCCTCCTAACATAGTCTACCCCAGTCGTCCCCCTACACACCCCTCCTAACATAGCCTTCCCCAGTCGTCCCCTACACACCCCTCCTAACATAGCCTTCCCCAGTCGTCCCCTACACACCCCTCCTAACATAGCCTTCCCCAGTCGTCCCCTACACACCCCTCCTAACATAGCCTTCCCCAGTCGTCCCCCTACACACCCCTCCTAACATAGCCTTCCCCAGTCGTCCCCTACACACCCATCCTAACATAGTCTACCCCAGTCGTCCCCTACACACCCCTCCTAACATAGTCTACCCCAGTCGTCCCCCTACACACCCCTCCTAACATAGCCTTCCCCAGTCGTCCCCTACACACCCCTCCTAACATAGCCTTCCCCAGTCGTCCCCTACACACCCCTCCTAACATAGCCTTCCCCAGTCGTCCCCTACACACCCCTCCTAACATAGCCTTCCCCAGTCGTCCCCCTACACACCCCTCCTAACATAGCCTTCCCCAGTCGTCCCCTACACACCCCTCCTAACATAGCCTTCCCCAGTCGTCCCCTACACACCCCTCCTAACATAGCCTTCCCCAGTCGTCCCCTACACACCCCTCCTAACATAGCCTTCCCCAGTCGTCCCCTACACACCCCTCCTAACATAGCCTTCCCCAGTCGTCCCCTACACACCCCTCCTAACATAGCCTTCCCCAGTCGTCCCCTACACACCCCTCCTAACATAGCCTTCCCCAGTCGTCCCCTACACACCCCTCCTAACATAGCCTTCCCCAGTCGTCCCCTACACACCCCTCCTAACATAGCCTTCCCCAGTCGTCCCCCTACACACCCCTCCTAACATAGCCTTCCCCAGTCGTCCCCTACACACCCCTCCTAACATAGTCTACCCCAGTCGTCCCCTACACACCCCTTCTAACATAGTCTACCCCAGTCGTCCCCCTACACACCCCTCCTAACATAGCCTTCCCCAGTCGTCCCCTACACACCCCTCCTAACATAGTCTACCCCAGTCGTCCCCTACACACCCCTCCTAACATAGTCTACCCCAGTCGTCCCCTACACACCCCTCCTAACACAGTCTACCCCAGTCGTTCCCTACACAGCCCTTCTAACATAGTCTACCCCAGTCATACCACTACACACCCCTCCTAACATATTCTACCCCAGTCATCCCCCTACAAACCCCTCCTAACATAGTCTACCCCAGTCTTCCCCTACACACCCCTCCTAACACAGTCTCCCCCAGTAGTCACACCCCTCCTGACACAGTCTCCCCCAGTAGTCACACTGCTCCTAACACAGTCTCCCCCAGTAGTCACACTCCTCCTAACACAGTCTCCCCCAGTAGTCACACTCCTTCTAACACAGTCTCCCCCAGTAGTCACACTCCTTCTAACACAGTCTCCCCCAGTAGTCACACTCCTTCTAACACAGTCTCCCCCAGTAGTCACACTCCTCCTAACACAGTCTCCCCCAGTAGTCACACTCCTTCTAACACAGTCTCCCCCAGTAGTCACATTCCTCCTAACACAGTCTCCCCCAGTAGTCACACCCCTCCTAACACAGTCTCCCCCAGTAGTCACACTCCTAACACAGTCTCCCCCAGTAGTCACACTCCTCCTAACACAGTCTCCCCCAGTAGTCACACTCCTCCTAACACAGTCTCCCCCATTAGTCACACTCCTAACACAGTCTCCCCCAGTAGTCACACTCCTAACACAGTCTCCCCCAGTAGTCACACTCCTCCCAACACAGTCTCCCCCAGTAGTCACACTACTTCTAACACAGTCTCCCCCATTAGTCACACTCCTCCTAACACAGTCTCCCCCAGTAGTCACACTCCTTCTAACACAGTCTCCCCCAGTAGTCACACTCCTTCTAACTCAGTCTCCCCCAGTAGTCACACTCCTCCTAACACAGTCTCCCCCAGTAGTCACACTCCTCCTAACACAGTCTCCCCCAGTAGTCACACTCCTCCCAACACAGTCTCCCCCAGTAGTCACACTACTTCTAACACAGTCTCCCCCATTAGTCACACTCCTCCTAACACAGTCTCCCCCAGTAGTCACACTGCTCCTAACACAGTCTCCCCCAGTAGCCACACTCCTCCTAACACAGTCTCCCCCAGTAGTCACACTCCTCCTAACACAGTCTCCCCCAGTAGTCACACTCCTCCTAACACAGTCTCCCCAGTAGTCACACTCCTTCTAACACAGTCTCCCCCAGTAGTCACACTCCTCCTAACACAGTCTCCCCCAGTAGTCACACTCCTCCTAACACATTCCCCCAGTAGTCTCACTCATCCTAACACACTCTCCCCCAGTAGTCACACTCATCCTAACACACTCTCCCCCAGTAATCACACCCCTCCTAACACAGGTGACATTGAGCCGCTTAATTAACAACTGTCCAGTTCAACGCTGGTAAGAACGCGCCGTGGTTGTACAACAGCAATACACTGGACTTCTACGTATGCACGTGTGGGCGCGCGCGAGGATATGCGTATCTTTCTGGGACAGCCTTTATCACTTATGTCCGATATAATTGCCTGGATTTGCGTGAATGCTAATCGCTAATCCGGGCCGTACTCGGTCGGTTGGTCCGTACTCGAATCATTCAATAGCACAGAATTTCCCAGGAACGCCGTAAGGGAATAAGTGATTGCCAATCAAGAATGTTCTTAAAAGTTGTAAAGTTTAGAACTTTGGCTACAATCAGTTGGTCGGATTTAAACAGACTGACAGTGGCCTAGCTGTCACGTGACTGACCGAGTTTCATAACGCGTGATGAAACATTTCTAGAAGTTGGGCCTACCTGCGCCCTACCCCCATTGTGTGTTATCATGTATATTACCACAGTTTCTTGACTTTCCTGCTCTGATCTTTGACAACCCACGATAGCTAGTTACAGGGTTATATCGTGGAAGGGTTATCTCCCCCCTCCCCGGTCTGAAAACCAGTGCGAATGAATATATCAGTGACTTCTATAGGTAGTAACCAGGTTAAATACGACACGGGCTCGAAGCACTATCCTTTGCCCTCCAACCAGGCCGGCGCTTTATACCGTCGGTGTCGCACCCTTCAAAGTCTACCAACGGTCTATATTCTACACACGACAGCTTGTTTCAAATCGATCTGCTTTTAACTAAGTAATTAAATATAACATACTTGAATTTACTTTTAATATTTCTCGGTCGTTCCACAGGCACCGCTGACGGGTAGTATTGGTAATCACAAGTCGGAAAGAGCAAAATATATTAAACCACATAAGAACTAAACAAATTATTTAGCTGATTCCTACAGAGTGAGTGAGCTGAATTAGACTGGGGTAACGTGTGGTGAATAAACTGAGGTAATGTGTAGTGAATAGACTGGGGATTCTACACTGAGGTAATGTGTAGTGGATAGACTGGGGTAACGTGGGGTGAATAAACTGAGGTAATGTGTAGTGAATAGACTGGGGTAACGTGTGGTGAATAGACTGGGGTAACGTGTGGTGAATAAACTGAGGTAATGTGTAGTGAATAGACTGGGGTAACGTGTGGTGAATAGACTGGGGTAACGTGTGGTGAATAGACTGGGGTAACGTGTGGTGAATAGACTGGGGTAACGTGTGGTGAATACACTGAGGTAATGTGTAGTGAATAGACTGGGGTAACGTGTGGTGAATAGACTGGGGTAACGTGTGGTGAATAGACTGGGGTAACGTGTGGTGAATACACTGAGGTAATGTGTAGTGAATAGACTGGGGTAACGTGTGGTGAATACACTGAGGTAATGTGTAGTGAATAGACTGGGGTAACGTGTGGTGAATAGACTGGGGTAACGTGTGGTGAATAGACTGGGGTAACGTGTGGTGAATACACTGAGGTAATGTGTAGTGAATAGACTGGGGTAACGTGTGGTGAATAGACTGGGGTAACGTGTGGTGAATAAACTGAGGTAATGTATAATGAATAGACTGGGGTAATGTGTCACCGTGTGGTGAATAAACCGAGGTAATGTATAGTGAACAGACTGGGGTAATGTGTGGTGAATAAACTGAGATAATATGTAGTGAATATACTGGGGTAATGTGTAGTGAATAAACCCGGGTGACGTGTGGTAAATAGTCTGGGGTAACGTGTGGTGAATAGACTGCTGTAATGTGTAGTGAATACACTGGGGTATTGTGTGGTGAATAGATTGGGGTAATGCGCTACCAAGAGTTCTGTACAAAGCCGCTCACAGAAAACATAATAAATATTATGTTTAAAAATGTGAGACATGTGTAGACTTACACGTTGTGGACAATTTGTTGACAATATCGGTGTGCATGTCGCAGGAATCTGTACACTGTTAATTAAACAAATTTGCACACATCTATAAAAATATTATTGTAAATACTTCGCTGAAGTAGTTAACATGCTGTGTCTATATGTTTAACCTAGATGTTTGCGTTTTCTTTTCTGTCAACGCATACGTCAAGCCGGGTGGAAACCATGCTGTGAGGAGTTTATATTTTAAGTGCACTCGAGGTCAAAGTTCAAATGTGAATGACGGGAGGTAGAATTAATTGTCTGTGTTCCTTAAGTTCCACCTTCGCTGTATCGTTCTGTTGATCTCGTCGGTTCATAGAAGTGCACCGTCGCTAGCGAAGTTGCCTGTCCTTGGTCACTTGGCTCTCCGGCCACACCTCAGGTAAATAAAGAGACATGCACACGTCAGTAGAACTTTACCACTGCGTCTACGTCTCCAATTGTCTCCCTCGTCGACCGGTGATTGGTGAAAACTGGACACATAAACTTATACATTCGTTGTTTTGTGCTATTTCTGTCATTCGTTGGACAGTAAACTCATTGAGCTTTTCTCTGCAATTTATATTGATTGTCTGCGTACTTCAGTCCAGGAAATGGTCTACACAATGCTAGCGCAAAGTGGTCAAACGAAGCAGTAGATCAGCGCGGTATGTGGCAATCGCAGGCTTGGACTTGTATTCCAAAATACTTCGCTTGGGTCGCTATGCTCAGTTAGACAGTTATTTAAGTTGATAGGTTATTTAGATAGTACAACACAGTTCCACCTCTTCCCCCCCCCCAACGTTCACGGGTCATTCGAACGTTGGAACCTGTATACGAGTCTCACGTACGTATATTTGTGCACCAGGCACAATATAGGCGGCCACTTGCTCGTGACGATCTGCGTGTCTTCTAAGATGATTTCGAATTATGTAATCTACGTCAAATATCCCCCTTACAATCATACGCATGTACTCTACGTCAAATAAGCCCCGTACACACGTAATCTACGTCATATATATCCCCGTACGATCATACGAACGTAATTTACATCAAATATCCCCCGACCAAGCACGTAATATATGCATGTAATCTACGTTAAATATCCACGTATGATCATATGCAAGTGATCTTATACGATCATACGCAAGTAATCTGCATCATATATCCCCGTACGATCATACGCATGTGCATGTAATCTACGTCAAACCTCCCCGTACAAACGAACGTGCCGTACGAAGCTTCGTGACACTGGCCTCTGAACCTCCGCTAAATGCTGTCGTTTCGCTGCGATAGAGACGGCGAACCCTGGCAAGGTGTTTGAAGCAGGTGAAACTGTGTTTTAACTACACTGCCTCTGTTATCGAGCCTTCTGAAATGAGTACTTGGCCATTGCGAGGACATTAAACTAACAAAGATTGAGTAGTAATTATGACGTGGATAAATACTCCCCATAGCGATTTAATTTCAGTTGTTATGAAGAAGACTTAGACCCGTAAGTCAGAACGTGTTTCCAATGGTTGTATTTATAATGGACTGCAGTGAGAGAAGACCACAGTGAGACGGGACCATAGTGAGATGAGACCACAATGAGATGAGATCACAATGAGATGAGACCACAGTGAGATGAGATCACAATGAGATGAGACCACAGTGAGATGAGATCACAATGAGATGAGACCACAGTGAGATGAGATCACAATGAGATGAGACCACAATGAGATGAGATCACAATGAGATGAGACCACAGTGAGATGAGATCACAATGAGATGAGACCACAGTGAGATGAGATCACAATGAGATGAGACCGCAATGAGATGATACCACAATGAGATGAGACCACAATGAGATGAGACCACAATGATACCGATGAGACCACAATGAGATGAGATCACAGTGAGATCAGACCACAATGAGATGAGACCACAATGAGATGATACTACAGTGAGAAGTGACCACAGTGAGATGATACCACAGTG
>OZ024854.1:15706180-15784854 GCA_964017155.1 Oasisia sp. SBJ-2009
CCATCACATCAACACGGTCCATCTGTCTACTCTCTACCACGTCCATCACATCAACACGGTCCATCTGTCTATTCTCTATCACGTCCATCACATCAACACGGTCCATCTGTCTACTCTCTATCACGTCCATCACATCAACACGGTCCATCTGTCTACTCTCTACCACGTCCATCACATCAACACGGTCCATCTGTCTACTCTCTATCACGTCCATCACATCAACACGGTCCATCTGTCTACTCTCTATCACGTCCATCACATCAACACGGTCCATCTGTCTACTCTCTATCACGTCTATCACATCAACACGGTCCATCTATCTACTCTCTATCACGTCCATCACACCAACACGGTCCATTTGTCTACACTCTACACGTCCATCACATCAACACGGTCCATCTGTCTACACTCTACACGTCCATCACATCAAAACGGTCCATCTATCTACTCTCTATCACGTCCATCACATCAACACGGTCCATCTATCTACTCTCTATCACGTCCATCACATCAACACGGTCCATCAATCTACTCTCTACACGTCCATCACATCAACACGGTCCATCAATCTACTCTCTATCACGTCCATCACATCAACACGGTCCATCAATCTACTCTCTATCACGTCCATCACATCAACACGGTCCATCAATCTACTCTCTACACGTCCATCACATCAACACGGTCCATAAATCTACTCTCTATCACGTCCATCACATCAACACGGTCCATCAATCTACCCTCTATCACGTCCATCACATCAACACGGTCCATCTGTCTACTCTCTACACGTCCATCACATCAACACGGTCCAGCTGTCTACTCTCTATCACGTCCATCACATCAACACGGTCCATCTGTCTACTCTCTACCACGTCCATCACATCAACACGGTCCATCCGTCTACTCTCTATCACGTCCATCACATCAACACGGTCCATCTGTCTACTCTCTATCACGTCCATCACATCAACACGGTCCATCTGTCTACTCTCTACACGTCCATCACATCAACACGGTCCATCTGTCTACTCTCTATCACGTCCATCACATCAACACGGTCCATCTATCTACTCTCTATCACGTCCATCACATCAACACGGTCCATCTATCTACTCTCTATCACGTCCATCACATCAACACGGTCCATCTGTCTACTCTCTACACGTCCATCACATCAACACGGTCCATCTATCTACTCTCTATCAAGTCCATCACATCAACACGGTCCATCTGTCTACTCTCTACACGTCCATCACATCGACACGGTCCATCTATCTACCCACTCACGACTGCACGTGAACCCTGGTTTATTCACATTTCTCACTTGTGATTACAGTGGGGGACGGGACGTAACGCAAGGTTCAATCAGTACAATCAGACACTCCGTCGTGACGTTTGGAAAACGTATTTAATATTCGAATTATTGTTGAGCGTGCTTAACCTTTCGACGTCAAATGACATCCAAAGTAAACATAGAGGTTTTACGTCAACGGTGTGGGGTGGGGAGGGGTGGGGTTTTGTGGGCAGAGCGGGAAGTTGGGCCATTCACGAATGTGTACCTGCTCCGCAGACGTTTGCTTTCTTGTGAGCGACATTATAATATATCTATAATTACATCGTGTGACTGCTTAGTGAAGAATATCTGCAGTTAGCAGTGACCGATCGACAGCCTCGTCATTCCTGTCGACGTAGTGACCGACAGCCTCGTCATTCCTGTCGACGTAGTGACCGACAGCCTCGTTTTTCCTGTCTTAATAACACACGTTTTATTAGCAACTCAGCTGAGTTAGATTGACATTACAATAGGATACAATTAACTCATCAAAACATCATACAATAGAAATCATACCGTATTAATAGACTTGTTTACTGGCAGTTGCATAAAGCCCACGGTATAAAGGAGTTACGGAATCTATTCGTTCTAGTAACTGGTAACGGGTACACATTTTCTCGTCTAATAGGTGTGTGTGTGTGTGTGTGCGTGCGTGCGTGCGTGTGTGTGTGTTTGTGTATGTGTGTGTGCGTGCGTGCGTGTGCGTGTGCGTGTGCGTGTGCGCGTGTGCGCGTGTGCGTGTGCGCGTGTGCGCGTGTGCGCGTGTGTGCGTGTGTGTGTGTGCGTGTGTGTGTGGATAGTTGGACAAATGTCATGTGTGTTGATAGCGATTCCGTTCAGACCTGTGGACCCCGCGATGTATCATGTTTCGGCGGGATTTGTCATTTTAGGAAACTTTTATTAAAACGACGGTTTCCCTGTCTCACATCGTTTGACTTCAAGTTCTAGCATAAGCCCAGACACAAAAGCTCTGTCACCAGCCATGCATGCCGCTTCAATGTCGCTCTGTCGTTGAAGAACGGACATCACTGCTCGTCACGCTTCCTTGGTCATGCAGTATAAATGTGTTGTGTTTTCCTCGGCAACCACCACCACCACAAACACATGTGGCGGTCAAGGAGAAACACGTCCAGCCCCCGCAGTGTCGCCATGACATCGCGGCGTCCGTCGTCAACGAGGAGCTATAAAAGGCGACGGGGCCGCGCTGTGTCCATCAGTGCTGCGCCCGAACCACAGCAACTCTTACTGCTCGACAACGCGGTGTCTCTCACTCTCAACGGCAACATGAAGGCTTCGCAAATGGTAAGTGACACTATTAGCACACTTTCGTATTTAACTTTGTTTTATGTAAATGTACCGGAAAACTATAATTTTGCGCCGAATTCGGTGGATGAAGTATGTTGCAAGGGTATATCGCCGACTTAGGTTTGTTGTCTATAGCGTTGCCATGTGGGTGCTAATTGATATTGGGTGCGAGGACAAAATCCCAAAGGACAAAATCCCAGCGGACAAAATCCCAACGGACAAAATCCCAACCACTGGTTTTAGATGTGGGTGTCCAGACTTTCTTGATTTATACATACATGCATGGTTCGGTCTCATGGTTCATGTATACATACATACTATCACCATGCAGAGCTGTTTGATGCACCCTACACTATTATGCTGTTTTTGGTATATTTTGCTTCTCACTGAAACACTAATTCTAACAATTTGGTGTAATAAAAGTGGAATTTGTATTAACGGCTTTCATTTGTGCTCAGCAATGCAACTCATTCTATTGTCTGGTTGGGATTTTGTCCGTTGGGGTTTTGTCCGCTGGGATTTTGTCCGTTGGGATTTTGTCCTGCACTCTGATATTGTGTGATGAGTTATTATACGTGGTTATGATTTTTTTTCAAAAACATTGTCATGGGAAGAGAAGAGGTGGAAACGTCCATATATGTACATGTAGTGTATTGACGACGTTTGCAAGACGTAGCACATGAAAACGGAGGATACGCGTGGTCTTGTGGTAGGGAGACGTGCACATATATACATGGAATACAGCCGCCGTCTACGCACGTTGAGACAAGGGCCATACAACGCTGTTAACGAAACATGTTTTCACATCTAGTTTAGACACTAAACAAATAAACACGGCAGCGTTGAATGGTGACATGCCGTACCACAGGCCACTGCGATTATTATACATTCTACCTGCTTTGTATATAATGATATTAATGTAAGATTACAGTCGATCACGTGTTTGTCTCTTCTTTACAGAACGCATGTCTGGTCCTCTTGGTGGTCGCGGTCGGACTACACTGCAGCTACGGTAAGACTTAGTTCACGCGCGTGCGTGCGTGCGTGCGTGCGTGTGTGTGTGTGTGTGTGTGTGTGTGTGTGTGTGTGTGTGTGTGTGTGTGTGTGTGTGTGTGTGTGTGTGTGTGTCTGTGTATAAGAGAGAGATTGAACGCAGCCTGAACTAATCCACACATCGCTGGCATTGATGCCATAATTGTAAAGACACGCGGTTGACCAGTTCCTCTTTTGGATTTTCTTTAAAATAAGTACGTCGTTACTTCTCCAACGTTGAGACTTAAAACGAAAACAAAGAGGGTTGGTCGGTCCGTTTGTCTACAAGTAACTAGTGTTATGCAATTAGCAAGTGACAGAATAGATACACTCATCGGACATTAGCCATTCTAGTACGAACAAAAACAAATGATATAGCAGAACAGGTACATTTACCTGATATCACCATAGTAACTGCAATAACGTGTGACACATCTCCGATGGAAAAGCTATTAAACAGTTGTGTATGTATTGCTCACATCACACACGAATAAGCAGATCAATAATCAGCTTTAATCCGTCTGGGTGTCCACAACAAGCTTTACACAATTCCCAAATTCCCATAATTCTCCGTTGTCACGTTCAGTAAGAGAGATAGAAGCTGGCATATGACATGTAAGCGTTACACAAACAGATCAACCCAACACCAAACAAACTATGATTGTGGAAGAGTGGTTCAGATAACTCTGCCAACATCTGATTAAGATAACTGCGGTTGTTTGTGGATCTGCCACGCCCCTTGTGACATCATCACTTTACATTAACCATACTTCTATTTGCAGAGTTACACTTGTTTCTTGTCTGCGTAGCTCTCTGTGCACCATCAAATACATTTACAAGAATACTTTACCTTATAAAAGGTCAGTTTTTAACATATGCAAATCCGATTAGTTGCACAGTTAAACAGAACGGGCTGACGAGACTGCGCGTTGTTTCAGGCGAGTTCGCGATCGGCGATAACTGCACGTCGAGTTCCGACTGCGATTACAGCCACGGCCGCTGTGGCAAGTACGACCAGTGCGACATGGGCATCTGTACCTGCGACTATGGCTACAGCGAAAGCACAATCGAAGGCGGCAAATTGTGTCAGAAGTGTAAGTTCCTGCACACATTCATGTTCTCTGTTACTCCTACGCCCGTTGTCGCCCACCTGTTCTCTACTTCCTCCACCTGTTCTCTACTTCCTCCACCTACTCTATACTTCCTCCACCTGCTCTATACTTCCTCCACCTGCTCTCTACTTCATCCACCTACTCTCTACTTCATCCACCTACTCTCTACTTCATCCACCTACTCTCTACTTCCTCCACATGCTCTCTATTTCCTCCACATGCTTTCTACTTCCTCCACCTACTGTTTACTTCCTCCACCTTCCAGTGTACGAACTAGTTTACTCAACCTGCTCCTGCTAATCTTGCTTTAGGTCACCTCTCTCCAAGTCACCTCTCTCCGTGTCACCTCTCTCCAAGTCACCTCTTTCCATGTCACCTCTCTCCAAGTCACCTCTCTCCAAGTCACCTCTCTCCAAGTAACATCTCTCCATGTCACTTCTCTCCAAGTCACCTCTCTCCATGTCACCTCTCTCCATGTCACCTCTCCCGATGTTACCTCTCCCCATGTCACCTCTCTCTATGTCACTTCTCTCCATGTCACCCCTCTCTATGTCACCTCTCTCTATATGTCACCTCTCTCTATGTCACTTCTCTCCATGTCACCTCTCTCCATGTCACCTCTCTCCATCTACCTCAGTAAGACGGCCTTTTCTACGTGCGGTCTCGATGGTTGTGATAACAGACGTCCCGACTGAAGCCGAGGCTTTGGGTTTACATACGGCAATGGGCGTGGCCTTGGGTCTATTTTCTGCTTATTTCAAAGTTAGGTCCGTCTTTTATTGATACGCTACGTCCCAACTCATTGGTTTATCATCGTAGGAAGACACTTTATGAAATTAGTGCATTTTACTCTACTGCCAATTTATGTTCCGATATATGCTCGGCGTCACGATGTATTCTTACGCCAGCGGATTCTGTTGCACAGTGAAGAGGATTGGCGAACGCTGTGACGTCATCACTGACAAGTGCTACGAAGGCACGTGTCGAGGCGTGTGCACGTGTGATAACAGCGAGCACCCGTCGGAGGACAAGAAGAAGTGCTTGGGCAACTCGTACGGCGATGATTGCGACACGAAGGCCTACAACTACCTGGAGGGATGGAAGACAAACACGTGCGAGAGTAGTGAGTACTACCAAATAGTGTAGACAGCAACTGGAAGGACGACACGAGTCGAATGCGTAGACTAGTCACAGAAGTTTGAACAATGTTAAAATTAAATGATCTCTTACATGCATTTTATTAAAAATATGTTTGCAATGGAGAATTAATATATGTTCCTATCCAACAATAAAATATACACACGTTTTTCCTAAATGTAACCAAACACTTCCTTCACTGCGAAGAATCTATTGATCATCCTGAGATGGTAGTCGAACTATAGATGCAGTCAACAATCGTCTAAGATGGTTAGAATGTTATATAAAGAGATGTAATTTAAAGTCAACTTTGTTTATTATTCGCAGGCAAAGGTCTGCGATGCGACAGCGACACAAGCAAGTGTCTGTGCGTGTATGGAATGAAACAGAACGGTGACCACTGCGAGTTATGTAAGTCTAGGCGGTATTGCGGTCAGCTGCTTGTTTAGTGCACATATTATTACATGTTCACACTGTCAAGGTAGCGGTCATATTCGCTTATAATTTAACCAACCAAATCCAAATCAATTTAGGTTCTAAGTAATGTAGCTAAACAAACTAATCGTCCAATGGGAAGTTGTCTAAGCGAGAGCGGCGATCGGGGATGTTTGACTTCGCTGACGTCACGCCTTTTTACTCCAATGCACACATGGACATACGTAAGCACGTTTGGTAAAATAGATGACGATACGTCCATAATTATGTGTATGGCAATCGCCCGCCTACTACGTCTGAACATTGATGGACCCTGAAATTGACGTCCGAACCTAATTAGGCGCATATCATTCGTCAAGCTTTGTCTTACCAACAACATTGATATTAAATATTTTGTACATTACATTACTAAATCGGCCTTTGCCAGATTAATGTTTCTCGGGCCCAATTTTGTTGTTGACCAATTTCCTAATGTTGTGTCGCAATGACTCACGTGTGATGCTCACATTGCAACAAAGAACACGACGGAGTTGTCGTCAGCTTCATATGAGCGAAAGTCATTTATTAAACTTGACTGACCTGGCAGCTATGCAATTTGTCACACGATGAATACGTTACTCTTAGAGCTGCCGCGACATTTGTAGCTGGCACTGATGTGACGTCATTTATGTGATTTGTTGACAGACAAGTTCGGTGAGACGTGTGACGAGACGAAGACCGGATCGGATCGGAAGCAGTGCGCGTCGCCATTCGGGTGTATCGACAACAAGTGCGCATGCTCCGACACGACCAAAGAACACACGTTCTTGGTGCGACGCAACGGAGAGGAGACTCAAGAGAGCACATGTGTCGACAAGGACGGTAAGCTTGCTGCTGGAGACGTCATAAACAAGTGAAATGCTTTTCGTCGACGACGTATTCACGTCAGCAATTGTTGGCGCATCATATTAGGAATCAGAACGACTAATGTAGTATTTTATTTTAGTGCTAGGGGAGACCGGGGCTAGTTGTAACACGGGTAAGTTGTAACAGAGGGCTTGCAGACAAAACTGCTAATCCAAATTATTCTGCAAGGCGACAGCATGTCTGTCAACATATTTCAGCATGTCATGTCTAATATCACGTGAATCCATCAACACGCCATAAAGTTACGCCATTTTAAAAGAAAAGAGGTACTATCGTGTCGGGGTAAGTTGTAACACTTTAGGATACCTCATGTAACTTATTATGCCACACATATGTAATAAGCCAGGCATTTAACCGTGTATCAATTATATGCGGGATATATGTGGGAACCCATGCGGGTTAAAGGCAAGATATACCGTGCAATTGTGCTGCCCACCCTCCTATACGGAGCCGAGGCCTGGACAGTGTACAGACGACAGGTGAAAAAGTTGCATGCCTTCATGATGCGACATCTGCGTTCGATCATGAGGATAACCTGGATGGACAAAGTGACAAACAAGGAAATACTCGAACGGACAGAGCTGCCATCTATGGAAGATCTTCTGATCAGAAAGAATCTCCGGTGGACTGGACACCTCATGAGGATGTCATCAGACAGGCTACCGAAGCAGGTTCTCTACTCCCAACTGTCTTCTGGTCACAGAAAGAGAGGGCGCCCTCGTCTCCGGTTCAAAGATACCATCAAGAGAAACCTGAAGCTGAGAGACATAAAGATCGACTCCTGGACATCACTCTCACAGCAGAGAGACAAATGGAGAGCAAGAGTCAAGTGATGGAAGCAGTCTTTGTTGCTTCGCGACCGACAGCATGATGGATGTGGGAACCCCTTGGCATGACAAAAGTTTCGATCGGTTAAGAAACACACCAGCAATCCTGAAATGTGTTATTTTTGTTACAACTTGCCCCGTATCGGGGTAAGTTCTAACACTTTAGGACACCTCATATAATACATCATACCGTAAATGTGAAATATCCCAGACAATTAATTATCTCCAATTAACTGCGGGAGATATGTGAGGACCTATTGGCATAACAAAAGTTTCGATCGGTTACGAAACCCTCCCGCAATCCTGAAATATGTTGTTTTTGTTACAACTAGCCCCGGTCTCCCCTACTTGCCTACAAATAAATTAATTGTACGAATAAGAGACTCATTTGCTGTGTAGTAATTCAGATAGCACGGGCCAGTTAACTGAACATGTATTGTGGTAGGTAAGAAAAATCGTAACGAAAACTGACAAATGACCTGAATTCAGAAAATATTTATTTAAAACCAACAAATACAGCGCAATGTGTGTGTGTATCGCTGTAAACGACAAATGCATCTTCTCCCCCACGTCTCGTACACGGCCGCATCTGTGGTTGAATGATTACGAAGTTCTGGCGCTTGTGTGGACGTTGCAATGTGTGCTTACGTCTTGTAGCGACACTGAACCTTGAGGAGTCTGTCACGTGCGAAGCTGACTACTCTGGTGGCTACACCAGCGACAAGGCGACAGTGTGCGGCAACTACCTCAAGTGCCGCTGGTGCCCAGAGTGGGTCAACCAGTACGGCAACAACACCAAGTGTCTGTCTGGAGGTGAGTGACGTCACGGCACAGCGCACTTTGCGTGTCGTTCTCGCCCTTACGAACATTGAACAACACTGAATGCCATTGAACATGTAAAACGCCTTGAATAGTAGTAACTACATTTGACGCTATATAAGTATATTGATTGATTGATTGAATGATTGAATGATTGATTGATTGATTGATTTTTTTTTAATACCATTCTGTAACGTTGGACTATTCAATGATAATTTTTAGATTTCCGTGGTATATTCGGTGGTATTTGGACATACCATTCAAATACCTATTCAGTGGTATTTTAGTGGTATTTTAGTAAGGGCACAGAATGCCGTAAATATTTAGTTTACATCCTTTGTGTCAGTGACTTAGTGTGAGTATGTTTTGTTGCAACGAATGTCGACGACACATTCAGACTAGTCATGTCACTTCCTCTGATCCTTCGTCGTCATATACAAATTATACGAAATCATTACAACTATTCAACTCCATATTTTCCTTGCCAGACTAATTACCTCTACACGTTGTTATAAATGAACTTCGAAAAACGCTTGGCTATGTGTATATCAGTATTACTTATTTTAGCTTATCATTGACATAACATATGCATTTATGTTTACAACGTGTCTCAAATTGTGGTTTCAGGTGCGGACAGTGTCAGGACGAATGTGCTGGCGTCGCTGAGTCTCGTGCTCGTCGCGTTCGCCGCCATGCTGCACTAGACAGACGACACGCCGACAACCGACAACAACCGAAGAAGGCCGAACATCACCGAGTGGAGTCGACGGAAGCCGATGTTCGCGTCCCGGATCGAGCTGCGCATGTGCCGAGCGCGACCAGAGCTGACTACAGCATGTGTTTGTTCAGTTGAGTAGTTTTTGCGACGTACGCTTCAACTCATAGCACTGTTTCAATGCACAGATTGCCATATATTAGGGTATTTGTTTGCTGTATAGGAAAGTTGTCTGGAAAAACATTCTAGGAATACGTCTTTATATTAAGTTACATTGAAAGCATGACACGCTTTCTGCGAGATGACGAGTTGGAAAATGGTGTTGGAACTTTGAAACTCACATCACCAGTAAATGTATAGTAAATGTGTACTCCAGACGGCATTCTAGCCAACTGCAACAAAACATGAGTTGTCGGACCTGGAAGCACCATGCCAACTGCACGGGTTGCTATTATGAAGCGTCCTCGAATTTCACAAAACCTTCAACACATAGCGTCTTCCCTTCCCAATTCTATTAATCGCATAACATAGTCAGATAAACACATTTCACATCAACGGTGGGTTTTGCACTTTTGTATTTATTTGTAATATGTTTTTCATCAAAACGTTATATATATATATATATATATATATATATATATATATATATATATAATACATATATTTGGCGTTCTTTGTGTTATTGTAGTAGACATACTTATTACGTAGATTTCTGAAATTAAAACAAACCACGGTTGTGTAGGTATTATAGTCTTGTGATCTTGTGAAATATGCTAACACAATAACCGTGCTAAAATACCTGTTTTCTGAAAGGGGTATATCTCATACACTCAGCAATAACATATCGAACATAGCGGCTATGTTTGGGCAAATGTCCCCAAAGCGACGCTTTCTCGAATTATTTTTATAATATAATAGTGTACCATAGTTTTTAAACGGAACTTATTTTGGAATAGTTGTGAGTTATGTGTATTGTGTCGTTTTGAGTAGACCACAGCCGAAGACGTACATGTTTACTTACAATTATGCTGGAATACATGTAAAGTACGTGATTACATTGGCATTAACACACGCAACACTAGTATTTCTTACCCGCTGAATGTATCTTTGTTACAATGCCAATAAAACACGTGTGTACATACAACAAAAGATTACGGTCGATGATTTATAATGTTCATTACATCCACCACCCGAAATACAGAAGCCGCGCCTCCCAAACCGAATGGTTGACGAATGTTTGTGTAGATACCCGGATGTCGATCAGACTGCGAATCATCTGACGAGCCATAACCTAAGAGCTTACCATTTAGAGCATGTTACCAAGAGTTGATGAGTACGGAGCCACGGTATATTATTAATATATATTTTTAACTTGGATATCTTTTACCACTTTGCGCCGCTATATTAGGCAATTGGTTTGACTAGCTCCTATGTCTATGACATCTACTCAATATAAGTTTTCGATTTAGTTCAGATTTACTTTATCAGTATATATTTCTGCCTCAAAAACAATAATATAGTACCATTTTATATATGTGAAGCGTTATATAGGTCAACAAATCAGCTGTATATGTGTCCGCATATGTTAGTCGTTCTTATTTGAAACGAAAAAGTAGCTATCCGGGCTACCGTCACATTCGTGGATGTCGCTCGGAAGGCGGTCGACAACGGTGGCGCCACCTCACGGGGCCCGCCTAATAATAAATTTATTTCTCTGTGCAATCATAGAGATTGAAATAGGTACATAAAACACAACAAAGTACATTTGTTAAAACCAGAATGAAATAATATATAATTTAAGACATTAGCGTATGTATAATTATAACTAGGAAATATACAATATGTATCTGAAAAACTAATTAAAATAGTTTAAACATGATTATTTGACTTAACTTATTAAAATATAATAAATAATTTCAGCCATTAACATGAATGGATCTAACGAAATGATAGTAACAATATTATTTAATGTGTGAATTTTTTTATTTTAATCATTAGTGTTTTGTCTTTGCATACAAGATTCATACACATAATACACACATAATACACACATAATACACACATAATATACACACACACACGCATGTGTGCTGTGGCTGTTCGATTTGTGTGAAGAAATTTTCACATAACTGTGCACGTCTGTCTTTCAGAGACGCCAGTTGAGCATTTGCTAATGCTTCGATATAGGGAGTATATTATGTTCATATGATGATAATCTAGGCTAGCGGACTTTTTTTTTATTAAGCAACTAAAGTTGATTGCATCATGTATGTTGACTAAAATAATGACACATCCCTCCAATCTGGACATAACCTCTCATGGACAAAACCACAAGCGACCATTATTATTTGAGTTGTTTATTTAAAATTACCAGTTATTCAGTCAATTATTGTTGACACTTCACAAGTATGAATTTAATTTCAAGAAATAATAATAAATACACTAAGAAAAGTGAAGGGTTTATGCATGCTGACGGTGTATGTGAGGGGTTGTGTATGTGAGGGGTTGTGGTTACAGGGTGATGACACAAACGTTAAGGTTAGCATAATTAATATTTTAAAAAAAATAGCTTAAACGATGTGCACAAAAACATTGAGGATGGAAATACAATGTGGTGTTTAATTTATATATAATATTGTGAAAAGATATATTTAATAAACCTATAGCTCCCCACAAAAACTTTGGTAAACCCAAAATGTAATGCAAAAGGTAAAAGGTATTTTGAAAAAAAAATAGGTTACCCGAAACATGCCCGGCATGACTCTTCAAGGAAGATCTCGTCTGACCAAAACCCTGGTACTGCTACCAAATGTTATTCACGTCAGATAGCAGGTCTATTCTCCAGAATGTTATAAATGAAATTACGAAATAAAATGATGTAATTTAAACAAGATTCTTAAACTTCATGAACACTAAATTACAACTGTGTGTGTGTTTCTGTGTGTGTGTGTGTGTGTGCGTGCGTGCGTGCGTGCGTGTGTGTGTGTGTGTGTGTGTCTGCGTGTGTGTAAATGTGTGCCTCCCGCCCAAGAGGACAGTAGTTCCAGACGTCCGACATTGTGGGTGAGTTGTTGCCCACCTGGTCTGGTTTCTCATGAGTAAAACAGTGGACACAAACAATAAGAAAACACACACCCTGAAGGGACAATGCCAAGAAGAGAAGACAGCCAATGACATCATGAAGACAACATTCATTCTTTTCTACAACTCAAGTGATTCATATATATGCAAAAATGCAACACACATAATATTATTCATTTAATGTCTTGGCTTATCCATTCCATGACATTTCACAATCTTGAATGTACAAGAGATTTATATGTGCTGTTTATCGAAGACAAAATAATAAAGTTGTTTTGCTCTCAATGAAAGTTTTCATTTAGTATATGTCCACGCAGTATATGAACCATCCAGCTAGAGTATAATTGGGTTGCCATCTGTTTACAGCAATGCCCTATAGAATGCAGGCCCATGTGATGCCTGCATCAACAGATTACAACTAAGCAAATCACAGTCAATTACTTTAAAATTAATAAAATAAACTGGCATAAGAGGAAACTAAATGAGTTTATGTGGATGTTACATCACAAACTGAGATCAGGGAGACCATCAGCCCACCACCAGCCCACTCAGTTGTACACAACATCAGTTCATGAACAAGGTCTGCAATAGACGGGTCGAAGCATCGCATGTCAAACAAATCGATGCAAGGTAAGTTTAATTCTTGCTGTCAATTTAAAACTAAAATTTATAAAACAATTATGATGGTCAGTTGATATGGATAATAAAAGTTTAGAAATAGCATCACACTATACGTCAAATAGGTTGTGGGCAAGAAACAACGACATTGACCACAAGACAACAAGATTGTACAGGAAGTTCTACCGTAACTATATAAATATCAAACTTGACTATTGCAGCTGGTACTGCAAATAGGAGTCCTTTTAAATGTGAATGAATACCCCTGGACCACAAGGATACCTTGTACATCCATGTGTGACATGAATACACTTGCACAACATGGAACTACCACCTCCATACTTGTGAATGAATACCTCTGTATAACGTAGAATCATAAACTATTGTACAATACAGATACTTTGCACCTCCATCTAAGGTCAATCATCACACTGCTCCCATTTGACACCATTTCTACGACATATCCATCAACACCGCAAATACAATTACTTACACTGATTAAATATTCAGTGTGTAACAAATGCAGACTGGTGGCCAGTTTAGCCAAAGCACGAAACTCCTCAATGTTTTGTTAACCAATTTTTTTTATAAAATGCTGCTTTACAAAATACAAATATTATGGTGTCTCATATTGATCACTCCGTGGGTCAAACAACCTAAATTTGTCAATACAAATCATATGACTTTTTCAATTCCATGGGTTATGTACAATTTTCTGTATGCATTCATCTAAAAGTTTCCTTTGTCTTTAACTAACACAAAACAAAAAAGCCTCACATGTTACAATGCTGCAATCCTTGAGAATATTCACTCCATAAACTTTATACCAATAATAGTATTATACATAAATATTTATAATAAAACATGTAAGGTGACAACAACAAAATGGTAACACAAGGCAGTAATAACGTAATAATAAACATATATCATAACACTGACTGAGGCAAGTTGTAATCCTGAGCTTCATTGAAACATTGATTGAGGCAAGTTGTAATCCTGAAATTCTGTTTAACATTGATTGAGGCAAGTTGTAATCCTGAATTTCATTGTAACATTGATCAAGGCAGGTTGTAATCATTAAATTACAACTGTCACAGTGAATTGTATGTTGATATCAAGGATTTCTTCACACAATGGCACAGTGGACTGCATGGCTAACATATTTGAAAGTTGTTTTTGGATGTGTTCTCAAGTAATGGTTTTGTAATTTGTTTTTCAAAATGGACTTTGTCTTATGGCTGTAAAACAATCACATTGTTGTAAGTTAAGAGTTGACGACAAGAACTGTCATTAGAGCTGATTTCATTCCTGCATCTCTCATACTTGTTTACAGAAATTTGATTTCACATTTGATTTTCCTCCAATTGATTGTGGCAATATTATGTTAGCATATGAAACAGACGCCACTGCACACTTCCATATAACAGAATGTGAAATAAAGCATTTCATGTTGTATGTTGATAATTCAATCAATAGCATGGCAGGTATGAAGGTAATCTGAGAGTTTTTAACACTTTTATGGATTATATAGCAGAACAAGCCTGGCAATAGTATAGAAAATAAATATTATTTTGTTTGAACATAACAAGAAACTACAAGTATCTGGATGTTAAGTAAAACATTAGCAGTATGGTAGGTATAAAGGGTCTCTGGGAGATTAGTTAACTTACTGTGGATTACACAGCAGAACAGGCATTGAATAGAATATAAACTTCTGTATGAAAGTTAAAAGAAACTAGCTGAAATTTGAACAGTAAAACTAAGCACACTGACCACCAATAATTAATTGTTATAAATGCCCTGAGTATATATTAATAACAAATTGGAACAGTTATTCAAGAAAATTCAAGACACCTACAATTCAGTAGGTATATTTAAGCTTCATCCTATCACAAATCCTTTTCTTTAACCCAGTTTAGTTACACTTTGATAGCTTTTACCACATTTAATTTCACCTGAATGAAATAAGTAGTGAAAAAGTTAACTTCATCTCAGTCGTTTCATCAAAAAATAAAAAGAATTGTTGCTACTAGATACTAATCTATAGCTGTTTCAAACAACAATTAACACCTTTGTAACAGTTTTAGAACTTACGACATGTTTCACCTGACTGCCCACAGACTTGTAAGTTTGGAACTGTCCCACTCCACGTGTTCCACATGGCTGCACACAGACTTGTAAGTTTGGGACTGTCCCACTCCACATGTTCCACATGGCCGCACACAGACTTGTAAGTTTGGGACTGTCCCACTCCACATATTCCACATGGCCACACACAGACTTGTAAGTTTGGGACTGTCCCACTCCACATGTTCCACATGGCCGCACACAGACTTGTAAGATTGAGCCTGTACTCTACAGATGCACTGTTGAGATGTACAGCTTGGAGACAGACAGCGGCTGCACTGGCAGGTTCTGAGACTCATCAACTCGTCCGCCAAACACAATCATCTCATAGATGGTGCCACTGGCTGACATCTGCCACTGCTAGAAGAAAGAGTACACGCTTTGGATTACTGAAGTTGCCACAACAAATTAAAATACAGTACAGCTTTATTCAACACGGTAAGGTCAACTGCATTGTTCGGAAGGGCACATTATATAAAACGTGTACCAAAATGTGATCAATAACACAGCAGCAACTAGTTATATATTTTTCTAACTGATGGTGGCTTTCTAGGATTTGTCATAGTCTACTAAGGAAGTGAGACAACAGTACTGACTACTCATGGAAGCTAACTAACCATTCAGACAGCAAAGTGAAATGATCAACCAAAGAAATGTTTTTCTACGCATTATATGCATCTAGAAAGGCAGTCAGTCAACAATTCAAAGGACAAAGAAGAATGTTGATTAAATGTATTTTTAATTAAACTTAAATTACGTCTCATTTGGCTCACAAGTATATAGTAATAGTCTCCTTATGTCAACATTATTATTGTACAAATATCCATTCATCCTTAAAAGAACAGGTGAGTGCCTATGTGTACGACACATACAAAAACTAACCAGTTCTTTTAAGGATGAATGGATATTTGTACGATAGTAATGTTGACATAAGGAGAAAGGTATTAGTTCTGAAAGATTTTTATACATCATACCAATTCAGTTAGACACCATTACAAAATTGCCACCAATCCAAAACTACCCACACGTACCCACACACCAACCTGAGAACCACATCATATGTACCGTGCTACTCACCATAGGTTTCTGCTCATGAGAGATGGTTGACACATGACAAGAGTCTGAGACCGGCTCCGTCACCTTCACACCAACTCCCTTCTTCTTCTCACCATGGCCACTGCAGTTGGCTCCAAGGTTCTCTTTGCCATCTTCACTGCCAGGCTGCATCCAGGCCATCCTGCTGTGCCACCCGGACTCAGTGTCCAAGTGTTTCAGGTCACTACCACTGACCACACTCGTGGTTGAGTCGACATTCACATGGTGAATGGTGCAGTTTGCAGAATTAGTTACAATTATCAATGGTTTGCCTGCGTCTGAAACGTTGCACGTGTTTACAGCTGCACAGTTGACATGTCCCACATCTTGCACCTGTCTGGCAGGGGCTGACGTAGTCAGTGACACATTTACCTCATTTGTGGCATCGTCATTGCAGCTAAATGAAGTTTCTTCAATGTCCTCAATGAAGAGGTCATTCTCCACGACAGAACAACACGAGACGTGACTACTGCTGCCTTCAATCTCTGCACCATCAAATCGACTCAGCAGTGATTCTAAAGAGGAACTCTTGGAATGATTTCTCAGCTTTGCCCTTCCTGGTTTGCTTTTGTTACAGCCTAGACAAAGAGGTGTACTGCCAAGACGCTGTGATGTGCTGTTATTTTGGACTTCACAGTTCATGAATAAAGGTGCTGCATTGTTGGGCCGCAGCTTCTTTAATGGAATTTCCTCGTGGTCTGTCATTCTGTGCTGGAACTGTTCAATAGATGTGTATGGTGGTGAGTCGTCATAGACCGGATTCTCACTCCCTCCAAATGACGATAAACTAATGTTTTCATTGAATGTGTGTTTGCCGCGGTGGACGAGAGGTCGAGCCTCCGAGACCTTCCTCACGTGAATCCCAGTGCGGGCCCCAAAACTGAAGTCTATGGACCAGGACTTACGCAGCTGGTACAAAGTTCCCGTCGCTGCACAGAGAGGGCAGGACACGCGAGTGGCATCACGCGGTGGATGTTCAGTTCGCATGTGACGAATGTCAAACATTTCAAATTCACATTTGTCTCGGCTGGACGGCAGTGCAGGGGTTTCATTGTATGGCTGCACCTGGTTCTGGAACGGCACCCTGCCGTGGGGCGTGGGGATGGAGGCGGGGCTAGACTTTGGTCGAGGCTGTTCTATCTGTGGCTCCAGCAGGGCGCAATGACTGACGTGTGGGGCGGAGTGGCAGCGGTCTGCTGGTGGCGACACCTGGTGCTGGATAACAACAACTGAGTGGTAGTGACAGGGAGAGGGTGCTGCCCCCTCACACACCATCCTCTGCCACGACTGCGTGCCTGAAACAATAACAACATGTGTCACCCAACTAGTCCACTGATGACACATTACATTGGCAGAACATTGATATCAGACCAAGTTGGCATATGTGTATTATGTGAGTGTATAAATGTGTGTGTATATATATATATATATATATATATATATATATATATATATATATATATATATCATCATCATCATCATCATCATCATCATCATCATCATCATCATCATCATCATCATCATCATTTTGCAGCCATACTGTTCCGTGGTTGGGCAAAGGCCTCAGCATGCTGCATCCACATCTGCCTGTCTTGTGCTATCCTCTGCCAGATGATACCCTTCCGTAGTCATCTAGTTCGTCTCTCCACCGTCTCCCCGGCCTTCCTCTAGGTCTATTCCTTTCATACAGTTTCCAGGTGGTGATATGCAGTGTCCATCGGCTATCTCATATCCTGCTGATGTGGCCTGCCCAGGTCCACTTCCATTTTCTGACTTGTTCAATAATGTCTGTGACCTTTGTCTTTTCTAATGTTTGTTTTTCTGTGATGTTTAACATTCTCCTTTCCATCTTTGTTTGTGCGGCTGCTAGCTTGTTCTTCGCTTGGGTGGTGAGTGCACATGCTTCCGCGCCGTATGTCATTGCTGGAAGTACGCATGAGATGTAGATTTGTCTCTTCAAGCATGTTCAAATGTTACCCTTGAAGATGTTGCGGTGCTTGGCGAATGCTGTCCATCTGGCCGTGATTCTTCTCTGATGTGTGTGAGTGTGTGAGTGTGTGAGTGTGTGAGTGTGTGAGTGTGTGAGTGTGTGAGTGTGTGGTGTGTGTGTGTGTGTGTGTGTGCGTGTGTGCGTGCGTGCATGTGTGTGTGTGTACATGTTCAGCTACCTTTCTCCTAGACACTTCATCTTGGATGTCAGAGTTTCAGGGGTTCACCAACGCCCTAGGGAGGTTCTGTAGCACTACGTTTGTCACACGTCTGATTGTAGTTATAACAAGAAACCAATGAGCACTAACAATACAGGCTACTGATGTTAGTTGCCACGATTAACCAACAAGCATTGACGATACAGGCCACTGATGTTATGAGTAACCAATGATGTTCCTACCTATGAATGATAATGACTGGCTTTGTGGCCAACTTATTAGCCTGGTCAATGCATGATACTATTAAGGCTCTTTATACTCTGAAATATCCAGAGAGAAAAACAAATTTCTTGAGCGGCAAACGTCTTCAAATTCTAAGGTTGTTATTTACTTACCAAAATGGAACCGCCAGACGGCATTCTCGAGTTCTCCGTGTGAGGAGCCACCGAACACCAACATAGAGTCAGCAACTACACAGGCCGAGTGACCACTCAGTTCAGGCACACCACGCTGACCTTTGACCCGCTTCCACAAGTGGGCCTCTGAAAGAACAGTTCAAATTGTTAAGTAATTGGGCCAAATTGTGCATATTTGTTGTCGGGTTTCAGCATGAGCTTACGTTTTGCGTGGGCTGATCTTTTGAAAGGCAGCACATTCTGCTAAATAATAATAGTAAGTGTAGCACGTCTACAACACCTAAACCCATAAATATGCAAGGTCGGAGATGCAACAAAATCATTAGGTTTAACGTTAATTGGGTACAGACAAGATTCGCCATTGGAGCAATGGGATGACAAACATTTATGGAGGAAATGCAATTTCAAACAAACATGATCTATGGGGCCACTGGACACAGCACTAGTCATGGATAGCACTGGACACAGCACTGGACACAACACTGGATATGGCACTGGACACGGCAATAGCCACTGAACTAGCCTCAGCATTGGACACAGCACTGGACATGGCACTGTACACAGCACTGGACACAGCACTGGACATGGCACTGTACACGGCACTGGACACAGCACTGGGCAGTGAGCACAGCACTGGGCAGTGAGCATAGCACTGGGGATGACAGCAATGGATACTGCAGTTGTAGGTCAGTTAATTTTAGTAATTCTTATCAGGAAAGCATTTATACCGTATTGTCCCTAATAGACGCGCAGTGCGCGAGTGGGAAGGCTTGGGTGCGCGTCTATTAATTTCTCAAAAGTGGGACGAATGTGGTTACCGGCTATATCGGCTTCTAAACAGAGTAGATAACTAATCCGCAATGTGGCGCCACTGAAGTACGCATATGTACAGCGCCTTCAAGTGAATGAGCCGATACATACTTCTTTTTAAATCAACTTTTTACTACATAATGCTTTCAGTGCAATCTACGTGTTCTTCAAATTGTTTTTATAATATTAAATGAATGTAGTAATGTGAACTCAGAGTGGATTTACTGCATCTAAAAGTTGCATTAGTCATGTGCATACGAAACGGCAAATTAGTGTCGACACACGATATCGATAACGATGTGCGTGGTCCTGACTAGAACTGCATAGAATCATGAGTCAATAACAGATGCAATTATTGAAATTATCAATTGTCTGACTTATCGATAGAAGCAAAGCTTATTAACTGAAACACGTATGCCTTAATATGAATTTATATGACAGTTACTCAGACTTATTCTTGTTATCGAAGTTGATTGACGCCAGTTGCACTCCGCGCCCGCGGGTGATTCATCTGGAATTGTGAAACGGATGACAATCTCAACTTTGTCTCTACTGAAAATCGTTTGCACAACTCCATTGAATGTGTTGTAATTGTCTTCTAGATTGATGCAACAAAATACGCAAGCAACATCGTATGTTGTTTCGTCGTTGTCGCTCAGAAACTTTAGGCAAACAGTCATCGTTTAACATAACGTAAACAAATCCACCATTTATTTGATGCACATGACGGCCTCTATCTGGTAGTACCATAAAATACAAAATAAAAGTCTGCTTTGTGGTAAGCATTTACATTTACCATATATTACCCACAATTGTTATTTTCGAATAGTCTGGGCACCATCTTTGATAATAATTGTAGCGTCTATTCTGTTGCATTTTGCATCACTCAAATAAAATGTTCATGGATTATTTCGCATCTAAAAACGGGGGTGGGCTTCTATTAGGTAGTGCGCGTCTATTAGGGACAATACGGTATGTTAGAATTACAGAAAAAAACGTAACCTTTCATACACCAACAATATGGCAGCAACTGAACACGCCACACAGGGCCTACGACCACTGAACTAAGTGTCCACAGACACTGTGATGTACACATTTTACTCGCTTATTTATTTTTAATATAACTTACCAAAATTCCAGCACCAGAAGTCACTCTTCGCCTCGAGATTTGTCATTCCTCCAAACACCCACATGGACCCGTCATAGACGACTGCAGAGTGACCATGGCGGGCACCAGGGCCTGACTTACCCCCGTCACCAGTGTAGGCCAGATGCCACCCTCCTGTAGCTACAACAGTGTACACACCATGGCATACAGATGCTGCATTTCACCCTCACTCACCTCTATATCTGCAATTTTACAGAATAGCAGCCGTGAAAACAAATTATGTTCATTCCTTATGAACTACATCACAGAGATGGTATCTTCAGTCATAATGAAATATAGTTATGAGGTAACGATTTCAAATACATACTTTGACCATGTCAGCGTTTTTTAAAGATAAATATTTTTGGACAGTTTTCAAAATGTTTGAAACACTCAATTTCTACTCACCAAAATCAAAGGTCCACAACTCATTGTTGGAGCCCTTCAAGTCGACATAGCCACCGTAGATGTGCATTGCATCGTGGAACAGAACGGCAGTGTGGCCGCGCCGACTGCACGGGCTGACGACCTCTGAGGGAGCAGCGTGTTTGTGCCACTGAAGAGAACCTGTAAGTGACCCACACACAATGACATGTATAATTATATATGTATATATAATTTATTTATATATATTTATATATATATATATATATATATAATTTATATATATATATATATATATATATATATATATATATATATATATATATATATATATATATATATATATATATATATATAGTGTATCAGTGCATTAACTACTGCATCCAACGTGTCTTTCAAATGATGACGTAATTACAAGAGGACATAAATAATGTTATGATAATTTTCAATCATTGAAATTCAATTAAATTACCACTCACAGCAAATCTGCACTGATCTGAAACATCTGTCTGTTTGTGTGTGCATGTGTATGTTCAAGTGAGCATGCATATGTGTGCCTGTGTGTGTGTGTGTATGTGTGTGTGTGCTGGTGTGTGCGCATGCCTGTATGTGTGTATGTGCCTGTGTGTGCCTGTGTGTGTATGTGCCTGTGTGCATGTGTGTGTATGTGTATGTGTATGTGCCTGTGCGTGTGCGTGTGCGTGTGCGTGTGTGTGTGTGTGTGTGCCTGTGTTTGTATGTGCCTATGCCTGTGTGTGTGTGTGTGTGTGTGTGTGTGTGCCTGTGTGTGTTTGTGCACATGTGTGTGTGTGTGTATACAATTATTGTTAGCGCATGTAGATGTCTATGCATGTATGTACCACACTTGCTATTTACAGATTTATTTTTTAAATGTTAAATAATTTACCAAGATGAAAGATCCACAGTGGTGTTTCTGGGTCGACACAGAAGTTGCCCCCAAAGACATACAGCTGGCCCTGTGGACAGTCGTACAACACAGTCATTAACAATACAGAAACAAGTTGTCAGAGTTTGTTGGCAATTCGTTCAGCAACGTAACCAGTGACTGGACCAGAATGTAAACTGACATAGAAACATGTTAGAAATAGGCAAAACACAATTCATTATAATGTAAGCTTAGAAACGGAAAGTATCTTGCTTTACAGCTACATCACCTCAGTTCTATAGCCACCTGGCAACTAAGGCCACCTGCACAATCCAAAATCAATCAACTGTCAATTGACTCTGGCCTAGTGCCCGGGTGATCTCTGCTGAATGCATAGGAGAGTGTGAATGATGTCATTTAATTTAGTTGTATCAGTAATTGTTTAAAATGTGGTTACTATATTACTGACTGTTAGCGTGGAGAGTGAGAGATGGGAGAGGAAACTACGTGGTGAAGAAGGCAGGGAGATGAGAGCAAGGGATGAAGACAGGGAGATGAGAGTGAGGGGCAGAGAAGACAGGGAGATGAGAGCTAGGGATGAAGACAGGGAGATGAGAGTGAGGGGCAGAGAAGGCAGGGAGATGAGAGCAAGGGGCAGAGAAGGCAGGGAGATGAGAGCAAGGGGCAGAGAAGGCAGGGAGATGAGAGCAAGAGGCAGAGAAGACAGGGAGATGAGAGTGAGGGGCAGAGAAGGAAGGGAGATGAGAGTGAGTGGTGAAGAAAGGCAGATGAGAGGGAGGGGTAGAGAAGGCAGGGAGATGAGAGCAAGGGGCAGAGAAGACAGGGAGATGATATCAAGGGGTAGAGAAGACAGGGAGATGAGAGCAAGGGGCAGAGAAGACATGGAGATGACAGCAAGAGGCAGAGAAGACAGGGAGATGAGAGTGAGGGGCAGAGAAGGCAGGGAGATGAGAGCAAGGGGCAGAGAAGACAGAGAGATGAGAACAAGGGGCAGAGAAGACAGGGAGATGAGAGCAAGGGGCAGAGAAGACAGGGAGATGAGAGCAAGGGGTAGAGAAGACAAGGAGATGAGAGCAAGGGGCAGAGAAGACAGGGAGATGAGAGCAAGGGGTAGAGAAGACTGGGAGATGAGAGCAAGAGGCAGAGAAGGCAGGGAGATGAGAGCAACGGGTAGAGAAGACTGGGAGATGAAAGCAAGAGGCAGAGAAGGCAGGGAGATGAGAGCAAGGGGCAGAGAAAGCAGGGAGATGAGAGCAAGGGGTAGAGAAGACAGAGAGATGAGAGCAAGGGGCAGAGAAGGCAGGGAGATGAGAGCAAGGGGCAGAAAAGACAGGGAGATGAGAGTGAGGGGCAGAGAAGGCAGGGAGATGAGAGCAAGGGGCAGAAAAGACAGGGAGATGAGAGTGAGGGGCAGAGAAGGCAGGGAGATGAGAGCAAGGGGCAGAGAAGGCAGGGAGATGAGAGCAAGGGGCAGAGAAGGCAGGGAGATGAGAGCAAGAGGCAGAAAAGACAGGGAGATGAGAGTGAGGGGCAGAGAAGACAGGGAGATGAGAGCAAGGGGCAGAGAAAGCAGGGAGATGAGAGCAAGGGGCAGAGAAGACAGGGAGATGAGAGCAAGGGACAGAGAAGGCAGGGAGATGAGAGCAAGGGGCAGAGAAGACAGGGAGATGAGAGCAAGGGGTAGAGAAGACAGGGAGATGAGAGCAAGGGGTAGAGAAGACAGGGAGATGAGAGCCAGGGGCAGAGAAGGCAGGGAGATGAGAGCAAGGGGTAGAGAAGACAGGGAGATGAGAGCCAGGGGCAGAGAAGACAGGGAGATGAGAGCAAGAGGCAGAGAAGGCAGGGAGATGAGAGTGAGGGGCAGAGAAGACAGGGAGATGAGAGCAAGGGGCAGAGAAGGCAGGGAGATGAGAGCAAGGGGCAGAGAAGGCAGGGAGATGAGAGCAAGAGGCAGAAAAGACAGGGAGATGAGAGTGAGGGGCAGAGAAGACAGGGAGATGAGAGCAAGAGGCAGAGAAGGCAGGGAGATGAGAGCAAGAGGCAGAGAAGACAGGGAGATGAGAGTGAGGGGCAGAGAAGACAGGGAGATGAGAGCAAGGGGCAGAGAAGGCAGGGAGATGAGAGCAAGGGGCAGAGAAGGCAGGGAGATGAGAGCAAGAGGCAGAAAAGACAGGGAGATGAGAGTGAGGGGCAGAGAAGACAGGGAGATGAGAGCAAGGGGCAGAAAAGACAGGGAGATGAGAGCAAGAGGCAGAAAAGACAGGGAGATGAGAGTGAGGGGCAGAGAAGACAGGGAGATGAGAACAAGGGGCAGAGAAGACAGGGAGATGAGAACAAGGGGCAGAGAAGACAGGGAGATGAGAACAAGGGATGAAGACAGGGACAAACCAAGGTTGATCCCTGTTGACAGAGACAACAATTATGTAGCTGTATATTCATCAATGTAGTTACCTCGTATGCGAGCAGTGTGTGAGACTGGAGCAGGGAGGGGTGGTCTCCCGTGCCATGCAGCACTTCCCACCGAGTCTGGGCTGAATCAAACCACAACAGACATAGAGAATTTATTTTGTCATACATAACTAAGTCTCCCCAAGGTGTTACTTTTATACATAACTAAGTCTCCTCAAGGTGTTACTTTTATACATAACTAAGTCTCCTCAAGGTGTTACTTTTATATATATAACTAAATCTCCTGGAGGTGTTACTTTTATACATAACTAAGTCTCCTCGAGGTGTTACTTTTATACATAACTAAGTCTCCTCTAGGTGTTACTTTTATACATAACTAAGTCTCCTCAAGGTGTTACTTTTATACATAACTAAGTCTCCTCAAGGTGTTACTTTTTTATATATAACTAAATCTCCTGGAGGTGTTACTTTTAATTATACATAACTAAGTCTCCTGGAGGTGTTACTTTTATACATAACTAAGTCTCCTCGAGGTGTTACTTTTATACATAACTAAGTCTCCTCGAGGTGTTACTTTTATACATAACTAAGACTCCTCGAGGTGTTACTTTTATACATAACTAAGTCTCCTCAAGGTGTTACTTTTATACATAACTAAGTCTCCTCAAGGTGTTACTTTTATACATAACTAAGTCTCCTGGGGGTGTTACTTTTATACATAACTAAATCTCCTGGAGGTGTTACTTTTATACATAACTAAGTCTCCTGGAGGTGTTACTTTTATACATAACTAAGTCTCCTGGAGGTGTTACTTTTATACATAACTAAGTGTCCTCGAGGTGTTACTTTTATACATAACTAAGTCTCCTCGAGGTGTTACTTTTATACATAACTAAGATTCCCGTGATGTTACTTTTATACATAACTAAGATTCCTGTGATGTTACTTTTACAGAACTGGTCTATGACATTGATAGATAAATAATAAAAGCTAGATCATGCAAAATAACTACCAAAACTAAGTAGCCAAAAAATTACAAAACGAAAAAATTCTAGTTTTATAGTTAAGCATGTGCAATGTGTTCTTCTGCTTAAAAGAAGATTTAGGGAAACCTCTCATTTTCCCATCCAACATTTTCTTTCCAAGGTCCTGTCCTTACCTATGTTGTATCGCCACAAATCACGACAGCCAATGCTTCCATATCGTCCTCCATACAAATAAACGTAATTGTCATACAAACAAACGGCATGTTTGCTGCGAGATGCTGGAATGTCGCATATCACATCCACCAGGGGGCTCAGTGTCCACCGGCAAACGAACTGCTGTTTCCGTGACAACGAAGAATCGTGATTAGTGGCATCATGCTGGGTATATGTGGTCTGTAAATATACAAGCGATGACAAGTCATGATTAGTCGCATTGAAGCATTAAACATACTGTTAAAAATACAAATACATGTATAATTCTTTTGGCAAGAAATTCCTTTTCTTGTTATCGTTACGTCTCATTTATTTGGTTTTCAATAATCCGGTTGTTTCGCAGTCTGCACATTTTGTGTGGGAACCGTCTCAATACCATGCACAATAAGGTGTCTCACTCTTACTGTTTTCTTTATCCAACCAAGAACCAAAGTGTCTGGATAAACAAGATATGGTTGTAGATATATTTACAGATCAAAGTTACCAGACTGCCAAATACTCAAACTTTGACAATGGGTACATGTTTAAGAAATATCTAGCAGCATGTACTGAAAGCATGTACATGTACTAACTACACGTACACACCACAGCCTACAGACTGCCCCAGGAGTGCAGCATTAGGGAGCGTCTTGATGTCATTGTCCACACCTTCACATGTTTGTTGACACTGCCAAACATTCCCCATCAGTAGTCTTCCCTTCCCAGCACAGTCATCGCATCACTGGCCCATTCATCAGTCTGAAATATTAACTGGCTATAGTTACACAGACAACTTGTCACATTCATGTACATGTACATACAAACAGAAAAAGGTTTTAGTTTAGTTTATTAAGTTTTTATTTGTTAGTTATTGTCATTACTCTATGCCATACAGAAAGAAGTCGACAGTTTTGGCTTACAGCTCTTTCTGGTGTAGTTCTGTGCTAACATCTTCCAGGCATGACTCCTCCAGTTCTCTACTTTGTTATTTACATTCTCTCTCACATGTACCATGCGTCACACCCCTCCCCCATAAACCTCACTGTCACGGACGTTTCAACACTTAGTCTTTTTGTACATAGTTGTATAGTATATTTATACACCACATATAAAATAGACTCAGTGGTGTGTATTTACACACTAGAACGTGAAGTAAGACTACACAGTGACACACTAATTGTTTACAGTTGTACTGTACACAATGACCCATTCACACAGCCATGGTTACCACGGTACACAAAATACTGTTGTTAGTTGTGCAATGTGGACTGACATTACTATGTGACTTAAATATTGTGTTTTTATACAACTTCCAAAGTGCAAAATGTATTTCCACTCTATGAACTGGACAATAAAGTTATTATTATTATTAATTGATCAACTAACAAAACAGTTCAGCAGTGCGTGTGCCTAGGAGGAACAAAACTTCACACAATTTTCGTGAAACTTGTGCTGTAGTTCCAATCATGTCTCCAGTGGCATTTGATACTCCCAGCAGCCTAAGCCTACCTTGTATCAACTAACACATTCATATAGAAACTTGAACAACGCAACGACCCACTATCCCTAGCCATCAGAACAAATGTGTGTCACGGTTGACCAATTTGTTGAAGTGCGCACAAAAATAGCACCAATCAATAATCGAGGCAGCATCAGACAAATAGGGCAATAGCACATTGACTGATGTTACATGTTGAGCATAATGATCCAAAACAATATTGACATAATTTAAAAACATTCAAATGCTTCTGTTGTTAGCGTGGACCAAGTGCTACATGAACATTTTCATACATTTTTGGACTTCATGTTTTGCCATTGTATTTTAAGAAATGTTACTGATATTACACAAAAATGACACAGAATTATGTGACTGGCGTTACACAAAAGGACACAGAAACACAGAAATATGTTACTGAATTTTTTTATAAAGTGTTATCCTTTAACTTAATGCTATAAAAACGTTAAGTTCTTACACAGCGCAGTATTCTGCCCTCAGGACTGCTCAAAGTACTTTACACTTGACTTCCCTGACAGACCTGTTCAATCAGATACCATCTCGGCTTCTCTGGCAAATATCCAGCCATATGCTACAATTAATGCACAAAGGCGGCTTGTACACATATCCACCACTGTCTATAGCCATGTATTCATTTATAGAGCTGAGTGAACTGCAGCAATGTAGAGTGAAAAAAAACTTGCCCAGGGTTTAATACCACAGCACAGGATTCAAACCTGGGTCCTCTTAGTCAACAGTCTGAAGCTCTACCCCTGAGCCACTGCGCTCAGGGGTAGAACTGTGACTGATGTTACTGTGACTGATGTTACTGTGACTGACGTTACTGTGACAATCTATGACTTACCTGTCAGATCACATATTGATAGTTTATTTAACTGACATGAAAGTATTTATGTTCAGTGTTCAGTATGAATTATTAATTAAATAAAAATCACTGTAAATTTAACATATTAAAATTGTAAAAAGAAACAAATGCGTACTTTACCCTATTATTCATGCTGCCAAGTCAGACACATTGTTGTTGATGTTATAATAGAGACATGGCATTAGCACGTCTCTATTGGTCTCTATCATATTGCACACTGTCATCATCTCATACAGATGATGTCATTGTCTTTAATTAAAGAGATGGACATCATACCATTAATTTATTACAATACATATTTTAATTCTACCGACAACATTTAACCAATCATTTGCTACAAAGAATATTAGGTTAGTGCTCTGTCTAAGGTAACATTTGCATAACTGATAGTGCTAGGTTCTTCCTTTATACCTTGTCACTCATGTTATATAGCAGGTTTTGTTGTTTCAATATTAACTCTCACAGAATTCCACAAATGCTAATTTCATGTTGTTTAATATCACAAATACCTCAGTCATGATGCAGTAGGAGAATTATGATTTCCACATATTAGTTTTGATCAGTAAGTGAACAGTAAAACAAAATCCATGTTTTGCCTGATTGGTGTTACAAATATTAGCAACGTATTCATCTGTCCATTGTTTAAATTCATAGTTAATATTTTGGTGATTTCCAAGGTGTGTTCCACGGGTTTCTAAAAATACATAATCAAGAAGAACCTTAATTAGAACAACAACAACTACCTACCTGGTAGCAGCTTAGTTAGTTATTGGAACTACAGTTTTAGACTTATTTTGTTGACAATATTTACATGTTTGTATTTTACCAAACAAATCAAGATGCGACCCATACTTGTCTGTTTCTATGCACTTAACTAGACTTTCTATCATGTTCACTTATCTAATTTTGCAATTTAATTGTGGTGACCATGTCCACTTTTTCATGGAATTGTCAAGTATAATTAAGTACTATGTATATTATTATATATTTATTTATTCTGCTACTTTATATACATATATATATATGTATGTATATTTTCTTGAATACATTGACATATGATATAGACTACAACAATGCCATCTCTGTTTAATTTTAGTTTCTCTTGTAGTTCTGTACAACACTGATTTAGACAAACGTACTCATATGTTTTACTTGTACTTTTATTTGATTTATTTCTTAGGATATTTTAATGTTGTCAACACTACCGAACAGAGTTTGTACTTTGGATTTTAGTGTCTAAATAAAGTGTATTATTATTATTCCATTGATAATTAGAACACCCTTTAAATTATTCATCACTAGTGGTGTTGATAAGTAGGCATCATGTGACATGTTATTTGGTTGGAAGTCGACTCAGGTTAATGAACATGTCAGTCCCATAAACAAGAGGTAAACATCACGGCACCTGTAGCTGCAATGTCACCATGGTAACAGAGGTAACTATAACTGTATGGCAGTATGGGCACCATGGCAAATAGAGCAACGTTGATGGAGCATCAATCATTATCAGTTGGTAGATTCATGATTTAAATTATACAGATATGCTTGCAATGAAACACTTTAAACATAATAATATACAATAACATGTTTTATTTACATATTTTGTATCGGTGTACTTTTATATATGGAGATGAAATAAAATATTTAATTTATTTTTAAATTGTAAATAAGTAAAATTAGACTCATACCCCTTTTCTGACCACTAATTACCATGAATTAGAAATACTACATTTTATGCTACATAACTCCCCTATCTCAAATATGTATATTTTTGTTGTACTTTCGCGATGCTGTTGTGAGGTCATTGTTGTCAGCGCAAATCACACATAATTATAGATTTTCATGTATTCAACGCACTTTCACAAGGTTGTTTTTTTTTAGTTAAATTGAGTGTCAGAATGAATAATTGTGCAACATTCCAATCTAACACAAACACTAGTCACCACAGAGGAACAAACAATGACCTATTATCCACACAAAATCTTTTTTTTAAACATTCAGCCCAACAAACCAATGTTTTTGTTACTTGTTGCAGTTACTTGTTGCCTTGCTGCTGCACTTTTCAGGTTAATTGAATCCAATGCAGCCCACAGAAAGATAATCTACACCAGTAAATATACATAGCAGACATATTGTATTCAGCATCAGGGAAAAGGTTGTATACTCCATAAAATTGTTATAATATTGATAGATCTAGGAGCAGTAATACAATTTAATATAACCATTTAAATCAGCAAACCCCGATCTGTTGGTATCACTAACTCCCTTGGTAGTTGAATTAGTATACAGTGCTTCATTTTAAAATCAAGCATATCAATGGTCAGTTCGATTCCCATATGGTAATTTCTTTTTCAATTATTTCCTAAACTAATATAAACCAAATAAATATTTTAATAAAATTGTAATAATTATTTTTTGGTGATAAAATGAAAGTATGGTAACATTGCATGTCACAAATAAATTATCATTAAAACAATTATTTACAAACATTGCACCATCGTATAAAAAGATCTGGCTGGGGAAAGAGTGTGAAAACAAAATCAACACGCAAGATTCTTGTCCCCCGAAAGTGTGGTTTACCTAGGGTCTGCTGTGAGGGATCCCTAATCAGGTGAACTTCCTCATTAATGAAGCATATCTTATTTTATAAGCGCGAATATGGTTGTGTCCTTCATACACTACTTTTTAGAGCATTTTGGACTGGGTGAGACCATGGCTGAATTATAATGTGACAACTGCATAAGAATCGCTATGTCCTGTGGTAACTCATATGGCTGTTGGACTCCATCAGTCCATTACTCTCAATTTCCTGGTGGCAAGACACCAAATTTGCCCTGGATTGGTGTTATGGGTTTGTAAGAGCATTCAAATGCCATATGCAGTGTCATCACTCTCAGAGTGACAGAGTTTGAGCCTATCACCTGTGCCCCTGCACAGGTGGTTGGCCACGCAGACGGGACGTCATTGGTGGCAACTGTGAACTGGCGATTAAGCCCATCTGAGCCCCTTAATATTCTGCTGAACGTTCAGTGGCAATAAGAAATACTGGTCACCACTTAAGATAGATGTAAGGGTGTAGAATTGTGGTTGTAGTATAAATGTGTAGCATTATTATTGTAATACAAATACAGCTAGAGTGGCCGCTATTACTTCCTGGTTAGTGTAGCCTTCCTGACAGGGAGTAGCGCGTCATCGGTCGGGTCATGTGGGAGGAACGCGTCATCTGTCAGGCCAGACTTTAAACGCCTGCCTGCGGCTGAGCCATGCAGATGGACAGCGACGTAGACAGCGGCCGGTCACCTATATAGTTCAGAGTTGACAGGACTAAGTGTAGCGTGTGGAGGGAACCACTAGGTATGTTAATTATATCACAAATGTCATGAATGTAACTAGTTTGAGTAATCACAAATGTTATGGTTATTAGTGTATTTGTATTAGACTTTGTAAACGGTGTGTTTAATATATCATGCGATGTGTTTCTCTAGTATTTGTAAATGGCGTGTTGATATATTCTTTATAATAGTCTATGAATGATGTTGAGATAACTGCGTTCGTGTACTACGTCGTGTACTACGTCAATATCATTATGTTTCTTTATAATAGTCTATGAATGATGTTGAGATAACTGCGTTCGTGTAATACGTCGTGTACTACGTCAATATCATTATGTTTCGGTCATTCTATGTAACCTTAGTTATTGTTTGTTACACCACACATAGGTGTCAATTATGCCTATTATACAACAAATAAACAGTCTCACATCGTCTGTGTGTTGAGTCTGCATGTGTTCAACAACACGATCCCTTACATAGATACTGACAAACCTAGCTATCATCAAAAAACATTATTAACTAGGACTGATCTGACCAGAAGCACATATAAATACAGTCTAAATAGTGTGTATAAATATATATAATTATATAAAAATTATACATATATATATATAATTATATATATATATACCATTTCATCAGATAAGATATTGAAGTAAGTTGACCTGATTATGACATCGGGGCATTTTATGGGTTATGCAAAATACATAGCGGACGTACACCTGTCCACACCTGCCCAGGTGAAAGCATAATAAATGCGATTCACGCAGAAATCATTCAGTGATTCACGGCCACGGGCACGGTTTGCGACGCATTGAATTAGTTAAATAACAAATTTAATAATAAATAATATCAAAGCATATGCAACAAACCTGGTAAGCTTTTTATATAAATGATCTGGTTATTTTACAAATCGCAGGTGTATCACGGCTGGTGACTCGTTTTTGTGAGTGTGAATCACGGCGACGACGTTTCAACTTTCAGCGTCGCATTCCACCCCTGTCCACGCCCATATAACAAGGTTGACAACGGTAACAACAACCATTGGACATCGCTGCTAAATTTATACACTTAGATAGAACTTATGTTGATTTGAAAATGTTGCCAATATACCTGTTGTGCACACTGTGAAATGCTTCTTTTTGTCCACAGGCGAATTTTGGTGTGCTGAATGGGCGAAAATGTACTATCTGGTTCGTCAACGCGTCAACGGCTAAACAAAAACGCAGAGCGCCCTCACTCGAATAACTGCGGAGTTATTGTACGTGTGCTGTCACCAAGCGGGAGGAAGGTAGACTGATTGGTTGAATGGTTTGGTGCCACTGCCAACCATGCTTTTGCAAGGACGTCGCTAGCCTGGCCTCGGACTATCGATAACTATGCGCATGTACGCACGTGCTTCCACATAAATTTATCAAACCCCAAAACTGTGTGTGTGTGTGTGTGTGTGTGTGTGTGTGTGTGTTTGTGTGTGTGTGTGTGTGTGTGTGTGTGTGTGTGTGTGTGTGTGTGTGTTTGTGTGTGTGTTTGTGTGTGTGTGTGTGTGTGTGTGTGTGTGTGTGTGGTGTGCGTGCGTGCGTGCGTGCGTGTGTGTGTGTGTGTGTGTGTTGTGTGTATAGTTGAAGGGGTGGTGGGAGATAACCTCGTATCACGTAAACGTAAAAGAAATGTTCTCAGCTACCGTGGCATACATGATTCATGAATGCATTAGAGACGATGACACTAACAGAGAAACAACAGGAGAAAGTCCAGGTTTGCGAAAAACAACCTGGTAAGAATAATCATGGGAGTTTAAAAAGTGAATGAAATGAGAGTCGAGGTTGGACAGAAGGAAAGTTCTAATAAGAAATTGGTAAAGAGTACGCACATTGGTTGGTCATGTAGAAAAATGCAGATGAAAAACCGACAAAGAGAGCAGATGCCCAGAAAGTGGACGGAAAATGGAGGCGAGGAAGACCGAAATTGCGAAGGGGATTGCATTAAAAGTAACCTAGAAAGAGTGGGAGAAGAATTAAACAAATGATAGAAGGAATTGGAGACTGCTGACAGAGAACATAGTAAGTGAAAAGTGAGAGGAAGAAAAAAGAAAACGGAAAAGGAAATCATGGTCAACTCACCCCTGACGACAGTGATGCCAAGAAAATAATAAAAACAAAACAGAATTTGACCCTAGCTTAGTAACCGGGCAACTATTATTTTGAATCCTTAATAGCCATTAGCCATCGTGCACGCTGAGAATAATGACGGAGTCATTGCTCTGTCGTCTCTTATGTTGCAACCAGCGAAAGAAGTGGATAATTTCTAACATAATACTATTTGAATTATGATATTTTTTGGCGAAAGGGTAGGACTGGGAAAGAAAATCTTACACAGACATCTTGAAACCCATTGTATTTTGTGATTCTATTAATCAGGAAGCCAGTTATTGGTCATCCGTTCCCCACCATCCTAATGTGTTTCCGGGAGAGGGGAGCATGACCACCCTGCCCCCTCTCTGGCTACGCCACTGGGCGCAAGCCTGAACAACCACTTCCAGACAGGCCGCCGTCGATGAGGGGAAGGACACTGGTGACGATTTCCAACCCAGGTGCCCGATGAGTCTTACAGAACTTTCATCCACACTGACCGACCTTGTTATCTCATAGGAGGATATTCCACGATTCTCTTCGAACTAGCATACTAATAAGTCATGCGGCCCATATCACATCAGTCCACGGATACTCAAAGATCTGTGTTAACTGAAGCAACCCCAATCATGACTACTATCTTCCAGTCTTCAATCAAAACTGGCCAACGTTCTACTGGATTGGATAAAAGTCAATATTACGCCTGGAGAACACTATAGTAGTGCAAACTAGCGCCCTATATCCACCACGAGCCTCCCATGACAGATCCTGAAACATGTAACCAACAGTGCCCTGATGAAAGCAACGTAGTCCTAAGTCAGAATATAACGCGGCTTCAGCAAATCTTCCCTATATACCGAATCTCTATTAGCCTGACTCTTGGCTTAATGCAACTCCTGCCTAGTGGGTACGTATGGAGGAGGAAGAGTTCTCCGAGGCCCGCGAGGATCTCGCTGCCCCCGAGAAGGACTACGATGAAGTGGGTTCGGTCGAAGGTGAAGCACATTAAATTATAGACGTCTGGAAGCAGAGACATTGATGCACCAACTGGGTTGTGACGAGAGCCAGTGAGCAGAAACAAAGGTCAGCTGTGAATGTAAAGAGGCATCTGTACATCAGACTGGGCAGGGCCCGAGTGTCCCCAAAGTCTTTGCAAATTGTGTGATGACGTCATGAGGGGGAACATTGGAATCACCAGTTACCGCCAGATGACAGCACTGGTTTTTATTTTTCGCGTGCCCATTCAAAATGCAGATACACTTACTACGTTACGATTCAGGCTTTCTATGTGGCGAGAGTGCATGACATGAGACTCCGTATCCCGATGATGGTTAGTCTCTCTCGTGCGGTTTCTTGAACTCGTCTAGAAGAGCACCTGGTGACAAATACACCTGGTGCCGTCAGATGGCATCACTGTTTTGGGTTAATTCACAGGTTTACATGTATAATAAAATTAATATTAATGTACGGTGTATGTTTTGAAGATTTGGAAAAATGTAGTTACAACATGCACATACACACGCGTGCGCACACACACGCGCACGCACACACGCACGCACACACCACACACCACACACCACACACCACACACCACACACCACACACCACACACCACACACCACACACCACACACCACACACCACACACCACACACCACACACCACACACCACACACACCACACACACACACACACACACACACACACACACACACACACACACACACACACACACACACACACACACACACACTCACACTCACACTCACACTCACACACACACACACACACACACACACACACACAAAACGTGTATCCGTATTAATTTTTTTTCAGGGTTGGCCTGAGAGGCAATCATTGAGTCTACCATGTTCTGGGTTATATAGCCATACCTACGGTTTGCAGAGTATTATTTCTACAGGCCTTTGCGACGGGTTAAAAACGTATGCCAGCTGTACATTTTAGCATTATGTTTGTCAGATGTCAGGTGTTGTAGAGCAGTTGTGGTTACTGTAGCGTTTGTTGTAGGATCAGTGTTGTGACCGCCAACATGACGATGCAGTGTTGCGAAATATTCCGTTACTTCCCGTTGCAGCTGCTAGAGACAATGGCCGGCGCCGTCCAAGTACTCGTGTACTTGCGACAACTCGGGGGAGGTCGTGTTCCAAGAATGGTACAAGTACTGCGTGCGCTTGCGTGTGTGTACGTGCGTACGTACGTGCGTTTCTACGTCTAAGTACGTCATAAGATACATGATGAAAAAAACACGTGAATTATTCTCACGGTGACTACTTGTATGGTATGCATTATCTATAAGAGCATATAGACTGTTTGTACTGTACACACTGTCTAAGAGAGTATATGTACTGTTTGTACATACTGTCTACAAGTTTGTATTGTACAGACTGTCTAAAAGAGTAGATCCCCTATGTAGTGTTTGTATACACTGTCTACAAGAGTGTGTACTGTTTGCACGGTCTAAAAGTGTGTCAAGTACCAGAACCAGCATTGACACACACAGAGTCGATCCATCGTATATATTGTGAACATCGAAATACATCCCTAGATTTTGTTGTAACCATTACAAAACCCGCTATGGGCCCTAACCCTAACGAAACTCGCTATGGGCCCTAACCCTAACGAAACACACTATGGGCCCTAACCCTAACGAAATTCGCTATGGGCCCTAACCCTAACGAAACACGCTATGGCCTCACCTATCTTTACCTTTTAAAAATAAGACATGGACATTTCTACAGAAAATGCACCGACACTGGTCTAAATATAAAATATGATGTTGTAAATTTATGATTTTATTGTTATATACTTTCTTAATCATTGCACCACTTCCGTGTGTAATTTCGCAAATTTTGCAATATTTGCCCTGTCAATGTCTTTTGTTGATTCCGCCTACAACACGACACCACACGCACAAACACACATTGTGACACACTCATGACTAAGCATAAACACACATTGTGACACACTCACGACTAAGCTCAACACACCGCCTCGTGCACTTTAGTTGTGTTGACAATTCGTTTACAACTATTTTGAACATGATGCAATTTGATGTACAACCCTGCCTAAGCCATAGACCAATATTGAACCAGTCATACTTTAAATTGTTGACCATAACATATATTCTAAAATCAGTATGTAGACATTTCAAAGCTTCATGTCTTTTTTGTCAGTGCTAATAAGCGATGTCCACCGGAAGACTACACCGACAGGTTCGCGTTCCTTGGTGAACTTACACTGCAGGATGTCGATGGCAGCACGTCTTCCTAAAGCACTGCCCCGTACTTCCTCTGTATATGTCACAGACATAGGACTAGGCGTACTTCCTCTGTATATGTAACATACATAGGACTAGGCGTACTTCCTCTGTATATGTAACATACATAGGACTAGGCGTATTTCCTCTGTATATGTCACATACCTAGGACTAGGCGTACTTCCTCTGTATATGTCACATACCTAGGACTAGGCGTACTTCCTCTGTATATGTCACAGACCTAGGACTAGGCGTACTTCCTCTGTATATGTCACATACCTAGGACTAGGCGTACTTCCTCTGTATATGTCACAGACCTAGGACTAGGAGTACACCCTCTGTACATGACACATACATAGGACTAGGCGTACTTCCTCTGTATATGTCACAGACACATGACTAGGCGTACTTCCTCTGTATATGTCACATACCTAGGACTAGGCGTACTTCCTCTGTATATGACACAGGCCTAGGACTAGGCGTACTTCCTCTGTATATGTCACAGACATAGGACTAGGCGTACTTCCTCTGTATATGTCACAGGCCTAGGACTAGGCGTACTCCCTCTGTATATGTCACAGACCTAGGATTAGGCGTACTTCCTCTGTATATGTCACAGACATAGGACTAGGCGTACTTCCTCTGTATATGTCACATACCTAGGACTAGGCGTACTTCCTCTGTATATGTCACAGACATAGGACTAGGTGTACTTCCTCTGTATATGTAACAGACATAGGACTAGGCGTACTTCCTCTGTATATGTCACAGACCTAGGACTAGGCGTACTTCCTCTGTATATGTCACAGACCTAGGACTAGGAGTACACCCTCTGTACATGACACATACATAGGACTAGGCGTACTTCCTCTGTATATGTCACAGACACATGACTAGGCGTACTTCCTCTGTATATGTCACATACCTAGGACTATGCGTACTTCCTCTGTATATGACACAGGCCTAGGACTAGGCGTACTTCCTCTGTATATGTCACAGACATAGGACTAGGCGTACTTCCTCTGTATATGTCACAGGCCTAGGACTAGGCGTACTTCCTCTGTATATGTCACAGACCTAGGACGAGGCGTACTTCCTCTGTATATGTCACAGACCTAGGACTAGGCGTACTCCCTCTGTATATGTCACAGACCTAGGATTAGGCGTACTTCCTCTGTATATGTCACAGACATAGGACTAGGCGTACTTCCTCTGTATATGTCACAGACATAGGACTAGGCGTACTTCCTCTGTATATGTCACAGACATAGGACTAGACGTACTTCCTCTGTATATGTCACAGACATAGGACTAGGCGTACTTCCTCTGTATATGTCACAGACATAGGACTAGGCGTACTTCCTCTGTATATGTCACAGACATAGGACTAGGCGTACTTCCTCTGTATATGTCACAGACATAGGACTAGGCGTACTTCCTCTGTATATGTCACAGACATAGGACTAGGCGTACTTCCTCTGTATATGTCACAGACATAGGACTAGACGTACTTCCTCTGTATATGTCACAGACATAGGACTAGGCGTACTTCCTCTGTATATGTCGCAGACATACGACTAGGCGTACTTCCTCTGTGTATGTCACATACATAGGACTAGGCGTACTTCCTCTGTATATGTCGCAGACATAGGACTAGGCGTACTTCCTCTATATATGTCACATATTTATGACTAGGCGTACTTACTCTGTATATGTCAGAGACATAGGACTAGGCGTACTTCCTCTGTATATGTCACAGACCTAGGACGAGGCGTACTTCCTCTGTATATGTCACAGACATAGGACTAGGCGTACTTCCTCTGTATATGTCACAGACATAGGACTAGGCGTACTTCCTCTGTATATGTCACAGACATAGGACTAGGCGTACTTCCTCTGAATATGTCACAGACCTAGGACTAGGAGTACTTCCTCTGTATATGTCACAGACATAGGACTAGGCGTACTTCCTCTGTATATGTCGCAGACATACGACTAGGCGTACTTCCTCTGTGTATGTCACATACATAGGACTAGGCGTACTTCCTCTGTATATGTCGCAGACATAGGACTAGGCGTACTTCCTCTATATATGTCACATATTTAGGACTAGGCGTACTTCCTCTGTATATGTAACATACCTAGGTTTAGGCGTACTTACTCTGTATATGTTACAGTCCTAGGACTATGCGTACTTCCTCTGAGTATGTTATGTGTTATAGAAGGCAGGGGACCTATGGGTACTTCTTCCGTATATGAAGCTATGAAGACTGTGCGTACTTCCACTCTATACGCTTCAGACCCGAGAACTATACCTATTTCTTCTATGTTACATAGGCCTAATTTTATATGTAGGCTAGACATGGGGACTATGCGTACTTAAATATATCGACATACCTTGGGACTCTGCGTACTTCTTACAAGTCATTTACCGATCTGGTACGGATCTCGCTGAGCCACGGGACGTAACGTTCGTGACGCCGTGAGGGTCACGCTGACACGACGTTACACTTAAGGAATCTCGTCGATCATTTAGGCAGTTTGCGGTGGTCTTTAACAATACACATAATGTAACGTGTCGTAGCTGAGGGCAATACGAACTCATAATTTATATCCCACCTAATTGACAGTTGCAGATATATCAATGTATAAAATGGACCTCTATGTCCAACGCGTGATCTTGTCAGCTACTCAGATACCGAACATGTAAAGCCATTGTTTGTGTCTGTTGTACTGTAGCAACAATTACGACATGGCTGACATAATTTGTTCAGCTACTGCTCAAATACTGAGAAAAGACTGAAGCAATTATTTATTAACGCTTAGCCTTATCGTGAAGTCATGTAAATAACATGCCAATATCCTCAAAGATCAAACTCAGTGTGGCGCGACAAAATCAAGGGACTAAGCAAATTCGTAATCGTAAAATAATGCGTGAGTCGTCAATGGATGGATGAAAGTGCTAGGAAGCTAAGGAGGATATAGGCAGCATTAAAGAGATGGTGAGGTTTTTAGATGTCGGCGAATTGAAACTATTATTACCTTCTGATTTAACACTGGCAGGAAGTGAATTCCACACAGTTGGTGCGGCAACCGAGAAAGCTCGGGTCCCAGCTTTCATTTCGTACAAATTTTGACAATAATGCGATAGTGCACAGGGAGCCAATGCAATGATTTTAGAAGCGGCACTGAGCGAGAAAAACGAGGAGAACGCAACAGCTGTTGCGATGGTTTTAGCAACGGAAAGTTATGTAAACCGGCGAATACGGCAAATTTTTTAAATTGAAGTTTTCATCATATGTTACTCCGAGATTTAAAGCTGAGGCGGCTGGTGTGATACTCTGAATGAGGATATGTGTCGGGAAAAAGCCATGTCTTATCTGCATTTACGGTTTTTCATCCAAAGGGAGACATCTTGGAGACAGACATACACACACACACACACACACACACACACACACACACACACACACACACACACACACACACACACACACACACACACACACACACACACACACGTACATACATAACACATACGCACGCACTCACACATACACACGCACGCACGCACACACACAGGTGTCGGTGTGTCGGTGTGTCGGTGTGTCGGTGTGTCGGTGTGTCGGTGTGTCGGTGTGTCGGTGTGTCGGTGTGTCGGTGTGTCGGTGTGTCGGTGTGTCGGTGTGTCGGTGTGACGGTGTGTCGGTGTGACGGTGTGTCGGTGTGTAGGTGTGTAAGTGTTTCATGGGTGTTGGTGTGTCGGTGAGGTGTGCCAATGTGTCGATGTGCCATGCAATGTCTTCTCGTGCACGTGTGTGTGTGTGTGTGTGTGTGTGTGTGTGTGTGTGTGTGTGTGTGTGTGTGAGAGAGAGAGAGAGAGAGAGAGAGAGAGAGAGAGAGAGAGAGAGAGAGAGAGAGAGAGAGGCCACTGGGGTCGGGAGAAGGGTGGAAGCTGTATAGCACTTGCATAAACAAGTGGGAGAATTTGCACTGAAAACCCAACCGTTCAGATATACGTGTTTATCGAGCTTGATGGGAACTGAAACATTTGCTGCTGGACACTGGTGAGTCGACGAATAAGACTCAAGCATTCCACGACAAACAAACTGTGCTTTCACAGAATTCTTGGCATGAAAAATATTTTCCTGGTGATCGGAGACAAAGTGCTCAACACCGTACGATGTGTTAGACACCTTGGCGAGGCTATGGGCAGCGGTTTGACTAGGGGGAAACGGGCGGCGTGAATGTGACAGTGAAATCCATTTTTCTACAAAAATAACGTAGACCTCTACAACAAGAATATTGGCAGAGACAGGAAATCTGTCGTTACCCGCACGGCGTCGCACGCACGCACGGACACGCACACACACATCTGTCCAGACATGGCGATGCTAACTAGATTATACTGATCGCCATTCAAATTTGCCTAATACATGCACTGGCTCTCTCAACATCGCCGACTATTGCGAAGCCTATACAGGAAGACAACATGGACGGTCGATTACAAACGCAACAAGCAGCACCTAATTATACAATAGTCACCAAGCGGCAGGGAGCTAGGCGTATCGCGTCGCTGCACACGCACGCACGCACACACGCACACACACGCACGCACGTGGAAGGTACCACAGCGAGTAGTAGAAATTTATTACAGGCAAATGTAAATAGTCGAACCGTTTCAGGTGCATGCTACCAACCGACTCGACGGGGTTTATTGTTGGGTGACGTCCAATGTGGCTGGTGACAACGTTGGAATTGTTGTCGGGTCATTTAAGATACTGATTAATTATGAATGATTTAGTAATTGGCTGGAATTGGATCGATCGCACTCTACCTTGAAAGTAAACAGCCGCAGACAGCAACTTGATTTTTGTGTACGTGTTTATGTTTGCTCATGTGTGTTCATGGGTGCATGTGTTTATGCATGCATGTGTGTCTTTGTGTGTGTGCGTGCGTGCGTGTGTATGTGTGTGTGCGTGCGTATGTGCTATGTATGTACATGTGTGTGTGTGTGTGTGTGTGTGTGTGTGTGTGTGTGTGTGTGTGTGTGTGTGTGTGTGTGTGTGTGTGTGTGTGTGTGTGTGTGTGTGTGTGTGTGTGTGTGTGTGTGTGTGTGAGTTTATTTGTGTACGTGTGTGCCTGTGTTTATGTATGTACATGGGAACGTGTGTTTGTGTGTGTGTGTGTGTGTGTGTGTGTGTGTGTGTGTGTGTGTGTGTGTGTGTGTGTGTGTGTGTGTGTGTGTACGTTGGTGCGCGTGTTTATAAGCGAGCGTAGGTGCATGCATGTGTTTTTGTGTGTACACATGTAGGTCCGTGTGTTTTTGGATGTACGTGTGTGCATATATTTACGTGGGTACACATGTGGGTGCGTGTGTTTATGTGTGTACGTGGGGACATTTGTTTATGTGTGTACTAGGATGCGTGTTAATAGACTATGTGTTACATTATTTAAAGAGTAAATAAAGTAGACCAGTGGTCGCCTCCGCTCTGCCGGTCAGCACACGTAAGGTGATACGTCGTGGCCAATCCGAGCGAGCTAAGTCAACCGCGTTGTCGTCACAACGACCGAGACTGAGTAAGTCGACTCGAGTGACAAGACGTAAACTCGGCCCACTGACGTGACCATGACGACTGACCCACACGGTCAGACCAAGGACAGGACGACTTGTAGCACGATGTCCACAAAGGTGTACGCAAATAGAATAAACTAATTTGGCAATCAACTAGTAGGCGTAAGCCTATAATAATTACAGTGCTACACCGGCAGTCACGAGTAGGCGTATATAACCATACAACGAACGCATGTCTTTTGTTGAAGAGACGTGATTATCAGTTGACAACGCGTGAGCGTCTCTGGAAAGCTCTCCTCCATTTGGGATCTGAGAAACGGAATAGACTGTGAACGTTGCACTACGAGTTTCACCTCAATGCTGATCTACAACAAATACAAGTTTAAACCAGCACTATCAGTGAGGACTGAATTTGGGACACAATATTAATTATAATTATAATTGTGTGTGTGTGTGTGTGCGTGTGCGTGTGCGTGTGCGTGTGCGTGTGCGTGCGCGTGTGCGTGTGCGTGTGCGCGTGCGCGTGTGCGTGCGTCCGTGTCTGCGCGTGTGTGTGTGCGTGCATGCGTGCGTGTGTGCATGCGTATATGTGCGTGTGATCATGTGTGCATGTGTGAGCGCGTGTGCGTGTGTGTACCTAGGTTTATGCGCGCGGGCATGCGTGCGTGCCTAATCGTTTATTTTGTGTGTTATCATCATTTAACTGTTATTCTTCTTCCTCTTGTACTATGTATCACAAACTATCTTGCCCTGACGTCGTCCAGTGCTACCTCTAGCTCCGTCACACAACGACACTATCCAACATTGTATCTTCGTAGTTGAGTGAATCTTTCGTATGGTCCACACTTATCTTATTTTATTATTAAATGATTCGATCCACGTTTGTTAATTAAAACTTTTGAAAATAGGTAAATTAATATAGAGTTTTAATTCAAACAAATCTGGACTCTTCCAAAAAAGTTAACATCATTGTAGGCAGCTGTGTTCAGCCTGGTGTTGTATAACACCTGTTGAAGAAATCTGTTTGCCAGATCAGCGTCGAGCCGCTTCGTTGCATTTCAATCAGCTAAATTGCATAGCAACTAGGCATGTTCGTCAACTGATCTCGTTAACATATGTAACGAATATTTTATCCAACAACGCACCACTGATTCTGAGATAAACCGCTTAAGTAGAAGCATTGTTATCCAGTCGCCAGGTGACCGCTGTAATAGAACACGTCTGCGGCAGTGACCATTAATCTGGCTAATTGTGTTAGATTATTATTATTACCCGGTGCGCGCGGGTTTTCAGATCATGGAAGACGTGAGCTGGCAGCGTGATACGACGTGTCACGCTCTGGTCTCTGCCGCGTGGCACTCGCATTCACAATGAGCGAGCACAGTACGAATTACATACGAACATAGTTTAGCCTTTCGGCACTGATAGCTGTTCAACGTGCCAACGTAATCGTAATTACCTCTACGAAACCTGCACGTGAGAAAAGGACATTATATTTCGAAAGAATAATAATTATTAGTATATACGTTAGTCGCTTAATATAAGTACGATATCATATTAGCTATGCATTGTCTTCTTGACATTTAATTAAAGGTTGAAAATTGTAATTAAAAGCAATATTTTATATACGATGAAAGTATCTATGTGTGGTTGAAATTACATATTATTAATAGCATTGAAATGTGTCTTGTGTTTGTGTTTTAATGTTAATAATGTTGATCAAACTCCACACCCCCTTGAAACCTTGTTTGTTTCGCCTTGCAGGGAACGTGTGGCTTCTCTCAACACACCAGTCGGTGGCTTGTCTCAGCACAACACTAGGGCCTCTCTCAGCTCACCAGTCTGGGACTCAGCACCACAGTAGGGCCTGTCCCAGTCGGTGGCTTATCTCTTCTATATGGATCGGTTGCTCCTTAATACTCGGAGGTCTGTCACTTCAATGTGATGTTAGTCACAGATCAGCCTCGTGTGTGTTTCCTTCTGTGTCCTTCTGTGTGTCTCCACGAGTGCAGCTCCTTACAGAGATATACTTCTAAATGTGGCACTGAGCGAACTGTTTACCTTTGTCTTCCACCCTTGGTCTAGCTTGTGACGTGCTTGCCTGGGTAGGGCAAAGCTTTGGTAAATGTCCTTGTTGCCTTTACTGCGAATCCAGGAACCTAGATTCACAATGTCTGCTACTTCTTCTACTACTTCGGCACTAACTGTCCTTATTACGTGATGATTCGTGAATCATGAATATTCATTATCAGGAATACGATAACTAATTAAAATTGGTTTTAATGGAGAGCAGCGTTCTACTAGAATGATACTTTATACAAGTAAACAATACAATACAAAAACAAGTACACTCAATATGCAACAACATAAAAAACAGGTGCACATGGAAATGGGGGAAGATGGAAGTTCAATCACTTCCCCCAACATTTTTAACGTAATATCCTTCATATTTGTAAATTCCATACATATTTTCATGTAACTACCATTCCTGTGTTAGGGATGTGCACTTTTCCTATTAAGAAATAGTTGCCTATATATATATATATATATATATATATATATATATATATATATATATATATATATATATATATATATATATATATATATATATATATATATGTATATAGGCAACTATTTATTAATAGGAAAAGTGCACATCCGTAACACAGGAATGGTAATTACATGTAAATATGTATGGAATTTACAAATATGAAGGATATATATATATATATATATATATATATATATATATATATATATATATATATATATATATATATATATATAAACACTCAATTCAATTACGCATATTTTTGTGTACGCCAATCTCTCTGTTCCCCCCTCTCTTTCTCTTACCCTCCCTATATATTCCTTCCATCTACACCTTCTCCTCTCTGTCTGTCTATCCATCTGCTTGTCTGTGTCCCCTGTCCCCTTGCCTTCTTGCCTCCGTCCCCTCCTTCCCCCCTCTCTCACTCCAACTTCGGGTTTATTTGTATTTTTCGAAAGGAGTTATCCCATAATCCAGCGCGGATGCGTGACATCTGCACACGTTCACACCAAGCCACGCGAGACGGTAGCGGTCACACAGTCGGCGAGAATATCACGAAGCAACACGAAGGTGCAGCGGCCACTTTTAATTACAATGTGTATTATAAGTGCGTTATGAACGTATCGCAATGTGAGCGCGCCTGAACTTAAGCTGCGTGTCGCAGCGCATGCCCAGCCACTGACCAGAGCTCACCGGCCGGAGAAGCGATCAGCGACAGGGCCATGGGTTACCAGGCTACGGTCTGTTTGTTTGCAGCGTCCATACACACTCTGCGTGCGCATGCGGCCAAGAAACTTGCAACTCTGCCGGACGACAGTTATTCGCCTGCATCTCTCCGTCCCGCCAGACGTGAATTTGTAACAGTCGGTCGTAGGAAGGAAAGGAGAAACATCCAAGATGGGAGAATGGCAACATGGACTGTGCAGTTGTTTCGACAACCCAAAACTATGCATCATCACCTACTTCGTGCCTTGCTACACGGCCGGCAAGAATGCAGAGGCTATTGGCAAGAACTGCCTCGTATGGGGCTGTTTGAGCATGCTCGCCCCGTGCTTCCTCGCCATGGTGCGCAGTGACATGAGGGAGCAGAAGAGTATCGAGGTATGTGTCCACGCACACCCTCTATATGGGGTGTAACACACTCCACGGGGTGTAACACACTTGACGAGGTATAACACACTCCGCGGCCGTGTGCGCGCTCTTGTATAACAAATTCTACTTCTAGTTTTTGTCATAATGTTTTTTGCACCATATGTACAGCACCGGTACATTGATCTATCTGGTATTAGCTGTTGATATAATGTATACAAGTTACAACAGTAATCGGTGCGTGGGAACCTGACCAGCCATGTCGTGTGTCCTTTGTATTCTTTCTGTCACTGGGGCCCCGCAGTCGGCCGTGTCAGTCCGGGTACTTGCACCCGTCAAACCACGTCACCTTAACCGTGCTCTGTCGTGGTAGTTCAGACGTACAGCAAGTGACATTTAAATAAGATAAATACAGACATTGTTGAAACTGAGGAGCACAGCACAAGACTGTTCTCTGATGACGGAACAGATCATTAGGTTGCGGAAAGAGAGGTTGACCGACACTGAAGGGTGCACCTGAGTGCTCGCCAGTATGCAATACACATGTAGATGGCATGAATTTTTAAAGACCGCCGTCACATCTGGGTGCTGTCTTGTGATAACAAGAGAGTATGTGCATAGAATCAGTCCATTGAAAACGTCATGTTTTATTGCATGCTATCTTACATTTTTGCAGATGTTACTAGCTAAATTGCTTCGTTGCGTAGATACTAGAAATGCGTGTCTTAAGACGAGGTGATTCAATGTAATAATACCGTTCTTCAAGTGTGTTCCTCTCGTGCTCTTGCAGGGTTCCTTCCTCATGGACATCGTCATGTCGTGGTTCTGTGGTCTATGCGTCGTTATACAAATGGGACAGGTAAGTTGACATCATGTCTAAACTCTTAACAAGACTATTTATCAGCCCATGGTAGAAGGGCTCTTGTATACTGCACATAAAAGTACTTAGAAGCAAACCGTGTTCCAGTGTAATAGTGGCGTCGAATTTAAATACAGTTTTACCGTTATCTGCTACTTTGAGTGTTTCGGTCAGAATGTCTTGTTGATGTTGTGTGTTGTTTTCAGTGACGTCGACATTAATACATATAACATAATTTGGTCAATCAGTGTTTTAAAAGAGTATTTTATTATAGTTTATAATTGTGATAAAACACGGCCAGAAGTCAAGATCAATTGCTGGTCAGCTCGGCCACGCCATGCATCAATTCTCGGGCACGCAATACATCTACTCGATAACAACTAAAGTGACTTGGGTGTTTTCAATTAGCCAAACTATAAACACGGGAGCGAGAACTTCGAATGCCCAACCCAAGAACTATTATTCCAAAACGTCGTTTACACATAGCTAAAACGTCAAGGTGGTAAAGGTGTAATAATTAGTTTTATATAATTCACTGATCTCGTTCGTTAGGTAGGTAGAAATTAGTCCAGAAAGGTATATTTATCACAAAGCAAGAGCTATTGTGACTAACTTGGCAAGCATCGTGTTTGGCATGCGTTCCGACTCGCCTCGTTAGCTAATGCTATGACAACAGACTCGCAATGATTACATTTAAAAATCAATTAAATGGCATATGCACCGACGCCAGCGTGACCGCGCAATCAACCTATCCAAACCTGTCGGGTCACGTGGTAGGCCGTACCTGAAACTAAACACTGCCGGTTGCCATAGCCGGGTCACAGTAAACAATGGTTTCCAATGGGTAGACGCGGGGTAAACAACAGATTAGTGGCACTCTATTGATCCGGTCAATATGGCCGACCAAAGCACAAGACCGTGCCTGTAGAGTGACCACAGTAGTGCTGATTGGGCATTGTAAGTTATGTTGCGTGGCACGGTTGCTAGGTGTTCTGTTCACCAAAGTCTATTTGACCCATACTTAACGACTCATTTCGAGCGGTAGAAGTAGCGGCTTGTTTGGACACGCTCCGGCCAACCGCGGTGGTGTCCATTGCCGGAGAGATCGACCACAGCCCGAATACTTTGCAGACATAGCAGTTTGTTAAATCAAATATAGTGCGCAACAGACATTTCGTATCACAGTATTACTTCGGTAATATGCGCGATTTTGGAAACGTTTTGACTAAAATACTATTTATATGTAGATTTGTCTGTACACTTTTCGACAGGTTACACATTAGGCTCTCTTTTGTTGAAACTATATTAACTTTAACCTAAGTTAGCATACAATGCTGTTAACGGACATCGATTTAACATAGAACTATCTGGTCAATAACGTTCATTTATACACACACACACACACACACACACACACACACACACACACACACACACACACACACACACACATATATATATATATATATATATATATATATATATATATTATGCATTGTGATTATTTACAAATACAATACAAAGTGGTAGAAACAAATAATTGTTTTCGAAAGTTGAGATGATGTTCGATTAAACAGGTCTGTACGCGAGTAAAGTGTAAAGCTACTTAGAGCATTACTAACTTGCCTTATATTATAAATTTGAGATACGATTTTATTTTTACCACAGATGACTAAGCTTAATATTATATTTGGTATACTTAAAAACACAACTAACTGCCGCATGACAGATTCTGCGAGGAATGTCGATGTCAAATATTAAAACAGGTGGTACCTCGTTAATTGATGACGTCATGTTATGTCCGCCCTGCCACAAGCGTACATTCTGTTGTACAGACGTAATCAGTGGCGAGAACTTACTTACTTACTTGTCCTCTTCATCCCCAGTGGGACATAAGGCTACAACAATGCTCCTCTATACGTTTTGCGCCTCGTTACACGAGAGCGCCATCTCTTCCATCTCCGCCATTACTGTCTCCCGCCATGTTGGCAGCTTGGTAAGGCAACTTTGGGTGATACTGCGAGTCCAGAAGTCACCCGAGCACAGCCCACTGCCTGACGACGCCCGTTGTGTATTGAGAGTGGACATGTAGTCGCACCAACCCCCATGTCTAGCGATCTCACCCCAGCTGTCCTCTAGACATATCAGTCTGACGGTGGACATGTAGTCGCACCAACCCCCTTGTCTACCGATCTCACCCGAGCTGTCCTCTAGACATATCAGTCTGACGGTGGACATGTAGTCGCACCAACCCCCATGTCTACCGATCTCACCCGAGCTGTCCTCTAGACATGTCAGTCTGACACACCAACATCGGTAGTAACAATAGTACATTAAAACCGCATAATATCAGCACAGCGGATAGTTAATAATCAGTATTTATATCACCATATCTACAAACAAGACATAATACTTCGCTAACCAATTATTATGTACTAATAGCATAGTTCTCAAACACATAAGGCAATTGTGGATAAAAGGACGTTATATTCTTTTTTAAATAAAGGCAGTACTAATGTGTGCGATAACTAGTATTTTCCAGATGGACTGATAAGAATAGACGAGGTCCTAGAATAGCGACAGTAACAATGTCTCATTGTCGAACAGCCTGCCATGGCCGGTGGCGGGGCGGGGACGAGATCTCATCTGCCTGCATTAATCATTACTTCACTTAGTCACCGAGAGCACCATTGTCGCCGCTCGGTGTAGCTCAGTACCAAGTGGAGCCAATTGTGAATAAATAGCCCTTAGATTGTTCAACAACTTATGTGCACTAAACTTTAAGTATATATATATAAATATATAATTTAGTCGCACTGTGTTATTGAGTACATATAATTTATTTATCTCCTAGTCCAAAAATAGAAACGTATATATAACTATAAACAAAAATGGAGTAACATAACACATTTACAAATCGAAATGTTGAAGTTTGGAACCTATTAATCACTTCCTACGAGGCAATCGCAAGTCGTACAAGTGTTTTAAACAGTATGTACAAAATGTCAATGTAAATAAGAAAATCTAAACTCGTAATGTTATTTGACGTTTATTAGTTAACCTGGATACTGTCAGTTATTGTTTGCTCTCATACACGAGCTACTCCTGTTAAGTAAGACGCACACAACATTATTGTGTCCTGTCGTCCTGTTGTGTTCTGTTGTGTACTGACGTCCTGTTGTGTACTGACGTCCTGTTGTGTACTGACGTCCTGTTGTGTACTGACGTTCTGTTGTGTACTGACGTCCTGTTGTGTACTGACGTCCTGTTGTGTCCTGTTGTGTCCTGTCGTCCTGTTGTATACTGACGTCCTGTTGTGTCCTGTTGTATACTGACGTCCTGTTGTGTCCTGTTGTGTACTGACGTCCTGTTGTGTCCTGTCGTCTTGTATCCTGGCGTGCTGCTGATGAGAAACAGCATCCGGGCACTTAGTGGCTAGACAAATCTGCATCCCGCTATAATTAGTATGTATAAGTTATAGTTTGCCTGTTCACTGTTGGGAGTACATAAAGAGGCCTGTCCTGATATTCAGTATTACACAAATAAACATTGAACTGTATGACTTGTCTTTTGTTCACAGGAAGTAGGAGGCGGTGCGCAAGCGCAGAGCATTGACCGAGAATAAGGCAACGATCCACAAAACGACGAAGAAGCCATCTCCTGTTGCCCGTGCCTCGTGCTGTTGTCGCGACGCTATATCGCCCAGAGTGTAACGACGCTACATCGCTCAAATGCAGTGTAACGACGCTACATCGCCCAAATGCAGTGTAACGACGCTACATCGCCCACATGCAGTGTAACGACTTTACATCGCCCAGATACATTGTAACGACGCTGCATCGCCCAGATGCAGTGTAACGACGTTACATCGCCCAGATACAGTGTAATGACGCTGCATCGCACATACATGGTGTTACGGCACTACATCGCCGAGATACAGTATAAATACACTACATACGCTACATCGCCCAGATACAGTGTAATGACGCTACATCATCCAGATAGAATGTAACGACGCTACATCGTCGAGCACGGTGTAACGAGAGAGTGTTTGTGATTACAATACGCGGACGAGTGTAACTGCACAAATGGTGTAGGTCCTACAACTGTAAATATAGTCATATTCCAGTTTAGTTATTTTAAATACAAGAGCATGGTGTCTGAACTCTCTAGGATGTTAGATATTGGTCAAACTGTCACACGCTGTCAAAGAGCAGCAACTTGCTGCTCGGTCGTTTATTTTGTGCACGTTCCTGCTATGATATGTTTATTCTTTTACGGCATGTAACGAAATAGTCAGTCAGACATTACTAGCATTCCTATATTCTTCTAGCATACACTAACCATGAGTTGTTGTGTCCACGGCCCACGTGACCGCCTCACTCTTGTGTCTCACTTTACGTGTATTCCGATGTCTGTCTGTCTGAGCTGAATGGGTAATAGTTATATTTACTGTTTAATCTGATTGTCTAGTTCCTCGGAAACACACGTGAGATGTCAACTAAATTTGACCCAGTTATTTAACGATGTCGTATATGACTTGTTGATTCTTTGTGTATATCTCCCAATAAAATATAATAGTATATTTGTATATAACAAATTATATTGCGTCATAATAAAATATACAAGGCTGATTTATTGCTTTGATATCTGATTAGGCCTAAATGAAAGGGGAAGTATATGTTTAGGTGTTGTGTCCGTGCTTGCATGCGAAGCATGTACGTGTGTGTGTGTGTGCGTGCGTGCGTGCGCGCGCGCGCGAGTGCGCGCGCGAGTGCGTGCGTGTGTGTGTACATTTGTTTGTGTGTGTATGTGCTTGTGTATGCGTGTGTGTGTGTGTGTGCATTTGTTCGCGAGATCTCATGCGGGTGTTCATTCGTGCGTATCCGCATTCGTGCGCGCACGCTGTTGTACATGTATGTACATATTTGTGTGCGTGAGTGAGTGCGTGCGTGCGTGCGTGCGTGCATACATGTATGTGTGCGAATGGGCGAGTGAATATCTGGGGTAACTGCACGCTTGTGTGCATGTATACGTGTGTACATGCGCGTATTCGAAGCCATGTTTTCAACATAATGTTTCAACGCAGATGTTTTCAATGTGGTGTGAGCCAGTTCCCGTCTTGACAAGGATGTCTTCGTAATAACCCTCATTGGTTACATTTTCAGGGTAATTAATTGACAGTCACGAACCACTTTTTATTGTTAAAATTACAATTGGTGCAAAATCTCTAGATGATACACACATTTTCTCTCAACCTCTAACACCCTCTCTCAACATCAAACGTACACCCTCTCTCAACATCAAACATACATCCTTTCTCAACATCAAACATACATCCACCTTCTCTTAGCATTAACTTAAATGCTAGTTAAAATACAATTTAAATATTATTCGATAAAACATGAGAAATTACATAATACGGAATTAGAAAACGAGCCATCAAATAACAGTAGTAGTAAGAATGAGGTGGGATTCAAATAGTCATATGCCAGATTAAAGTACACATTCATGGGATTAAGTCGGATGGTAATTAAAACAAGCCATTAAAGTGTACATGAAACACATCTATCCTATCATAGTTGTGCAGGAGACGGACACACGTGAAACCGCACGTTCAAACCCTGCTGCAACCCAACACCTCAACCAGCAGCACCCCCCACCCCCCACCCGACAACTACCTCATGGCACTACCAATACGACTCACAATGTTCTAATAATTGTGGTCATTGTTTCGTAGAAGTCCATTGTCCATTGAAGGCTGGTGGCCAATATAATTTACAACTTCTTTTCTACGAGAAAAGTATGCCCCCCCCCTCCCCACCTCCATGAATCCCGAGAACTACACAGAAACAGTTGCAGTGTTCTAATCACTAGGGTCGTTGTTCTGTAGAAGTCCATTGTTCATTATTCATCTTTGACAGCACGATTTTTGCGGGGTTTATATTTTATTCGGGTGACGTTTCTAAGCATGCGTATACTTAGGGGAATAGTATGTAAATAAGTAAAAGCTCTATTTCTTTATGGTAACCATGTCACGTAGTAAGTCGTGATTTCCAATGGGCCATCATCACCCAACACTCTTACATACATACATACATACATTAAATACATAAAGCATTAGATAAAATATATAATATACGATAATACTAATACAATCATAATAGTAATAATTACAATATAAGAAATGTATAATTAAACCGTAATAAAAATACATTATATATATATATATATATATATATATATATATATATATATATATATATATATATATATATATATATATATATATTATTATACATACATATATATTATAGGCATACAAATATGTTATACACATACAAATATATTATACATATACAATGTGTATTTAGCACTAACTATGGCTGTCGCGCTTACTTTTATCCAGGAGTTATTTTATTTGGGTGACATTTATGTGCATACATGATAAAATGTTTGTTTTTCTACAGAGTGACAGACGTAAGCAATGTCTGCCGTAACGCAGTTAAAGGACAAAAAACGCAACGGTTTCGCGTCATACACCTAATAGAGTTTATACAAAGTAACAATTTCCACATATACTCAATTTTTTAACGTCAGCGGTTTACTCAGAATGTGACTTTAAAGTTTCAAATTCTAACGAAATCCACGATGGTCTAGACGCCGCCATCAATGATGGGTTAACTTGGCTTGGTCATTCAGCGCGCGGCATTCTATGTCTCGGCTGAAGCCGGTCAGCTTCCTGCGACGTTGTTAAGGGTCAACAACTTCGATCGAGTTTCGACAGTTCGTTCAGTTGGCGTGACATCTAGCAGCTGCTTATAGACGTGTATCTAAATCTGTGGTTAAATCTATGGTAAACTTTAGTAATTATGCCTTACTGTTCAGCATACGGTTACAATAATAGTTGAAACAACCGGTAGTATTGAAGCAATGGATTCACGTTTGCGGGCGTACTGTTTGGAATCCCTCCAGTCCAAGTACAGTTCACTTTGCTCGGTCCATTTTGAGGATACATGCTTTGAAGTAGACATGTAGACATGTATTATCAGTTGATAGGATGATTTCAGCGATAACAATAATATACAACTTTATATTTACCGTCATCAGCATGTTACGCGCGTTGCCGAGTTGCAGCCATTTTATGACAACAGCCAAACCCCATGCAGGGAATCTGTGTGGAGATCGAGGGTCTCACCGTCGTGACGTCATTCTTCGTCTAAGATGGAGTTGCTCACAGTATTTGGATGGCTGGGTGTTCAAAAATATTTTTCAGGTAAACCGCTGGCGTTAAAAAATTGAGTATATGTGGAAATTGTTTCTTTATATTAACTCTATTAGGTGTATGCCACGAAACAGTTGCGTTTTTTTGTCCTTTAATTTCCTCTACATACATACGTCACTTGACGTCATTCTTACGATTTTGAAATCTGGATACTGCTAATAATAAATATATACTCTAATTATAACACTCGTGTTTCGATAACAAACGAAACATTTTGACTACGTACTGGATATAGGCCTATATTAGGATATATTGCATGATCACCACCTGATATATTTAGACTATAATGCCATATAGTATTCTTTACGGGTGCACAAAAACGTCACTCGGATAAAATACAACGCCCGGTTAAATGTAAGCGCGACAACGGTATATAGTTTGCCGCCAGCACTAATTTATTTACAAATATCAGCGGGGCGGGAACAATTAACACCCAGATATTCTCCCGGATTCGCTGTCCATCCGTGATTACGTGAAACTGGCCTCAGGCTGCGATGCCTCAGACAGTGGCTCTATCTCTCGGCTAAGCTGGCGTGACAAGTCACACGTACGGATGATGGGTACAGCGGTTTCGCCACCAAGCGACCAACTACTGAGTTAGTGATGATGAGACTGATTTTCCTGAAAATGTTGTTAATAATTATGAATATTTTTAAAACACCGCATGTACATTCTTTCTGGAACATAACACTTTAACTGCATTTATTTTTTTACACATATACCGAGCATCCAGTGTATTTATATGTAACTTTATCCCATCTTAATTATACCCAGACCCAGTATATAGAGATCAAAATCCACTTATATTGAGAAAGTTATATTTACTAACTAATCATTCTCTATACAAACATCATGATTTTCAGCGACCTTCAATTCTCAAGAAAAACTACACTGCGAAACACGTGTATTTATTTATATTTTTCTGACCCTGTCGATTTCCAGTTCCGGTGTTATAGAGGAACCAGCCAATCAATCTGCCTCTTACGTCTTTTTCCCGCGAAATCTACTCGCTGCATTTGAGGTTAGAATCTACGACAACGATTTTACCAGGCTGTCTACAAATGTGCGATTAAGTTGTGAGTACATCGCTGTGTTTAAAAGCAGTATGTGTCAGGGAAGTGACATTTTAGTCTTAATGTAAGGTGTTTGACCTAGCTGTTCCAAAAATCTGATCATGTTGCACGTGAACTCAAAAAGAAAGATCGACTGGACTGACGCAGTGCGTGTCATGTAAATTTGTATGTTAGCGTGTGCAGTGTATGACTGTGAGCCCGCGATTCTGCTAACACGCCTGCTGTAAGACGTCAATTAGTGTCCGTCCACCATTACATAAATAAAACTGGGAAGCGAAGTATTTTGGCCACACATTTCAGGTAGCAATGACCACGAGTAAGACTAAGTCTAAGATGTCATTACTGTTTACAATTAGATGTAGGACTCGGAGTACTAGACGTCCCAAGTCGTTTATATGTCCAAAATGTTGTGGACAGTATGTCAAAGATATAAGATACTAACTTAACTAAGTAATGTTTAAAATATATGCAAGTGACTTGAAATGTTTTACTAAGAGTGCCAACATTAGTGCTAATATATCCACCTATTTATGTTAATCCTTAAGGTCGAAAATGACATAAAACTTAACAGCATCAGTGCCAGTTATAAATATTATGTCCCAAGTCACTTATGTCCCAAATATTTTAGACTATATATGTTCCAAAAACAAGATGCTAAGTAACAATTAAATATGCAATGTGCTTGAAATGGTGTACAAAGACTGCCAGCATTAGTGCTATTATATCCAGTTATTATCAACAGATTTATGTGAAGACTAAAGTGCAAAAATAGCATAAAACCTTGATAATAAATTTAGGACATATCGTCTGGAACATATGTGACTTGGGACATAAAGTCCACCAGTGATTTGTGTACCTTGTCATAAAGCCTTTAACATATCTGATTGCAGAATCCATACGTCTCGGCAGTATTGACTGAACTACGTTTGCAGTAATGGTGACACACTCACATGTTTGTTTTTTGTTTTACGGTACAGGTTACTGCAATATGGTCGCAATGCCAACCGAGCAGCCTGGTTGGCAGCAGTTGTTTCACACACTCAACAAGAAGTCTGCAACGAATCAGGAGAGACTTGTGATTTACCAGAAACTCAGCAGGTCAGAGACTGTTACAGTGTTAGAGACCTGGAGCAGGTCAGAGACTGTTACAGTGTTAGAGACCTGGAGCAGGTCAGAGACTGTTACAGTGTTAGAGACCTGGAGCAGGTCAGAGACTATTACATTGTTAGAGACCTGGAGCAGGTCAGAGACTCTTACAGTGTTAGAGACCTGGAGCAGGTCAGAGACTGTTACAGTGTTAGAGACCTGGAGCAGGTCAGAGACTATTACATTGTTAGAGACCTGGAGCAGGTCAGAGACTGTTACAGTGTTAGAGACCTGGAACAGGTCAGAGACTGTTACAGTGTTAGAGACCTGGAGCAGGTCAGAGACTGTTACAGTGTTAGAGACCTGGAGCAGGTCAGAGACTGTTACAGTGTTAGAGACCTGGAGCAGGTCAGAGACTGTTACAGTGTTAGAGACCTGGAGCAGGTCAGAGACTTACAGTGTTAGAAACATGGAGCAGGTCAGAGACTGTTACAGTGTTAGAGTCCTGGAGCAGGTCAGAGACCTGGAGCAGCCACAAACTGTCTGTGTCCACTGCTTACAAAATGTTTTCAGGAACTATCAACATGTCATTACAGCATGTGTTTAGGTCTCATGTTCTTATGTCACCAGTAAATTCTTGCGAATGCTATTCTCACGTATTATTTAGACCTATTTTTATTTAAACCAAAAATAAATTGTTAAAAACTTTGTTACCACTCTGTTACAGTGAACTTTGTGAAGTTCCTTCCGACAGTTCCCTTGATGATATTCAAGGTTATTTTACAAACACTGTGGCAGTAATATGTGGCGACATCCAGTGTCAACATGAAGAACTAGCCCTGAGTGCACTTTACACAATGGGACTCTGTCTACACCACCAGCATCTGGTGAGGTAGGTCACATATACATCTGATGAGGTAGGTCACATATACATCTGATGAGGTAGGTCACATAAACATCTGATGAGGTAGGTCACATAAACATCTGATGAGGTAAGTCACATCAAAATCTGGTGAGGTAGGCCATATTAGCATCTGGTGAAGTAGGTGGCACGATCATCTGATGAGATAGGTGGCATGATAATCTGGTGACTGGTGAGGTAGGTCACATAAACATCTGATAGGTAGGTCACTTCGTCTAGTTAGATGTAACTTTCTTCAATTTGATCAATTCCATTTTTATAAAAAAAAATCTAAATCTTTGTTGAGACTCAGTCTGATGCTCAATTTATGATTTATCTCCATCAAAGATTCTTTTTCATTGACGTCCCCGTTCCCCTCCCTGTCTCATCCCTCCACTCTCCAGTCTTGTTCACCTAGGTGACATGTGTAACTAGGTGACATGTGTAACTAGGTGACATGTGTCCTCTGTCTGTTCCAGTTTGTTGTCACATGATGAAGCAGTGACGATACTCCGGGCCTTGTGTGGGGCAGTCATAGAGACAGCGAACAAGAACGTATGCACCAGAGCCCTCTGGTGTCTCGCCAAGCAGACTCTGCCAGTTGAAGCCGTGGAGGCTGAGGTATGTACTCCAGTCACTGCCTGTCTCAGTAACCCTTGGTGGTTTTCAGGCACACAAGTTAAAGTTGTTACGTTTAGAGCTAAAGAAAATAAGTTTGTGCATGTGTTTTAGCTTCAGCGTGTGTGTTGTAGCCTCAGCGCGTGTGTTGTATCCTCATCGTGTGTGTTGTAGCCTCAGTGTATGTGTTGTAGTCTCAGCGTATGTGTTGTAGTCTCAGTGTATATGTTGTAGCCCCACTGCGTGTGTTGTAGCCTTAGTGTATGTGTTGTAACCTCTCTGTGTGTGTTATAGCCTCGGCGTGTGTGTTGTTGTCTCAGCGTATGTGTTGTAGCCTCAGTGTATGTTTGTAGTCTCAGAGCGTGCGTTGTAGCCTCAACGTATATGTTGTAAACTCAGTGTATGTGTTGTAGCTTCAGCGTGTGTGTTGTAGCTTCAACGTGTGTGTTGTAGCCTCAGCGTGTGTGTTGTAGCCTCAGCATGTGTGTAGTAACCTCAGTGTGTGTGTTGTAGTTTAAGCATGTGTGTAGTAGCCTCAGTGTGTGTGTTGTAGTCTCAGTGTGTGTTGTAGCCTCAGTGTGTGTGTGTGTGTGTGTTGTAGCCTCAGTGTGTGTGTATGTTGTAGCCTCAGTGTGTGTGTGTGTGTTGTAGCCTCAGTGTGTGTGTATGTTGTAGCCTCAGTGTGTGTGTATGTTGTAGCCTCAGTGTGTGTGTGTGTGTTGTAGCCTCAGTGTGTGTGTATGTTGTAGCCTCAGTGTGTGTGTGTGTTGTAGCCTCAGTGCGTGTGTGTTGTAGTCTCAGCGTGTGTGTTGTAGTCTCAGTGTATGTGTTGTAGCCTCAGTGTATGTGTTGTAGCCTCAGTGTGTGTGTGTTGTAGCCTCAGTGTGTGTGTGTGTTGTAGCATCAGTGTGTGTGTGTGTGTGTTGTAGCCTCGGTGCGTTTTGTAGCCTCAGTGTGTGTGTTGTAGTCTCAGTGTGTGTTGTAGCCTCAGTGTGTTGTAGTAGCCTCAGTGCGTGTTGTAGCCTCAGCGCATGTATTGTAGCCCCAGTGTATGTGTTGTAGCCTCAGTGTATGTGTTGTAGCCTCAGCGCGTGTGTTGTAGCCTCAGCGCACGTGTTGTAGCCTCAGCATGTGTGTTGTAGCCTCAGTGCGTGTTGTAGCCTCAGCGCGTGTTGTAGCCTCAGTGCATGTTGTAGCCTCAGCGTGTGTGTTGTAGCCTCAGCGCGTGTGTTGTAACCTCAGCGTGTGTGTTGTAGCCTCAGCGTGTGTGTTGTAGTCTCAGTGTGTGTGTTGTAGCCTCAGCGTGTGTGTGTTGTAGCCTCAGTGTGTGTGTTGTAGTCTCAGTGTGTGTTGTAGCCTCAGTGTCTGTGTGTGTGTTGTAGCCTCAGTGTGTGTGTATGTTGTAGCCTCAGTGTGTGTGTGTGTGTGTGTTGTAGCCTCAGTGTGTGTGTATGTTGTAGCCTCAGTGTGTGTGTGTGTGTTGTAGCCTCAGTGCGTGTGTGTTGTAGTCTCAGCGTGTGTGTTGTAGCCTCAGCGTATGTTGTAGTCTCAGTGTATGTGTTGTAGTCTCAGTGTGGGTGTTGTAGTCTCAGCGTGTGTGTTGTAGCCTCAGCGTATGTGTTGTAGCCTCAGCGTGTGTTGTAGTCTCAGTGTATGTGTTGTAGCCTCAGTGTGTGTGTGTGTGTGTGTTGTAGCCTCAGTGTGTGTGTGTGTGTTGTAGCCTCGGTGCGTTTTGTAGCCTCAGTGTGTGTGTTGTAGTCTCAGTGTGTGTTGTAGCCTCAGTGTGTTGTAGTAGCCTCAGTGCGTGTTGTAGCCTCAGCGCATGTGTTGTAGCCCCAGTGTATGTGTTGTAGCCTCAGCGTGTGTGTTGTAGCCTCAGCGCGTGTGTTGTAGCCTCAGCGCACGTGTTGTAGCCTCAGCATGTGTGTTGTAGCCTCAGTGCGTGTTGTAGCCTCAGCGCGTGTTGTAGCCTCAGTGCATGTTGTAGCCTCAGCGTGTGTGTTGTAGCCTCAGCGCGTGTGTTGTAACCTCAGCGTGTGTGTTGTAGCCTCAGTGTGTGTGTGTTGTAGCCTCAGCGTGTGTGTTGTAGTCTCAGTGTGTGTGTTGTAGCCTCAGCGTGTGTGTGTTGTAGTCTTAGCGTGTGTGTTGTAGCCTCAGCGTGTGTTGTATCCTCAGCGTGTGTGTGTTGTAGTCTCAGCGTGTGTGTGTTGTAGTCTCAGCGTGTGTGTTGTAGCCTCAGCGTGTGTGTTGTAGCCTCAGTGTGTGTGTGTGTGTTGTAGTCTCAGCATGTGTGTTGTAGCCTCAGCGCGTGTGTTGTAGCCTCAGTGTGTGTGTGTTGTAGCCTCAGTGTGTGTGTGTTGTAGCCTCAGCGCGTGTGTTGTAGCCTCAGTGTGTGTGTGTGTGTGTGTGTTGTAGCCTCAGTGTGTGTGTGTGTGTTGTAGCCTCAGTGTGTGTGTTGTAGTCTCAGCGTGTGTGTTGTAGCCTCAGCGCGTGTGTTGTAGCCTCAGTGTGTGTGTTGTAGCTGCCACGCATTCTCTCCACCATTGAGCATGGTCAGTGCCGCAAGAACCTGCAGTCTATGACAGTGGAGCACGAGGCACTCAACGCCATCATCAGGTACGGGGGGAGACTCCAGGCTCAGGGTCTTTCTGGTTACCATGGCACTTAGGGTGGTGCAGGTGTTGTGCAGTGCATTGTGGGTTATTGCAGACAACTCATTGCTGATGCACATTATTTATTTAAGTATTAATTCAGTACCCTGTGAGTCTTTGTTTATAATAATTCTGGCATGATTACTATGTTTTGGTTTGTACCAGCGGTTCTTAATAATCTGTTTTGGCTGTGACCCAAATTCTAGTGATTGACTTGAGTCAGAGTGAAGCTACTGTTGTGTGCCGTCATGTTGAGTTACCAGTCACGTGATGTTGAGTTACCAGTCACGTGATGTTGAGTTACCAGTCACGTGATGTTGAGTTACCAGTCACGTGATGTTGAGTTACCAGTCACGTGATGTTGAGTTACCAGTCACGTGATGTTGAGTTACCAGTCACGTGATGTTGAGTTACCAGTCACGTGATGTTGAGTTACCAGTCACGTGATATTGAGTTACCAGTCACGTGATGTTGAGTTACCAGTCACGTGATGTTGAGTTACCAGTCACGTGATGTTGAGTTACCAGTCACGTGATGCTGAGTTACCAGTCACGTGATGTTGAGTTACCAGTCACGTGATGTTGAGTTACCAGTCACGTGTTGCAGGTTGTTGGAAGTTGTTCCTGTTCCCATGGCTGACAACACTGGGGTGTGGGCAAAGCTTGTTTACCCCCTGCTAGTTCACGGCGCCCACAAGGTGCGTGCCAGAGCCCTGGTGGCTGTGGACATGGGCGTGACAGCCATGATGCAGCATCAGGCAGAATTCAGTAAAAATCTGGAAGAGGATTTGAAAACGGTAATCACGGCTCTGTTTAGCAGAAACAATCAGCCACTGTAGAAAAGTGTGTGTTCAAGATAACATTGTTATAGGTGATGAATACAGATACTTGTAGCCTTACAATGTAGTTTAGATAAGATTTATCATTGGCTTAATATTTTATCCCACACCAGTATTCAGCTTTAGGTGACCGTATATAATATATATTTATATAATAAATATCCTTGTATGAAACAAGGGAACGTTGAGATGTTATTTAATAGATGTTCATCTGTGCAGTTGCATATAACAGTTCCTTAACAACTAACGTAAGTGACATTACTCTCCTTGCTCCAGTTACCTTACATTCTTGCAGCTTGGGAAATATTCACCACAAACACAACGTATCTTGTAGGAAAACTACCAGTTATTTCCAACACTAGTGACAAAGAAAGTAATGTTATGACAATGGTTGGTCATATGTAATGCACCTGTCTTCCCGTTCACGAACACTTTCAGTCAAATATTATGCGCCTAAGTAGACATTGTGACTACTCTAAAAAGATCTGACCTTTGACCAGTATGCAACACATTTCTGTCTCTTCAGCTCCTCATTGGAGAGCTCCACAAGTTGATGGCGGCAGGGGAAGAAAGCTATGCCCTCAAAGTCTGGGGCGTCTACATCAAACTTCTCGGAAAGGTATGGCTTTCATGATGTCATTTTATAATGACTGCTACCAAATGTCCAATCCACTTCCCATCTGGTGATATCATTAGCAGGATGTTCACTGAATCAGTCGTACTTTGGTCCACTTCCTGTCAGTTTGAGGGAGCCAGACCAAAACATTATTAACATCAGGCAGTTTCCCGCATCTTGCAGATTGAATGGTTCCTATTTAACCCTGCGACCGGCCAGCGAAAATTCAGTTTCGCATGCTGTTACAATAAAAATCATAACTCTGCAAATACTTATCGTAAAAATGTGAATTATATATCATTTTACTGCCAAATGAATTCTTTATTATAATAAAATTATATTATCTCTATTATGTCAGACAATCACGGTGATATTATTAGCTGAACATCATCCAAAAAAATATGGAAAAAAGTAACGCACTATCCCGTTCCTAAATAATTACTGAACGGACACATTTCCTACTTCCAGTGAGACAAACGTAGCCATACATATTAGCTCCGAAATAAAACAAAAATGAATCAAATCCGTTGAGAACTTTTATTTTTACGAATTTTATTCTACATCGCGGTAGGCCATTTTAGGCCGGCCGATTGCTGCTACATTCGCTGCCGGCGCAAACCCGCGGCGTGGCCAGTGAGATGTTGCGCTGACAAATGGTCGAATTTTCACACCAAAAAGCATCCAAAGTTGTTCTAACTATTTGAACTAGTATAATAGACACATTCTTGAATACTGTCAGTTGTCTTGTCAAAACATAGACGCGGTAACTTGAGATATTCCGAAGTAAACGTTTGGATCTGGAAACTCCTTCGACACGACTGGCCGCCATCTTGTTGTTTACGTCTGGGCCGGCTGGAAGATGACGCAGTGTTTGAAAGCTTGCTTCTGATTCGCTGGACCGGTTTCATTCACATGTTTATTTTTCCCTGATTGGGCAAGAACAGAGCTTTCTATTGGTACCACGTATGTGGGGGTCGGGCCTGTATGAATGGGTGCGTAAATTCGTCACGGCAGGCGTAGTAAACCACCCAAATTTGGGCATAAAATGTATCATGTTTTGTCCGGCCGCGTGTAACTCGCTGTCATTCAAACTGCTCATGAATAAATATACACCATTTTGAAAAATCTGTCAGCTATCCGATGTTGCCAAATGTGCGTGGGTCGGTTACTGATTACGCAAACGAAAAATGTGTTTATGCGGGAAGGTGTCTAGGGCCGATTAATCGGCCCTGGCCGGTCCCAGGGTTAACAGGCAAATGTTGAAATTGTGAACATCAATCCGGGCTGACTAGACATAATGTGGCCATAATCAACTTGACTCCAAATGTTCTTAGTAAATGAGGAAGAAACCGGGTTGGTTTAATAAACTGATTCTGCTGTTGACAGGTTGCACTAATGTTTGCAAAGGTCTGATCGATCTGATTGGTATCTGTGTGTTCTTGAAGATAACGAAGATAACGTATGTGTAACCAACCATCAGATCCACACTTGTCTGTCATGGCCTGCTGTATGTTTCAGACCCTACATCGTAGCGCCCTCATCAACCCGCTACTGCGAGTGCCCCAGCAGGGGTTCCGCCATGCCAGCTCTGCCATCAAATGTGCCGCTTTCGGCGCATGGAAGACACTCATTGACAACTTCGCTTTAAGTCCAGGTAATTATCTGGGTAAAGAAGCACTTGTTTTCAGGCAATACAGATCACCCATATGCAGTTAGTTCTATTTGTAAGATTAACTCTAACGTGTATAATATTGACCATGTGTTTGTTACAGACGTCATTGCTGACCACAGTAAAGTGACACTCGTGTAATATTGACCATGTGTTTGTTACAGACATCATTGCTGACCACAGTAAAGTGACACTCGTGTAATATTGACCATGTGTTTGTTACAGACGTCATTGCTGACCACAGTAAAGTGACACTCGTGTAATATTGACCATGTGTTTGTTACAGACATCATTGCTGACCACAGTAAAGTGACACTCGTGTAATATTGACCATGTATTTGTTACAGACGTCATTGCTGACCACAGTAAAGTGACACTCGTGTGATATTTACCATGTGTTTGTTACAGACGTCATTGCTGACCACAGTAAAGTGACACTCGTGTGATATTGACCATGTGTTTGTTACAGACGTCATTGCTGACTACAGTAAAGTGACACTCGTGTAATATTGACCATGTGTTTGTTACAGACGTCATTGCTGACCACAGTAATATGACACTCGTGTAATATTGACCATGTGTTTGTTACAGACGTCATTGCTGACCACAGCAGAGTGAAACTCATCATGTGTAATATTGACCATGTGTTTGTTACAGACGTCATTGCTGACCACAGCAGAGTGAAACTCATCATGTGTAATATTGACCATGTGTTTGTTACAGACATCATTGCTGACCACAGCAGAGTGAAACTCATCATGTGTAATATTGACCATGTGTTTGTTACAGACGTCATTGCTGACCACAGCAGAGTGAAACTCATCATGTGTAATATTGACCATGTGTTTGTTACAGACGTCATTGCTGACCACAGCAGAGTGAAACTCATCATGTGTAATATTGACCATGTGTTTGTTACAGACGTCATTGCTGACCACAGCAGAGTGAAACTCATCATGTGTAATATTGACCATGTGTTTGTTACAGACGTCATTGCTGACCACAGCAGAGTGAAACTCATCATGTGTAATATTGACCATGTGTTTGTTACAGACGTCATTGCTGACCACAGCAGAGTGAAACTCATCATGTGTAATATTGACCATGCGTTTGTTACAGACGTCATTGCTGACCACAGCAGAGTGAAACTCATCATGTGTAATATTGACCATGTGTTTGTTACAGACGTCATTGCTGACCACAGCAGAGTGAAACTCATCATGTGTAATATTGACCATGTGTTTGTTACAGATGTCATTGCTGACCACAGCAGAGTGAAACTCATCATGTGTAATATTGACCATGTGTTTGTTACAGACGTCATTGCTGACCACAGTAAAGTGACAGTCGTGTAATATTGACCATGTGTTTGTTACAGATGTCATTGCTGACCACAGTAAAGTGACACTCATCATGTCTAATATTGACCATGTGTTTGTTACAGACGTCATTGCTGACCACAGCAGAGTGAAACTCATCATGTGTAATATTGACCATGTGTTTGTTACAGACGTCATTGCTGACCACAGCAGAGTGAAACTCATCATGTCTAATATTGACCATGTGTTTGTTACAGACGTCATTGCTGACCACAGCAGAGTGAAACTCATCATGTGTAATATTGACCATGTGTTTGTTACAGACGTCATTGCTGACCACAGCAGAGTGAAACTCATCATGTCTAATATTGACCATGTGTTTGTTACAGACGTCATTGCTGACCACAGCAGAGTGAAACTCATCATGTCTAATATTGACCATGTGTTTGTTACAGACGTCATTGCTGACCACAGCAGAGTGAAACTCATCATGTGTAATATTGACCATGTGTTTGTTACAGACGTCATTGCTGACCACAGCAGAGTGAAACTCATCATGTGTAATATTGACCATGTGTTTGTTACAGACGTCATTGCTGACCACAGCAGAGTGAAACTCATCATGCAGGTGTTTGCAAGGCTCAATGCGAAAGATGAATCTTTGGCTATGGCAAAGCTTGACGCCTGGTGGCATTTCCTGTTAAGACTTGGCACTAAACTACCACTTTACTTTGAGCAGGTTTGTATTTTATTGATCACATGGGAATAAATAACAAAATGTCAACTTTAAGATGGCTAGAATAAAAAAGCTTGTCGCCAGTTGGCTGGAATTTTAAACCATGTATCATACACCAGTTGTACATAACATATTTACAACTTTCCTCTTTTTCTTTGTTTCTAGGGGTTAAAAATGTACACCATCTCGCAATAAGTATGTATGCTCATGTGATACTATGGTAAAATAAAAGGTTTAAATTGAAAAAAAAATGCTACTACTGGGTGCCCCAACTATTTATTGTGTGTGTGCCTGCGTGTGTGTGCATTTGAAGCATTGGCTTACGTTTATGTAATCAAGATTCCCAGATACTGACATTGCCGTTACAGGTTTGTGTGCCATTGCTGCAGTTTTGCGCAGGAAGTAGAGCCAGTTCTATGGGCCTCGCACCTGCAAAAGCAGGCGCAAGAACTCCAACGCACAACAAATTGGGTGAGGCATTAGTCTATTGTATGTGACAAGACTCATATGCATTTGGAAGTAATTTATATATATCAATAAATTAATAAGTATGTAAATGAATGAATAAGCATAATACTGTGTGTGCGCGCTAACAAAATTAGTCGCATGTTAACAGACAAGAATACCGTATATACATTGCATGTTGATTGTTGACTTATCAAATTCAAATATATATATATATATAATTCTAAATGCAGCTGTTGCAGTCCGCAAACAGTGCTATCAAAATCAAAAAACCGTTTGATTTTGGTACAAATAATTATTTATATTTATGGTTCTACTACATAAAATAACTATCCTTTCAAGCCAAATGTTTAATATGAAATATATATATATATACATATATATATTAAAATGGCCAATGTTGGTGGCAAAGTTGGTTCCATTTTGTACACAACGTTATAAATTTGACATTACCAATTACTGTGTGGATTGTGTTTTCCTGATGTTTTCTCTCTGACTTGACCGGGTGTTGTTGTTGTTGTTGTTGCAGCAGACAGAGGGGGCTTTGGCAGCCCTGGAACCCCTCAGATGAACCTCGCCGCCACCCCTGGGTCGTCTCTTCCCACGTTCCCTGCCCTGCAGAGAAAGGGGTTTGAAGTGATCGCCCACTTCCTCGGTGCCCGGGAGGAAGACAGCGACTCACCCACTCCACGTCTGAGTCTGGGTGAGACACTGCGCCCCTCACCCCTTGGTTCACCCCACTAAACACGCTCACCAACAGCCCCACCCAGGTGTGACTCAACTGTTGTGGAGACAGTAGACCATCAGAGACTGTGTTTGTGTTGTGGAGACAGTAGACCACCAGAGACTGTGTTTGTGTTGTGGAAACAGTAGACCACCAGAGACTGTGTTTGTGTTATGGAGACAGTAGACCACCAGAGACTGTGTTTGTGTTGTGGAGACAGTAGACCACCAGAGACTGTGTCTGTGTTGTGGAGACAGTAGACATCAGAGACTGTTAGCAACTTCACTTCACTGTTGGTTGTGGTTGGTTTCAGATGCACTAGGGCAGCCAGTAATTACAGGCGTCCCCTTCTTTGTGAAGCACTCGTCAGTTCTCATCTCTGCTGTCAGGTGGATCATTGTGTCTGAGGGGAACCAGAGCCCAGGTAAATGGAAGTTGGTGATGAAAATTAACGATTTCAGTGTTTTACGTACTGCAGTAAGGAATTTGCCAAATCATGTAATGTTGGGTAGCTCATTCTAACATGAAAATTTGTAATATATTTTCTGTCAGTGATATATCATTATGTTGCTTGCTTTTTTAACTAATAAACAAATTCACTAAGGTAACAACATTGGTCAAAATTTCAATGTAACTGTTTTTGCTGCTGGAAATATGGCGTGGTGTGAGGTGGGCACAAATGGGTGCCATTGTCGGTTGACCCCATATCGATACCTTCAAAGTATATTTTCACAGAGAAACATATCTGTCCACTTGTCTGCCTTCTTGTTATCACCAGTGTGTATCAATTCTAACTTTATACTGTGTCGTGACTTTGTGCAGACGGCCTGCTCTACTCCGTGTGGCACGCCCTGGTGGCACACGTGAAGAATGTCCTTGACACTGCGTCAAAGAGGGACGGTGTTGATGTGTTCGTCTGCTTCCTCGAGAACCTGCGACTGGTTGTGCACAGCGACATCCTTGCAGCTGATAAAGTTCTTGTACGCTTTGCTTATGAAATTTTTCTTAAACTCCACCCGTAACTGTTGCTAAACGCTCTTACTCAATGCTGTGTGTAAATTGTACACGATAGAGAGGAATACGAGCTGTTAATAACATGACATTCCAACGTAATCATAATTATGAAACAGTGGCAGAGTACCACAAAAAATCAGACATACAAATTCAGAAATGCTTCTTTTTTCATCTGTTATTTTGTACGTGACGTAAACAATTAATTCATCGTTGCTTGCAGTGTTTTGTAAACATTAACCACAGAACTGTATAAACAAATAGTTTAATTGCAGTTGGATTCAGATGAATGTTTTGTTTCTAGAAACTGCTCCAAGCCGTCACGTGTCTGCCGGCCCGAACTCTTGTGTCTGCTGCGTACTCCACAGGTGGCACCACTGAAGTGATGCAGGTGAGTTTTGAGTCTACTTCCCCATGGTCAGTTTCACTTGATGCCATTGATGGACTCTTGCCGGTTTTGAGAAAATGTAAAACCACAGTACATTATATTTTTCAACTTGACAATGATTATAGTGTCGATAACAAAAGAGAAATTAGCAACCAAAAATTTAAAGAAATTATCGTAAAATCTCAAAATACAAACGATTCCATTTTGCAAGTAATGTCTGCAGCTTTGTGTAAAACCAAGTGAACTGTGTTTTTGGAGTAATGTGTAGTTGGAGTAAATGTTGTGTTTCTCTGACAGAACTGTCCTGCTCTTGTACTCCTCGACTTGCTGCTTCAACGCTCCATTGTTGAGTCCAATTACTCCCACCAGAGGTCAGTGCAAGTTGCAGAAAATGCACGTATTTCTTTGTTGTTTGTTGAAATCTTGAAGAATGATATGTTGAGGCTTTATGAGTGCAAGAAATTCAATTCAGTGCGTCTCCTACATATTTTGTTTTTTTGTACCATAAAATTCAACTACAGATTTTTTTATTTAATGTTTAAAACATCTATTTGACCAAAAATTTAAAGGCCTGTGTAAAAATGGTGTTTATGATGTTGTATTCTGTGTTTGTCTGATATATGAGGTAGACAGGCCATCACCTCAGACACTGCACTCAGCCATCTCGCTGTAACACTGGCTCATGATCAGTTTGTCTCTTCACAGTAACTGCCTTCTTCAAGAGGAAGTTGTCAGTTGGAGTGAAAGGACCTCTAATTAAACACAGTGTGAGAAAATAATTCTTAAAGAAATATTTTGAAAGAAGCTCGATATTAGTTCCTAGTAGCTGTGCTCAGCCGTTGTTGTCATGTTACAGAAAACTGAAACACCCCACTCAGTGAATAAATCATTTCAGGTTTTTCAGTCTGCTCGAGAAACTGGTGTCGTGCGGCTTCAATCACGGCTGTAGTGCGCTTGACTTTAGCCAGGTGGCACTGCAGCTTATTGACAGAGCAGCGACGTTTACACAGAACAAGGACGCCCTCTGGCAGATGTGGACGGCGATTGAGCAACCTGTGAGGAACCACATCACCAAGGTGAGTCTAGGTCCCTAAGTGTGTCTAGGTCCCTAATGGGTCACATCACCAAGGTGTGTCTAGGTCCCTAAGTGTGTCTAGGTTCCTAATGGGTCACATCACCAAGGTGTGTCTAGGTCCCTAAATGTGTCTAGGTCCGTAATGGGTCACATCACCAAGGTGTGTCTAGGTCCCTAAGTGTGTCTAGGTCCCTAATGGGTCACATCGCCAAGGTGTGTCTAGGTCCCTAAGTGTGTCTAGGTCCCTTATGGGTCATATCGCCAAGGTGTGTCTAGGTCCCTAATGGGTCACATCGCCAAGGTGTATCTCGGTCCCTAAAGTGTAGTTGTTTCTAGGTCCCTAAGTGTGTCTAGGTCCCTAATGGGTCCTATCACCAAGGTGTGTCTAGGTCCCTAGGTGTGTCTTGGTCCCTAATGGGTCACATCGCCAATGTATCTCGGTCCTTAATGTGTAAGTGTTTCTAGGTCCCTAATGTGTAGGTGTGTCTAGACCCCTAAGTGTGTCTGGGTCCCTACAATGTGTCACATGACCAAGGTGTGTTTTGGTCCCTAATGTGTAGATGTGTTTAGGTTCCTATTGTGTAGGTGTGTCTATATCCCTAATGTATCAATTTGTTCCTAGGCTCCATCTTCTTTGTCTCCTGGGTCCAGTGCTCAGGGCTGGGGGGGCGTGGAAGGGCCATTGTGTACAGGGTGGTCAACTTTGTAAAGAATCAAATGTATATTCTTGCGCATGGGTGATTATGTCGAACTTTTCCAAAATGAGGGATGGGCAGTTATGGATTCACAATGCTACCTCGCAAATGTACAGCTCTTAAAGCAATCATAAAGACACTGATAGAGTTGAGAATAATTTTACATACGTGTAACTGAAATTCACTGAAATGAGATTCTTCCCGAATGAAAGTAATACTGAAGGATGTTGTAGTTGTGGATGTGACCTTGAAGTGATGTTTGTAGACGAGCGAGGTGAACCAGGGCGACCTTCTCGAGCACAACTTCGGCTGTCTCTACTCGCTCCTGCTCTTCCCCATCCAACATCTCCTGCCCTACCGCATGGTCCAGGTCAGTCCAAGGTCACAGGGTCAAAGTTCAAGGAGAAACTAATTCCTTCTGTGTTAACAACATATTTCGGATGGAAGTACCACACTGGTGAATTGTTCGTGTATTTTAGCACGTAGAAGCAGTTAGTTTGCTGAATAGGTTTTGAAAAATCATAAACAAAAGGATAATTGTATATTTGGATTCTGATCTGTATGTGTAAGGCACCATCTGACATCTAGAATTAAAATGACACTTCAAATTAGGAATTCATGTCAAAGTGTCATACTTTCATGGTAAACAATCATGATATTGGTTTGTTCCTACCAGTCGATGCAGAAGTCGCTTGTGAAGACATGGACAGAGTTGTGTAACACGTTTGCCCGCCTTGCTGCCATGGTAACCAACGCAGAGGCAAACATCTGGGTGGAGGAATTCTGCAGCAAGATCTATGACATTCTTCCCACAATTATTGATCAACAGGTAGTTAAAAAACACTAACAATATGTGTGTTTTTCTTACTTATCCACACACTTCCTGTTTTATAGAGATATGACATTTGTTTTCAGTGTCATGGTGTTCAATAATTTATACTAATTTATATAACTCTTCACTTGCTGTATTTCATAATTTAAATTGTTGCACTTTGAGCAACTGTGGTAGTTAAATATATGTCATTTTATTTCTGTTATTTGCTGCCTGGTGTGTGTGCTGTGTTTGTGGCTGAGGATTTATTAACTTTTTAATGAGTGTTTTCCTAATTTTATTTGATTTGCTGATATGAGTACTATTTCTCCATGTGCTAGGGGGCCCAGTGTGTGGACAGTCTGCTCCAGGTGTGCGTCGTTGTCATCAGCAATGTGGACTTCTCAGCACCAGTTTCTCACGGTTTGCTCGCGATTAAAAGTCATCATCGTAAGTGTTGAGTCAAGACTGAAACTATTTCTCACCGTCTGGTGTTTATGCTTACAATTTATGAATGCGTTTTATCGAAATTTGGTAAAATTTCACCATAGCAAGGAGAGTAGGTTGACTAGGTATAAGAGAATGATGATGAAATTGTAATAGCATTGTTTGAGCATAATACTTTTAATTTTCTTTCTAGGGTCATAAACAGATCCCTGAAAGTGAGACCTTTGGGAAACAAATAAACCAACCAACAGTAGTAGAAACACATTAACAAACACATATACCCATGTAACAGTTCAGATATAGTAACTGTTGTACCTTTGTGAAGCCCAGGAACTAATCAACCTGTTACATGTGTGTGAACGTATACATGTATGTGTATTTATTTAGGTTTCCCAAAGTCTTCCTGTTTCTTTCCCGTATTTTTTCCTGGTTTAGAGTTAATACTGGCAGTTAAATGAACATTAAACAATTGTTCAGAATGCTATCATGTTTACTTCAGTGGGGCAAAGTCCAACATCATTTGGGCGATGGAGACAGAAGCCCCTGGGCAACCTGCACTCGGTGGTGCGTCTGGTGGCCCAATTCCTGGGCCGGCTGTGTCGACTCATCCAGCAGTCTCAAGCTGACAGTGACACCAAGGTGGGTAGACCCACCTACTTGGTTACGCATATTAATTACTCTATTCATTATGTTTAAATAGTTATTAATTTGAATAGTGAATACACATTAATTTTGTTTAAAATCAGGATATTTTTCTAACATGATACATCAAGTGGCAGATCATGCAGTATAGAATATAATTGAAATAGTATTATTATAGTAACACTTGTATGGAGAACCACTTAATATTTGATCAATCCACAAAATGTTTGTCTCGGTGTTATTATGTTACGTCATGATTAAGACATCTTTTAATCACGCACAGTGTTGTTTTTACACAGAAACAGTAGTACTATTTTCCAGCAACATGATAACACTCAGTTTGTACAACAACTGTTTACAAAACAGTTACTGTGATGTTGTATTACATTTAGTTTACACAATGACTGCTTACAAAACAATTACTATCATATTTTATTACATTTATATTTATAACTACGTTTGTTCTATGAAATTTTTTCCATCTTTCAGAAGGCGTCCAACTCAACATTTCAGTCGCCCGCCCTCACGGCTGTACACACCCTCCAGTCTCTCTTCTCAAGTGTCTCTGACTCCATGGTGATTGCTGACATGGTGGCGAGACTGGCGCCCGGCATGAGCGCCCTCTACAGTGTGGCGGCGTTGCGAGCCAACCAGAAAGTGTTTTCAACAGCCGTGTTGGAGAAGGTGGGTGACTGATGAGACAGCATGCTTCATTGGAACTACTAGTACAGGTCAAGAATACTTTATTAGTACTACTAGTACAGGTCAAGAATACTTTATTGGTACTACTAGTACAGGTCAAGAATACTTTATTAGTACTACTAGTACAGGTCAAGAATACTTTATTGGTACTACTAGTACAGGTCAAGAATACTTTATTAGTACTACTAGTACAGGTCAAGAATACTTTATTGGTACTACTAGTACAGGTCAAGAATACTTTATTAGTACTACTAGTACAGGTCAAGAATACTTTATTGGTACTACTAGTACAGGTCAAGAATACTTTATTAGTACTACTAGTACAGGTCAAGAATACTTTATTGGTACTACTAGTACAGGTCAAGAATACTTTATTAGTACTACTAGTACAGGTCAAGAATACTTTATTGTTACGACTAGTACAGGTCAAGAATACTTTATTGGTACTACTAGTACAGGTCAAGAATACTTTATTGGTACTACTAGTACAGGTCAAGAATACTTTATTAGTACTACTAGTACAGGTCAAGAATACTTTATTAGTACTACTAGTACAGGTCAAGAATACTTTATTGGTACTACTAGTACAGGTCAAGAATACTTTATTGGTACGACTAGTACAGGTCAAGAATACTTTATTGGTACTACTAGTACAGGTCAAGAATACTTTATTGGTACTACTAGTACAGGTCAAGAATACTTTATTGGTACTATTAGTACAGGTCAAGAATACTTTATTGGTACTACTAGTACAGGTCAAGAATACTTTATTAGTACTACTAGTACAGGTCAAGAATACTTTATTAGTACTACTAGTACAGGTCAAGAATACTTTATTAGTACTACTAGTACAGGTCAAGAATACTTTATTAGTTCTACTAGTATAGGTCAAGAATACTTTATTGGTACTACTAGTACAGGTCAAGAATACTTTATTGGTGCTACTAGTACATGTCAAGAATACTTTATTAGTACTACTAGTACAGGTCAAGAATACTTTATTGGTGCTACTAGTACAGGTCAAGAATACTTTATTGGTGCTACTAGTACAGGTCAAGAATACTTTATTGGTACGACTAGTACAGGTCAAGAATACTTTATTAGTACTACTAGTACAGGTCAAGAATACTTTATTAGTACTACTAGTACAGGTCAAGAATACTTTATTGGTACTACTAGTACAGGTCAAGAATACTTTATTGGTACGACTAGTACAGGTCAAGAATACTTTATTGGTACTACTAGTACAGGTCAAGAATACTTTATTGGTACTACTAGTACAGGTCAAGAATACTTTATTGGTACGACTAGTACAGGTCAAGAATACTTTATTGGTACGACTAGTACAGGTCAAGAATACTTTATTGGTACGACTAGTACAGGTCAAGAATACTTTATTGGTACGACTAGTACAGGTCAAGAATACTTTATTGGTACGACTAGTACAGGTCAAGAATACTTTATTGGTACGACTAGTACAGGTCAAGAATACTTTATTGGTACGACTAGTACAGGTCAAGAATACTTTATTGGTACGACTAGTACAGGTCAAGAATACTTTATTGGTACGACTAGTACAGGTCAAGAATACTTTATTGATACTAATAGTACAGGTCAAGAATACTTCATTGGTACTAATAGTACATGTCAAGAATACTTCATTGGTACTAATAGTACAGGTCAAGAATACTTCATTGGTACTAATAGTACATGTCAAGAATACTTCATTGTTACTCATAGTACAGGTCAAGAATACTTCATTGGTACTCATAGTACAGGTCAAGAATACTTTATTGGTACTAATAGTACAGGTCAAGAATACTTTATTGGTACTAATAGTACAGGTCAAGAATACTTTATTGGTACTAATAGTACAGGTCAAGAATACTTTATTGGTACTAATAGTACAGGTCAAGAATACTTCATTGGTACTAATAGTACAGGTCAAGAATACTTCATTGGTACTAATAATACAGGTCAAGAATACTTTATTGGTACTAATAGTACAGGTCAAGAATACTTCATTGGTACTAATAGTACAGGTCAAGAATTCTTTATTGATACTAAGCAAACTTGTCCTGCTTGTACATCAACAACAAATACAAAACATGCAGAAGTAACCAAAACCCTCTTATGTAACAATACTCATTTAAACATCTACAAAATTAATAAAGGTTTGTTACTTTGAGCACCCATTTGATGATGTAACAAGTCTAGTCAAATCATTGATTTAGTGATGGAGTGGAATATTTTGGCAAATATTCCACCTTACCTTGTGGTGACCGCGTGTTTGTCTTAACATATGAAACGTAATTTCATCTTGATATCCACAGAAGGTAGACACAGTTGTGATTTGTTATAACATGCCATTCTATGTGCAAGTACACTGGTGATGGTGTTATTGATGTAGTATCTTATGTCCGGCAGCTTGATGCACTCTGGTCAACGTTTGCGTCGATGATGAAGACACGATTCACGGGCACCCACGACTCCGAGTTACTCCTACAGATGACGCCACTGTTTGAAGTAGGCTTCACACACCCTCGCAAACTGATAAAGAACCAGACGATCTCGCTGTGGAACACGACCTTTGGTCAGGGGGCGCCACTGAAGTACCCTGACACGCTCAAGTAGGAAACTAACATATAGAGTTACAGAGACTCACTAGTTACTACCAGCCATAAGAACGTTTCTAAAACTTTGTAGCAGATTTTTGACATTTCAAACTTACAGATAGACAGATTTAATTAAGATAATGTACATGCATATAGACTGCTACTAACCATTCTGGAATATCGGTATATAACGGAATTTTTATCGGAATAGCTATACCTTTCAAGTAATTTGTTCTAAGTGGTCATTTTTTATGTTGTTGATATTCATAGAGAATTAGGTGGGTTTTTCATTTGTGCAGTTGAACTTCTTGCTATGAGATGTTTGATAATCATGTGTTGCATGCAGTTATATAATCGTTAAATGTTACGATTTAAACTTAAACAAGTGCAAGGTTGATACACTCCAATGAGAAGGTTGTGTTACATTTGCTGCAGACCTGTGATTGTGAAGGTGCAGAGGACTGCCACCTTACTGCTGCCTGGGTGGGACGGGACACACGTCACACAGGACTGTGACATGACATTCTCAGAGGTCACCCAGGTAGGCCACAGACAGGGTTAAATAGAGACCCAGGTAGGACACACAGACAGGGTTAAATAGAGACCCAGGTAGGACACAAAGACAGGGTTAAATAGAGACACAGGTAGGACACAGACAGGGTAAATAGAGACACAGGTAGGACACACAGACAGGGTAAATAGAGACCCAGGTAGGACACAGACAGGGTAAATAGAGACCCAGGTAGGACACAGAGACCCAGGTAGGGTAAACAGAGATCTTTGATGGGCAGATAGAGACCCAGTTAGGGTAAATAGAGACCCTGGATGGGTATATAGAAACCCAGTTAGGGTGAATAGAGACCATGGATGGGCAGATAGACCCTGGATGGGTAGACAGAGAACCAAAGTTTTATTTGACTTGACAACTTACAATAATACTGCTAATTTAAACTTTACATTCTGTAATGTATTTAATATATTAATATTTTGACTTAATGCTAATATTTGCTTTTCAGTTAAGCCAGTTGTCCTCCATATTTATTAATTGTCACGTTTACGTTTGTATCACTGATTGATTCTGTCATTTTCCTCCAGGGGGAGTCAGACAGTGTCGTACCGAACATTGTTGGGTTTCCTTCGCCGTTGAAGGGTTGTGGTAGTTTCCTGCGCAAGGCTGTCTCGCCAGATGTGAAGACGTCCCCGCAGGCTGCTGCGTCGCCATGCCGACAGAAAGCTGTCACAGCGCGACGCAAGTTGCCTCTCATAGACGATTGTCGCAAAGAGGTAACAGCTGCCTGTATTACTCCAAAATAGTTCTCATAATTAAAAACTTGCATATAGGGTTTGAATAGAAACTAGTGGTTTTTTAATTAGTTAATTGAACACTGATTTGACAACCTCAGTAGTTTTGCTAAGGTACAGTACTTCCAACATAGCACACATTTGAAAAGCCTCTGTCATTCTGCATTATAGAAACACTTACAGTTGCATTGCTGATGTCTGGATAATCCATGCTTTAAATGGCTGACACCCAAATATTGTCAGAAGAAAGAAATGGAGATGCAACTGCCAGGTTACTATTTTGAAAAGAAATTGTAAAATATAAAATTAATACAAACAAAAGCTACGATACCATTGGAAAACACCCGGATATATTCTAAAAAGAGAAGTTATGATTAGAATTCCTTTGAAATATAACGGTGCCTCAAACAGCCACATTAGATTAGTAATATTATTACAGTTAATACCGTTTTGTTTTATATTTTGCAGGATGACTTTGTAGTGATCGCAGAGTTGCCAAAGAAGAAACAAGTTCTGACGGAGCACCAAAAGGAGGTCAAGAGGCAGCGAAGGTTTGCAGCAAATGGCAGTTTTTTTATTTCTAATATCTGATCTATGTAGAGTAAAATAAAGAGAAAGAGATAAGCGTGTTGGATTCTATTCGTTCTCTATGGTAAACTAATAAAAATGAGAAAACTAATACAAATAATAATATTTTATTATATGAAAGTGAAACAAGGCATTTCACCTTCAGCAGTGTCCTTTGTAAGTGTCAGAATGTGGATCAGCTTCATTTCTTTCAAGCTTCGTCTTGTTGCAACACTAAAAACATAAACTCATGTTGCAGTGACGATCAAAATAGGGTCTACAGTATTTGGTATGTGAAATGTAGTAAAGGTTATATATTTTTGGCTGTTTTGTACAGCTGGTTTATGTCTCATAAACATAGTTGACCAGCCAGTGGTTCAATGTGACACGTTCTACTGATGGCATGGCACTATTGCATGTTTTATGTTGGTTTCAATGCATGACTTCTTTTGTTTAATCACAACATTTGAAGAAGTGAATTCAAAATTATTTGCTCGTTTGTATTTTTGATATATTGGATTGTTCTGCTACAATATTTTCAATTTGCACCTATATTTTTTAACCTTGTGTAAGATTCTTGTATGTTTAATCAGAGTTGTTTATAAGTGCAGGTTATTTTGATTTTGTGGCATGTTTAGCATAAGTTTATTTAAAATTTCACTAACATCTTTTAAATATTGAATACACACAAGTTCAGAGAGCTTTAGGTGTAAAATTGCACACATCTTTCACTGATACTGTTTATTACTTTGAACTTGAAAATAACGTTATAATTGAATATACTGATCTGTGACGTGCGTTATGTGATATTAGTACGCCGTATTAAATTATTTTGATTACAAACAACAACACGTGTTTCCACTGTCGCAAGCATAACTGGCAGTGAAGCGGTTTAATAAAATAAATATTTAAACAAATTAAATGACTATCATAATAAAACAAGCCATATGAAAGTGAAAGTGCTGTGTGTGTTGCAGGGTTCTGCCCGTGATGTACAACAATCTGGATGCATCCCAGGACACACAGCTGGACAGCCTTGACAACACCCAGATGACCAGTTGCGAGTGCGTTGGTGTTTCACATGTGCGAGAAAACTGGGCGTCATTTCAAAATAATAATAAAACAATTCTGTATGAATCAGTTGAGTTTAATCGGCCGTGTTTCACCCAGTTAGAAGTGACCTCACCAAGAGAGGGTCAAGGTCAGGGCTGTTGGGTCTTTGTGCCTGTTGCTCTGCAGTGTAGACTGCTACATGGAATATATTGTTGGTGGCTCCAAGGTTTGGTTGATTTCACCTCGTAAA